>OX375784.1:5034284-6251784 GCA_947359385.1 Chesias legatella | reverse complement strand
CTTTGATCACTGTATACATTTGTGGTTTGTTATATTTAAGCTAGAAAAGCCAGCCAAACAAATGAGTGCTCCGACTGCAAAAGGAGAAGGACGAATAAATTGTTTGAGATGACAGCATTAAACTTTGTTGCTCCGTTTATGGCTGTATACGATTGGATATTACATACATTTCACACAGCGCCATCTAACCCCAAAGTAACTAAGCATAGCTTGTATCATGGGAACCAGACAACTGATATAATACTTAAATATTTATTACTATCTATCATATATGTATTCTATCAGTTGTCTGGTTCCTATAGTACAAGCTATGCTTAGTTTGGGGCTAGATGGCGCTGTGTGAAATGTCCACCAATATTTATTTATTTTTTATGTATATGTAATACCAGAGAATTTACCGGCATGTCCGGATGAACTGTACATATATGTGAGTAGATGTTATTGTGACCGCTCGTAAGGTCACGCTTACTTAATAAGCAGAGCACGCGTGCTACCGTAGACGTCTCTGGAATGCTACGTTTTCACCATACATGCATTGTACCATAGATTGATAATAAATCGGTTACAGGTCGGTGCGAATCTTTTGCGCGTCTTGGTAAATCAGTAGTCAACAGATGCTGCGTAATTTTGTCTCGATTTATAATTTTAATTTATGAACTTATTATTAGTCGATGAATCTGTCGATACAAGCTAAGCATAGCTTGTATCATGGGAACCAGACAACTGATATACATACTTTTATTTGGTAAATACATGTAATACATATTGACACAGACACAGAACAAACATCTATATTCGTCAAACAAATATTTGTCTTGGGTGGGAATCGAACCCACGACCTACAGCGCAGAAGGCTGGGTTACTACCAACTGAGCTGTCAGGCTAGTCATATAAACGTCACACCTCAATCGCGATCAATCTCGTGATCAAGAAGCTAAGCAACCTCTGTCATCGATATCAGTGTAGCCACTTTGGCTATATGATGAATACATTCGTACGTCTTTATCCTTTAACACATACATACACCCAAAAAGAAACAATTAAAAATATACAAAATTCCTACAATCTATTCTATTCTATCCATGTCACTGTGGTGAAAGGATTTTAGTGCGCCTCGAAGAGGCTCCTTTCGTGCACTTGACACATGTCTTCGAATTTTTAGTTCTAGGACATGTCGGTTTCCTCACGATGTTTTCCTACGCCGTTTTGAGAACGTAGTATAATGAATTAGTAAAAAACGAATTAGTCATTCCTACAGAGGAGTGCTTTCGACAACAATCTATTTTAATCTAGAAATGCGCAGTGGGTTAATTATTTATATTTTAATATCGTTATATTTATCATTTACCAAAAATTGTCCGATGACAAAAAATATCACAATATTATTAAATATATGAGATGTATATCAGCACAGTTTAATTGTGTAACTTTTAATAAGTTAACTAACTATTAAATAAGTATTGGTACATCGCGTTTATTCATTGAAATTATTATATCAGAATGAATTTTACATTAACGTTGACTCACTACTGTTTTACCTGTTTTAAAAGGTCAAATTATTAAATTTAGCGAAACTCAAATGATTAATTAAATTAATTAGGACAAATTAGCTACATACATCCGCATACTACAAGCTTTGCATATAACCAAGTACCTAAGTTTCTCTAACTAAATCAAGTTAAGGAATGAAACTTAGATATTAGTTATTATCATTTACAATTTGATCCATGTCAGTCGTGTTAACTTTAAAAAATCAATATAAATGGTGGATTTTTCACTCAGTTCCAAAGTAAGCTAATAATCATGGGAACCAGACAACTAATAAAATAGTTTTTTTTTTTTTTAATATTTATATTAATTAACACCCAGACACAACAAACATCGTGTTCATCACATAAATGTTTGTCCTGGATGGGAATCGAACCCACGACCTCCAGCGCAGCAGACAGGATTATTACCAACTGGGAGGCCGTTAAAATGTCAGTTAAATTGTATGTATATAGTATTTATGTACGGTAAAGATAATATCTTAGTATGCATAGCATGTGTGTGTTTCGATTTATTTCCCAGTGTGTGTATACTGAGGTGTGTGATTAGTGTTGCCACACGTGACAAATGATACCTGTTGCACCTCTCTGTGACCTTGTCACCGCCCCATGTCAGCGTGTCACGCCCGCGGGTCAAATGTCTGTCACATAATATATAGTTAAACTAGCTGTTGCCCGCGACTTCGTCCGCGTGGAATTCGGTTTTATCCCGCACCCCTATTTTACCCCTCGGAAAAGTGGCCTAAGTTACTCCTTGTTACATCATGTTACAGTGAAAGTCCCGTCAAAATCGGTCCAGCCATTTAGACATTAGCCGGAACAAACAGACAGACAGACAAAAATTGTAAAAAATGTTGTTTTATTATAGTGTATGTACCGTGTATACATCCATATGCTTTTAGTAAAAAGCGGTTTATTTAATATTACAAACAGGCACTCCAATTTTATTTATTTGTATAGATTTGGCCAATTAAATTTACTTAGCAATATGAGACTTGAAAAAATAAAATCTTTGATAAGTATGACAAAGTTGACTATTAATTAATGGACTGGCCTCATAGCTCAGTTGGTAGTAGCCCTCCCTTCTACGCTGTAGGTCGTGGGTTCGATTCCCACCCAGGACAAACATTTGTGTGGAATGTACACCAATATTTATTTTATTGTTTATTTAATTAATAACTGTTTGTTTTCAGGTAAGCTTCAGTTGCATCCATAGGAGATCATCCTACTGACGTAAGTGTATGTAAATTTACATGCATTTTTTGCATTTGCATGAAACATATTTTTCTTAGAAATTAAATTCATAATTTGTTTAAATATTTAATAGACAGACGATTTAGACCATTTTATTTGGAACGTTTTTCCGACCTCTGGATTAAAATATTATTTTTATTACATGGAATAATATTCAGATTGCTTATAATTTCAGATATAAATGTATTTTTTCTTATACCTAACATACCTTTGACCTTTCCCACACAGGACAAACAGTCGTGCGACGAACATTGATGTTTATTCTGTGTCTGGGTGTTAATATATATTTATTTAAGTATGAAAAATTTATTTATTTTTACGAAAAAAAAACTAACTTATGATTTTCTTAGAACTATGCTTAGTTCCCATAGCATAAGCTGTGTTTAGTATGGAACTACATGGCGCTATGTGAAATGTCCACCAATATTTATTATTTATTTTAATTCTTATTTTATATAATGTCTAGCCCAATGTATTTACGCAGCCCATGCGGGCAAAGTCACGCTGGTTTATATAATATAATAAATTCATACAAAGAATGTAGGTAAATCAAAGCATAGCGGCTGCTACAATCAATTCAAAAGGTCAAATATTGATTGAGTAGATTATTATTTGCACCCGTGAGAAGTCGGGGCGTGTCGTTAGTCGCTTATGAGTCATATAACAGCTATAATTACTAATGACTGAATAAAGCGAATATCTAATCGATACTGGCACTAATGTGTGCGATCGAGAAAACCCAAATGATTTATTTCATCGATTAATTGCTTTACAGCGCTCAAATCTCTATACTGACTGTAGTTTTTGTCCCTAAATAAATAAATAATTCAACCACAAAGCTAAGTGTTCTGAATTGAACTAATTTTTGTTTAATAAATAATAAATAAATATTGGTGGATATTTCACACAACGCCATCTAGCCCCAAAGTAAGCTAAGCTTAGCTTGTGTCATGAGAACCAGACTACTGATATAACACTTATATACTTTTTTAAATACGTAAATATAATACATTTCAACACCCAGACACAGAACAAACATCTATCTTCGTCACATAGATGTTTGTCCTGGGTGGGAATCGAACAGACGACCGATAGCGCAGGCAGCGTTATTACCAACTGAGCTGTAAGGCCAGTCAATAATTTGTACAAACGTGAGGCGAAAAGTAATCCTAAAGTTAGGTCAGAATAAAGTACAACGCAAGATAAGGAAAACCGATAAAAATGTTTGCATTCTAAATCTAATAAAGTTTTATTTGAGTAACCGCGTGTTGTTGCGTTCGACCTCTTTGCACCGCTGATCATGCGACCTGATTGACACCTCTGACCTTAGATGTCATTCGCGCACGTATAACAGCTAACGCGCACGGGATACTTTTGTCTCCGCAACTAATTTGTCTTTCACATAAGTCTACGGGTTTTTTTTTAATGTAATATAGTTACAGAACGAGCTGGCGGCCCACCTGGTGTTAAGTGGTAACCTCGACTCATAACAACCGATGCGACTTGGGTCCTCCCCTACTAGGCACGACAAGACCCAAGTCGCAACGTATGCACCCGTAACTCTGAGTGGTGGAATGTCTCATGTGCCTGTAATTTCACCTGCAACCACACCTTTCAAAGCGGCACACAGTAATGCGAATGCGTTACTGCTTGGCGGCAGAAATGGGCATGGTGGCAGTACTTCCCCGGACGAACTTGGTGAGAATTATACTGCTTTTAAAAAAAGGGTTCGTTGAAAGCGCATGTAGCGATGCGACAGCTGGAAGACTTTTCGTCCGCGGGCCTGGAGACAGGCCGGCGACGCAACAAAAAAGTAGCTTGACAGTCAGTTGCAGCTCAACCACTCCATCGACAGCACTCCCCGTCAACGAAAGTCTTCCTGAGCGATGCAACCTTGTAAAAGTCTATACAATTCATCAAAACTTTCGACCCACTTTAAAATAGCGAATTTTTTTTTGGAAATGCTCTCAGTTTTCCAAACGTTGTATGAAATTTTCCTAATATCATTCTGTCACTCCATAATGGATGCAACCAAAATCGCCTATTTCGCTGTCGCCTTCGGTTTCTTAAAACAAGCGCACAGACCACAACCGTCTCTTCGAAATCCATGTTGATGAATGCGGCAACATTTAGCCAAAAGTCGCGTTGCTGTCGCTCCCATGTGCTCATCGTATAAATCTCGGCGACGAGACAGCGACAGCGACGAGCAACTTAGTTTCTGGGAAACTAAGTTGCTCGTGAGCGCCCGCCCTTAGAAGTACGAGTGGGTAGCGGTGTCGGTATCCACCTGTTTTGATATGTCATCACTGAGATCGATCATGGCAACATTATATGTACTTTTTTTTAAATACATACATAAAACAAATATATACAATAAATTAATAAAATTACCTATATAATATATATAGAAAATATATATAAATGAAAGAAAGAAATAAAGAAAGAAAGAAAAACATTAAACATACATAATAATACATATTAACTCCCAGACGCAACAAACATATTATATTCGTCACACAAACGTTTGTCCTGGGTGGAAATCGAACCCACGACCTACAGCGCAGAAGGCAGAATTACTACCAACTGAGCTGTGAGGCCAGTCAAATATTCAAGGACATTCGGTGTCACCATAAGCTCACGCTATTAATTATTCTATAGTAGTTGAGCTGGTAAACCATGAGTTGGTAACAATGACATAATAATACAATATGTCGGCGCGTGACGTACAAATAACACCTTACAAGTTTGTGACCTTGCTCCACTGCGGACACTCATCAATGTTAATATTGTCTCATTTGTTCGACTCTACTGCATTGAATAACAATTAACAAAACTCTTTTGTAATTTTAAACCATATAAATAAAATTAATAAATATTGGTGGACATTTCACACAGCACCATCTAGCCCTAAAGTAAGCCAAGCATAGCTTGTATCATGGAAACCAGACAACTGATATAATAATTATACACTTTTCTTTTGTTGTAAATACATACATATCAACACCCAGACACAGAACACCTATGTTCGTCCCACAAATGTTTGTCCTGGGTGGGAATCGAACCCACGACCAGAAGCGCAGAAGGCAGGTAACTTGAATTGAATTCGCGGGTAGAAGTTAGTTCTAAAGATTCTTTTGTCAAACTCCGGCATTGTGTTAATTGACATTGCCAAGAGGCCAACGTATGTCCGTGCGACCTCTGTTATGCCTTGTCGTAAAAATATCACATTGACACATGTTTATGTCATTTTATATTATGACCATGTTATTAGTTATTTACAAACTAAGCGCGGATCATATTAAAACTTTTTTTATGTGGTATTGTGTCCGAATTAGCCGACGGCCCACCTGGTGTTAAGTGGTAACCTCTGCCCATAACAATTGATGCGACTTGGCTGAAACTTTAGAAACGCTGTTTTAACTGCTTCAGAGAGCTTGAATTATATGTATGTTAGAATCTATTATTAAAATTATGCATAGTATACAGACACACACACACACACAAGCTGGTTATATGAAATGTGTATTAAATAATCTTTTCACCATTTGTAGAAATAAGTTTCATATAAATGTCGAAGAATATCTTCACATCAACGTGGAATCCCATTGCGCGGCAAAATAAACAGGTGTCTTCTTCAGTTATTAGTAGCAGTAGAACTTGTGTTCAGTTCGCCCGGAGAAGTACTGCCACCACACCTGGTAATCTGCCGTCAAGCAGTGATGCACTCGTGTTGCTGTGTTCCGCTGGAAGGGAGTGGGTGCCGGTGAAATTGCACGCGCATGAGACGTAACATCCCCGTCTCGAGGTGATGGAAAACAACATTTTCTACAATTTGTGTGTGTCTGTCTGTCTGTCTGTCTGTCTGTCTGTCTGTCTGTTTGTTCCGGCTAATCTTTGAAATGGCTGGACCTATTTTGACGGGACTTTCACTGGCAGATAGCTGATGTAACAAGGAGAAACTTAGGCTACTTTTCTGAGGGGTAAAATAGGGGTGCGTGATAAAACCGAATTCCACGCGGACTAAGTCGCGGACAACAGGTTAATCTTATCTAAACATTTTGAAGTTAATCATCAGCAGTACAAAATAATGAGACCGGTTCAATTAAGTATTCAAATGCAAGTTTTTCCACTTTTCACGTGACCTCCAGTCAACCGATCGTCTTATCACCTGACCTCTTTTACTAACCTCCTCATACCCATCCATAAGGTCGCATATTATTCTACCTATTGCACAAAAATGAACCTTACAACCCACGTGTCAAAGGTGATAATCGAAGCCAAAATTCAAACATAATTTTTCTTTGTTATCGCTTCGGGTTTCATGTTAGGCATTTCGGTTCACAAGTTTGTAAGCAATTCAATTGTGTATCGAAGTAGCAGTGTTTTTACATTTTAAATGTTTTTCAATTGAGTTGTAGGACTGTTTTAGTATATTTTTTATGTAATATATTTACGGAACGAGCAGATGGTCCATCTGGTGTTAAGTGGGCATTTACCCATAATAAGCAATATTAATTGGATCCTCCTCTACTTAAGACAAGTCCCAAGTCCCATCGAATACGCCCGTAACCCTGAGACAAACAATATAAACTGAAACAGTAAGGAATGTATCAGTGCTTGGTGGCAGAAATTGTTATGGTGGCAGTACTTCCCCGACGAACTTGGCATGAGTTCTACTGCTACTGTGCTACGTGTATGTTATATTAATACCGTTCGCGTGACATACGGTCACAAAATGTATTTGACAGAAAGACGATATTGTTTTAAGTGTAGGTGTGAAAAAGACTAATGGCAAAACGGTTTTTTATCACTTAAAGAACTAGATGCTCATGTAAATTAGATAATTATTCGAAATAAATGGAAATCTTAACAATAAGTTGTGATATAGTGTCTCCGCCTATATTAAGTTACATATTAACGGTTGATCTACGGCCATCTCTTTGTCAAAACAACAACAATTAAGATAAAGAAACACGTATAATGCAAATTTCCCTCACAATAGAACAATATATCCAAATGTTTATTTCTCTGACGATTTTAGTCCAATTCTATTTCTACGTTTTACCCTTTTTTTCTTTTGAATGTCAGATGTGTTTGTTTGAATGAATTTATATTGGTTTATTAGCATAGGATATTCGATGTGTTTATAGAAGAGGCGTCAGATGTTCCTCGGTGGTCCATACTGTTGGGGGTTTTATGTAAAGTACAGATTAGATAAATACAAATGCTCCATATTTGTGGGCTTTGATGAAACTCAATGCATTATTTGGATTTGTCGTGGGCCTAACTTTGAATACGAAAAGGAATGTCGTAGATAAAATTTCATCTCTAAAAAACGACTTTTAGAGCAATATGGCGTTTACTGACTGGCCACACAGCGTGTGACTGTCCTTCTGTGCTGTAGATCGTGGCTTCGATTCCCACTCAGGACAGTTATTTGTGTGACTAAATTCGATTTTCATTCAGTGTCTGGGTACTAATATAATACAAATTTATTATATGTATGTTATTAAAAATGTATATTCGTAATTATCAGTTACCTAGTTCTAGTAATACAAGCCATGCTCAGCTTGAGGCTAGATGGCGCTGTGTGAGAATTGTAATATTCATTTATTTATATTGTATCAGGGGATATTTGCCAATTTCTCCCCGTGTATTGAATTTACGTTACTTATGTATGAAGCATTCTAATATGAATATATGTTATGTTGCTGTCTGTTTTACCTAATAAACAAAAAATATATATTTAATTCAAGAAAAACTGTTAAGAAAGAAAAAAATATTTATTTTGATCACAGTCACAAATTTTATTTTTTTAATTTGCTTACATTTGAATGCATCTACCTGATGTTAAGTGACGATGCGATAAATTAAAATAATCAGTTCATGTAAAATAATCGCTAGTTCTTTAATCTTGGGGCAAGTCGGGCACGAGCCACGCGTGGCGTGGCGTGGCGTGGCGTGGCGTGGCGTGGCGTGGCGTGGCGATGGCGTGGCGCAACGTGAGCGTCCAAATAACACCTCTATAACTTGTCTCGTAAACTGCGACCAAGTTCAATGTCTTTATTGTGACGTGTGCGGCGGATTTACCAACTCATGTCTAACATGTGTCAGCATTATACTGATTTATAGTGATTATATGTGTCACATTGCATTGGTGTTGGATGTTTCTTGATGTTTTGTGACTTGACAGTAGCTGAATTGTTGTCATTGTCAATGTTAAATTGTTATAGATAAACTTGGACACTGGCAGAGTTTGTGTGGCTGAGACAAAAACAGCTAAAGAACTGAGAACTGAACATTGGTCAGAAATTATAACTTAATTTTAAAAAACTTCTCAATTAATCCTGGATGTTTTATGGTCGGTTCTTTGAGTGGTATAGTGTTGTTAATTTCCATTACTTTTGACTATTGCTACATATACTTATTTATTTACCCTAGAAGGAAGACCCGGAAAACGATGCAGTTTAAACAGAGAAAACTCATACATTCTCTCATTCAAAAATTAAAGGATGATTATGAATTAATGTTGCGTTATTTAACTTCGTCTGTCTGTTTATATTTTATATGTACATATGTAAATGTATATTATCGAGCCTTGATCGCCGAATTATCGTAAGCGACAATTTTACCCAAATATCATTTTTTGTTACAAATGATATTTTAAAATAAAATGTGGAAAATGGCGTGCTAACGAAAAACTTTGCATTCGCTATATACTCGAAATAACATCATTTTGGCGGCAAACCTCGACAACACCTTGCTTGCTTAAACTATTACTTTGGACAATAAATGCTATTTGGGTAAAATTGTCGCTTACGATAAGTCGGCGGTCAAGGCTCGATACATAAAATTTCATCTTTAAGCGGTCAACCCTAGTTTCCGAGATGAGGCGGACAGGACGACAGAAACATGGGTACTTTAATTTATTTTAAGTGATGACCCACGCATTTGAAGTGGTGAGCTAGTATGTTAGTTTGTAAACAAATTCATTCTGCGCCGGCCAATAAAAGCGCAGTTCGAGTAAATATTTTCCTCGATTCCGCGGTGACAATGGATGACCTCTGCGTTGACCGATATCTAGATAGCAAGGTCCTCGCGTGACACCTGGTAATTACCCGGCAAACATGTACCGACATTCCATTCTTATCCGACGTACTTCTGGATTGTACTGTTTCTATATTTTTTTACATATGACCAAGTTGTGTTTGACTACTTGTCTGTCTAAGAATGGCCTCACAGCTCAGTTGGTAGGTACTCTGCCTGCTGCGCTGTAGGTCGTGGGTTCGATTCCCACTCCGGTCATACATTTGTGTGACGAACATGGATGTTTGTTATGTGTTTGGGTGATAATATTTATTAAGTATATAATAAGTATTATATCAGTTGTGTGGTTCCCGTGACACAAGCTATGCTTAGCTTACTTTGGGGCTAGATGACGCTGTGTGAAATATCTACCAGTTTTTATTTATTTTAATGTGTTTGCCAGAATCTCTCTTCTGATCTTCTTGTATGCTAACAGCGTAGCAGGGCACGGAATGTCTGCCGTTTTGCTGAAGTTTCACTGAAGTGAACTTTGGCTTAGCGGATGTGTACTGTTACTTCAATTCCAAAGGTCCACAAACTCAGTATCCCGGTGATATTTGTCGGACCTTTTAGTTAGAATCACGTGGTCAGCGGCGTGCTGAGTGGGTGATCACGTTCGTCCGTGAACCGGCGAGGTGTGAAAAGGAGGAAAACTCGTGACCCGACACGCTGGCAAGGTTCCGAGGTTGGAGCTTAGCGCAAAAGCAATAATTTAAATATTCTATTAAAATTAAATATATTTGTGCACGAAGGAAGATTCTTCGAGATGCTTTAATCTCACCACACTCGTTCGAGGGAGCTAGGTGACACGATTAGTAGTCGTAGTAGCTCCTAAGAGATAATGACAGAATTTAATGTAATTGATACCATGGAGTTTTTATTTCTTTTTTATTTGTTACTTAAAATCCACAGCCCTTAATGTCAAATAATAATTTTTTTATTTAGTTATCTTACGGCCAATAACGGATAAAGAAAAAAAACGGAGGGAAAATCGTTAGTTTGAAGGCAATGTGTTATTTTTTTTATATGATACCGTTAAGGAAGGAGCCGACGGCCCACCTGGTGTTAAGTGGTAACATATGCCCACAACAACCGATGCGACTTGGGTCCTCCCGTACTATATACGACTAGACCAAAGTTACATTGTATGCGCCCGTAGCTCTGAGACGTGTAGGTGGAATGTCTCATGTGCCTGTAATTTCACTGGCAACCACATCTTTCACCAGCACAGTAACGCGATTGCGTTACTGCTTGGCGGCATAAATGGGCATGGTGGCAGTACTTCCCCGGATGAACTTGGCGTGAGTTCTGCTGCTCTTAATCCAAATAAGCCGACTTATTTGCATAGCACTTAAGATGTCAGCTTACATTATGTTGCTAATCTCCGGTACCACCATCTGAACCGGCTCTAACCACGTAGCTCACAGCTTATTAGTCATTAACGTGGATATATCTGCAACAGCAAATGTAATTCTCGATGTTTTTGTATCTTGAACCGTATAGATCGGTAATAAGCACGCGGTAATTATATAACTGTGTAAATATGTCAATGATGCGGTGCCGTCTCGACCTTAACCCGCGTTATGATCCAACACTAGATGATAGGTCATGCATACCTAGATTATGTACACCTAGCGTTGCCTGGCGTCCGGATAAAGCCGGACACAGGCTTTTTGGTTGCGTGTCCGGTCAAATTAGTTTGCACGAAAGGAGCCTCTTTGAGGCGCATTGAAAATCCTTTCACCACACTGGTTCGAGAGAACTAGTGACTCGAACAAAATAGATTGTTTTTGGCATTTGTTAGGCTTTTTAAATTTGGCCAGTTTCTTTACATTTCTCATATGGTATAAAGAAGACTTATTCGTTCAATTTTATTGATGTTTCATTAGAATTTAAGAAGATTAAAAAATAAAATGATTGTGGTTTGATATATGTAGAAAAAGTCAAGTTTGAATAAAAAAAACTGTCGTGTATACTAAGACTAAAAAATTTGAGGTGTCCGACGTTTTTACCAAAATGTCCGGCTAAACTAGCCGGTCTGTCCGGCTTTTCGGTTTTACGACCTGGCAACCCTATGTACACCAGTGATCATGCTTATCATAATACCGAACAATTATCAAGATAATTATTACAATTATTAAAATAATTATCATAGCTTTTACAATTATGGTAAGCAATACTTTGAGTTTTAGAGAGCAGTTTTTGGACTATTATAGCGAATGACAATTATATGACATGAAATCTTGATAAAAAAATCACACATACGACATTTGCATATAGTTTGGCTTGGTTTAAGTTATTTTTTGTTTTGGCGACTACATACTATGTTATATATACATGCCATGTTCCTTAAAGGGTGAGGTAGAACGTCACTGGGCTACTTTTTATTGGTATCTCATCACTATATAGGAAACGTAGATATAACAAGTGGTTAGCTGATCACTGCCATTATTTTGTTACGAATAACTCGGTTAAGACTTCTGCTTTCTGCCTCCCTGCATTAAATTTAGTGTCCGACATCCAGGACAAATCTTATGTTCTATTCTATTCTATACCAACAAAAGTGTCTACTAGTTTGAGCGAGACGACTGAAATTCCATTAAAATTTGGTCTCCTGGGTCCTTGAAAACCAGAGCCCTCCGCGTTGTCAATAAAAAACGTTTGGGATCGCCTCTAAGACTGATCCTGTGACCCGAAAGCTAACACCTGTCTGGTTTTCTGGCTCCTTTCTAACTAGGCAATGACATCAGTGTTTTAAGAACCAGCAGAACTGTTCAATAGAATGATTGAAATTGTCTATTTGTCTATTAACCGACTTTAGAAAGAAGAGGAGGTTATCAATTGAGTTGTGTTACCCTAAATTAGAGCTGCGGGATTGCAATCCCTAGTACCAAAGCTAACATCGTTTGACGGGTGCAAGGCCGTGTAGGCCGTTAGGTACTAACAGTACCTAAATATGAATGCATCTAGTACATGCACAAACAGCTATCATACCACAAAGGATGGGTAATTATCCTAACATTGATGCATTGTGCAAGCCACGTTGATGCATAGGCATTTGCTAAGTTACAGGTTTCATTTACTATTAGAACTTGAGCCCGCTTCACGTCCATTCCTGTTGCGAGAAGAACTTAGGCAAGTATATTTTAATTAGCGATCAACTGGCCTCGCTGCTCAGTTGGTAGTAATCCTGCCATCTGCGCTGTAGGTCGTAGGTTCGATTCCCATCTAGGACAAACCATTTGTGTGACGAACATAGATGTTTGTTCTGTGTAGGATGTTAATATGTATTATATGTATTTACAAAAAGTATATAAGTATTATATCAGTTAGTCTGGTTCCCATAATACAAGGTATGCTTAGCTTACTTAGGGGCTAAATGGCGCTGTCTGAAATGTCTACCAATATTTATATTTATATCATAAGGTTGTTTGGAGGCGATCGCTTTCTAGCGAAAAGACCGCCCATTGTACGTGTATTTAAAGATTTTTAACAATTGTATTTTTGTGTAATGGTGTACAACACAGAATTCTCATTAATTATTTAAATGAAATAAATTCATGATTAAATATTATTAAAAATAAATTTAAATTACTATTAAAACAATGACAATATTCCATGTACACTCAATTCCATGATGCCATCGCTATTAGTACGAGAGCCCACGACCATAATTTTTGTTCCATAGCAATACAGCCAAATTTACATCAAATTGATATATTCGTCTGAACTCGAATACCCAAATCAGAAATTTTTCGCGTTGCGTTTGACCTGGCCGAATTTTCAAAAATATAAACAAGTTTTACCGAACTGTATCACAGCAATCAACGAGAGCGTGGTGGTCTAGTGGTACTGACCCCGAGTTTCAATCCGGAGGTCACCGGTTCAAATCGCGACGTGAGTTTTCCGATTGAAAGATTTATGTGCGCAATACCACGTTCTCAAAACGGTGAAGAAAAACATCGTGAGGAAACCGACATATCCCTAGAACAAAAATTCGAAGACATGTGTCAAGGGCACGAATGGAGCCTCTTTGAGGCGCACTTAAAATCCCACAGTGGTTCGAGAGAACCAGTGAATCGATAGATAAAGACAGCAATCAATATATAGACACGTATATCTCGAGCAGTTCGTCCTACAATCAACCTTCGTTCCGAGAGGTCGCGCCAGTGACCGCCCATCACCATTAGCATAGAGACAAAGCCTTCGAACACTTGACGCACGCCGCTGTATTTCAGTTAAAATGCCACTATTCAACGATTTAATACGGTTTTATCAATTGTTTCGTTTGAGTCAAACAGTTGCGGTTTCAATTGGTATGGAAATATTTCGTTGTGTTGTGGAAAAATGATTGAATAAATATAAAAAAAATATAAGTATTGGTGGACATTGCCAAACAGCGCCATCTAGCCCCAAAGTAAGCTAAGCGTAGCTTGTGTCATGGGAACCAGACAACTCATATAATACTTTTTTTTTTTGTAAATACATATGAGTATATTAACACCCAGACACCGAACAAACATCTATGTTCGTCACACAAATGTTTGTCTTGGGTGGGAATCGAACCAATGACCTACATCGCCAAAGGCAGGGTTACTACCAACTGAGCTGTGTGGCAAGTCTATGATGAGGTCAATAATGTTATTATTGGGTTTTATGTTTAAATTTTTCATATTAATCAAGCCGGAATAGTTAGAATACATAAAGTCAAAATGCCCACTTGTAGATTTGATTTACATTTCTATAAATGTAACCGAATCAAAGGAGTATTGGAACTTCAACAGAAAGGCAAAGTAAGGGTTATTGAAACACTATAAGGGGAACATACAAGTGATATACAAGTTATCCCTTTGATAAATGTCTGTTTACAAACATAATCCATAGTGGATCATTTAAGAATTAGATGACCATTTTAAGAGCCAGAGACTTTTATAAATGATCCTTATTTATTTAAATTTATTTATTCAGACAATAAAACCATTAATAATGGTAACACAAAATTATAAAAATACTTACAAAAATACGTATATCCCAAATATGAAACCATCGAGCTGGAGAAATGGAACACTTCAAATAATGGAAAATTAGGTAATGTAAATTTAGGATAAAGTAACCATTTTAGTAGTAATGGAACATACGGCATTTTAGCAGCGCCATTGTAAATCGGCCGCCTTTATCATGCAAACGCCGGCAACTTGGTACCAGGTTTCGACGAATCAAAGATATTGTAACATTTTTGCGTGTCTTGGAGACATCCAAACGTTATTACGATATATTTTTTTTAATATAATATTGGTGGACATATCACACAGCGCCATCTAGCTCCAAAGTAAGTGAAGCATAGCTTGTATCATGGGAACAAGACAACTGATATAATATTTATATACTTTTTGTCAATATATATATATGATACATATTAGCACCAATAAAAGATACCAGGATATCCATCCATGAATTCTGAAACTAAAGTTGAATATGATGATAAGATTTGTCTATTGGACTTAGACCATTTTACATAGTTTTGTCCATATTTTCGTATCAGGTCAAGATAAATAATCCCTAAATCACACTTAGAGATAATAAAAATAACTATAAAGTATGCACACTCATACTTTTTCAAGATTCCCTGTGTCACAATTAAATAGCACAAAACGCCCCAGATAATATAAGTAACAGCGTTTTTGTTCATACTTCACAACTGTGACTCAATATTTCATAACTGGTCGTCAGTATTTCATAACTGGTCGTCAATATTTCATAACACACATCTCTGAAAATCAACTAATAACACGTTCAGTTTCATGAGTAATTGCGTTTGTCGTAACCCAGATAGGCTGACTGAACAAAAGGCACCGGTTCGAACCTTGGCACGGCCTCCGCGCATCCTCGCTCCAGATGCACTATTGTTCCGGTTATAGTTGAAACATAGCTGATTATCAATTATACTCAAAGTCAAAAGTCAAAGTCAAAAACTTTATTTCCATAGAACTCATAAAGAATGGCTTGGAAACGTCAATATTCAACACATAAGGTCACGCGTACTTATCGATAAGTTTGATGCCTGTTCAAACCCTATCCGACCCTTCATGGGGAAGAACTAATTGACAGACCTCACAGCTCAGTTGGTAGTAACTCTGTCTTCTGCGCCGTAGGTTGTGGTTCGATTCCCACCCACAACAAACATTTGTGTGATGCACATAGATGCATCACACAAATGTCAGTTTGTTCTGTGTCTGGGTGTAAATATGTATTATATGAATGTATTTACGAAAAAGTATGTATTCTATCAGTTGACTGGTTCCCATAGTACAAGCTATGCTTAGTTTGGGGCTAGATGGCGCTGTGTGAATTGTCCACCAATATTTTATTATTATAATTATTGTACGCGTGATAGAACTCATAGAAACCGACACCCGAGTTGTAGTGCCAGCAGGGGATTACCTGGTCATTCCTTCCTCCCCTCAGTTTGGTCAGTAAGGATTGGAGGTTACCGCTTTACACCAGGTGGGCCGTCGGCTCGTTCCGTAACATTATCACATAAAAAACTTTCAGAACGCTCTTAAATACAATAATTGATGTTTTATCAAACCGCATTTTAACCATCTGAGGAAGAATCTTTAACCTCGCTACAATCGGTACTAGGAAATATGAAATATATAATAAATGAAACTCCATTGACACGCCATAGAAATTTTATGACGTCCGTTTTCTTGTAGAAATTAAAATAAATTGCTAGAAACTATCCGCCGGCGATTTGGTACGTGATGTGAGACTACTTTTATGTAGAGCTGTGGGTACAGTGATTAACGGCGAAAGTGAATCAACGAGTTTATGATACATTATTATAGTTAAGTCAAAGTCAAAGTCAAAGTCAAAACCAAAGTCAAGGTCACAGTCACAGTCACAGGCACAGTCACAGTCACAGTCACAGTCACAGTCAAAGTCAGACTTTATTTCCATATAATTCATAAAGAAATGACTTGGAAACGTCAATAATATTCAAAACATATTATTATGGTCAAGCATACTAATCGCTAAGTTTAACGCTAGTAAAAACCCTAACCCGCCCTCCATGTGGAAGAGCAGACAATATAATATTTTCAGCGGTGTATATGGTGTATATACCTAATCATGTCGTATCGCATCCATTATTTAATGTAAAATACATATATTGCGGGATGAATAAATTATGAGATCAAATCTGGATACGAATATATCTCAAAAAGTATTACTTTAATTTGACAATAGGTGACTGTCTTCTGAAGTAAAGTACAAATAAGGAATACAGAAATATTTTATTTCACAATAGTCGACTGTCTTCTGAAGTATGTACAAATTAATACAAAACCTGTTTTAGGCGTAGCTTATTTTTTTTATTATCATTTAGCAGCTGAAAACACTTATAATATAAGTGTTTATAAGTGATTCGATGCACATTGAATTCAATTCTAGTATCACATTCATTGTAGACACGGCTCTATCAAGAAGACGGAACCAGATGGACACTCTCTCGGCTAGATTTTATCACTTAGAATCCGTTGAAAATAGATCTTATTTAATGACTGAAGCTCTGATTTATATTAAAAATAAATTATATCACGTTACTACGAAATATAGATAACATTTTCATATGATTGTAATTTCTGTATCGAATATTTATTTGACTAGTTTTGAAAAAGGATATTAGTTTCTGATAATAATTGTGTGAATATTTTATGAAATTAAATAAATATGAAAGCAGCCTTGAAACTATGTCGGACCAATCAACATAAATAAATTTTACTTACTGAGCGATACAACTGTATGTAGATGTGTTTCTACATACATTTCATATAATGCGCTTGTTATTTCCACTTCTTCAATCAACAAGAAATGTTTCTGACCGTTCTGGCAAACCAATTAGCACAATTTGTGTAACTTATCATTTCAACCAGTAGTTTTTTTTGTGATAATGTTACAGGACTAGCAGATGGCCCACCTAGTGCTCAGTGGTGACCTCTGTTCATAAGAATCAACACACCTTGGGCCCTCCCCTATTCAGGTATACAAGACCCAAGTCGCATCGTATGCACCCCTAACTTTGAGACGTGAAGTTGGAATGTCTGCCTATAAATTCATCGGCAACCACACCTTTCGAACCGGAATACACAGTAATGCGAATGCATTAGGTACTGCTTGGTGGCAGAAATGGGTATGGTGGAAATACTTCCCCCGATGAACTTGGCATAAGTTCTACTGCCACCGAAATTACAATCAGATAAACTTTTCTCATGTTCTCATGAGGCCTTGTTTGCGTCTAAATACTGCTCAGTAAGAGCAGTAGAACTCACTCACTGTTGTACCTAGTAACCTAGTAGGGGAGGACCCAAGTCGCAACGGTTGTTATGGGCAGAGGTTACCACTTAACACCAGGTGGGCCGTCGGCCGGTTCCATAACTGTATCACATAAAAAAAATACTCAATTCTCTTGACAAACCCAACCCAAGCCGTTGAGAAATGAAGACTTTCTCAGAATTAATGATGGCACACGATATCATTATTAATTGGGTTAAGAAATATGTATTATTAACTTGCGCTAGTTACTCGGGTCAGTTGCTGGCATCAATCAATCTAATGACTGAGATGAGTAGATTACCTAGCTGTACGGTGGGTAACATTTATATACGTCCATTTCATGGTGCATTGATTGTCTGAATTTCGATGGTCTTTTAAAGTTTTCTACAATTATTATTTTTTAATGTAATTGAAGTCACGGATCGAGCTGACGGCCCACCCGATGTTAAGTGCCGCCCATACACAACAGCAATACGAGTCAAGTCCTCTCCATAGTAAGAGATGACTCAAGTCGCATTGCTTTCCATCTTTCCCCTCGAGACGGGGATGGAAATGTGAATAGGAGAAAAAATACACCTATTATTAACAAAACCTTTTGTAAAAAATGCATTGCAATTGCAAGAGGAGAGTGAATAGGTTCCTTCTAGGCGCGCATGCTTCATCGTAGACCACATCGTCACTTAACATCAGGTGAGATTGCGGTCAAATGCTAGTCTATTGCAAATAAAAATAACTTATTTCTTAAGTGTTACAGTATAACTAGTCTAGTCGTAAAGCTTGCTTATAACGGGCTGAAATACGTTATACTTAACTGCACTGTGGTCGTGGTGCATCAGAGCTATATGACACAGCTTTGATGCACCATTTTAATTTCTTAATGTATTTATTATTCGGAACCGATACGGTATTACAAAGAAAGGAGTATTTATTTTGACATAAACAACACAATACAAATATATATACTAAAACATATTAACAACTTAAAACAGAATATTACATATACATTTTTTATGTGATACAGTTACGGAACGAGCCGATGGCCCACCTTATTAATAATAATAATAATACATTTGTTATCACGCACAAATAAGAAAACACATGTAAAATTAAGAGTTTATACAAAATTTTAGTGAAAAACCAGTTTTATGAGAGACTTTAGTAGAGGTACTTTAGAGAGAGAGGACTTTACTGAGAGCAATAAATAAATTTATTATTATTATTATTATTATTAATATTATTATTTTACTGAAGCACCTAGACCATAGACATTCTAAATTCTGGTGCGCTCATAATCGTACGTCAGGTCGCTTACAGCACCCTTATAAAGGCAATTCATTAATGTTGAAACGATGTAGTGGTAGATTAATGGTCAGGTCGAAGGTAGCGGTGGTATCAAAGCGGTGGTCTGTGCCACAGATGCACAAACAGTCGCACCGGTCGAGACCACAGGTACATTGACTGGCCTCGCAGCTCAGTTGGTTAGTAGCCTTCTGAGCCTTCTTCTTCTAGGTCGTGGGTTCGATTTCCGAGGACAAACATTTTATGTGACGAGCATTGATGTTTGTTCTATGTCTGGGTGGTAATATGTATTTATATGTATGTATTTACAAAAAAATATGTACGTATTCTATCAGTCATCTGGTTTTCATAGTACAAGCTATGCTTAGTTTGGGGCTAGATGGCGCTGTGTGAAATGTCCGCCAATATTTATTGAAAACAATAAAAGGTTGGTAGGTTGGCTTAGTTATTAATGGTTGAATTTGATGTATATGATAACTGTTCTGTTGCTATGGGGATTCAATCTTAAAAAATTAATCATTACTTGGTACCTATTCTTGCTACCCATAAAAATGTTTCTTCTTCTTCTTCTTTCTTTCTTCATCTATTGAATTATGATGTTGTTGTCGAATTATGTATTATAATGTATGTATTTACAAAAATATAAGTATTATATCAGTTGTTTGGTTCCTATAATACAAGCACTAGCTTGTATTATAGGAACCAAACAACTAAGCTAAGTAACTATACTTAGCTTACTTTGGGGCTAGATGGCGCTGCGTGAATTATCCACCAATATTAAAATTTATTAATTATTTATTTATCTACGAAGTACCACATTTTCGATACGGCGAATCAAAAATTGGGCGACAAATGTCCTACAAGCGATAATCCGTTAAATGTGACTAAAATAATTAAAAAGCTTCTTAAGGACGACTTTATCCTTTCACCATATTAGTTCGAGAGAGCTAGTAGCTAGTAGTAGTTTCCTAGCCATTTCTCTATGAATTCCACGGAACTAAAGTTTTTGAAGGAGTTTCTTCAGAAACTACTTTGATCCTTTCACCATACTGGTTCAGAATGGCAGTAACAACCCATATTGCAGAGTTATTATCTATAAATTCCGAGGAAATAAAGTTTTTAAAGAATCTTCTTTAAGGAGCACTATAATCCTTTCACTATACTAGTTCGAGAGAGACAGTAACAAGCCACATTTCTAAGCCATTTCTTTTTTCATCCCATACAAATTAGGTTTTTGGTTTTGACTTTGAACACGAGCAGTAGATAGTAATGGCACTGCCTCTTGTGCGGTCCTGATACGAATCTCACAGATAAACACTAATTTCTTTAATCAAATACAAATTTTAATTTCGGTGATGAGAACGGATCTGGTACGGATAACGCAGACAAGCCAGCCGGTGTATTAACATAATGATTCGATATCCATCTTGATTTATAAATGCAGTAAAATCATCAGTATATTAAGACTTTTGAATGCATTAGGATTATTATTACGGTTCTTATAATATCACTCTGATAAACACATTAATATAAATCGGTGTTTTCAAAATTAAGAGTTTATTTTCGATTGAATAACTGGTGCTTTTGTATAATCAATTGATCAAATCACATCTCTGTTTTTATAACCGTCAAAAACACTTTTCTATGTATGTATTTACAAAAAAAGCTATATATGTATTATATTAGTTGACTGGTTCTCATGACACAACCTATGCTTAGCTTACTTTGGGTTAGATGGCGCTATGTGAAATATACACCAATATTTATTTATTTATAAAAAAAATGAAAAATCAAGATCGGCATTAACCCGTTTTAGTATTTTATCTTATCTTTATCTTTTTGGAATTCGAGCAAAAAGAAAAAAAATGTAAGAACGCTAAGTGAATACGAAGTAATATCGTGGGCGGGCGGATGTTAGTCTATGGGTCGGGGTAAGAGGGCGGCCGCCGACGAGAACTGAGCATTACCGACACAGAGCCAAACAGTGCTTGCTATTTCAATTAAAACGGCGGCTAAAACCGCAGGGCACAGCAAGTATTCTATACAATCTCTTAATTTATCCAAGTCCCTGACAAGCTTGATAAAGACTTGCATCAAAGTCACGACTATCGATTTATTATCTTTTCCATTCAAGCGCGACATAGATCGTCGTCTCAAATAAATATCTATCGACTCGTCTCAAATAAGTTTAATATTCGATTCTGTTATGTTCCGGATATTTTGTAATCATTTGTTTTTAAGAATACCCTTGAATTATTGTTGTATTCTTTGTTGTATCTTGTATTCTTCCCATGTATATGCCTTTTGCGGCATGCGGTAGGCACTGCCTCAGTTTCCCAGTTTTCCCCTTGTGGGATACATACATAGAACATAGATGCCACAAATGGTGAGTTCATCACCGCCATTGTTTTCCCACGAATAACTCAGCTGACGATATTTTCCGGTAATTTATTATTGAATAATGCGATAAACAGGCTAGATCTTATATACCAACGAAATAACCAATAATTCCGGAACGATATATTGTGTATATACTAAATCTTATTAATAAATTGTTTGATTTTTAATAGTAACTGGTCAATAGAAAGTAGCGATATTGTAAAAGTGTTTAAAAATAATATATTTTTTTATATTTAAAATAATTTAATTTTGTACAGTATTTCGTATTGTATATTAGGTATTCAACTCGGACGGATGAGTTCCACACGAGTTGTTCATTTTAAATCAATACAAAAGACGCAACAACAAATAGGAAACATCTCACTCACTCCCGGGTGATCCGCAATGCATCCCGTTTCGTGAGATATCACTTTAGTAACCGCTCCATTGATTACTCGATGCACCTACCGCAAAGCACCACTCATTCATAAATACCGATGGACAGACCGTTACATCTGGCAATATCGATTGTCTACAAGTGATTTAAATATCATATTTTATGGCTGCACGCTTGCTTCCTATGTTGGGGCCATCATTCCGTGCTTATCGACTTGGGAAAGATATGGACAAATGTCCAGTTGGAAAATGTGGTTTTGAAAACCAGCTTGTTTTTGCATTTATTTTACTTTTTTTCATCTCAATATGGTGATAGAACGAGCTGAGGGGGCCACCTGATAAGTGGTAACCGCCGCCCATAGACAACAACAATACGACTCAAGTCCTCTTCATCAAAGTACGAGATAACTCAAGTCGCATTGCGTTGGGTCCGTCACCCCGAAACGGGGATGTTACGTCTCATGCGCCTGCAATTTCACCGGCACCCACTCCCTTCCACCGGAATACAGCAACACGAGTGTATCACTGTTTGGCGGCAGATTACCAGGTGTGGTGGCAGTACTTCTCCGGGCGAACTTGGCACAAGTTCTACTGCTACAAATTATTTATAATGTAAGTAGGTATATGTAGTTTTGATTCGCTCAACATTTGTAAATGAATTTTGGACCAGTTCTCGTGTTTATAACTAGCTCATGCTGAGACAGAGACCGTTTTGTGACTCAAATTGACGGAAACTTTTAATTGTAATTTTAAATCATGTATGTGTTTATCAATTGAGTTACAAATAAAATATTTTCTTTCTTTCTTTTTCTTTTTTCTTTCTTTCTCGTAGACTGAATAGGCTGAAATTTGGTATTCATCCATACACCTGCAATATTATGGTGATCTGGTGCTAATGCTGCTGTCTGTGCCACCTGCAGACCACACAACTCCTCAATGCTCAGCAGCCATATCGTGGTTAGAATCATTATTCATTCTTCACATCATTATTTATTTGAATCGGTAAGTAATAGCAAACTGAAAAGCTTGTTATTAATAATGTTTTTATTTACCATTAATTTATTTCGAATGCAATTCTAATCGGATTGGTTGTGCAGGATTGAAGATGGCTTGCAAATAACTTAAGTATTTTTTTCGTGTAAGCATCCTGGCCCAGCGGTACACATCGTGAGTTTCAATTTGGTGGCAGCTGGTTCAAATCCTGATGATCGCCAAGATTTTTTTCAGTTGCATGATGCAACCTACATTAGCCACATTATGAAGGTATATTTACATATCTAGTTCGGGTTCCCGTGGTAGATTTGAAGCTATTCGCATGTCGAAAAGGCGGGTTATCCCTATAGTGGGCACACCCGGATGAAAATCAACGTAGCAAGATCACATGAGCGAGTGGCGAACCTGTTGAAATTTTCATACCTCCCAAAAGGTTTCCGCCATGGTTTATCGGCTGCTATATAAGCTGGAAGGACGATTGAATAACGTAGGGTTCTTAACTCAATTGTCCTCCCGGCTTATATATGCAAAAAAAAGCGTTTAGATGTAATTTTCACAAACAGTCATCCAACAAATGACAACTAACTGAACATTACTCAACCCTATTTAATTTAATATAACCTTATTTAATACGATTATAATTTAATATGATAAAAATGAATAGACTAGCGTAGACTAGCGTATTATACATTATTCAATTTCCCAAAAATAGACTCCGACGAAATTACTTATTCAAATCTTAAAGTTAAAAGGGAATTTACACTTCTAACTCGCCATACCCAAATAAGCCGCCCGCTGCGCTAACGATATGATTTATTCGATCGGTCCTATTAGCCGATTATTCGATTGCAACTGGTAATCGATATAAATTATGTTATCGATTATCGGTGGCATTTGTTTTTGTTTCTTACCTCACACGTCTGTGTTGTGAAATACAAAGCGAACATTAAGCTCGCAAAGAGAAAATATGTATCTAAAAAAAAACAGGTTTTATCTTTTAACGTTATTGATACATGAGAAAGGACAATTAATCGTTAAATCTGTGATAATATTTATATTTAAAATAAATAAATAAGACAAGTCCGAGACATACCGCGCGCTGACATCCGTGTGGTCCCGAGTAATTGGTACCGCTTTCTCTGCGGCCCCGTGTACGATCAGAATATTTAGCTACGTGGTAAAAGAAACTTCAGACCCCCTACCTCACTAAGTGTCCCCTTAAAGTGCCCCTCAAAGAGGTTCCATTGAAAGGCCTCACAGCTTTTGCACTGCGGTCGTGGGTTCGATTCCCACCCAGGAAAAACATTTCTGTAACGAATATAGACCTAATAAAATTATGTCCATTCTCAACCGATTTACACTAATCTCTTGTTTAAGTCGTCCTGGGAGTGGCTAAATGTAGCAAAGCCAGACCTTTGGATGGATTAAAAAAAAGATAAGAGTCAACATTATTACTGTGCAGTGATGTGCACTATATAGAGTGATGAGTGATTTCGCGTGTTGCTCTAATGATGTTCGGAAAAAAGCAACAATTGCGCGCGCGACTGACGAGCGCTCGGTTTACGAGCGGTCGGCGCACGACACCGCCACCTGGTGCGGTGTGCAGGGCTGTCCGTAACGCATTATTTTCATAACAGTTTATTTTAAAATGCAAGATTATTCGTATTAGTCGCTGGTGTGGTGGGGAACTTCAACAAAATAAATTCTGATAAATTTTGGTTGTCTGGAAGAATTCGCTTCTTAGTGATAAGACCTCCCATTGTACGTGTATCTTAACTAGTTTAACGTTTCTACTGTATTTTACTGGTGTACAATAAAGAATTTTCATTCATTCATTCATTCGTAAAAAGTAGTAAAAAGCGGTTATTTATTATTACAAACTGACACTTGAATTTTATTTATTGTATAGATTTAGTGAGTATAGATTTTATAATAACTGATTAACAAGTAGTGACAGCCCTGTTCCGCGCCAACGAGAACACGGCCCGCGGGCACAGACACAGCTCGGGCGCGGGCGCGGGCGCGGCGCGTGCACAGAACACACCTATTAGAATTTAGAACGCTCGTACTCCGTTCAAATTTGACCATTGTCACGGAAAACGCGGGTCGAAAGTAGAAATTGATTTCTATTTTGGAATGATTTATCGCGGATACCGAGATCTTGATCGTGAACTCTGCAATTTGTATCGATTTCCGCTCGAGGCTTTACGATCGGATACTAGGCTAATCTTTATTTATTTGCGGCCCACGGATTCTGTTCAAGTTACGATGTTATCAAGCGAATGATACCTCGTTTCTTATTTCTTAAAAATGTTACATTTATTTTTAAACCAATTTATAATTTTTAACAACTACCCTGAATAACAGAATCTTGACGTTTCCAAGCCATTTCTTTATGAATTCTATGGAAATAAAGTTTTTGACTTTGACTTTGGGTTATCATACATCACCATAAGACACATACACTGTATGTGTCTTATGGTGTAGTGTAGTAACAATTTGAGTATTTAGATCTATGTTACATTTATGACTACATAAATTACTGAATTAAGATAATACAGGATGTTTAGTGTCGTTGAGTGACGAATATCTCCAGTTTAGCACCAAATAATCCCCGAAACCGGTGTAATAACCTCTTGAAATGACAGCAACGAGGTAACCGTGAATGATCGATTTTGCGTCTCAAACCGCAGTGATTGGTGCCGGTTCTTCTCAGATAAAATAAAAAAAATGTGACAGAACCAGCCGATGACCCGTCTGTTGTGAAGTGACATCTTTGGCACTTAACAGTCGAGAGAGTCGAGACGATTGAAATGCGTCCGCCATATTGAAAAGTTAGAACTTCTAGGAGACGACTTCAACAACGGGTCGAGTTAAAAAAAAGCGCTATTAGATTGGTCTGTAATATAGATTCTAGTACGACTAATAGAAAGAAAGAAAGAAAGATATAATTGATTTGTGCTACAGAGACATTTAGAAAATGATACTACTAGCTTACAAAAATAATTGGCTTTGCATCTTATTTATTAAGACTAAGAATAAGAATTTAAGGTATGATTTTTATACATTTTTGGCATAAGTGATTGCTTCGCTCTTCTCTCAAGAATCATGAACTGATTTTAGTAGTTTTAGTAGTAGATATTAGATAAATGCATTATAATACCTTATTAGGACGTGTTCTCACGGATATTTAGTTATTTATTTAATAAAATTACTGTACATATCAACTTACATAATATCATACATACATTATCAAAAATATGAAAACTTCTCTGAAACCAGGACAAAATCAGACGGATTTGAATTACATTTTGATTTGCCCTTTGTATGATAACCAAGCGTTTAGTAGTTAGACATGACGCTCCATGATAAACCAGCATTATTTGTAGGGCATGGTGTGTGGGACCCGAGTCGATGATCGCGTCTCTGGCCCGCCGGGAGGACACGGAGGGCGTCGTCTGGCCCGCTTGGTGCTACACAGGTACCTAGACAAAACCTAGATAAAAAAATAAAATAAAAATATTTCGTACAACAATATCCATATTTACCCAATAATATAATCATCAAAAAAGCTTGAACATAGATACATCAAAGTATGGTTATAAAACAATTTATATCTTTCATTTTGCCATTCGTTGGAGAGCGAAAGTTACTAAGATCACACTGTATCGATTAGTAGTCATTTGTAATTCGTAATCTATACTTTTTTTATACTAGCATTCGTAAAGTATTAAAGTAAACCATTCGTAATCTATACTTATTTATACTAGCGTTCGTAAAGTAGTAAAGTAAACCATTCGTAATCTACTTTTTTATACTAGCGTTCGTAAAGTAGTAAAGTAAAGCATTCGTAATCTAAAGTTTTTGATACTAGCGTTCGTAAAGTAGTAAAGTAAACCATTCGTAATCTATACTTTTTGATACTAGCGTTCGTAAAGTAAAACAATTTAGACGCCGCGGCTGTGAGAAATCACCTACTATTGCCCAACCAACCAGCAACAGTTTACGAAAACAATAATTCCCAAATTGAACAGACTCGATCAATTCCTTTACCAATAAATTGATAATGACTGCAATCAGGTACCTACCTACCGTGAGAAAGTGACTATTGGAGGTGCCATCTAATTTACTGAATTATAAAGCGTTTCACAGCTACTGAATTTAGCGTCGGATTAAAGGAAATTAATGTGAAATTAGGTGTTTTTGTAGGTATCTGTAGCTCTTTGAAACAAACATATTGAGGCTGCCACATTTACATCAATGACATTGACAGAATAAACTTTTTTATTTATAAATTTGTATAAATATTGACGGACATTTCACACAGTGCCATCTAGCCGCAAAGTAAGCTAAGCGTAGCTTGTATCATGGTAACCAGACAAGTGATATAATACTTAAATACTTTTTTGTAAATACATACATACCTATAATACTTATCAACACCCAGACACAGAACAAACACCTATATTCGTCACACAAATGTTTATCCTAGTTGGGAATCGAACCCACGACCTACTAGAAGGCAGGATTACTATCAACTGAGCTATGAGGCCAGTCGAATTTTGTAAGATAACACTTGAATTTTCAGTTTTTTTTTAAATAAAAATTTTATCGTATGCTCACTATATTATGTCTTACTCGTATAAATATGATCAACATAAGTATATTTAAGTTATCTAAACCTGTTAATGATCTAAGCGAGGCTTACAGAATTTCCCTAATTACGATTCGCTCTAGATCCGATACGTAGCTCTCCGGTCGCGGTCGGCAGCAATGAGACGCCCGCCTGTTGCAAGTCTAACGAGCGAACGTGGGTGGCAGCTTCGCATTTTCATACGTCCCGAGTCCAGAACGACAAACAAGATTTATAGATCATCTCATTCGCGTACTAAAAGTGCTCCGAAGCTCTAGAATCACCGGCCTAAAAAGCGTGAATACAGTGAGTAAAATATACTAGTGTAACAGTTATGAAAATATGTATTTTTAATAATTGTGGAAGATTTATGTGACTTGGTACTCCTTGACTTGATTGAAGCCCATTGATGATAGTGCCTCACAGCTTACGACCTCTGCCCTATCTGTGCTCTCTGCGCCCTCTGAACTCTTTGCACTATTTGCACTCTGCTCTCTCTGTACTCTCTGAACTCTACACTTTCTGTACTCTCTGCACTCTGCTCTCTCTGCACTCTGTAGATCGTGGGCTCAAATCAGACCTAGGACATACATTTTGGTGACGAACATGTTGTTCTGTGACTGTTTGTTCATATGTATATGTTTGAAAACAATATAATTAAATATTTTGTTAGCTTAATTTTGGGGTTAGATAAACGACGGTGTATGAAAATGTTCATCAATATTTATTAATTATTTATTTTCGTTTATTATCTAACAAAATATGAACAATCATTGAGAAATATTGGTATAAAATTATGTATTACTTGGCGGTATCATTATGTATGTATATATAATATCTTAAATCATTCAGAACAACTTGCGTTCTTCCCCAACAAAGTAGGCCTTAGTCGTATTCTAGTTACGAGCAGATCTTAAAGCTCTTGTTGTTTTATCAAGTAAGCCACTGCTTATTCTCACTGAAATAATCAAAAAAATCATTGTTTATATGTAAATATTATATAACATATGCATCGCAGCTTCTCTGACGAGCTATGCTTCATACCTATTGGAAGAATCAACGCTTCTGCTCCATGACAGGCCTCACAGCTCAGGTGATAGTAACTCTGCCTTCTGAGCTGTAGGTCGTGGGTTCGATTCCCACCCAGGATAAATATTTGTGTGATGAATATAAATGTTTGTTCTGTCTGGGTGTTAATATGTATGTATTTACATAAAAAGTATATGTGTATTCTTCAGTTGTCTGGTTCCTAAAGTACAAGGTACGCTTAGTTTGGGACTAGATGGCGATGTGTGAAATGTCCACCAATATTTATTTATTATTTATTTATTTATATTGATGGATGCTGGACTTAGTCGGCCGGTGCTAGAGTTACGGGCAGCCGACATGACATCCTGTTCTTTATTTATGAGAATACAATCAGACGTGTTCGCATTGGAGGCTAGAAAATCTGTTTGAATTCTCCCTAAGCTTTAACTTGTATTTAATAAACGTTTGACTACCTGGTTTTATATAAAACTCCGTAGGAAACTGGAGATGATGTTTATGATTCATTAACTCAGTTGCTTATACCACTGATAATTATAATCCTTATTTTTTACGTGATTCGTGTTACGGAGCGAGCTGACTGCCCACCTGATGTTAAGTGTCAACTCCTCTCCACCAAAGTATGAGATGACCTAATTCGTATTGCGTTGCGTCCATCCATTTTTTTTTTTTTTTTTTTTTTTTTTTTTTTTTTTTTTTTTTTTTTTTTTTTTTTTTTTTTTTTTTTTTTTTTTTTTTTTTTTTGCGTTATTCCCGAGACAGGGAAGTTACGTCTCATGCGGCTGCAGTTTCATATTTTTTAGTTATTTTAGTTTAAATCACGAATTAATCTTGATCGATTTGGAGCACACGACGGAAGTTAACGACAAAATATAAAGGCTTTATTGAATATGTAACGATACTTTCGTTGTTTCACATTCGGACTTTTTAGTAATTTGGTTGGTATAAGATTTGTCTGGCTGTCTGCTTATTGAGGTACGAATGACTGGAATAAAGTGTAAGCTGAGTTATTCGTGATAAAAACATAGCGGTGTTGGGCTCACCACTCATCACGTCTACGTTCGCACAAAAGTGTAACCCCCTGTGAAAATTGACTCACTGAAGCTCTACCTACCCCTTCGGGACGTGAATCTGTGGATGGATGAACTTCCGTTGTTTTACTGGCGTGTACACACCTTTACAGGCTGCATTTTAAACGCAGGAAAATTTATATTAAATAAATTCTATTGAAAACAATGAGCTAGCCCAAGCGGATGTCGTCACTTACAGCTATTTACAGATTATGTTCATGTATTATTGATTGGTCTTTCGTAGGTGCCATTTTCGCATTGATGAAGCCGCAAAGCAGTAATGCATTCGCGTTACCGTGTTCCGGTTTGAAAGGTGTGGTTGCCGGTGAAATTACAGGCACATGAGACATTCCATCTACACGTCTCAGAGTTACGGGCGCATACGATGCGACTTGGGTCTTGTCGTACCTAGTAGGGGAGGCCCCAAGTCGCATCGGTTGTTATGGGCTGAGTTTACCACTTAACACCAGGTGGGCCGTCGGCTCGTTCCGTAACTTTATCACATAAAACAAAGATGACTCATATTGTAAAGGCTACATTCAAGTTATTCTAATGAATACGATATGTCATTTGAAATGTTGAAAAATGTGATAAAGCGCTCAAAAATAAATCCAGTAATTTTTTGGTTTCACTTGCATTTCTGGGTTATATTTTTTTTATTGGAAAATTTAATAAAATCTAGACTGTGAAGAAATGGGAATACCAACGCGTATTTATTTTATTATAACAATGTTCTAATAAAAAATATCGATGAAAGTAGGCGACGAATACTTATTTGCAGTAATAATTGTAATTTGATTTTAAAAAGTCAATTATATGCAAGTATATTTATGAAACTGCACCAAATGTTTATGTTTATTAAAGTAGTTGTTTGTATACAATGGTATAAACTTTACACTTGCATAAACAGACATGCTGTCCGACCTAACATATTTGCTTGTATTTCAATGCAGTAATCTCGTATGATCGTTAACACGTGTATTTTAATTAAAAATATGTGTTTAGATGACCAGATCTTATCAAAACATATCAATCCACCATATTACGATACCTACACATCTAGGGTTTACGCTAAATAACTATTGAAAATCTGCAAATGCGTTACTACATATTTGATATTATCAAGCTCTAATACTAATTTATATGGCGTTTCGTATAATTCTGTATAATATCGCTATGTGTAACTGGGGCTAGGCAGGAACGACGGGGCACTGTCGTGTACTTATTGGGGCACATTTATGTACAACCTCCGTACTTAGTTATTATCGCCACAGTGCGTTTGTAGGCGAGTTGGTGTTCTTTAGAATTTTGTTCTTGGTAAAAAATACAGTGGTTACACACCTGACACACATAAATTTTTTCTGAGTGGGAATCAAACCCACGGCCTGCAGCGGAGATGGCAGAGTAAGTATAACTGAGTTGTGAGGCCAGTCAAAACGTGGTATTTTTTTCTCTAAGAACATTTCAGGCAATAAGACATATTTGAGTATGTTTTTCGTTGTGAAGTACCAAATACCCACTGTTCAAATCTTTTTTTTAATAATATGACTTTAAAATATATCCTGAAAGACTTAATATTTGTTTGAACATTTCACCATTTACTAATTATAAATAAAATTTACATATACCTATATATAATAAACATGTATTCATAATCGTATATAACACAGAAAGGTAAATGTTTGGGCACGATGTAACATGTAATTAATTATTAGTTTGAAATCATTTAAAATAAATAGAAAGTCTGATTGTTATTACCAAGCCACCACGGACACGTTACTAATTAAAATACTTTTAATTATTGGCGTTCACAACAGAGCATCTTCTCTAATAATGTGCAATGAACCAGCTGCGACATTCATAAGCTGTGCGCGGTCGTTCTAAATGTTGAAAGCATTAACATAATAGTTTCGTACGAGATGCAACTAAGCAGAATTGCACGATTGGTCGCGCTCAAATTGATACTGATTGAGCCGAGTTCAAAGTATATCTCATTGACACATCAATTTACCCTGAATTGTAAAGCATGGTATTAGGTTTTATGGTTTATAGGTGTATATTTAATAGAAAGTAATCCAATGCTGTCTTAACTACTATAACAAAGACCTGCCTGTTTGATATCGAATAATTGATATTAAAAATTGTTACAAATACTGTTATTTATCGTATTTTGTATGAAGATATGAAATTGCAGGCGCATGAGACGTAAAATGCCCGTCTCGGGGTGATGGACGTAACGCAATGCGACATAGGTCATCTCGTACTTTGGTGGAGAGGACTAGTCGTATTGTTGTTGTCTATGGGTAGCGCTTACCACTTAATATCAGGTGGGCCGTCAGCTCGTTCCGCCACACGAATCACATAAAAAAATATGTTACAAATATTGTTATTTTCTGGAACAACAGAACAATAGTTACATAATGTAAATGAATTCTGCATATAAAGGTTTTTATGCAGAAAAAAAATTATTCATTTCTATATGACATGGCAATATTAAATAAATCTACAGAATGCTATGGGTGCCATTTAAAATGATAATGTGTGTGGGTGGGTGGGTGCGCACGCGCCATCCATAATTTTATATTATTATATATTTGTGTTTTATTGGATACCAGTGTGAATGGAAAATTCGAATATCTCGAGCAGTTTTGAGTGATGTGTGAATTTTTTATTGTTAATTTTTAAAGCTTGTTATATTTGACCCAACCTTGCATGAAATATCATCGAAAATCAACGGTCACACCGCAAAGCCTTGATGATTCCAAGAACTTTTGTGCTTTTGGACGGAATCTGCTTATAATTGAGAATAATGGACAAATTTAAGTCTAAATGTGGCCATTTATCATCGTTATTCTCACATTTTTTTTGTTGATTTGTCAGATTTTTGTTAATGATATTACTTAAGCTCTCCGTTTGTCACGTCGTTATTACTAATTTGGTGTCCTACTAAAACGTAGCACGTGATGGCCATCTTCACTTTTATAGAGACTAGCCTAGACTGGCCTCATAGCTCAGTTGGTAGTAACCCTGCCTTCTGCGCTGGAGGTCGTGGGTTGGATTCCCACCCAGGACAAATATTTAGCATTGATGTTTGTTCTGTGTCTGGGTGTTAATATGTACGTATTTACAAAAAAAGTATACAAGTATTATATCAGTTGTCTGGTTCCCATGACACAAGCTATGCTTAGCTTAATTTAGGGGTAGATGGCTGTGTGAAATGTCCACCAATTTTATTATTATCATTAGTATTACAGAGGTAGATGTGATTTTATAAATGTATTGCTTGTAATCAATGCAATTCTATAAATATCAGTTCTCGCATTTTGACAATAAGTTTTCCTGCGTCAATTTGCTGATTAACACAGAAACTACTAAAAATCTTAAAAAAGTAACTTAAACTTAAATCTAGTAAAGTAACTTTTAAATTAAAAACAAGTCTCATGTATAAATAATCATAACGGTGCTTATGTATATACAAAAAACAGGTCCTTAACACTGTATCTTAAAAATATTGAATTACCGAAATACATTTCGTTATAAATATGCTTTAATTTAAATAGCTTTTGGAAGTCGCGATCCCGTTTTTCATGGCGGCCTCGAAACTTTTATATATCTCTTGAAAGCAGTTAAAATTAAGAGTCGATTTAATGTAAAGATAAATTTTATATTTTGTGTAATCTCGATGTCTCCATTTGTTGAAATTTGCGGGTTTACGATTATTGATTTGGATTAGGGTTCCTTCCTGGGTATTTTTTTTATTTTATTAGTCGCATAAAGTTTTGTCTTAAAAATTAAATCAATCTATCGAAAGACCGTTCAACGATCTAAAGATGGCTCAGCTGGTCTACATCTTCCTACTAATATTATAAACGCGAAAGTTTGTATGGATGTTTGTTACTCTTTCACTCTCAAACGACGGAATGGATTTGGATGAAATTAGCTTATATCCTGGATTAACACATAGGCTACTTTGATCCCGGAAAAGTGCAGTGTTCCCGTTAGATGACTTATTCACCGCGAGTAACAAAGCGGGGCGCAGCTAGTAAAAAATAAATCAATTGATCTATCTAAAGACCATTCAATGATCTATAAATAGCTCAGCTGGTCCAGTTAACGACGTATCTTGTGTTCTGTAATCTTCTTGTTCTACAGTTTAATATTCATTACGGTATCGTAATCTGATTTATAATTGAGAACATTCCTTATTGGGTTCTGTTAAACTAACTAACAGTCTATGTGCATAGGTTTTTGTTATTGCGATTAAGTTACGGAACGAGCCGATGGCCTACCTATTGTTAAGAGTTAACCTCTGGTCACAACAAAAGTAATACTATCTGGGTCCATCTCTACTTCAACAAAGCCGTAACCTCTGCATATAACAAAATCAAACGTATAGGGTCCTCCCCCACTTAGGAAAGGGAAGACCCAAGTCGTATTGTATTATTACGTTCAAGGATCAACATACATGGTAATGCGTGGTTTTCCCTTTGCTTATTTAATTTCAGTATTGCAAAATATGAATTTAAACGACAGATCCAAGGTACACTTGCTATGAATTTGTGTAATATCTTATTTCTATGCGATATTGAAATAACATTTCACACAAGAGTTCTTTATAAGGGCATATTTAGACGTTACGGTAGAACACGAGTTGCTCGCGCCATGCCAGCGGGATATTTGACATAGCTCTAAACATTGTTTGAAATGGTTTTTACAATGTAATTTAATAACCCACGGATGCCTTCTTTTGTACGTTTTGCTGTACGAAGCGTGAGGTCTCTTTCCAACGCGTACAATGTTTAAGGGTGGTTTCGATTTGAGATAGCTTACACGCTATCTTTAGAGCATTGTTCAGATGACGGTCGTTACATGTGCGTTTCTAACTACACGTGTGTGTCTGTGTGTGTGTGTGTGTGTGTGTGTGTGTGTGTGTGTGTGTGTGTGTGTGTGTGTGTGTGTGTGTGTGTGTGTGTTTGGGGGGAGAAGGAGATTATTAGATCTCAGATCTTGGACGGGACAGTGGCAGCAGTATTCTGAAGACTGTTCTGTGACTGTATTTTCTTTATTGAACATCCGTGGTAGAAATTTCTACCAAGGATTGAAAAATGAAATTGATTATTGTATAATTTCTATTCCATTTCTACCCTAAGTAAGCTAGGCGATAAAATAATTAAGGACAACTTTTGTACATTTAATCAATCTAGAGGATTTACTGGCAAATTGAATCTACCTTCAAAATTATATCTGAACACCAAAATATACAGAATCAGAATTTAATAATGATGGGTCACCATTGAATTTAAGACATTCAAAAACTGAAACAAAATCGATATATGAATAAAGAAATAACATTTGAGTAACGAGGCGCGGATTGCGAGGATCGATAAAAACCGTATTTATATAGAGTTTTACGGCCTGCCCTAACGGTCGCCGTAAATTTGACACGTTATTGTCGGTCATTCCAGAATGACTTTATTAATAGTGAAGATCTTTGTTTACACAGAGACGGTTATTCTAACATCTCGGATAACCGATGTAATCGAACGCTATCGGATATATGTCACCGTAAATACAAATGTCGATTGTTCCGTGTTCGTTATACGCGAAACAGTTACATTTCACCGCTCTCTTGTAACTATTATTCAGAGCAGTAAAATGTAGAAAGCACACAGCCCATAAAATGAGATGATTAAGTAAAAAGCAAATAAACGCGTAACGAAGTTTATGACTAACTAGCTGTTGCCCGCGACTTCGTCCGCGTGGAATTCGGTTTTATCACGCACCCCTATATTACCCCTCGGAAAGTAGGACGTTACTCCTTGTTACATCAGCTATCTGCCAGTGAAAGTCTCTTCAAAATCGGTCCAGCCATTTAAGAGATTAGCCGGAACAAACAGACAGACAGACAGACGAACAGACAGATAGACAGACAGACAAAGATTGTAAAAAATGTTGTTTTGGTATACCTATGTACCGTGTATACATTCATATATGCACTTAGTAAAAAGCGGTTATTTTAATATTACAAACAGACACTCCAATTTTATTTATTTGTATAGATGTATAGATAAATGAAGCAATGGGTGAAATTGTTTTACTAGGTACCTTTGATTAGAAGTTTAACCGTTTTCTATAATAAACTAATTGTTTTTATACAGCTGTATGTATGCCTCGATGTTCGATGATTGTCGAATGTAACTGCGTCGCACTATTTGTAGCACTATTAAGAAAATTATGCAATTTTATGCGAGGTGATTGTAGACTTTATGTCTTCGGAATATGGATCAGTGTTCATTGATTATCGAGTTGAAATGAAGTGTTAAGGCTGGTAGGGATGTCGATTTGAACTTTTATGACAGACGTAAACAGCGAAACCTCTGTATACAGCGTCCTACGCCAGAGCTCGTAGGAAACGTAATATTAAGATTATTGTTCGTATTGTTTAATCGCTAATAAAATAATTCACTGCTTATGCTTTTAACTGAAAAACTTTATTATGACAATAGCTTTTTGATACGTTTATATTAATTTCAAATGTAGCATAATAGTTTATGTCGCTAACCAATGTTATTGTTTAGTTTCGGATGGTGTCAAAGCCCGATTCAAGGGACTCGTTTCCCAGCGATGTTAATGGTATGCTAGAGTCCCGTCCAGATCACCTGGTGCTTTCCATAGCCGTTTATCTAGAAGAGCCACTGGAACCTAGTCCAAATACAAGACATATTTTTATCGAAATAATGTTCGATACGAGCACCATCTTGCTCGTAGTGTCGGCAGTGTCAAAGAATCCCGCTTCCGCCAACGTGCTGTCGAATGGTGTTGTTATGTTTAATTACCGGTTGATAGTTTAATTGTCCATTAATAAATATGCGTCTTCATGTCTCAGAGTGACGAAAGCAAAACTATGTAACTTGCGTACTCCCAAGGAGAGGAGAATCTGAGACATATTGTTGTTATGAACAGAAGACTCAAAAACAGCTATGCAATCTGCTAAAGAAGAAGAGAAAAGAAACAGCCGTTTAGGTTGATTTTTACTTCTGACTTGGTTGCGTTTAATTACAAATCACTTGATGTTTTAGTGATGAGTTGAAGTGTGTAGACGTCGGTGGCGACACACAACGGCTGGGTTAGGAACTAGCTCTCAATTGAGGCTACTGGAACACACTTAAAGCTTTTGCATATTCTTTCCTTTTCAAAATAAGGGCCATCTTTTTGAAATAGTTTGCAGCGAATAAGTTAAAACTATTAAAAGTTAATGTAATAAAATATACTTTCGCAAAACGCAGGCTATATAATTTGGAATAATCAAATTTGGACACGCGTGTAGTCGCTACACGAATCGGACGAAACCTTACCTTTGTCGTGACTGACTATTGTCATATAAATTGCTCATACTTGTGTATGATAAATTGAAAATTGCTCAGAGCTTGTGAATATTTTGTTTACTAGTTTATGGAGACCGACCAAGTATGTATGATAAATAATTCTTGTAGATATTTCATAAAGCACCATCTAGCCCCAAACTAAGCATAGTAATATGGCAACTAAATAATTGATAGAATAAATGCATTTTCGTAAATATTATAAATAGGGTTTTACTCTGCTAACAAAGTAAAATCAAGCTGAAAATAAGGGCCAAATGATACCCCTTCAGTAAATACAAGCGGGTGAAGTCCTGAGGCTATAGTTACATATACACCCAGACAGAGTGTATGTATGTATTTACTAAAAAAGTATATAATATGTATTATATCAGTTGTCTGGTTCATATATTACAAGCTATTCTTAGTTTGGGACTAGATGGCGCTGTGAATTTTCCACCAATACTATTATTATTATTGAAAGTCCTAAGACATTAGTTAAAATAATATTTGAACAAACTTAACGAATCATTTTCAGTATGCGACAAAATAACTCCAACTTTATGTTTATCATAATTTATGATGTTAACAAAAACGTACCAAGAACATTAACAGAAGCGTCAAATGAAAATATATATCGATGTGAAATAAAATGGCATTTTTATGCATGTTAGTTAAAATTTTATATTCATTCCGTAGTTAATTGATACTTTGTAATCGCAATAACATACCGACGTATTTTTGGAAGAACACTAAAATCTTCTGCCATATAAGTTTCATTACCGCCATACTTGTCTGGAGTTCAAAACCAAGAGCTAATAGCTACAATAACTCTAGGATAATTGAGGCCATTAGGACCAGAGTGGCCTAATCAACAAATATTAAAATCACGTTTATTTATTTATTTCATTTATTTATTTATTTGAGGAAGACTTACAGCTTATAAAAACATATTAATCAAAACTTAATGCAAAACATAAGAGCTTTTGGTCTTATGCCACTGTGGTTCAAGTACTTAGTTACACAATTACTGCCTAGAAACAATTTTAAACCTATATTACAAGAAACAGTTAAGCCAGTCTGCTCCTCGTGGCCTCAATTGACTCATTACTCCGAGGACTTAGGTAAAAAGAAGAGTCTGTGGGTATACCATCACAATTTATATTTTTTATTAAATAGAAGGAACTTATTATTCTCATTATTTGTTGTTTCGTTGAAATTGCGATTTTCTTCCTTTAATTTGATTCTTACATTTTGTAGTAACTCTGCCTTTTGTGCTGTAGGTCGTAGGTTCCATTCCCACTCCGGATAAACGTTTTATGTGACCAACATAGATGTTTTAATGTGTTCACAACAAAATGTTTTTAAGATCGGTACGACTAATGTCGATATGACCTTACACAGCCTGCATGGTCGTTATATGTCATCAGTCAAGTTTCTAGGCAGGACTAGACTCAGATAAGTTAGGTTGTTAGTTTTAGTTTAAATTCAGAAAACATTATGCTTGCATACTATCTTGCTGAACACTGGCAGAGATAGGTCATCTCTTTAAGAGCAGTAGAACTCACGCCAAGTTTGTCCAGGGGTGTACTGCCACCACGCCCAGTTCTGCCACCAAGCAGTAACGCGTTCGCGTTACTGTGTTTCGGTTTGAAAGGTGTGGTTGCCGGTGAAATTACAGGCACACGAGACATTCCACCTACGCGTCTCACAGTTACGGGCGCATATAATGCGACTTGGGTCTTGTCGTACCTAGTAGGAAGGACCCAAGTCACATCGGTTGTTATGGGCAGAGGTTACCCCTTAACATCAGGTGGACCGTTGGTTCGTTGCGTTAATTATTATATTAAAAAAAACTCGGAACTTTAATCAAGAGGTAAAGTCTGCCTCACCTCGAAACCAAATTTACTACTTTTCCCTTGATCATAGCTTCGAAAGTTCTACTGTATCCAGATGAAGAGTATCTAAAGACTTTCAGAATTTGATACCTAATCAATAAACAGCGGGTTAGTAACTATTGCCTTAAGTGTCACTTACACATCCATTGCGTAGATTGTCTCGTTAATGTAATAGTCACCTATAAGCGTTGCAGAAATGCATTACAAAAACATATGACTCCTATCATATCGCTACGGCTTTCAATATCGCAGTATAGACGCACGCGCGAAATTCCCGCGATGAGCCGCGGCAAATCCGCAAACGAGTAACGCCAACGCTTTCATACGTTAGTGTGGACAAGCCTTTATTGCATTATTTATGACTCTGCCCATATAGGAAGATAGAGTAATAATAATGCACTCATTTCGCGAGCATATTATAGACTTTGTTCGTACATGATGTAAGGCATATTAATTATTCCCCCAATTTGTTTAAGGAGTTCTATAGAAAACGTTTATTTATATTTTCAACTGAAACAGGCTTTTAGTGAAAGATCCTTTATGTAATATAGAAAAAAATGTATATATTCATGGATTATGAATATGGGCTATCGAGTATTTTAGCTATGCCCAACATATACAATATTACATACATTTCTATACCAGATCTGTAAGCCTAATTTTTTATAAGTTTTAGCTAAGCTCTTACGTAAAAGAAACGGCTTGTTATTAATAGATCGTCTTCAATAATGTTCTAATCTCGTCTCTACGTTTGTATGTTACAATTAATTTGACCAATAACCAATAATAACACCTACTAATATTAAGATTTTGTTTATTAATTTTTTTATTATTATTACGTTACGATGTCCAGTTCCAAAAAATATACTTAATTTATATCAGAGCCTTCATTCAAACAAGTTTCCAATTGAAATTGATTGGAACAATAGTGTTTTTATTCAGAACTATCAGAAGTTATTCCACCGTTCACATCTAAAGCGATCTCCATTTTTATGCCTGTGAGAACTCCTAATGACGTTTGGCGTACCCCGATAGAGCGAGCAGAATGGTTGAATTATTCTCTTATATTGAATTAGAAACGGATTCTTTGGATTCTATGGCTGCTTTATACATGAATAATGGTTTTTTCCCTCATTAACTCTTGAGGTATTTACTTTTGATAGGATTATGTAGATATTTGTTTTAGAGGAAATTATAGAATGCATCATTTATTGTAAAATTTTCTCATGGAGTACGTTAAAACTATAAGTAAACAAGTGATCTTTCTGCCTATGTGACATGGGAGTGAGGCAAAATTGGCGGAGAGGCGTAGGTGTTAGACGGATCGTATCTTCGGGATTAAAGTCTCTGAATTGTTTATATATATTCTTTGAAAGTGCTGACACTCCGTAATTAAAGCATTTGTATTTTATTTATTTATACTTTATATTGGTGGCCCCTGAGCGACCCTGTCGGGGTCAGGGTCGCTCAGGAAAGACACGAATGGAAAAGTTTTGAGGAGGCCTTTGCCGACTGGCAAACAGACATGCATGTGAGCTAGAAACAAATTTAAAATAGATTTAGTTTTAATTTTGTTCTTTAATTTATTTTGTGAAAGAATTTTCTGAATAAAAGGCTATTATTATTATTATTATATTGGTGGACTATTCACACAGCGCCTTCTAGCAACAAACTAAACATAGCATGTATTATGGGAACCAGATGACTGATAGAGTTACATATATACCTTTTTTGTAAATACATACATTTAATACATATTAATACCCAGACACAGAGCAAACATCAATGTTCTTCACATAATTGTTTGTCCTGGGTGGGAAACGAACCCACGACCTACAGCGCGTGAGGCCAGTTATGATTGACTCTACCACCTGAACCTAGCTTAGCAGCAGGATAATCTTACAGTCGGCGATGTATTCTTTGATCTCATTTTAAAATTCAAAGTACGCAACGTGTCCAATTGATGAAATAATTACCATCATTAAAAAATGCCACATTGCCAAACACACTTTTATGCTAGCCCAATTTAGGTGTTCCTCTTGCAAATAACAGTTATTAGCAACGACATACACATACATACTTACTCACATGCAAACGTAATTATATGTTTTTTGTTTAGTTAAAGTAAAGTAGATGACACACTGGACACCACCGTTAAATAATTACAATTAACTAATTGGTTATTCACAGGTTGTATCGTATTTATAACCGAGTTCAGAAAAAGGTGGAGGTTATTAGTTGGGTTGTATTTTTTATATTTTTGTGTCAAATTTCCTTCATTTACAAACCGATTTAGAAAACTATTATTTTATTTGAAAGTGTATGCTTTCATATTAGTTTATTATTTTTAAAATTAAAATACTTGAAAAAAATAAGTCATCCAAGTATTTACGAGATAAAGATGAATCTTTCTATTTCATTGGAAAATGAAGTCGGTTTTTCGTTTTATTGCGCCAAATAATTATCTATTAATAATACCAAAAATGACAATAATTAATGTAAACTTTTAAAATATATACATTATATTCGCATTCTGTCTTTATTTCCGTAGTAGATGCACATCTTGGAAAAGTTAGATTCGTAACTCACATCGTAGAATAGTGGTGGAGTAACCGCTTTGTGACCAGGATGACTTTTAATCACACGTTCACAGGTTTAAATCCAGCGTCAGCTTACATTTATGTGTGTTTGCAACATATGCAATATAAATATGTTAAAACAACCTGATACAATCAAAAACCTGTCAAATTACGGTCAAAAGATTAGAAGCCAATAATAAAAAAACACATGTTCGACAATGTGTGGCATACTAACAAACAGGTGAAGTCAACTAAAAGCCTATAACCAGCCTAGAACCAACTATTCGATTTAATATCACATTTGGCACACCATAACTATATCCCGAGGTGTATAATAAATTTGACGAATAGATTGCTTGACAAGCGATAGTCAAAACTGTCAGAATATATGTCAGTTCTATTTTATCCGAGTCACTGGTGCTCTCAAACCAGTGTGGTGAAAGGATTTCAAGTGCGCCTCAAAGAGGCTCCTTTCGTGCACTTGACACATGTCTTCGAATGTTTAGTTCTAGGTCGGTTTCCTCACGATGTTTTCCTTCACCGTTTTGAGAACGTGGTATTGCGCACATAAATCTTTCAATCGAAAAACTCATAGGTGTAAGTCAGGGTTTGAACCGGTGACCTCCGGATTGAAACTCGGGGTCAGTACTACTAGACCACCAACCGTCTCTTATGCCAGTAGTATTAACAGACATACTGTATAAAAAAATTTGTTTATATCAAATATATTTTAATTAAAATAATAACCTTAAGGCATTTGAACCGTTATGATATTTTCAACACCTTATTTAGAGATGGGCCATAATAGCGTCGATTTAATTATAAAAGTAATTATTTTATGTGTGAATATAATTTATTTGGACACAGTAATCTGCTATGATTGGACGGATTAATTGATTTACGATTGACTTGAACTATCTGCTGACACTAATAACCCTTAAATTGTTTTAATTTAGCTAATAACAAGCGTGTGGATAAATTACAATTAGCAAAGCGAAAAATGTAGTCTGTTGCAGATATCAATGTTAACGTCATATCATAAGAGACATTTTTTTTTTATTGTCTTATTTTTATAGATTCGTATTCTATATATTATCTTCATATAACTTTATTTAAAAAACCAGAGCGTGGTAGCCTAGTGGTACTGACCCCGAGTTTCATTCCGGAGGTCACCGGTTCAAATCCTGACGTGAGTTTTAGCTTAAAAGATTTATGTGCGCTATATCACGTTCTCAAAACGATGAAGGAAAACATCGTGAGGATACCGTCATATCCCAGAACTAAAAATTCGTAGACATGTGTCTATCATGAAGTCTCTTTGAGGCGCACATAAAATCATTTCACCACACGGGTTCGAGAGAACCAGTGACTCGGACAGAGTTAAAATAAATTAAAATTATAAAAACTGTTTTAAAAATAAGCTTCTATGTATTGGATTTAGAGTGATGTCACTTTATTTTTCAAGTTATTCTCAGCAAGCCCTTTCATTTGATACCCATATTGTAAAAGTGCATTAAAAATAACTAGTCCGCCATCTTGGGTATTCCGCCATGTTGGATTTAGAATGACGTCACACAGCTAACCATGCTTACATCCAAATTAAACGTGTATACAAAATTTCATCTCACTTCGTTGAAAATATCTGCTTCAAAATTGATTTGCAAGATTCCACCCGAACAAACATAGTCACATACATTGCAAGTTAAATAAAAGCACTATTCCCAGCTCGTGTGGACGCACCCTACGTGGCTAATGATCACCTAATCACAGAGCATGTGCTTGACATTCGTCACAATGAATCGTCTTAATGGCCCACTCGTGTGACATTGTGACACTTTTTGTTATATTGTATGTTTTTGACACAACATTATGACATGACAAACAATCGCTATAAATAATTTTTGCGTAAGTGTTGCGCAAAGTAGTGTCAAAATAATATTGAAATGTATCGATTTATATTTTACAATCCGATCAACATGATGTTTTGAAACTTTTTAGGGTCTGCTTTACATAAACAGGATAATTGAAAAATGTATCATTATTTGATTGTAATTGATCATTTTTATTTAATTTCTTGATTTAGGTAGCAGTACAACTTATGCCCAGTTCGTAGTACTGCTACCATACCCATTTCAAAACAGTAATGATACTATGTTCCAGTTGCATTGTATTGCGCCCATAGCATTGAGACGTGAAGGTGGAATGCCTCAAGTGCCTGTAATTTCACCGGCCACCACACCATTCAAACGGAACACATTAACGTGTACTATACATTACTGTTTTCATTTGGACAAAACATACTTATCATCACACGAATGTTTGTCGCAGCAGAATACCGAACACGGGAGCCATAAAGTCAAAGTCAAAAACGTTATTTCCATAGAATTCATAAAGAAATGGCTTGGAAACGTCAATAATATTCAAAACATAAGGTCACGCGAACTTATCGCTATGTTTGACGCCTGTTCAAACACTATCTGACCCTCCATGGGGAAGAACAGAAAAGAAACCCCTATTACCCCATTACTTCATAGGTCAACTCAACTACGTCGCAAGTAAATAAATTATTGTTTTTGTTGAGAAAACCCCTGTCCGTTTCATACATGTAACAAGCTTAAGTTGCGAAAAATCTGTTCCGCTCCACATAAAATATTATTTATTATGAAAAAGTAGAGAGTGTGCTAATTATGAAGTTTTCGAAAGCATAACATAAAAACGTCGAGTGTAACGGTTTACGTTTGATTTTAAGATGCACTTAAAGATTGCACTTCATAATGAAGGTTATTAAGTTTATGAAATTCTCGTTAGGTTTTGCTTAAAAGGAGAACTATTTTCAAAGTATTATTTAATTTTTTGATTAATATATTTGGTTCCTATTGAGTTTTTGAATTATGTTTTATAATATTATTTATTTTCTTTTCAGGTAAGCATCTTAGAACATGTATGATAGAAGAAATACATCGTATATTTTTTAAACGTAAGTGTAGTGCTATTCCTTACATAATAATTAAATTATCATATCTATTACTGAATATCATTGGTCTGACTGATTACATTTTTTTATAATAATAAAGTTGCGGAACGAGCCAATGGACTACCTGATGTTAGTCCGTTCAGCTAGGAATCGGCACGTTCAGTAACTGAATCACATAAAAAAAAAATGATTTGTATTCTTACTTATCCGGATACAGTCTCATCTGAACACTTATCCATGACCAAATCATATATCATATAGCCAAGTATGCCGCCTTCATCTGCATATTATCTAGGAACCAATTAATTTCACAATATGTAAGTATTAATTGTGTAGAATTTATTCAGTCCGGTGCTTATTTGAATATTAAGTGGAGCTTCTGTTTCTTTATTCAAATTAAGCCCTTATAAGTCTTAGGAGGGTATAGAACAAGAGTAATTGGCAGGCAGTTTTAAATATTCAAACATTATAGTATATTATTAGTAATATCGTGAAAATATTGCTCTGCTTCTTCCAAAACATAGTTATAAGTGTGAAAAGGACTTCAAAGAGTCTATTACACAAATAATTACTTCAAGAGATAAATAATTGGACCGTGTTATGCAGAAAACAGCCATGTGGGGAAAAGTACAAACGGAGTTATAAGCATTTTTCTGTCGATGGTTACTCCGGTTATGTATTGATTCATATATTGTATTGGCTCGTATCTCCGTGAAAAATAGAGATATCGACATGGCTGTCTTTGCAAAAAATCCGTCATGTCGAAATTAGTATGGCCGCGTTTATAACTCATTTTTGGAAAAAATGCCACATGGCTGCTTTCTGCAGACCTAAGCCCAATTATTTTGGTGATCTTAAAGCCCAACATCTCAACAACTAGTTGCAAGCAGAACATAGAATTCTATTATTTTTGCAAATACTAAGCTCATGACGACAAAACCTCTCTATCGACAATAAAACTGTTTGATCATAAACAAAAACTTTAATGTTTGCATTCCAAACATATAATCACAGTAAAACACAACTCTTAGCAAACCAGACTTATGTCACAATGTGCACGTCCTTGACTTGTGGAACCCACTGACCGGGTATTAAATACTTCAAATAATACTACTGCAGTGTGGTGAGAGCGCATTTAATCAAAAAATACAATCCGACATCAATTCGAGCCGTGAGTTTTCGTCAGCGCGATCTAGGACGATAACTCCGCTTGTGACGCCATCTATTGGTCGGAACTAACATGTTGACAATCAATACGTAATGCAAATGAATACGAACGTAGAACTAGCTATATTCATTTGCACCCTTAGACCTCGACTGATAATAAAACATAACTTAAACATTTAACATTCCGCCCACCAAGAACGTTGTGAAGCGTTCTTTATTACCGCCCACCATGAAAACACGGGGAAGGCCTTCGATAACATGAACTTTACTTTCTTATATACTTAATTCTAACAAGTGGACTGTATATTAACAAACTTACTTTCTTGACAAGACAAAAACAATACTTGCTTAACTAAAAACATTTGGAAATGCAATTTACAAAATTACAAAAACTTTACACTAATAACACATAAAATAGGAATATTTCCTTAGACCGTTACAGGCAAAACACACAATTTTGAAGTCGGTCGTTTTATGACAGATCCTTTACATTTCAAGGATACTACTCGGGTAATCTTATCTAACCCAGGATGTTTCGCAACCACACTGCCCAACAACCAACGTGCTGGAGGAACATTGTCCTCTTTGATCAAGACCACATCACCTATTTGAGGCTCCGGAGTAATTTTAGACCACTTGTAACGATGTATGCAATACGTTAAATACTCTTCGGACCATCTACGCCAAAAATCCTGCACAAACTCTCAGCAGTGAGATCGCTTATGACCTCTAGATGTATGGCTTTCGTTGCCATACAGACAAACAGACTTATATAGCCCTTGTAGCTTTTATTTCCCCGTCCCTTGGACACACGGATATTAATCGGGCCAGCAAAGTCAACACCACTGTGGAGAAATGGTCTTGAAGGCGTAACTCGACTGGATGGCAATTGACCCATGAATTGATTCTTGGTCACTGCTGCGTGTCGAACACAGACAATGCATTTGCGTACGTGCATTTTGACCAAGCTCTTAGCTGCAATAATCCAGTACTTAGTACGCAAATGGTTTAACATCATTGTTGGGCCTCCATGCAACGTCTTTCGATGTCCTTCATCCACGACCAAATCTGTAAAATGACTTTTGTGAGGGAGAATTATCGGGTGTTTTGTCTCCTCTGGAAGATTGGAGTTTTGTATCCTGCCACCTACCCTTAGTATTCCTCTGTCATCCAAAAATGGACTCAAAGGTCTCAACTTCAGTTTGCTATCTTCCAGTTCTGTGGCTTGACATCGCTTGATGCAAACTTCCAAGGAGTCATTAACTTCCTCGCTTGTGAGGTAAGATTCAAAGTTTTTATTTCTTTTATATTTCAGGAATCTTCTACAGTAGGCAACGACACGGACAAGTTTTCGCAACGAAGAAAACCTGTTCCAAAGAGATGAATCTGTGGCAGATACTTCAGCCTTTGCCACGTGTGCCTTAATTGGTCTCTGTTCCACATTAGTGGAGATAGATTTAGGCCTATGATAGATGATGTTTGGCTCCTTCAGCCACAACGGACCCTGCAGCCATATGCTACTTTCTGCTAGTTCCAGAGATGTACTTATCCATTTCTGCAATTGAAATCCGCCTTTGTTCATTAAACTTTTCATATCTTCATAAATCCTTATTCCTTCTTCTATTGTTTGACAGCCTGTTAGTAGGTCATCTACATAATAATCTTTTTTTATTTTTTCAGCTAAATCGGGACAGTCAGCACCCTCATCGTCTGCAAGTTGCTGCAAAGTTTTCACCGCCAAATATGGAGCTGAAGCTGTGCCGAATGTTACCCTTTCTAATCGATACTCTTCCATTTCAGATCCAGGATCGTCTTCGCGGAATGGAAGTCTTACAATGTAACGACCAGTGGAATCACGTTGAGTTGTTTTTTGGTAAAATTCTTCACAAAGTTGCTCTTCTTGAGTGAGAATTTTACTGTCTAAGGAATCGGATTCTATCTGCCAAAATCTTTTTAGCAGTTCATTGTCATCGGTATGTGCATGCATACTTAAAACCTTGATATGACAATATGGTGAAGGATCTTGATCATCATTACACTGATGTGTAGGACCAGATATGATCCATCCTAGGGCCGTGTACTGAGCAATCGGTGTGCCCTTAGGAGCCTTGATCAATCCTTCTCTTAATACTATACTATAGACGTCTGCGCCAAGAAGAATATCTATCTTGCTTGGCACATCAAACTGAGGATCGGCGAGAGTGATATCAGCTAACTCTGGCCAATCGACTTGAGCTATCTTCTCTGAAGGAAGGAGACTAGTAACAGCACCTAGCACATGCGCACATACTTGAACTTGGAAGGTGGGATCATGACGTGATTGAATATTTAAATTAACGATGAATTTCGAGACTAGTTCACCCTTATCGCCGCCTAATCCAAAAATGTTAAATTTGCTGGGAATCTTCTGAAGACCAAGTAATTGTACCGCTGCTTCTGTGACAAACGATGCCTGCGAACCTTGATCTAACAGAGCTCTGAGCAGATGCGCGTGACCGTTCCTAGCCTGAGCTTTGACTAGTGCAGTCGCTAACAGAACTTGATTTGGTGCTTTTTTCTTCGAGAAATGCACTGTGACATTCGAAGATGATCCAGGATTGTTCAACGATTCTTTAACGTTGGACACCGCTGAATCTACTTGTAACCCTAAATCTTTGTTTGGTGTTACAGCATTGCTTAAATCTGAAGTATTCTTAGAGTGGAGCAGTGAGTGGTGCTTGTATTTGCATATCTGACATCTTACTACTGAACGGCAGTTGTAGGCAGAGTGATTGTGACCTAAGCAATTAAAGCATAATTTGCTGCTTTGCACAAAATTATGCTTCGTTGAGTGATCGACCTTCCTAAATTTCTTACAATCCGCCAGCTTGTGGTTACTTTCTTTGCAAAAAGGACAATTTTTATGAGCCGTTGCTACATTTGCACCAGAAGTGACTGCGTGCATGACCTTGGGCTTCTGGTTTGAAAAATGAGGTCTTTTCACTTGTTTTGGGTCTAAAAACTCAAGTGCCCGAAATCTAGACTCCAAAAACTCAGTTAATTGCTTTACTGTTGGTAGCTCATCAGAAGTACTAATTTTAGCCTCCCAACCCTTTCGCGTTTCGGAATCCAATTTGGAGCTGACCATATAAATGATTATCGCGTCCCATGACTCAACATTTATACCCTGATTTTTCAAACCTAACAACGTATCGTTCATTGTGTCTAGTATGTCCTTAATTGCTTTACTTGACTCGGAGTGGCTACTGGTTTGGTTCACGAACCGTCGCAGCAGGCAGTTAACCAGGTGCTTTTTATTATTATACCGGTTTGTCAACGTTTGCCATGCATCCTGGTAACTGTCAGCTGACATCGGGATTCTACGAATCAGAAGTTCAGCTTCACCAGACAACTGACCCCTTAAGTAGTGCAACTTCTGGATTTGGTCTAGACTTGCATTTTTATGAATTAAAGATAAGTAAAGATCCCTAAATGCCGGCCACTCTTCATAGGAACCTGAAAAGGTGGGCATCGCAATTTGAGGGAGCTTCACTTGACTATTTGTAGAACTCCTTGCATCGATATTTGAGCAGATGGTTGCACTACTTTTACACTTAGCTAGAGCCTCTTTGATGTCAGATTTATAATCAATATACAGTTCTTCTAACTCATCATACATGTTTGTTTTGAAATAAGGCGTATCCGATAACTCGGTTCCTTCACTAACGAGTCGCCTATGTGTGTCCGTAAAAGTCTTCCATTTGTCCTCTAATGATTCTAATCTGGTTGACAAATAGGATTCTTTGGACAAGCGATCTTTAGGAGATTTTTTGTAGTTATCGTAAGTTTTCTCTATGTTACTCTTGAGGCTATACTGGCTTTTGATTAACGCCGTCATTTTGAAGGTAACTCACAATAAATCCAATCAAAAATTAAATTTTGTGTCGCAAGAACACATAAATTTATAACTACAAAATTTCGAACTAACACTTCACTAAATTCAATTGAAATTTCCTAAAATTTTACAAGTCTTTAAAACCGAATTAAAAATTGGGCATAGGTTCCCCGTCGGAACACTTTTAAGGAAACTATTCTAAGTCTAGTTACACAAGCAAATTATTAAGTCCAAAATATTCCACTTTACAGTCTATAAGAATTTACTTTTTTATTTGGACCTTCACTGCACAAACTAAGGTATGTAACAATAAAGTACTCACGATTTTTCCAATGCACAAACCACTCGAACCACAAATCACTGTTTCCGGCTATTGGCGACACTTCGCGCCACGCCAAGTTGACGTCACGTCACTTGCTGACGTCTCTTCTGCCGTTACGTGTCCTCACGTTACGGCTGTGACGTCACCGCCGCTGCGGCTTCCGCGTCACGGTTGTGACGTCGCTGCTTCTTCTGGTGAGGACCCTTCGCCCCGCACCGCATCAATCGCTGGGTCACGGTTGTGACGTAGCTGCTTCTTCTGGTGAGGACCCTTCGCCCCGCACCGCATCAATCGCTGGGTCACGGTTGTGACGTAGCTGCTTCTTCTGGTGAGGACCCTTCGCCCCGCACCGCATCAATCGCTGGGTCACGGTTGTGACGTAGCTGCTTCTTCTGGTGAGGGCCCCTCGCCCCGCACCGCATTAACCGCCGCGTCACGGTTGTGACGTAGCTGCTTCTTCTGGTGAGGGCCCCTCGCCCCGCACCGCATCAACCGCCGCGTCACGGCTGTGACGTCGCTGCTTCTTCTGGTGAGGGCCCCTCGCCCCGCACCGCATCAACCGCCGCGTCACGGCTGTGACGTCGCTGCTTCTTCTGGTGAGGGCCCTTCGCCCCGCACCGCACCAACCGCTCGAACCGTCGCCGTCGGTCGGGTACTCGTCTTCAGCAGGATCACCGTCGCTGCTTCAGCAAGTTCTTCTTGAAGTTGGATCCCTTGTGTCCAACGCTGGCAGCTCCATCCGGCTCCGATAGGACCATGTGCACGTCCTTGACTTGTGGAACCCACTGACCGGGTATTAAATTCTTCAAATAATACTACTGCAGTGTGGTGAGAGCGCATTTAATCAAAAAATACAATCCGACATCAATTCGAGCCGTGAGTTTTCGTCAGCGCGATCTAGGACGATAACTCCGCTTGTGACGCCATCTATTGGTCGGAACTAACATGTTGACAATCAATACGTAATGCAAATGAATACGAACGTAGAACTAGCTATATTCATTTGCACCCTTAGACCTCGACTGATAATAAAACATAACTTAAACATTTAACACACAATAAATAAAACAAATTTTCTTGCAAAATGGAATTAATGTCACATTGAAAGCATTATCCAAGTGTATGTTAGTCATATTGCTGTTTAGGGACGTTAAAGTCCTGGATAATGATACTCTGGCAAATTCACACTTAGTAAATGTATTCAATTAATTCCATGTAGGGTTTCCAATATTGAAAATAGCGTAAAAAACCTGGATTAAGTGTCCCGAATCAAATGCATTGGTTCAAGATTTTGTTTTCTAGATTATGTTCAGAATACCTATACATATTATCATGACCAGAACGTATTATTTTTGGTATGTTAATTAAACACTTTCTTAAATATCTAATCAAATTCAATATTTTATTCTGGCATAGTAAATAAAGACTACTAATCGTTCTGCAAAACAAAGCATTGTCTAAATAAGTTGTATATACCTAATAATTTAAACGCATCACATAAACTATGTAAAATACAAACTTATTAAATAAATAATAATAATAATAAATAATTTGAGTTCCAACTTACATCGAAGGTAAAAGTAACACATCAAATAATATAATATTTTGATACGAAAGCTTTTATTTTGACAATTTATTCTTCTATCCATGCATTCTACAAATGTCGCATGTATTTGCCATCCCTAGTACAGTATTATGCGTATGCTTACACAATAGAATTAGAATTCAGACTTTATGTGAATTTCAACCTTGACTCAATCGTATAAAGTGCGTGCACTGGACAGTTTTGAAAATTATTCGCATTACTCAGTATAAAAGGACAGTTAGTTAGTTGGAATGTCTCGTTTTCAATAAAATTGCTATCGCAGAGTTGAAACATACTGTACAGCTCAACGCGGAAGAACGCAATGATTGTGAAGTCACTAATTTGTTTTTGAGCTACCAGCAAGACAGTTTTGCAATCAATTCGTTTTAGGGGGTATTCCTGGATTCGACCTCCGGCAGAGGTAATTTATTCTATGTTACGATTCCATGCAAAAAATTCTGAGGAGTCTTCTCTTGTTTCTAAGAATGGCGGTGATAAGTTCTCGCTCTTTTAGGCTTGAAATTTTGATGATTGGCAACTGACAGCTTTCGTTAGTACCTACAACAGCGTGCAGCCAAAGGGTTCTGAAGCTTGTTGGTCACCATAAAGGCAGTGCGGACGCCCTTACCAACATCAACATCACCGATTGTCAGCGTTACATTATACTATTCTTAAAACAGTGCAAGAAAGGAGCCTCTTTGAGGCGCACTTAAAATCCTTTCACCACACCGGTTCGAGAGAACCAGTGACTCGAATAGAAGAAGATAGAAGAATTCTTAAAATTATTTCAGCTCTTCTTTTTCTCAGTTTTATTTAATTGGAGAATTATATAAATACTGTACAGAACGTATGAACTTGAGCCGAAAATTCAGTTTCATACGTGCTGTACAATATTACCACTCTCTGAAACTGCTAAGATTTTGTTGTCACCGTAAACATTTCTGATGGTATTGAATAGAAGAAAACATTTAATTGTTCTTGCATAATAACTTGCCTGCGTCGATTCTAAGATATCGGAGATTTTTTAATGCAGGCCAAGAATTCCTAGTTACAAAAAAATATTGGCGGACTTTTCACACAGCGCCATCTAGTCCCAAACTGAACATAACTTGTATGGGAACAACAGAACTGATCATATACTTATATACTTTTTTGTAAACACATATACATAATACATACTCGTATTAACACCCTACATAGAACATCTTCGGTAGGAATCGAACTTACGACCTACAGAAGGCAAGGTGCAACCAACTGAGCTGTGAGGCCAGTCAAAACGGAAAGGCAATCGAAAATCTTCGTAAAAAAATACCGTTGCGGGGATTCTAGTGGCCTGCTTTGTTGGAGTCTGGTATTTGAATATCTAGAAGACAATAAAGACCTCTTTATCATCTTCATTCGCCTTAGCCCTTCTTTTTTCTGTGACTTATCCATTCGAAACTATGAAATTCGATCTGCATTGAAACATTATACTCAGTTTGCGTGCAACTAACCAGAGAGCTTTTCAATAATGTTTCGGAATTTCTAACAAGATAAATTATAAATTACATGACGACTAAATGTTAAATTATAAATGAATAAACCTTAGGAAGCGGTATCTATGTAGGAATAGCCCGGGATGCCCGCTTCGATGCCTGCGTCATGTCGAACCTACCATAATTGACAAGAAATTTGCGGAAATAGGGAAAGTAAGATAAAATTATGCAATTAGGAGTTTGTTTCAGTTTGCAAAGTGAAATAATATTGACGTTGTAGACTGGGAGCCCACGCGTTTTGCTGTGCGTAATGTTGAAGCCATTTTCTGACAAGACACGGACCGTTTGGAGAGTACAAGATTATTCATGGGTTGTTTCAATTTGAACACATCGACAGGTTATTTGAAACCAGCTTGAAATGTAAATTATTTACATTGTATCTGATATTTATTTAATTCGACATTTTAATCCGTGTTCTAATTCTAACAGCTTTATTGACCTTTCGACCTTTGCTGGGAATTAAAATGGATAAAATTGTTTAACATATCGAATATTTGATTTAATATCCATAAATAAACATGTCAAAATAGGTTTTATGGTTTTTAAATTTAGCAAGGTAACTTGCCTTCATTCTTGCCACCAAATATTATGTATTGTTATAGCCGGTAGATACATCGTCTGAAATTTCAGGTCATATTCACCGGAACACTTCAACCCGAGCATAGTTAGTGCTTCCATAAAACAGCCAGTTAACTTTGTTATTATCTGAGACTACTTCCAAATAATAGTACTACTACTGTTTCAAACCATTATAATGTAATTCACTGGTAATTTAATTTAATTTTAATTGTAAGCCACTTGAAAAAGGTAAATGATAATATAATTGTCAATAGATGCAATGAAACGCCGCTCTCGCGTGTAAGTGAGGCATTACGGACCGGCTCAATGAATCTTTACTTCTAGGAAGTCTAATGGAACTGTATGTTTGTATGGATGAATGAAAATTCTTTATTGTACACCATTTAAATACAGTAAAAACGTTAAAAATACTTAAGATACACTAACAATGGGCGGTCTTATTGCTAAGAAGCGATCTCTTCCAGACAACCTTGTGTTTTTCCTGTGTGTTTGTATGAATGTACTGTGCAATTTTTTATGTGAATATTTTATGGAACGATGAAGATGGCCCATCTGTTGTTAAGTAGTAACATCTACCCATGCAACAACGTCATGGGTTTCCCCTAAATAGGTAGGTGAAGACCCAAGTCACTTCGTGTGCGCCCGTAACTCCGAGCGACTCTCGGCAACAACACATTTCAGTAGGACACCGTAACGCGAAAGCATTACGTTTGAAAGCAAGCGAAAGCATTGCATACGTATATATGTGCAGTCAGGTGTCCAAACAGCACAGACCAGATAATCGTATCTATCACAAATCGTTCAGGCAGTAGAACATGAGCGAAGTTCGTCTGGGGAAGTGCTGCTACCACACCTTTTTCTGCCTTAAAACCAACATACACGCATTACTGAGTTCCGTTTTGAAAATTGTGGTTGATATCGTTGAAATCTTTTTCTTGGTTCAGGACTGAACACGGTACTACGCGTCTCGCCTACCTTTTCTAAGTTACTTTAATTTGCTTTTCTTACGGCTACGTTGTTATTATGATTTTCGTGATCGATTCTACGAATTAAGTACCAACTAGTAACATATTCCGGCTTATAACTAAAGAGAGCAAAAGTAAATTAACTTTTGTACCACTGTCGTTTTACTTTCTCGTGTTACTATTCGTTCACGTACAAAATAAAACCGCCTCGGACTATAGTAAAGTAAACGTAATATATTCGCGACGCCTGGAAAAGGCGACTAAATCCTAAGCCTTTTACCAGTTTGGATGGCCTAAACTTATTTATGCAAATAAACGTCTTGACTTTACTAGTCTACTAATCTAGGTAGGACAATTTAATAGTATAAAAAGTCGCAGGCAACGGCTAGTAGTCCATTACAACACCCGCTCCAGTTTCACTGCTATCACACTGTGTGTGTATGTGTGAGTGTGTGTGTGTGTGTGTGTGTGTGTGTGTGTGTGTGTGTTTGTATGTGTGTGCGGGGACAGTGAACCTGGCTATCGCGATCTCAGCCTCCGACCGGCCAGATGCCGAAAGATGTCATCCAGGGACGAATTGGGGGTGATTTTTCTATTGGTTGTTTGCCTTTTCTGTGGATCGGTTTCCTTTGAGGGATTTGGAGAGCCAAGACAGTACTGGCATCAACCCTTAGTTCTGCTCAGCTCGTTGAGGAGTTGGGTTGGCTGGAGTAGGATTAGTTCGGGAGACAACGCACTAACTCCCATATACTTGTGTTGTTTATGGCAAATTAAATACTCTTTCTTTCTTTCTTTCTATACGGGACTTCAGCGCAGACCATTGTAACCCATATTGTTTTGTGTGTTAAACCATTTTACCACCCAAAACTTTCTACTGATACTAATCTTTATACATAACTCTTCACGCACAGACAGAAAAACGCAGTACATTCATTTAAATATCTACTCAGATAAAATTCGCTAAATGTTGTAGTACCAATAAAATTATTACTGTGGATTTTTTTTATTCAGACTTATAAGTAAAAAATAAGGTGTAAGCACCACGAATGAGTTATGTAAAGTTCGCCATTAGGTTTCTATTCATTCAGTCTTGGGGTAGTAATAATTTGATCAATACTAAAATGTAATAACATCTTTAAAACAGAGACATATTTATTATCAAAAATACTGCTGAGAACAAATGTTTTTACTAATCAATTAAATTACTTTTATTATACTTTTTAAATTTTAATCATCGATTATTAATAAGCAATCAACCAAATATACCTAGGTATGAATGGCAAATAACATTTCGATCACAGCGATGTAAAAAACATCATTTGACGTATATTCGTACTGATTGTAACACCATTCAACATTTTAATTGTTATAATTATTCTGAATAAAATATAGCAATCAATGTTTTGATTTTACCTGTTATTAAAAATACCACAGTAAAAATATGATGTGCACAGTATCAAAAATAGTCACCAAATTGTGTTATCAAAGTCAAAGTCAAAGTGAAACACTTTATTTCCATAGAATTCATAAAGAAATGGCTTGGAAACGTCAATAATATTCAAAATATATGGTCACGAGTACTTATCGCTAAGTTTGACGCCTGTTCAAACCCTATCCGACCCTCCATGGGGAACAAGAAACAAAAAACCCCTAATGGAGGGCTTCCATTTTTTTCGCGAGCACATTATTCATATTATCATATCATATTATTAATATTAACAACGTACAAAATATAATAAGATGGGAGGCAGAGGTTACCACTGCGATACAGTTATTATTATAACTATTGCAGTTGTCTTATAGCAATTTATAAATATCAAAATATGTAATTTACTACGTACGAAATAGATTTGCCGAATTATGATGTTTTAATAACGAAGTGAATAGCCTCAGGCCGTCTCTGCCTTAACCTTTAGCTCGCTGCTATCGACGGACGCATAAAAATAAAAGTATCAAAGTTAATAAAGTATTACCGAGTTGCCACCGCTACCGCAGGTGCAATGACTTGCCCCGCCCGACCCCGCCCGACCCCGCCCGACCCCGCCCGCCCTCAGACGTGCTAGCTTACGATTAAAAACGCTGTAACTAAACATATTGTATGGTAGTATTGAACGGAAGTGTTTTAAGATTTGTAAAGATATTATTAGGAGCCTCAGTGATATGTGATGTTAGTTCTTATGAACTTACTCCAGGCACCAGTCTCAGAATGCTAGTGAAACTACCATGATTTTTCTGTCCTTGGTGGCAATCGAACCCACGATGTATAGCGCAGATGGCAGAGTTAGTACGAACTGAGCTGTGAAGAGAGTCAAAAGAGACAGAGAAGAGAAAAACAGACTTCTAATATCTAGGATCCAATGTATACCGTGAAAGTGATAATTTGATCCACCAAGCAGAAAACCTGAGACAATTAAGTGAAGAGTATTGAATGTGGGACATAATTTTCCCAGAATTTGCATAGCCATAAATTTTTAATCGCTGTTCGATTTCAGACATTATCGTTAATTAAATAAACACTCAGATAGCGCCAATAAAGATGTCCATTTCAACTATGTAATGCAGATTTTATTGGGCGCCGTAAAAGTCAGTATTTACTGAAATAAATAGAACAATATAATTGCATTTAGTTCACGTCTGGAAGTAAAATTTTCTAGAACAATTAGATTTTTGCAAAATGTAGACAGAAGACAAGCTCATGTCTATCGCGGTTTTTGTACGATAATTCGTATCTGTAACCTGCTACTTACGTTACCGTTATATTTGGGAACATGAGAGTTGATATGTAATTGCATGTTGTACGTATGCAACATTCCATCTTCATGACTTCTAGAGACAGCCACAGTACGACGCGAATCAGGTTTTCTTATACCTAAGTACTATACTCTACTGAGAGAGAGAGAGAGAGAGAGAGAAAGAGAGAGAGTGAGAGAAATAGAGAGAGAGAGAAAGAGAGAGAGACTTAGAGAGTATAATTTATTTTTGTTACATAACATTGGGACCAAATTTAGTAATGTGACATACGGAAAAAGTTGGAAATCTGAAAATTCTATAATTGACGTAGCAATATAAGTGTTTTCGTGCCACGAGAGGGCCCAATGAGACCGTTACTAAACGTTGAAACGAATACTGCCATGTTCGATTACCCTCACATTTGCATTTCGTAGCTTTTCCGTGTTGTCCGCATATATATGTAACGGATACTTCTATACAATGGACAAAAAAGCCAATTGACCACCAGCAACGGCCATCTTGCGTAGGCACCGCTCGATAAAAACTGAATGACAAATATGAATAAGAAAAGCTATGTGTCCGTGAGTTTGTCGTATGTGGGATAACATATGTATTCAAAATATTGATGAGGTTGATTTTAGTCAGTAAATAATCATAAACACTTTGAAATATGTCGGCATCGTATTAGAAAACGTAGATGTTACACGACCTAAGCTGATATAGATACTCCGAGGTTAATATTTGAAGTTGAGCTAGATACTTTTCGTCAAGTAGATTAAAAAGTATTAACATGTAACATGACTACTTCTGAGTGTCTATTTTTCATATGAAAACAACAGTTTTTTACTAAATGCATATGAGTAATCACTTTTGAATGAGTATGGTACTCATTCAAAAGTGATTACTATAAAATACTGAAACGACAAATTAAAGACTATATTACATTATACCTTCGCCTATTATCAAATGTCAAGAACTGTAATAATAAAGCCGCTATCGTAAAAGCATCTAAATTAAACTTGTCCGATATAAAACGATATAATTAATATCCGACATAAATAAAACGTGTGGTGACAATATGTAAACTAATCTACATTTTTTGTCCGCGTCACCTTTGCGACGAGGTCACATGACACAGATGAAAAAAAAACGAATGAATGATTTGTTTTTTACTGTCCACGCCTTGGTCCATTTTGACAAGTGTGTACTGGCCCTCAAAGCGTTAATAACCTATCGATTGTTATACATAGCTTTGAGGCCTCATAAATTATTTATTTATTTATACCTATAACTAGCGACCCGCCCCGGCTTCACACGGGTGCAATGCTGATACTAAATATACCACATAATGTCTTTATATCTCGTAGGGTTCGACCAGCGTTTGCAATGTAAGAGCAAAAAAATGAGTTTATTTACGACATCACATTAGAAACCTCTAAAATTATCAGTGTTTCTCTACTATATTATGCATCTATTATACACATAAACTTTTCTCTTGAATCACTCTATCTATTAAAAAACCGCATCAAAATTCGTTGCATAGTTTTAAAGATCTAAGCACACATAGGGACAGACAGACAGACAGCGGGAAGCGACTTTGTTCTATACTATGTAGTGATATGGAAATCTTCAAGAGGAGAGTGAATAGGTTCCTTATAGGCAAGCGTGCTCCATCGTAGACCGCATCGTTACTTAACATCAGGTGAGATTGCGGTCAAATGCTTCACACCTGGTAATCTGCCGCCAAGCAGTGATGCACTCGGGTTGCTGGTTCCGGTTTGAAAGGTGTGGTTGCTTCTCCGGACGAACTTGGCGTGAGTTCTGCTCTTAAAAGTATTAAATTAGAGCACCACATGACATTCATAGAGCTACAACTCTATAAAACCTGTCCTCGCGTAGAGGTATCCATCACCGTACAACCGGCTTCATTGACAGCTACGCCCACCAACAATAATTAGACGCATAGCTAATGTCAAATGTGAATAAATGTCAGGACATAAAAGTCATTGGTTACGCTTTGAAAGAACTTCCGTATGTGGGGATATTTTTGGAGTCAACTCCTTAAGAAACGATTTCATGTGTGAATATGTATTATATGTATGTATTTACAAAAAAATATACATTATTCTATCAGTTGTCTGGTCCCATAATACAAGCTATGCTTAGTTTGGGGCTAGATGGCGCTTTGTGAATTGTCCACCAATATTACTTTACTATATATATTATAGAGAACCTGATATCCTAAACACAGGGTAACCTAGTTAGGAGTTAGTGCTCAGCAATGTACCTAAAAATCGTAAAAAATAAAAAATAAATGTAATTATTTAATGGGTAGTAAAATCGAGCGTTAATAAAATGCGTTATAACAAGTCTCATAAACTCCAGTCCAGATAAGCGATGAACGAAATCCATTCAAATGGGCAAGTGAAAATATATTAATTCTAAAGTCATTTTCTTAAAAATATTTTGATATCATTGATATTGTCATACCTGTATTATTTTACGTAAGGATGCTTCTCAATAGTCATCAATATTAGACGCCCAATCGTCTTATATGCTCCTTTTTGATTAATAATTAAAAACACAATAATAAAAATATAATGCCTATAAAATTTTAAACTTAACTCACTTAGAATTTATTTTTTCGTTTGCCAGGCAGGAGATAATCGAAAAATACAAGAAACCGATTAATAATATTTATTGCACCTTAAACATTTTGTAACTCTCATATGGAAAAAATAAAGTAACAATTTAAAACAAGTTGAAACAATTATTTCACTGATGCAATAACAAATATTCCACTTCACAGGAAGCTGTTAATAACGGTAACAAAGTGTTGAGAAGCAGCCCTCTCCTGATACACTTTGTTATGTTGCGTAACGAACGTTCACTCAATATCAATAAATTTATATTAAACTAGCTGTTGCCCGCGACTTTGTCCGCGTGGAATTCGGTTTTATCACGCACCCCTATTTTACCCCTCGGAAAAGTAGCCTAAGTTACTCCTTGTTACATCAGCTATCTGCCAGTGAAAGTCCCGTCAAAATCGGTCCAGCCATTTCAGAGATTAGCCGAAACAAACAGACGGACAGACAAAAATTTAAAAATATGTTGTTTTGGTATATCTATCGTGTATACATCCATATGCACTTAGTAAAAATCGGTTATTTTAATATTACAAATCCACTCCACATAACACTCCAATTTTATTTATTTGTATTACACGACGACCGGTTCCGATTAAGAAGTCTGCCCTACGTCTTCGCTGTTGAATATAAGTAACGGTGCAAAGTATGAATTGTTAAATTTTACAGGTAGTAGATCTTATTTTCGTCCGGGGAAGTACTGCCACTATACCCAATTCTGCCGCCAAGCCGCCAACGTATTCGCTTTACTGTGTTCTGGTCTGAACCGGCAACCACACTACCGGTGAAGTTACAGGCACATGAGACATCCCACGGACTCTGAGTTACGGGCGCAAACGTTTCAACTTGAATCTTGTTGTGCCTAAGTAGGGGAGGACCCAAGTCGTATTGCTTGTTATGGGCAGAGGTTACCTCCAGGTTGTTCGGTAACTTTGTCACATAAAAACAAGTTACTGATATCGCCTGTTTCCTGAAAACTTTTATCGAGAATAAATAGGTTATTTATATCATTATGTAGTCGTGGTGTATCGGAGGCGAGATGGCCTTGACATTATGGAAATATGCGGTTGCAGTCAACAATATTATAATGAGGTTCACGTAAAACTTTTCTTCAAAATAGTCTTTATACAGAGTTCGCCCGTAAATAGAAGTCCTCCACATTTTTTCTTGAAGTAGTTAATACTCGTAATTTAATAATATATTAGTTAATAATAATTAATACTCGTACTGTTAAATTCTATTATGAAAGTGAGAAAATGTCAATCTTTTTCGTATTTATAATATTAATCCTCTATGAAATGCGTGGTACCTGCTAATATAAAAAAAAAAAACAATATATTTCTGTTGTAATTTTTTTTATGGTTACTTTTAAATTAGCGTTGCATACTTTTCATATTTTATATACAAACTTGTTTACCCGGTTTTTCACACAACCTCAAATATATATAATCATTTGACAAAAAATATTTTTTAAGTAATGACGCTGTGAACCCTAGCTTTATAAATAAATAAATAAGTAAATGAATATTAAAACACGAATGCCAAAGCCTAAAAATTTACGGACTTCGAAACGTCAATAAGTAATATGTTTATGACTTGTATTATTTATAATAATAATAATAAAACATTTATATCGGAATATCGCATTTTCCACAGGTATGAGATTATATTATATAACTTTATATATTTTGAATATATTATGTAATTATTTATGCATCACTTGAGATTTTGGTTGGTATAATAATGTATGCTTATTTTAAATATGTTTTCAGCGCCAAACAAAACTTGTTTCGCTAACTTGTGCCCTGCCCTTACAACAATTTCCCGTTTTCCCTACTCCGTGACAACGGTCGGTACATGGGACATCAGAGTAGATGTAGTTTTACTGCGTCAAATAAAGGTCCATTAAATGCGCATTACTGGTACGTGCGTCCGCGGCCGCGCACTAGCAGGAAGTGACGCTGTGGTAGGGTTGCCGATTATATCGATCTTTTTATCGATGACTATTATAATATAATAATAATAGCAATATTGGTTGACATTTCACAGCTCCATCTAGCCTCTAAATAGCTCACTTTGGGGCTAGATATTGAATGTAACCCTGCCTTCTGCGCTGTTGGTCGTGGTTTCGATTCCCACTCAAGACAAACAATTGTTATACTAACATAGATGTTTTTTTCTGTGTCTAGGCGTTAATATGTATTTACAAAAAGTTCATGAGTATTAGATCAGTTGTTTGGTTCCCATAAAACAAACTATGCTGCTTGCTTTGGGGATAAATGGCGCTGTGTGAAATGTTCACCAATATTAATTTAATTACTTTATTTACATTGATTAAAAATCAATTAATTTTGTATCGACATTTCTGCTATATTATTCAGACATCCCTAGAGATTTCTCTCGCTGTGACTATAAATAACTGCGGGTAGATCTAATTCCGCAGCATATTTACGCGCGACGGAGCGCGTGGGCGGCGCGCGACAACGCAGAGTAATCCAGACTCACTTATGCTGTCCACTACCCTTTGTAACTCGCTTGCATCGCCAACAAACGCAGCATTAATAATATATAAGAGCAGTAGAACTCACGCCAAGTTCGTCCGCGGAAGTACTGCCACCATGGCCATTTCTACCGCCAAGCAGAAACGCATTCCCGTTACTGTGTTCCGGTTTGAAAGGTGTGGTTGTCGGTGAAATGACAGGCACATGACACGTTCCAATTCAGGATGACGGTCGCAATGTCTTCCCGTATTTAAGGGAATACGTCAGTCGGATATTCTTAGTTATGGACAGATTATGAAATCTTAAAATAAAATGGGCTTAGAGCATTCTGTTTTTTGTTTGTTTTTTATGAAAACTAATGGAGTAATGCCATTTTCTTTTAATAAATGATTTGCGTGCTTACTTCCTAATAGTCTCTGATGATAAAAGCTACATTAAGTTTTGTACTACATTTTGTGTGAACTAAAACATGTTATTGATTGGAAATAAATATTGGTCTCTGCTTTGATGTTAGTCTACATTGTCACCTGAAGTAGAAGTTTATCTAATGGACAGCGCCATTGTACATCGAGTGCTAAATTACGATCAGATCACGTTAGATTCCACGCCACAGATCATTTTAGAATTATACCTCGACTCTCTCTTTTAAGCGACGAGGATAACGATCGCAAATATAAATACTTCAATATTAAATTCAAAATTCAGAGGTGCAAATTATTATGGCTGGTGTAACTAGATGGCGCTGTATAATTTATTCCGATGCAGAATGGCAACCTGTTGTGTTCACTGAATTATATTCGAAGCGTGCAACGATAGCGAATACAGCATAGACAGTGGTTTTCTATTTATAAACGAGCTCACAGTCAATAAAGTGCATTTTAATTAAAATTGCTTCCAGCGCTTTCACTTTTCGTTATGTACGGTGTATTTGAATTTCACTGAAGGTTTGCATTTTGGTGCAACAGATGCAAGTAAAGAGTTGAAACAAAATCGGATGTGAAAATCTTGGTGTCATTAATATTAATTATTACAGCTCTAAATTACTGATCTGTTTAATTCCGTACTAGCGACCCGCCCAGGCTTCGCACGAGTCAATTCACTAGTAAAGAAAATGAGCAAAATACGCTTAACTATATGAAATATAGGAAATCCGTTTAGATTCGTTTTCATTGGTCTGGCATCAACTGAATCAGCGCCAATGAAAAATTCCCATATACATATTAACAACTAGCTGGTAGATTCCTTTTACAAATTTTCGTTTCCTATTTCACCCCCCTTTAAGTTTTATATTTGACAAAAAGTATTCTGCAAGATCCAATTTATCTCTGTACCAAAATTGACAGACAGGTAAGGACAGGTTTAAAGATAACAGACAGACAGAGTTCCTGTCGCGTTTATAATATTAGTATGGATTATTAATATCAACAGCCAGTATCCAAGATGAAGGAAAACATCTAAGTCGTTCGCTATGACATAGCACTGAGTGGAGTTGTAAAACACGTTTGTACCTTATCTCGAATGTTATCGCGCCGTGTTGGTACCAGTACAAATTGTTTTGCTCACAGCTACTTGTTTTTTTAACAATGTTGCATGTTGCCATACTCTAACCCCCAGTTTTTAAATGGTTAGAAGAACCAGGGGCTATTTCATAGTAAAATAAATTACTCGTTCATAATGTTAGACGAAAACCTCTTATATTTTTTATATTATATGTAGGTACATGTTCCTATAGTCGTATTCACAGATCAACTTAAAATTACGTTAAAATATATTTCTGTCCTATATAAAAAAGTTACAGGGAAAACTGTTAAGGAAAAAAATGTTTTATTCATTTCGGGAAAATTTGTCTTTTAAAATGTTTACGCTAAACTGAAAATACATTGCCAGGCAAGATCATGGAATATAGAAATAGGTTTTTTTTTTTAATAAATCCAAGGTGAATTTATTATTAACTCAGCATATTCTGTGCTGGACAATTTGCGAGATATTGTAGGATAATTTAACAAAAGAGATCCATCAAATTTTCAAACACTTTTCACAATTGTAGCTCACTCACTTCACTTCTACATATTGTGTGAATTATATGCCGATGGCAAATTAAGTAGCCTAGGACTGTCTAGGGTCAAGCTAATCTGAGAAGGTTTGATGCAATTTCCACCAATAGATAGAATGATTCAGAGGAAGCTTTACAAATGGTCAGACTAAAAATACTCTTCTATATCTTAAGAGCAGTAGAACTCTCGCCAAGTTCGTCCGGGGAAGTACTGCCACCATGCCCTTTTCTGCCGCCAAGCAGTGACGCATTTGCGTTACTGTGTTCCGGTTTGAAAGGTGTGGTTGCCGGTGAAATTACAGGCACATTAGACATTCCACCTACACGTCTCACATTTACGGGCGCATACGATGCGACTTGGGTCTTGTCATACCTACTTTGGGAGGACCCAAGTCGCATCGGCTGTTATGGGCCGAGGTTACCACTTAACACCAGGTGGGCCATCGGCTCGTTCCGTAAATGTATTACATAAAAAAAAAAAAAAAAACTTGCAAAGCCAGTAGAGATCTGTAGTTTTCCATAATTTTTCAATATTTTTCCTCACTTTTCCCTACAAACTTTACGTGGACAATCTTATAGCACCGAGTATTGTGATTCGGTATTTCCAACCAGCCATACATAGCATCCCGCATTGACACTTGCATTAGACTTTTCCATCTGCATAAGTCCCCCGCTACTGCACTGACAATATCGGATTCTCAATACCTGAGATACCAATACCCTATTATTCTGCACGGAACTGTAGGCGTCTGCCGACAGAACAATTTATACTGCATATTCTCAATGAAACTCGTTACACTCGCGGACAAATAAACTCACTTGAAAAGTGCTCGTTTAGGAGCGCTTTGTGATAATAATTTGAATGCTGGGTGTAAGCTTACTAAAGGGTTACTTGTGACGGGTGAAAATGTATAACATAATTTATCTTATTTATAATCTTAATCGGTTGTTATAGTTGTAAAAGTGGGTACAAACCAATTGTGCTGTTCGAAGCTGGAGTTGTGGGTTCAATCTCGTCTAGGGCATAGATATAAGCCAACGAAAATTAAGTGTGTCTCGTTCGTAACTACTAATGTCACTAATCCAAATGACGACTGCCGTGAACGTTGCTTAACCTCTATTATGACCGTTCAGATGAGTGTAGACCGTGTAGAGAGCGTGGTGGTCTAGTGGTTTCCCCCGAGTTTCAATCCGGAGGTCGCCAGTTAAAATCCCGACATGCAACTATGAGTTTTTTGATTGAAAGATTTATGTGCGCAATACCACGTGAATGAAAACATCGTGAGGAAACTGACATGTCCTGGAACAAAAAATTCGAAGACATGTGTCAAGTGCACGAAAGGAGCCTCTTTGAGGTGCACTTAATGCTTTCCCCACACTGGTTCGAAAGAACCAGTGACTCGAATAGAAGTACAGAGTTTAAGTAGATAGCGACTGCTTGAGGCTACACTGCGAGAATTTTACATTGCTGACAAATAAATTATTACGTGACCCGTAAGGTCAAGTTAACAGTTCTAGGTTAGGGTCATGTAGGGTCTTGTTCGCAAGTGCTGACCAGGGGGTCCACACTTGCGCACGTGGGCGTTGCTCCATAATGTATATGTTGGCTATTGGCGAGCCATCGACGCGGAACCATGCAAATAATGGACTTTCACTAACAAGTTACTGTTAATGTCATAAACATGTTTGTGTATCATAAACTAGGACTTGCTAGCTCCATTTCTCCTGGCGGTATAATTTTAGTATATAATAATGTAATAATGATTAATTAATAAGATAGATAAAAATATTTATTTCAGCACACATAGGAACAAACAGTACCTACATAAAAAGATAAAGAATAAAAATACATTTAAAAAATATTTCAAATTAAAAAATAATTAACTACTCTTATTATAATCTGGTTATCATGATTATTGTGATCAGCGCACTTGTACCATGATAGTTTAAGATACTACAAAAAAGGAAGTATGCATTTGATCTGCTTCCCTCTTTCAAAATTGTGATTAGATTACTGCAACTTGTGATGTGATATATGATGTCAGTGTGCATCTGGTCAATTTGACTGGCATGCGTACTTCCAAAAAATGAAGAAAGAAAGAAAGTTTTTTTTTTTGTGTTACATTAAAAATATAATTAGGTACAATTAAAAGAAAATGTGACTTGTAACAGCAAAAAAGGCTACCATTCAGCATGTGCTGTATCAGCGGTGTGGCTGCTTCAGCGCTGGTTTTCTGTAGCACCTATTTATGTGTGTGCATGTGACAAGTGATAAATATATACTCACTAACTCGACGACAAAAATTCTTTTGACGAAATTTCTAGACGTTATTCGCAATTGACAAATAATAATCCTGCGCAAATGATCATAATCAAAAAACTAACTTCACGCTTTTCGCCCGCTCTGTAGTCATTCGTAATTCCACCGCGGGCAGTGTACGGGACTTTATCGTCTACCTGATAGCAAGTAGTGTACAGGGGTGGTAAGTGGTGTCGCCTGGGTGGTACGAAGGTTTATGCGAGGAATGATTTGAGATATTTATATTATTTATGCGGTGAGTGGTGGTTTATTGGTTTTATTTATTCAATCGCTTGATGTCGCTGCATAATTTTGAACATCGTTGTGAAATATTTACTCAGATCTTTCGTCTGTCTTTAAGAAGGAAAATTGTTTTTTATTTGTTATATTATTTATAACTAGCTGTTGCCCGCGGCTTCGTCCGCGTGGAATTCGGTTTTAATCACGCACCCCTATTTTACCCCTCGGAAAAGTAGCTTAAGTTACTCCTTGTTACATCAGCTATCTGCCAGTGAAAGTCCCGTCAAAATTGGTCCAGCCATTTCAGAGATTAGCCGCAACAAACTGACAGACAGACAGACAGACGGACAAAAATTGTAAAAAATGTTGTTTTGGTATATGTACCGTGTATACATCCATATGCACTTAGTAAAAAGCGGTTATATTAATATTACAAACAGACATTCCAATTTTATTTATTTGTATAGATGGATATCGATTACATTCGCAACCTCCCACTTCCCTGGTTACCAATAGCGCTGCGTAATTAATGGTTATTTATATATATTGAATTTTGAAGTGATGTCATTAAAATGAGCTTATTTGGAGCAGTACAGGGCTAGTGAAAGGCGTTCGAAACAAATGCGGTACAAAAATTAAGGGTCAACTTTGGTTCGCGTCGCGCTTGTTATATCTATATAAAATCACTAGCTGCGCCCGCGGTGTTACCCGCTGTGAATAACTTATCCCACGGGAACACTGCACTTTTCCAGGATCAAAGTAGCCTGCACCAAAAACATGCAAAAAATACTGCTTTAGACATAAAAGTGGTACAATGGGCGGCCTTATCGCTAAAATCGATCTCTTCCAGGCAACCCTTTTTTTATTATATTTTTTATTGGATGTCGAATCTACCAAAATACTCTCGTTGCTTTTGTTTATTATTCCTTCTATGTTTCCATTACAGCCCCTCACTGGGTGCCTACTTATAAACAAACTTATCAAATTTGTATCAAATTTCCTGGAGATGTTCTCGTGTTACTGTGTAGGTACAAGTATCAGCGTTTCCAGTTCGCCTACAGTCCATTGTTTGTATGATAAGTGTTCCTACATTCCATTTGTTCCCTATAAAGCTAACGATAGGCTGAAACTAGTTCGGGATGTATGTAGATAACTACCAGTTTAATATATTAGCTGAATTGTATTTTGGTGTAAGATTTAGGAACATGGATTTTAGATTTCTTTTTGAAGCTCTGTTTGGTATAAATCGGAAAATAATAATAATCTAAGAATATCACACCAAATTACCCGATTGATAAGAATCTCAAATGCAAAGACCTACTCTACAGATTCCTGCAACAAACGCTTTTGATTCGCTATATCGTCATCCTAAGATTTAAGTTAAACCTATGTTATATAGCGTCCGTAGCTCCACTAAAATATTTACTTACCATATAACCCTTCAAATCTACAAACTGTAACACTAATGTAAATATTATATTAAACTTTGTACTTTAAGAATTACTAAATATAATATTAAGAGCAGTTGTTTAATATCTTTAAAAAATCTATATATCTACACCTTGGAAGAGTTTTCAACCGTTATACATAAGGTGCCCTTAAATTAAGCATTGTTGGAGCACTTTTTGCTTTTAACCATTAATAGCTCAGTCAAATAAATGTTTTCTTTCTTCTTCTCTTCATAACACTTTCATTGACACTGCAACGAAAATTAATATAAAGAAAATGTACCTATATACATAACAATTGCTCAACGATTAAAATAATCCAGTGGACTTAGAACGCGCCTACCGCTGTCCGATTTAATCCCTCTGATATCAAGCTGCAGGCCTCATTTCTAAGTTATGTTGTCAACTTATGAAGAAACATGAATCTCACATCTAAGAATACCTTAAGCTATCAAAAGCCATAAATATGACAAACCTCTGATAACCAATATATTAAAGAACTTTATCAGAACCAGGTATCACATAAATACACCAAAAACATAAACGTCCGAACATCTTAATTATCTCCTCATAATATTTACATAGCAACATTGTTATCCCACGGACGGAACGTATATAAATTAATATCATATCTAATTGGCTGATACAATCTAACGTTTCGTAAGTACCATCTCAAAATGTCAGCTGACATAAAAATGTCACTGCCAAGCTGCCAACTGACATTTGGCTCTTAATCCGAGAAAGTGATCGGATTTTGAGTGAGACCTTTGCCGATGGGCAGCGTACGGTAAGTGTTTGTTTTAGGATGGGTGTACAATAATCCTCATTTCAATAATATATTATTTTATTTTATTTATTAGTTATACGAACGATTGTTACAATATTACATGTAATACAAGACACAACTTACAAATTGTAGAATTAAGATTAATTGTACAATCAATTAAAGGTAAACACTGCATGCCCTTTAAATTAAACTAAAAATCAACAGAGTTTACAACATAAAACCAAATAAAAGAAAGCCATCTACACAATCAAAAACATAGGTATACCATATAATTTTCTTTTGTGGCTCAGAGAGTGAGCATTGCGATCCAGCGTAACAGACCACCAGTGGTTTGGACACAGTCCCACCTGTAAGTGAATTGGATCAGGTGAGCTATCTATAGATTGTTGTAAACCATCTTTACATAGCTCCATTGATTTCATTTTGTAAATATTATGTACATATGTCGGTAATTTGTTGTACAATAATTTATCATTATTATCATCTTTTGTTTATGAATCTCGCACCCACATAGACACATATTTCACATTGACTCCTTTTCTATTTTCCTAATGTGAATATCTGACGAAGTAAGCTGATGTCCTGCCAGATGTGAAGCAGTAGCATTTAGCACTTAATAGCACATAACAGTAGCAAAAAGACCTGGGTCCTCCCATACGAAAGGTAACCCAAATCGCATTGCATTGCGCAAGACCTGACATATGAACGTGGAACTCTTTCGTGTGCCTGTAGTTTCACGGATACTCTTCAAATCGGAAGAATTGGCTTGGAAGCAATGGGTATGGTAGCAGTACAATCACCGGAATGCCATATGACTGAACTGGCTATCAATTGGTCAACTCATCATAACCATACAATTTAAACATTTGACTTAAGCGCAGTCCAATATTTTCTAGTGAATGTAATGTGAACCAAAAACATGGCATAGTACAGACCCTAAGCTTCAATCCAATGATATATTTGTGCACAATATCACCTTCTCATAACGGAGAAGGAAAACTCATACTTATTTGAGAGAACTAGTGAATCAAATAGTTGCATGTGACCCAAGCTTTACGCTCAAAGCTCCGTTCACATGCCTCGCAAGATCGATGATAAGTAATAATGCATAGTATCCGCGTTATCTAGAAGTAATTTGACTTTCAAAGGTGATCTTTAAAAAATGGCTGACAAGCATACGGTCATAGGAGTTAGCGATACAAAATGTTTATGTGTAGCTAGGTTTTACCCGTGGCTTCCCTACCCTGGTTTTTTTATGATGAATACACAAAAAAGCATTTTTCCGGTATAAAAAGTAGCCTCTGTCACAACATTAACTATTTCTATGTAAAAAATCATTTCGTCTCGTCATCTCGAGGGTATTACAGTATACAGTAGTACAGATAAACGTCCAATTTTTGTATCTTAAAATCAGTTAACCTATTATATTTTTAAGAACAAAGCCTCAAGTTATTTGGTGCATGTTCCTAACAACATTAGGTGTCTTTTCGTTCACTTATTTTCCCAACCAAACCATTATTTTACTAACAACTAATATACATACCTACCTACAGCATTATTATGCTAATCTAGAGAATATCGATACGATATAAATCATGCAAACGACCTCAGAGTTGTCACCCGTTCCATCATACAGAGGTATTGTTGTGGGCAAATACGTGTAACCTTTAGGTTCTGTGTGGGCGGGCGGCGGGCGTGACCTGCCCACAGAGTACATACTGTGAAGATGGGGCATTATTATATTTTAAAGTTATTTAATTAAATTTACCTACCTGAGCTTATCTTACATGAGATTACGTGTAGATTTTGTATGATGAGATAAAATTTTTACTTTACATGCTATTCAAAATCGTCTGTAGGGGTTTTTAATAATAGCTATCAATTCTAGGTAAAGTAACTTTTATATGTTAGGTTGTATTATTTTAAATGCAAATCTGTTTGTTTGTTGAGTTTTTCATTTTTATACACACATAATTGCCAATTTTAGCTAGATAAATAGATAAACTCTTTTTTGTACACACATAATAAAGAATAATAATTACAATATACACTATATTAAAAATTGCATACTTTTGTGAGAGGCCGAAGAATGACATATTAGGCTACTTTTATCCCTGAAAAATAGACGATTCTTTTGAGCTAGATCTGGACCACGGATTCTGGGAGTAAAAGTGGTTTAAAAAAGTAAATTCATATCTTTTTTCCACATATATGTGTATATCTCTGAAATACATCCCATCTGTATCGAATCGATCATAACACTCTTTGGTGCGCGTGGGCAGAATAATGAAGACATTTGTCGCTCAATACTTCGACATGTGTTATCCCTAGAGTGTATCCATGTAGTCATTACACTAATGGAACTTACATCCGATAATACTGGGACAAATACAAATAATTCATTGAAAGGCTCAGAACGATTTTAATATACGAAAAGTGACTTCAAACGGGCCTCCATCCTGAGTCGAAATGTATGAAGGAATGTCAAGTTTGTAATTTTTAAACGGTTTTTTCCCTCAACTTTACAGTTTAGTCCTTTTCCTACTAAAATGAAGACGTAGCTAAGTTTGTAGTAAACGTGCCTGCAAAATGTGGGGTTCAGGTTTATATTCCTGGTTGGGACATAGGTACATTTGTATAATAAAGAGCAAATCTTTTAAAATTTGGGGCGTTTAGTATCTTTGATTGTTCATTTTCCCATTAAGGAATGCTATGGACGAGTGTGTAATCATATATTTGTTATTACTATAATTACCATGGGAGTCCAAATATTTTAAACATACTCAAACATTATCTCGGGTATAATAATTTCACAACTCTTTCAGAAATATGATTTATCTACAATTGCATGATTATAATAAAGTAGATAGCTTCAAAGTAGCAAACGGCAATTCGCAATGGTGGACAGAAATAACTTAACATAAGAAAATGATTCCACGGAAGTGAATCTTCTGCTCCGACTACTGTGGGTCTTAGAGTCTTGGAGGTAATTGAGGGGCTCTGGAGTTCTGCATTTCGGCTGTTCATATAAACGTACTTTTATCTTTTTAAATACTAAGTATTATATCGACACTGATCTTTGCAGATAGGATATACGTAGTTCATACATGCATGCAGTTTTAATTATAGTTATGGTAAATAATGAATATTGGAGGCATTTCAGGCAGCGTCATCTAGCGTCAAAGTAAGATAAGCATAGCTTGTATTATGGGATCCAGACAACTGATTTGTTTTTAATTTCTTTTTTAATTTTTATTTATTAATACTTAAATACTTTTTTGTATATACATAATATTACATATAAGTACCCAGACGCAGAACAAGCATCTATATTCATCAAACAATTTTTGTCCTGAGTGTGAATTGAACCCACGACCTACAGCGCAAAAGACACAGCAACCAACTGAGCTGTGAGGCCATTCAATAAGTTATTAAACTACTTCGAATACACTGTGACAGAAATTTTTATTATTTATAGATGCTACTGGCTAGGTAGTTTAAAGTTGAACGAGGAAGTTAAGAGATTAAAATAATCGCTTCTAAAGCATTCCATAGCTAGGTACGTGGTGGAATGACACAGGTATCCCACGCCTAACTTTGACCATTTCGCCTACGATCTCATGCAAGTTTTGATAACTTTTGCAAACTATAATTCTATCTTACGAAATACTATAAATACAATATGGTAATTGAAGAAAGGCTACGAAGATTACGTGAATATGGTTTTATGAAGAATCCTTATATAAGTATGAGATATTTGTCTTGGCTGTCGGATTTGATTGACGAAAGAGTTTTAGCTGAGTTATTCGTGGGAAAATAGGTAATAAATTCACCCTTGTACGTATACATACTTTGCAAATATAATGTAACCCACAAAACAAAAAGTGGGCCATTGGAAATCTTCTAATCTCGTGAAGGCGTAAATCAATGCAAGGTAAAGTTATGCAGAGTAAGATAATATTAATACGAAAAACCGATTATGCAAAAGACAATGGCTTTATCTATAAAACAAGTTTTAAGCGAAATAAGCACATTAGTTAAATTTAACGATACGTGAATGTAGTAAATTCAAATTAATGCCAGCTTCTAAATATTTTTTTACAATTCATTTATCCCTGTTAACCTTAAGTACTCTAACTCGTTGCTTTTTCCCTGTTATATTGCGCTAGAACAATACTTTCCATACTTACTTTTATTAATAAAAAAATGCTTAAGGCATTCATTTATTGAACGATTATATATCAAAATCCATCACATACCTCTGGAATGTTAAAACAACTCCGTTTATTGCCCATTATTTATGTGAGTCAAAACGTTATAGCCACTGGGATAATCACCAATCGCGAACATAATTTTCCGCTTAATGAAATATCTAATGCTTTGCAGGCTGAACCTTATAATTGGAAATTGATAAACCTGCAATAATAGTGGTCGGGCCCGGAAGCAATGTGTATCAAGGCTGGGCGCTACTCTTCGTCTAGCATAACGAATTAATATAATAATAATAATAATATTAGTGGACATTTCACACAGCGCCATCTAGCCCCAAAGTAAGCTAAGCACAGCTTGTGTCATGGGAACCAGACAACTGATATAATACTTGTATACACTTTTTTTGTAAATACATTCACATATTGACACCCAGACACAGAACAATCATCTATATTCGTCACACAAATGTTTGTCCTGGGTGGGAATCGAACCCACGACCTACAACAAAGGCAGGGTTACTACCAACTGAGCTGTGAGTCCAGTCTCTCTAATTCTCTGTCTAATTATATCCAGAATGCAGGTCTTTTGCGTCAAACCCCCCTCCCCCCCCTTGCTATCTAAGCAGTAGGTCGTGGGTTCGATTCTCACCCAAGACAAACATATATGTGACGAGCATTGATGTTTGTTCTGTGTCTGGGTGTTAATATGTACGGTATGTATTTACGAAATAAAAGTATATATATGTATTCTATCAGTCATCTGGTTTCCATAGTACAAGCTATGCTTAGTTTGGGACTTGATGGCGATGTTTACCAATATTTCTTTATTTATTTAGATTAGTGTTAGAATAATACGATACAAAACAGTGGTTTTTAGATGCTAAGGTCATAAAAATTCGTGAGAATTGTAAAATTGATATATAAATAATAAAAAATAAACATGCTTAACATGACAGCACAAAATGGACTGCGAAATGAAACAAGCTCAAAACAGTTTCCTTATTTCGCAAGTAAACACACTGCCTACCACTGCCATGTCACGCAGCAAAACAACACTGTTTACGGTGGTTCTGATTCAGCTGGTGACGTCACGCGAACTCCGGGGCCAAATGTCATGCCACTGCCCACGTGTCAACTTAGCCATGTTCCCAACCGCTCCGAGTGTTATAGGACCGTTGAGAACGCGTCGGACTGAGCTGAGGAGTGCGGAGTGAGGAGGGAGGATTGCACTTAGCAGGAAAGTGTTAAAAAAACAGTTAAAAAAACTTCATAGTTCTTAAAAAAATATTTATAAATTATATACAAAACTCTTCCTCTTTTATACCTCTTTTTATAAGTTAAAACTTTACCTAAATCCGTTGAGCGGTTCAGAAGTACGCGGAAAACAGACAGAAGCAGATAGTGACTTAGTTTTATACTAATTGTTTCTTTAACTAATTTACCTATTTGACCGCAATAAATGTAAAAACTTATTTTTTGTTATAATGTTTTAGTTTTTTCTTTTTTTCAAAGTCAAAAACTTTATTTCCATAGAATTCATAAAGAAATGGCTTGGAAACGTCAATATTCAAAACATAAGGTCACGCGTACTTATCGATAAGTTTGACGCCTATTCAAACCCTATCCGACCCTCCATGGGGAAGAACAGACATGAAACCCCTAATGGAGGGATTCCTTTTTTTTCGCGAGCACGATCCTTGTAACAATTGAGTACTTAGGTCTATGTTACATTTATGACTACATAATATACTATTACAGGATGTTTTGTGTGTCGTTGTGTGTCGTGTCGTATTGATTTTGTTTGTACTTACCATGTTTAATGTGCGAGTCAATAAATATATTTCTTTCTTTCTTTCTTCTAATTAGTGATATATATGAACGTTGTATGAAACATCATATGTATCTGTACGGAGCATTTGAGAATAAGCGCCTCTTTGACATGCGCAGGCGCATACCGTCACCTAACTCCGTATACGAACAAAGTGTAGGATTCGAACATGGAAATTGAAATGTAAGTTTATACCTCTAAGGTAATTCGTTTGGATTTGTGAATCAATTCGCAAATATCAGCTTGTATGATTAAGCGGTTGTGGGTATTTTTCGATTTATGACGTCAGCGAACGCTGTTCAGGCTAAATGTCACTAGGTTATGAACTACCGTCAATATAATTACTATTATTATTTTGACTTAATTACATGTAATTTAAAGAAAATGTATAGATTCTTATAGGACTGTAGGATAGAGAAGAGCGAAAGGAAGGATGCGATCTGAAAACCAAACTCATATCAGAACAACAACAAAGCGCCAGCCGTATATAGCCCTTAAGTCACATATATCTGTCACGTAGTCTGCATATCAATTCCTTTTCATTAGAAACCTGTATTTACTCATACAGCATATGTTAAGACAATTACCCGCACCCAGGAAGCATGTTAATGATAAAACTAAAACAAAAACAATCAGCACTTTTGACATTTCGTTGAAAAATGTCACATGACCAGATGCCGACCCGTCTGAATCGGACAAAATGACGTGTGAACACAAAGGAGCCTTCTCGGAAACGCGCGAGCTCCTTGACATTCGATGTCAAATGTCAAGCGGTCAGTGACCCCGCGCGTGATAGTTCACAGATTATGATCAACTTTTTTTTTACTTTTTCGGACGATGGGAGTTTACATGTACCAGTTACGATGTATCGTTCACTAACCAAACGTCAAAGTACATGTGACATTGATGAGTGATATACAACATTAATATTAAAACCTCTTTAAGAAATATTGTGGAATTTGTTGGTTTTAAGAACTGCAAAATTAATTATTTATTAAGAATATTAAATTATGATTCATGACCGTTTCTTCTTCAGTGATAGATTCATTATTTCTTGTCCTTGTTACTGAGTGATAATTAATAATAAATTATATTATGTATTTGCGGCACCCTGTTATGTATTGAGTTGCTACAGTAATTCCTTTTTCAATGGTATAAAGTCAAGAGTATTACATATATACAATATGTTAACAAAATGTATTTTATTTCTTAATATATCGGTCAGGTACTACTTCTGATATTAACTATACCAGTTCTGCCTTTGCCCATGAAAGAAAATAGATAAATATTCGAATTAGCGAAAGTCGTCGCATAACTATGTCGCATTTATTTGTATGGTAAATTTAACACTCGCATGAGCCTTGGCATGACTTTTTCAATGAATGTCTTTTGCTACTTTACAGACCAAAATTCTGTCACAAACTGAGCTGTGAAGCCAGTCAATTACATATGTAATATTTACAAAATACAATGAAATCAATTTAGTTATCTAATGACCGTTTCCTAGCTATCTATGGATAGCTCTACAGATCCAATTCGCTAATTTATGTTAATGTCTTCCGTATTTTGCGCGCTGTTACTGGCAAACTTCGCTTTGACAGCTGTCAAACTCAACCTGAAGCAATGAAAGATTCACTGACATTTAAAACTCATGCCTTCGCATAAAAATACAATTACCAACGCGGCGAGATCGTAACTCTTTGATATATTATTTAGGAAGCTTAATCGAACTTTGCTTTTAAAAGGTGAACCAGTTTACTTTTATCTCGGTAGCGATTTGAATAAACGGTTATCGCCTTATTGACGGTAACGGGAAGCCAGTAATGTAAGAACTCACTTAGCTTTATTAGAACGGGTCAAGGATTTTAATTATGGATTATATTTTACAACGATTTTTAAACTGATAGTGATTATAAAAAATGTTTTAAGTATCAGAATATAATCGATGTTTTAACTATTCAATTCTTTGGTACGGCGATTTGAAATGGTGTTTTTTTTTAACACGTTCCTAAACGGTTATCATAACACGTTTCTGAACGATATAGTCTTCCATATCGTTCAGAAACGTGTCACTCTAAATGAGGGCGGCATGCAGGGGGTGAGCAGTGAGAATAACCGGCCAAATACCTATGCATGGTAGATTATTCACTTGCAGGTGATCGCTATGAAAACTTCAAGAGGCAGATTCGTGCATACCTGTCACACTTCTACAATTGGTTCTAGGAAATACCAGTAGTTTTGAGAAGCTTTTAAGAAAGTATCAATAAAAATATGGATTTGAACCAGTGACCTCTGATTTGCAAGTTGGTGTCCATACCACTCGACCAATATGCTCTAAGGTCAACATATCACGAGCCGTCATTTCAATCAACCACACGATTCTGAAAGGGCCCACTAAACTCCACGTTAGAAGACTTCGTCTAAAAAAAAAAAATCTCACCCTCAGTAAATGATAAACAACGTTCCCTACTAACAAGGTTCTCTACGTTCAAAACCAATTGAACAGTCCACTAAATGTCTCAATAGCGATATAATAGAAATATTCTGCATAGAATTATGGTAAATATCGGCTAAATCACACATTGTGTAATGAAACAATCGCGTAAGTGCCCCGTACAAATCGTACAATGGGCATAGAGCGGGTGCTTTACATTCTACCGCTTACTAGCTGGTGGAGCTTCCTGTTGGAGCTATAACGGGAATATCTGGGTGTATGATGATGATGATCAACCATGTAAAAACATCGTATTTTTGTATAATATTAGATTTTCCTTTATTTATTTTTCTGTAATTTTATTTCATTATTTTATAAGTTTTATCATTTTTGTAGTTTTTATTACATATTTCTTGGATATGTATTTTTTTTTAGTGTTTAAATCTTATTTTTTCTGTGCTTGTGCGGAATAAGTATCTGTTCTTTCTTTCTTTATTTAAAATTGGTTTAAAATACATATACGATGGTTTTTTATCTAATATTCATCATGGGTCCAGTGAGGTGATTACCTAATATATGGTACAAGCTGGTTCTGTTAATTTCGATTTCAAATCCGTACTTTTATTATAATTTAAGAAATTGAAACTGAATAAATTTATGTAATAGATCCGTACTTTCGATCCACGCATATAACTGGGAGGTAACCTGCCTGCTAGCTTACCTCCGCGTTTCATTTGAGTTCAACGAAAATAATAATTAAGAACAGCATGTAAAATTATTTTGAACAGGCTATAATCCGTAATATTATGCACTTTATTAAGCACCGGGAGAATTTATGACAACGTCATTTTCTTAATCAAAATTTCTTAATTACTCAGCGCTTAGGTACACGTAATGCTAAGTTTTTGTCGGGTCAGACCCCTACCCGAGCCACCACGGGAAACAATTGAAAGTAAATAAGGTAAAGTTTTTATTCGCTGACATTATTTTGACTGGCAGCGATACATATTAACACCCAGACACAGTACAAACATCAATATTCGACACACAAATGTTTGTCCTGGGTGGGAATCGAACCCACGGCCTACATCTCACAAGGCAGAGTTACTAACCAACTGAACTGCGAGGCCAGTAGCTGAAGCTAAGGAGGTATGTCACTATCGTGGCAGGTGGAAAACCTTAATTATTTATGTACGTAAGAATAACGTTATCCCACGCACATAACAATCTACCAGAGCAGATTCCGTAACTGTTTACAAACACCGTCCGCGGTCATTGTTTGCTGCCGAAATGTTACCTCAGCGTTGTTTGTTATGTCATTAGCGGTGTTTTGGCATTGCCGACAACCAATTATGTCAATACGTTACTCAGACGGAAACAACGCCGCTACAGATGATACTGTTTCGTTCTAGAAAGGTAATCTTGTGTTTCCAGCGCCGGAAACCAGTGGTTATAAACAGCGAACGACCTAAAAGAGAAGAGGTTTTTTTATACGTAATTGAAGTCACGGAACGAGCTGAAGGCCCACCTTTGTTAATTGGTAACCGCCGTCCATAGACAACAACAATACGACTCAAGTCCGCTCCATAGTACGAGATGACTCAAGTCGCATTGCGTTGCATCCATCACCTCGAGACGGGAATGTTACGTCTCATGCGACTGCAATTTCACCGGCACGGAAATTTAATGGAAGAATTAAATGGAGTTATTAGAAGAAAAATAATTTATTGAAAACAAAATGTGTAGTATATGTAGATCGCACATTGGTCGTATAATGATAATAAAATAAATAATAGTAATAATAAATATTGGTGGACGCCACGGATAATAATAGTAATAATAATAATAATAAAAATATAAATGCCACAGATAATGTTTCACGAGAGGTATTATTATAGAGGTACCTGACTACCTGGACAGCGTTGCTGTGAGGTCGAATTCGGAGCAGATTCCATGAAATTGACTGCGATATCAATTATTGGAATCCGAGAAATACCCACACCATTGTTCTAAATTCCAGCTCCAATCAGAATCAGATGTGTACCTAAGTGTGTGAGATTTTCTCATTATTAGCTGATACTGAGTCCTATTACTGGATGGGTCAGTTCGATTTAATGTGTTCCACAGGTAGATATCCCTACAGACTGGCCTCACAGCTCAGTTGGTGCCCTGCCTTCTGCGCTGTAGGTCGCGGGTTCGGTTCCCACCCAGGGCAGACGTTTGTATGCCGGATATAGATGTTTGTTCTGTGTCTGGGTGTTAATATGTATGTATTTACAAAAAGTATTAAATAAGTATTCTATCTGTTATCTGGTTCCCATAAAACAAGCTATGCTTAGTTTGGGGCTAGATGGCGATGTGTGAAATGTGCACCATTATTATTATTATTTATTAATTGTAGATATCCCTTCATATCTCTAAAATGTTACAGTTCTCTCTAATCCACGAAAATTTCTACTCCGTTCGATATCTAAGTATGTATTTATTCTTATCCTGCTATACTTCTATATTTTTTTCTCTTTAATGTCGTCTATAATTTTAAATTATTGATGTCAATTTTAAGTTTTAATTTAAATATTATTTTTATATTGAAATGAATTCTATTGTCCGAAATAAATAATTTCTTATTTTATTCTTATTTATGCTAATATACTTCAGTTCTGTCAATTATATACTTAACCAAGCAAATTGTAATCGCAAAACACATCACTTGTAAGACCGATATGCAAAAGTCAATGCGCAAATCCAAATCGCATTTCTCAACGTCAGTTCGTTCAGTTGGAAGTAATCATGCAGTAATGTACGTCTGACCTGCGCCCACGCAACTTGTTGGGTCGACTGTACCCTTCAGCATAGATTAGCTCGCAGTTACTACGCCTCTTGGAGAAAACTTGTAGAGGTTTTTTGTATGGACTATGTTGCTGTTGGCCGCAGATGGCCTTGACAGCGTTTACACGGGCTTTTGGTGACAGCGGAAGGCTCTCAACCGGTAAAAATTAATAATTATACACAACGTCGAAATAGAACCCACGACCTACATACAGCTCAGAAGGCAGAGTTAGATACTACCAACTGAGCTGTGAGGCCTGTGAGTTGATTAATAAATGCATTAGTGTAGTAACGTGTAACTTAAGATGGCATTATGCAACTAGAAATCTGCCGGACATTAGCTGTCTCTTGTCACCAATGTGACATTTGGCGAAATGTTTTTTTCCTCAAGGATTATGATAATTATGAGGACGTAACGAGACAGAATCCATTAGCAGGAAGATAAGGAAAGGTCAGTTTAAGTGAAGGTACCTTCAGTTTCATTGTTGGTTGAAATGTTGTTATAATTTATTTAAATCTGTATTGATCATATTTTGACTTGGCTATGTTTATGGTCGCATACTGCTTGGCTTAACGGGCATGTGACGACTTGTGGGTCCAGCTATGTCAATCTGACGTTGGCGAATTGTAAACATTATTATATGCAGTAGGTACTGTCATATAAAATTAGAATGAATAAATTTTCATTCCATTCCAATATATAAATTCATATAATTTAATTCCACTTTTGGGGAGCTTGAAATGCAATAAAGAGTGTACAACTTGATTCAATATATGAAGCAATAATAACATTCTAAATTAAGAATAAATTAATATTTCTAAATAGGAAGGTTCTCAAATTTTGGAAGATGAAAGTTAGAAGTACGTTTTCTCCAATCTGATTATAAAGACACGGAACTATTGCGATCAAGTCTTCAACCTATGGATGTGATAACTTGGGGGTATGGATGTCTTTCCATACACCCGCGTACAAGTGTCACGTCAATGAAACCTGACTAGACTTTCATAATTGAAATTTTTCTTAAAATGGTCCGTCTTTTGTTTCAGGTAATTGTCCAATGCTGAGGATCGTACAACTCATTAAAAACGTATGGTAAACCAGCTGCGCCCTGTACAACCCGCGGTGAATAAGTCATCCCACAGGAAAACTGCACTTTTCAGGGATAAAAAGTACGCCTGTCTTAATCCACGACATAAGCTATCGTAGTACCAAATTTCATCTAAAACAAATCCAGAAACACAACTTTCGCCTTGTAATATTATAGCATGTTAGCTTAGTACCTACAGCTTGATAACAGACCTCAAAATTGTCATTGATAAATTAGCGCAATAAAGAAATAATTTACGCCGAATATATGATTTCTAATCTAAAATTTATGCAAATTTATTTACGTAATCAGTTTTAAGTTGGATAAGTTTAAATACTCAGTTACAATAATTTTGCTATTTTTGACGTCAACATTCTACTTTGGATACGTTTAATCGCTTTTTAGGTATGAAAATTCAGCCTCACAAATCAATTCAGACAATAAATATTATTTTGACATAACTGTCAATGTAAAAAAAAAATATTGGCATATCTCGCCCTACGCCCGCATTCACCGATGTATTATACTTACTTCAGAAACTGAATGTGTTGTTCTAAAACCTTATTAAGTCCTGTGATTAAGTATCATTCAGCCTTAAGCTTATTTCTATTATATTCAATTGCATAACAATGCGCAATAACCATTACATAAATATTGTTAACGAGACAACAGTAATCTATTCCAGTTTTAAATTCAATAAGCCAAAATGTCACGGCATTCCAGGGCACGCCTACCGCTGCGGCCTTCTCAATGCTGCACAATACCGATATAGTACTACTGTAGCCGGAAACTGCACAATTATCCTTTAATTATAATATACTGTCTATGACACGTGGCATTAGAAAAGTAGAATTACAAGCACATGAGACATTCCACCTACACGTCTCAGAGTTACGGGCGCTTACGATATGACTTCGGTCTTGTCGTGCCTAGTAAGGGAGGACCCAAGTTGCATCGTTTGTTATGGGCATATGTTACCACTTAACTCCAGGTGGGCCGTCGGCTCGTTCCGTAACTGTATTACATAAAAAAAAACTTAACACTAGGTAGGCCATCTGCTCGTGTTGTAACTTTATCTCTAACTAACTCCCACAATTATATTTTAATCATATCAGGCTTTGCTTATCCGGGTGGGGTAACAGTCGTAAATACTTCATCTTATACTATTTTCATGCCTAACGCAGTTCCCACTCATTCAAGCCACCCCTTAACTGATCTCAGGTTACACTGTCTCTTATTTACGACCAGAATTTATATATAATGTCTAAAGCTATCGCCGGGACACTTCCAACGATAGCTTTAGACATAATTGACACTTGTCTTAGAGCGCACACAAAAAGAGATGAGGATTTTTTCACGCAATTCCTTTCCTATTTTACAGATTCATAGAATACCGTTTTTACTAAAATTTATATTTAAAAAAAAATATGTATCATTGAGCGCTGGTGTAACAGTGCCCAGTAGTATCTACATACCTCGTGTTTCATTCTGGAAGTCAATAATCTAGATATGCACCTGGAAGTTTTAACTTAACTTAAACGTTAACTAACTTAACGTTTAAAATTTAAGTTTGTGCCAAATACAACTCTCTCGTAGGTGAAGGAAATCATCGCGAAAGAATTTTCTCAAACTACATATTCCAACATAACTGTGAAAGGAGCCTCTTCGAGGCGCATTCCTTTCACCATCCAGCTTCGATAAAACCAGAATTAGCATAGTAAAGTTTATGAGAGTACAAACCACAGCGAACTGTGTTGACATCGCTCGTAATTTTAGTTGGATATTAAAACATTACGTTAAGACAAAGCTGTAAAATTATAGACTTGAAACTGGCAATATATTCTATACTATCTTTTGTATCCTTATTGAGGTGTAGAAGAAGAAGCATGTAAATATACATTATATACTTCCTGGGGTGACAGACGAGTAAATAATTCTCATTTGTCTCCTTGTAACTGTAAGGTGAAAGACAAGATTAAAAAAAGCCTGTATGTCTTTTCTCCTAGGTCTACATACAGAGATGTGGAAAGCACTAGGCACTAGCATAGGCTTCGCACCAATGGCCGCACGATAGGAGCCTCCTTGAGGCGCACTTAAAATCCTTTCACCACACTGGTTCGAGAGAACCAGTGACTCGAATAGAAAACCAATGGCCGAATGATTCCCATTGAATAGACAATTATTTCTATTCTTTCTAAGGTGAGCACAAGCATGGTTCGTGGTTCTAAGAACACCGAAAAAAGAAGTTTAGTTTTTTATTTATTTTGGGGTAAACTAAGCATAGCTTGTACTATGGGAACCAGACAACTGATAGAATACATATATACTTTTTTGTAAATACAAACATATAATACATGTTAATGGGTTAGTTCGTTTTTTAGTTAGTGGGGCTAGATGACGCTGTGTGAATTGTCCTCCATTATTATTATTATTATGATCATTATACACCAAGACACAGAACAAACATCTATGTTCGTCACATAAATATTTGTCCTGGGTGGGAATCGAACCCACGACCTACAGCGCAGAAAGCATAGTTACTACCAACTGAGCTGTGAGACCTGTCATTATATTGCATCCTTATTGTGTAGCCTGCCCTAGTATTGATAATAAGTACGGTTCGTATATACGTGTCTGTTGGGTATAATTTATATAAATTAATGAGGTAGTGCAAGCACAGTGGGACGTCTATGGACGCATTATAATAATGATACTTATCTTGTTATATATTCATTGAGACTTAGATCGAGTGCCAGGTAGATTGCGGTGGTTAAAAAAACTATGAACTCTGCATGTTCCATTCATAACTAAAGAATAAGAACAAACTGATAATGTTGCATGTTATATTATATTTATATGTATATTATATATTAGTATACTTTAGTGAATAGATAATTCATTTTTCAAAAAGTCAAAATTACATAAAATATAAAAAACTATATAACTATATTGCGTCTCGGGATGATGGACGCAACGCAATGCGACTTGAGTCATCTCGTACTATGGAGAGGACTTGAGTCGTAATGCTGTTGTCTATGGGCGGCGGTTACCACTTAACATCAGGTGGGCCGTCAGCTCGTTCCGTGACATCAATTACATAAAAAAAAGAATTAATAAATTAATCATTACCATCACAATTTAAACTACAAACTACTGTTATTTTAAATTTTTTACTTCGTTATATTTTTTTAGTTTTTTACTATATAATTTTGTTCTGTATTAATTTTATATCCTTAATTATTGCACGTCATGTAATGACAGTAGTTTGTGGAACTATTGTTATGTAACTTTAAGATCTTGTACATACTACCAGGCTTTACTCAAATAAATGATTCTGATACAATTTCACGTTCCTACCTTGAACATTCTTTAACAAAGGAGCTACTAGAGAATTTAAATCTAGTGACATTTGACATCACCCACAATAACATCGCCAAATTGGTACAACCAGTTCAACTGTCGTGACCATAAGAAGTAAAAACGGCAATAATGACACATCCGCGGCGACTTGTAGAATGCTGCGCCCACGCAGCCTACATTATTAGGATTATGGATGGCTGGAGTTAGGTTTTATCTATAGCCTTAAATGTAACAGTCTTTTCTAGACTTGTTGCGGATGAAATGTTAAGTAAGAAGCTTATTTTTAGTTTTTTTTTTATGTTATTGTAGTGACAAAACGGGCTGACGGCCCACCTGATGTTAAGTGGCAACCGCCGCCCATAAACAACAGCAACACCACTCAAGTCCTCTCCATAGTACGAGATGACTCAAGTCGCACTGCGTTGCGTCCATCACCTCGAGACGGGGATGTTACGTCTCAATTATTTGTGAGTTCATCATGGAACGATATTACTTCCAAATCTTATATGCGGAAAATGAAAAAAAATATGGCGGCCCACCCAATGGTAAACTGTAACGTCTGCGCATAACATAATGTCTTGGGTCTTCCCTTACTTAGGTATGGGATGATCCAGAGTGGTTTCGGCAGAATAACAGCGTCCACTGCTAAAACAGTGGGCATAATGCTGAGTCGAAGCCCATTTGCTGCTGTAGCACACATTATGTACTAGTAGGTCTTGTTTTATATTAAATTTATTTCTATACATTTCGATGAATGTAAAACTGTTATATTTTTATTTTTATTTCATTGTGTATTTTTGTTCTCGTCTGTTTCTTTTTTGTGTTATAAAGTGTTAGAATATTATTGTGTGCTACTTAGTAAATAAATAAATGTCTATGTCTATGTCCAATTCGTATTTTCTTGTTCCCGTAACTTTGAGTTGATGTGGAATGTCTCAAGTGCCTGTAATTTCACCTTAAGTAAAGCAGTACATAATATTGAAAACACTGTCCACATGGCTACTCGTATGGCTTTCCTCAACCAGCGTAGTGAATGGATTAAAGTGCCCCTGAAAGAGGCTCCTTTTATACTCTCTCGTATAATACACAAATATCTAAGTTTCCTTGCATTGCATCCGTCACTCTGAGACTTGCAAGTGTGGAAGTAGTAAGTGTGTACTTCTCTTTCTATCCGATTCTCCGATCTTTCAAAAAGGTCATTCTTGAATTATTATAATAAATAAAATATTTGATTACTTTTGGAAGAAGCATTTATTTGATATATAATTTATTGCCCGAGATGCGTTGAGAATAAGGCACTGTCTATGTCGACTCTGGTTAAGGTTATAGAAATAATAAATAATGAAGATATCAAAATATGATTATATAATTCTCATATTAACACACTTTGTATTAGAAGATACACATTTTAATAAAAAAGCAATCTATATCAGTCAATAACACAATTTAACAGATATATAAGTATTTCATGTGTAACGAACGATAATTCATTCTACTAATAATACAGAGTAGCATTCCTAAACCATATTTTCCAATATCCCAGACAATATTTGTTTTATTATACAGTTATATGTGCCCGTGAATTACATCCATTCTACTTTTCTCCGAGCAACAAATATCTGACCACAATCGGTAACACGGTAGCAATTCCATGGATTATTTATCAAACACAAATACCGGAATAATATATAGAACTTATTATTGTTGTCATTAAATAGATACACGGATTTACGATTTAAGTAATAAACGATGATAGTTCTTTTTATTTCTAATCAAATTTTATTTGACGGCTATTATGTGGTTTACCTTATTAATATTAAGTTTATTTTCTGGTCAATAACTTTGTTATAAAACTATTTATGGCTCTGATTGATAAAGTGAAACATCTGGATTTTCCACACAAAAAGTGAAAAGGTTGCAAATACCTGGTAAATATTTTTTGTTTTATTTGGCCCTATCGTTATGCATATGTTAATGCTTATTGATACTCCTGCTACATTTTTAAGAGCAGTAGAACTCACGCCAAGTCGTTCGGAAAACTACTGCCACCATACCCATTTCTGCTGCCAATCAGTAACGCATTCGCGTTACTGTGTTCTGGGTTGAAAGGTGTGGTTGTCGGTGAAATTACAGGCACATGAGACATTCCACCTACACGTCTCAGAGTTTTTTTTTTTATGTAATACAGTTACGGAACGAGCCGACGGCCCACCTGGTGTTAAGTGGTAACCTCGGCCCATAACAACTGATGCGACTTCGGTCCTCCCCTACTAGGTACGACAAGACCCAAGTCGCATCGTATGCGTCCGCAACTCTGAGACGTGAAGGCGGAATGTCTCAATAGTCTCAATAGTCTCAGAGTAACAGTATGTTTGTAGTTTATTACTACTGCATACATTCCAGTAATATATTTACTATCCTATTCGTGTCACTGGTTCTCTTTAATCAATGTGGTGATAGGATTTTAAGTGCGCCTCAAAGAGGCTCCTTTCATGCACTTGACACAAATCTTAGAATTTTTAGTTCTAGGACATGTCGGTTTCCTCACGATGTTTTCCTTCACAGTTTTGAGGACGTGGTATTGCGCACATAAAACTTTCAATCGAAGGTGCACGTCGGGATTTCAACCGGCGACCTCCGTAATGAAACTCGGGGTCAGTACCAGACCACAACGCTCTCAAAATAGGTGGGTATGCCACACTGTGCCACCTTTCGACTACTATGAAGAATGGATATAAAAACTTATTCGTCAACTATTTGGCGTACAGTCTGAACCTATCCGTCATTAGCGTCTCAATACGGCTACAAAAAGGCCACGTGCATCCCGATTTGGCGTCCTACCTGTGCGCAGCCAGCACCGGTAACGCAACCTGTGAGTTTTTTGTCAAAGGTAAGCGCGGCCGGGTCGCGGGCCAGTGTTCGGACGCACTTCACGGCGACCGCGCGTTTCTCTCCGCGCGCCGAGTCTAGCGAACGTACGCGAAGGAGTAACGATTTGAGGTTATTTATCTGGAGCACTTGTGATCCTAAATTTTAAATCTTAGAACATTAGTGTGATTATTCAACGTTTGTTATTTGAACGTTAGCTGTGCGCGAAAACTTGATCAAGAAATAAAAGTGACATTTACGATTTGTAACTGTTTTAAATTTTGTGTAACAATTTAATGTCCGTTGTATAAGATATTTGGACCAGTTTATGACACTACCCACGCATGTGATTTTATGTTAATACTCTTGACAGTATTTGTGTGTGATGTATCTGAAAATGTATATAAAATCGGAGCGATTCTACCAGCAGCCGGAAAACCAGACTCTGAAAGATGAGAGATGCTTTTCGGACTATGAGGAAGAATTAGATGATCGTAAGTAATCTTTTTTTTAACTAAATACGTACACCGACGCCTCACTGTATAACCAAAACTCCTGGCTTTAGTTAGCTTTTGGTAAACAGCGCTATGAATAATAATAATATTGGTGGACAATTCACACAGCGCCATCTAGCCGCAAACTAAGCATAGATTGTCCTATGTAAAACAGACAACTTATAGATTGCTTATATACTTTTTTTATATACACATATAATATATTAACAACCAGCCACAGATGAAACATCTATATTCGTCACCCAAATGTTTGCTGGGTAGGAATCGAACCCACGAGCTACAGCGCAGAAGGCAGATTTAGTTAGTGAGCTGTGAGGCCTGTCGGCCCCTATCATTAAACAACAAAGCGATTAGTTAAGAATAACTGGAAACTTCAAACCTATAGTAATTTTGAAGATGCAAGTCAAAGTTTCTCTCGCTTCTAAATATCCTTGTATGAATGACAACCAACTGTTATTCAAATATTTGTTTACGAAAACATGAGATTAAATTCTTGTTTATTTGTAATAGTTACATTATCTTTCGCGTGTAATAGCTACAGTAATGGAACTCCATTGTTTGTTGTCCAATGTTTTACAACTTAACGTGCCTGTAGATACTAAAGTGGAAGTATCTTAGGCTTGTATAAGTGACGATTTTTCTTAGAAATTAGCACTAAAATACGCTTTTTATGCGAATAAGTTAAAGAACAAGCAAGATGGCACCTAATATTAAGTGTGTTACGTCTGCCAATAACAAGCAATACGACTTGGGTCCTTGGGGACACACAAGACCCAAGTCACATCGTATGCGCCCATAATACTGGAACGTGAAGGTGGAATGTCTCATGTGCCTGTAATTTCACCGGTATCTACACTTTTTGAAAATAAACACAGTAATGCGAATGCATCCCTGCTTGGCGGCAGAAATTTGATGGCAATTCTTCCCCGGACGAACTTGGTGAAGTTCTATTTATATTAATTATTTCACTACACTGCGGCCATAGACACATGTCGGTGGCGGCTACCTTATACCAAATTCACCTGCAAATCAAGATAAGGGATAATGAGATAGAAACTTGAATAGACTCGTAATCCGATTACTGGTTTAAATAAAAACTATTAATAAGGTTATGTATTTTCTGTGATTATTGGGCCTATGTATATGAACTAATACAGATACTGCAATGAAATTTTGAATGTAAAATGAAAAAAGCTTTTTCTTAATCAAGTTTTGTGTTTTACTCTGTTTTTTTTTATTATATGATCCAAATACTTAACTTTAAAAATGAAGAAGATAATTTAATAATGATGTAACTAATGTTCCGTATAAATAGGTACCGAAAGCAAAAATGCGACGCTCAGTTGAAGCTTCCCAATGAAACGAAGGGAGCGCGTTCAAGTCTTTTGTATCGACCGTTGATAAGATGCATTCGCTTAAACTTACACTAGCAACCCGCCCCGGCTTTGCAGTGCAATTAATTTACAAATTACATACAAACTCGTAAGCCTTCGTTTGTCGCTGTTTCTATTAATGAAAACCGTATCAAAATCCGTTGCGTGGCTTAGAAGAAGTAAGCGGAGAAACAAACAGAGTTAGATAGCGATTTTGTTTTATACTGTTTATTTGGAGATTATAATGACAAATTTTTACAGTGAAAATATCTTGATTCAATTTTTATATGAAGCAAAAAATATTCCGAATTTATCGGCGATGCAGTATTTACAAAAGCAATTACATATCTGTTATAGCTATTGGAAAAAGCTTCATGAGCATATAGCTTGAAGTGAAAAAGCTTCTGTTATCTAGGGATATATAGGACTGATATACCAAATAAATAAATGAACGAAATTATTCTACAAGGAGTTAAGCGCGTTGAAATCTAATGCACGGAGCTTTAGCCGTCGAATACAAGATCGCTATAAATAGTACCATTACAGTCCTTGTAAACAGTTTCACGACTTTTTACATATTTCTATGTAAATAATACAAAAGCAACTAATTAAATTTATTTTTTAAATATAATTAATACTGATAATTAGCCCAATACCTGTTTATTGTTTCTTTTTGTTATTAGTATTATACTTCGCAAATTGCATTAATGAAAATAAATAACTCTGAATTTAAAATACCCAGTATACATAATTCCTTTGTCAAAAAATTAAGATATCATCTCCAGAACTGTTGCAGTAATGCTTTTTTAAGTAACTAAGTTAAACTAATAACTATAACTAGTCTATTTGGCTAGCAAATAATTTCATATTATGAAGAAATATGACATATATCTATTTAAAAGAAATAAAAAAACATTGTTAGGTAATATATAAAATAAATACAATATCTTTTTTCTTCAACGTACTAACACAATATTTTGAGACCTATGTTCAACTATATAATATCTAAATTAAGATGCCTCTGCTGTTCTGACTGTTCAGTATAAATTTAAAAAAGATAATAATACAAATAATAAATATTGGTTGACATTTGACACATCGCCATCTAGCGCCAAACTAAGCATAGCTTGGATACTATGGAAACTAGATGACTGATAGAATACCATATATACTTTTTGTAAATACATATTAACATTCAGACACAGAAAAAAACATCAATGCTTGTCTCACAAATGTTTGTCCTGCTTGGGAATTGAACCCACTACCCACAGCTCAGAAGCAAAGTTAGGCTTATAAGGGCAGTCATAGCCAGATATTTGTAAAATATTGTTTCGCCCGGTCGACATACCTTAATTTTTGTCAGTGGTCAAGTAAAAGTACACAAAAGGCGCCAGCCCTTGAGAGAAAAGTGGAAAGGTACGAAGAAAGGTAACCCTTGGGGCCAGGCAAGATATGACAGATCGGCATCTTCAAGGGGTGTGTGAAAAAATGGTGCGGATTATACGGGTTACCCAGACAATAGAGGGTTGTTTGACCGTCGATTTCCTGGCTTAAGGACCACCACGATGTAATTATTTGGATTTTTCCAGGAACATTATTGTTCTGCCGATAAATCTGACCTAAAATTTACCAGATTTCCACTTCATTCACAGAAAATATCAGTAAACTGTAATACCTAAAATACTATAATACTTTACAATAAGTACTCCAATAATAAACTTTTACTGAAAGTGTTTTTGAAAGAAGCTAAGATCACGTTTTAATATTTAGAATTAAACATTTCATATGACAACGATGTCATGACCAAACAAGAAAAATAACATCCAATCATCAACCAAATTTACCAAAGCTTCCAAATATAACGGTCATCAAATATCCACAATCCATTACACACGAAAACCAATACGGGCTCACCCAACCGAACTCAACCTTAAAGCATAAAAAAAACTATTATTTGACCATAATTTTGTCCATTCGACCTCAGAACATGACGCTACAGAGTTTCACCCCGACCGAACATTGAAACTAAGTAATTACAACTCTATTACGCAGATATACAATTCATTTTTCCGCGTGCAAAATTTGCAAGTGCACATACGTTTCTACGAAGGACACCTGACAAAAAACACAGGTAGGGGTCAGGTACCTGTATTTTTTATAGCCAGGAAATCAGGACAATGCGAACGGTCACGGTGTCTCAGGGTAGAAATGCTAAAACTACGTACAATTTCGATGTACTTTGGACTTTTTACAAACATTGGTTCGCAAGTTGCATTGTTCAATTGAAACGTTGGGGGATTTCAAGGCTCGCTTTGTGCTTTGTGTTTAATTTGGGGTAAGTTTGTACTTTTGGGAAATAATAAGAGAATTGTAAGCTCGTGAGCTATGTGAGGGGTAGGTTATTGAAATATTTATTGAACACATTATTGCACACAGAAAAACAATGTATAAAAGGAAGACTTAATGCAAATGCATTTTCTACCAGTCAATCAGACGGGTGGAAAAACAAAATTATCACATAGGACGATAAACGGTATGTAGAATTGGTCAAAAGTGAGCCCTGTTATAAAAAAAAACTAATTATTCAGTGGTTTCCTTCGATGTGACATGGACGCACGCGGGTAGCAAGAAGGGTGCTACCACCCTTATCTAATTGCGTTTTCTATATATCCCTAAGATGAATATAAATAATTATAAGCAATAAAAAATATTGATGGACATTTTACACAGCCACCATCTTGCCCCAACTAAGCAAACCTTGTACAAAGGACGAGATAACTAATGATCTTATACCTTGTGTACTATATACACATAAAATCCATACAAATACTATAAATGCGGAAGTAACTATCCGTCTGTTTGTTACATTTACACACCTAAACCACTGAACCAATGTATTTTGCGATTAATTTTGGTATAGAGATAGATTGGACCTTGGAGAAGGACATAGATCCAGATTCTGTATAGCATTGTTTTACGCGCGTCACCTTGAAGAATTTGTTAGTTATTGCGACAAAACATTCGCAACGGAAAGTCAATGGAAGAATTTACCTACTCGTATTTTAATAAAGTCTTACCCGCTGTCGTAGATCTATTGATTGACGTTGAGTCCACACAGATTATAGATTCTGGTAAGAAAGAGCATTAGTGGTTGGGCAGCTTTCATCACTGATATAATTTTATTCGAGATAAGAGATATTTTATATTATTTATGTAAGACCTGATTCACAGATGTATAATATTACCGCCAGGTGGACCGTAATATCGTTCACATTATCGACTAATCATTAAAAATAATAAAAACATAATAAATCAATGATAAGAAACTAGTTATGCGCCAAATATTAGAAATTATGTTAATCCGATGAGTAAATTTTTATACGGACTTTAACACCCAATACAGGGTAACTTATATATGCAAAATTAACGCAAATTTCATGCTAATATTATTGTGTTAATAGGTTATATGTGACCTCTCAAAGGTCATGCTATGTATAAATTACTTAAACGACTAATTATTTTGATTAACACTTGTTTTGATTTAAGTAGGTACGACAATTTTATATGATATAATACTAACTCATAAGTTTGCTGCAGTATTTTTATATATTTCTAGTTGTATAATAAAGACATCCTTACTACATCCTTTCTGTTCTTCCAATCACCATTAAATTAAAATGCGTCACATGACACTGACAATTGACACTTCCGTCAAATTATTATTATATTTATATATATTGACGCATCACCTGAAAGGTATTTTGAAACCTATTTTATCATCCCGAATATAGCAGTTTGTTCTGTGTCTGGGTGTTAATATGTATTACATGTATGTATTTACAAAAAATGCATATATGTATTCTATCAGTTGTGTGGTCCCCATAGTCATAGTCATAGTCCCCATGGTCCCCATTGCTTAGTTTTAGGCTAGATGGCGCTGTGTCAATTGTCCACCAATATTATTATTATAGTGTACGTTAGAACTTAAGCAGTTCTAATTCTAGAAACTTCATGTCGCAAACATGGCGCCCATGCGGCATCCATAGACAATTACAACCAGAATTACGGCATGGGTCATAAGAAACGTTAAGAAGTTTCTCCAGGGTAAGCAACGCATTTGCACCCCCGAGGTTGCAAATATCTATAGGCGACGGTATACACTTGAAATCAGGTGGGCCGTCTGCGTACTTGCCTTACTTTTAAACAAAATAATATTATATAGTAAACTATTTTGACTAAAATATGACAGAAACAAAAAACAATCACTAAATTAAGTTAGATATGTTTAAATTAAGCCTGCACTTAGAGCGCGTCCCACGAAAGAAGTCTCCTGGCTGTGGCGCTAGTTTCTACGCAAAAACTAAATCTCACTTTTTACGCACAGATTTACGTTAGTTCCTTTAACTGCCACAGGACTTATTTCGTAGAACAGACTATACAGATTCATCTCTATCGGCATAAAGAAACTGGATGAGACACGCGGGGTGCATGTTAGTAACTCTTCCGCAAGCAATTCACTAACGCGAGCTGTTTAATCTGTAGCAAACTCGTTGTTCAGATTAAACGCGAAAGCGTGTTGCTTACAATGTTGCCTCGATAAATCCGCGGCCCAGTCAAATAATCTTACCGTACAACTGTACGAATGCTAGTAATTTCGAGAATGTGAGTGAAATCCGCAATTTGAAATCGGAGCGACAACGATTGCTTGTAAACATAACTTTCAAACTTCTTGTATAGGGGCTATGATATTATTTTTAAAACTAGCTGTTGCCCGCGACTTCGTCCGCGTGGAATTCTGTTTTATCACGCACCCCTATTTTACCCCTCGGAAAAGTAGCCTAAGTTACTCCTTGTTACATCAGCTATCTGCCAGTGAAAGTCCCGTTAAAATCGGTCCAGCCATTTCAGAGATTAGCCGGAAAAACAGACAGACAGACAAGAATTGTAAAAAATATTGTTTTGGTATATGTTCCGTGTATACCTACCATCCATATACACTTAGTAAAAAGCGGTTATTTTAATACTAGAAACAGACACTCGAATTTTATTTATTTGTATATAGATAAATCTGGTATTGGTTGCTTGTGCTTATCTATGAATCACTTATTTTTGACTCACAGCTCAGTTGATAGTAACCCTGCTTTCTGCGCGGTAGGTCGTGGGTTCGATTCCCAACCAGGACAAATATTTGTGTGACGAACATATGTGTTTTTTCTGTGTCTGGGTGCCTAATATTTATGTTTATTTAATAGTCATAATAGTCATTTATTGGTAATATAGATTAGATGTCAAACAAAAAATGGTTATAAAGGTGTCTAACAATTATAAAAAATTAAAAAAAAGTTTCAAAATTATAAAAAGTACATAAATAAATATTATAGGAGTTGTGTGTATACCTTTGATACAAGCTATGTTTATCTTAGCTTTAGGGCTAGATGGCGCTGTATACAATGTCCACCAATATTTATTTATTTCCTTTGATCCATCGTACGGAAAACAAAAAACCTGTTGACTACAGTGCTACCTAAGCATGCGCGTCAAATCCTCAAACGCAAAGCACTCAGGTTAAAGCAGTTAACAGTTCGTAAAGAGAATTCCTTGTTCGGGAGCCCTTCAAAGGAGTGCCCTCGACGTGTGGCCAAACGGTTGTGTTAGACGGAAAACATTTGTTCAAACGTCGCGTCGGGCCTGACTCTCTCGAGTTGAGTTGAGACCTGTTGAGTGGTTGGCATACTCAGCGTTTTATGGAATGTTTGGCTGCTTTGCTTCCATGAATGAATGATATTGATACTTAAACGTCAAGATTTTTTCAAAGTCTTAAACTTTATTTTTATTGAATTCATAAAGGAATGGCTTGGAAACGTCAATAATATTCAAAACATAAGGTCACGCGTACTTATCGCTAAGTTTGACGCCTGTTCAAACCCTATCCGACCCTTCATGGGGAGAACAGACCAGAAACCCCTAATGGGCTTCCTTTTTTACTCGCGAGCACGACCCTTTAGTTAAAAAAACTGTAGCTAAAATTATTCTATTTTTTTTTACTAAATCATTATGATAAATTTATAGTAGTCCTCTCTGGTAATTGTTAAAATGAATGAATATTACCATTTTCTTTTAGGTTATAATTTAATGTTTTTTTTTATGATTTATTATTACGTAATATGGATATTTTATGTTATGTTTAGACATATACAACTTTAAAGTTACGACGCATAATTAATCTGAATCTAAGTGCAAATGGTCTATCGATTAATAATTCATAAAGTAAGGTATTAATAACATCGCTATAACATTTTCTCAATTATATTTCGTCGTTCCTATTTGCTTCATTTATATAAATCAGGCTGTTAGTAAACATTACGTTACAACTCGGAAACTTGTTGCATGCTAATATCTTGACAAAAATTTAACTGTGTGAACCATGGGCAGATATTTGTAACAGCACTCATTTTATATCCCTAAAAGGCGAATAGAAAGCGCCGACCCAAACAAAACTATTTCAAATTCAAGTCTACATTTAAAATATTAACGTCTTTTTGAAACCTTTCGTGCCGATGGCAAAAAGGTTGGTTCTTTAAGATTCCTCACTTGTCTGTGGTTTCTAAAGGCGGCCGCGCTGAATTCGCAATTAACCTGTATTAGCATAGCGACCTGCGTCGTGCCTCGCGACCCTGCGCGTCACTTCCACGCGTTACTGTACTAGATCCGTGTTTGTTTATTAAAAGGAAGTTGGCAGGAAATAGATTTAAACAAGGCTCCGTTAAAGGCATTTGCGTCAGAATTAATCTATACATCTATACAAATAAATAAAATTGGAGTGTCTGTTTCTAGTATTAAAATAACCGCTTTTTACTAAGTGCATATGGATGTATACACGGCACATATACCAAAACATTTTTTTTTTTAATTTTTTTTTGTCTGTCTGTTTGTTCTGGCTAATCCCTGAAACGGCTGGACCTATTTTAACGGGACTTTCACTGGCAGATAGCTGATGTAACAAGGAGTAACTTAGGCTACTTTTCCGAGGGGTAAAATAAGGGTGCGTGATAAAACCGAATTCCACGCGGACGAAGTCGCGGGCAACAGCTAATATCCTACTAATATTATAAACGTGAAAGTTTGTATGGATGTTTGTTACTCTTTCACGTTCAAACGGCTGAATGGATGTAGAGGAAATATGGTACCCAGATAGCTTATATCATATCATATCATATCATATCCTGGATTAACACATAGGCTACTTTAATCCCGGAAAATTGCAGTGTTTCCGTGAGATGACTTGTTCACCGCGGGTAAAACCGCGGGGCGCAGCTGGTTTTGTTATATATTTAATTAGTGCTCGCTAGTGACGTCAGGCACTCAAAATTGTGAACCTTTTGTTAAATTATATAGTCTCGTTATAATATTTCACGTCTAAAAAAATTTAACTTTTAACATAAACACCGTTATTCTATTTATTAATTAAATTTTAGCTGAGAAATCGATAGATTAACTAATTAAATAAATTAAATTATAGTTTCAAACGGGTGAATATTCAAATGTTAACGATGATGAGACGTTACGTAAACTTTTCATAAGCTCTGGTAGCTAATATATTTTAAATACACATTTATAACTTCTGAATATCAAATTTGTCCATTCGACTTTATACTTACAAATATTAACGTCAATAAATGTTTTTCTATTCATAAAGTGCGTAGAAAATCACCAATTAACATGGAAATTACAAGACACTGGTCGTCTAAGAAAAAAATTTCTTAAACTATTACGTATTTACATAAAGGAAAAAACAGTTAACGCAGCGGCAACTAAACGATTAATACGCGAAGCTCTTCGAGAATGTCAGAGGTGCTTAACCTTTGGTCCCGGTGAATCAACATGGCTCCGACCCGTCTCACGACCCCGAGACCTTGACCCTCACCTTGACTCTGGTGACGAATTTTTACGCTTCGTCTTCTTAAGAAGTCAAGTTTTTGTGAGAATTTGATGTTATTTTAATGAGGCTCTGCTGTTTCTGGTGAGGTCTTGTAAACACTAGAGGGATTTATTAGTTTAAATATACATAAAAATGTATAACATTGGAACAAGATTCAAAGTAAAATGTTAAAAGTAAACTTTTTCTTATTTAACCAGTTCAGTGAAATAATAATAAATAAATATTGGTAGACATGTTACACAGCGCCATCTAGCCCCAAAGTCAGCTAAGCATAGCTTGTATCATGGGAACTAGACAACTGATATATACAACTAGTATATTTTTTGTAATTACATATATATTAACATTAACACCCAGACACAGAACAAAGTGTTCGTCACACAAATATTTGTCCTGGTTGGGAATCGAACCCACGACCTACAGCGCAGAAGGCAGGGTTGCTAACAACTGAGCTGTGAGGCCAGTCAAGTAGTATTTCGAGAAATGCCGTACATGATGTTACAAAATGCTTTATAAGTTAAAGTATATATTTATGTAATATTTGCTTTGACTGATGTGTGGATGTAACATACTAAAACTAGTGAAACCCGATTCGACTGTCTAATGACCTGTGGCACAGACTATTGTTTATCCGATAACGCGAGCGAAGCCGCGGGCAGACGCTAGTACGCATATACGTTGGAGATTCTATAAATTGCAACAAGTTATCAATATCCAAGGGTACTTCGGTAATGTCAGAGGTGGGTAACCTTTCGCCCCGTGAGTCAGCACCGCACGCCTGCGGCCCACGACCTCTGCAGCCCTGACATTTGCCTTGACTTTGGATGTGACGATGGCTTTTACGCTTCCAAGTACTTTTAATTCAGTATCATATAACATAACGACGCATTACGTGTAATTTAACGAATTATGCAACGCCATATCGTCGGTCGAATTCATTAACGGAACATTTAGTAGAGTGGCAGCGGGACATTTCGAAATAAACTGATACTGAAAATGAAGAGATCACTAAAATCTATTTTTCTTTATCGAAATTAGTAGTGTTCTGTCAATTAGAACAAAAATTTTAGTTATGCCGTTAGTGATTCGGAAAAAATATTTAGTTTCCTACCATTCTGTATACTTTTCTCTAAACACGTAAATTTGAAAATGTTCCGGTAATTAATCCAACCGATGATATGTGGTATTGTGTATGGCGTAGGTACATAATACCTCTAGTTTATACCTTTCACTTTGCTTTTTGTTGGTATTAGTACCAGAAGAACAATGTTTATGTTCATCTCCCAAATAAAACTTATATTTTGAAGTCACTGTTATTTAAAATAGTGTGTTTTTTCGATTTCTTGTGACAATTAACGTGTGATTCGTGACGTGAAATGCCCTTAAAAGTGTCGAGACAATGTATCGTCCACCTTTATTTAACACATTACTGTAACCGATGATAAATCAGTATATATAATAATATCTAGCGGTGCATTGCCGCCAGTGTTTTGGACACAATTCCTTAAGTTGTATCAGTTGAGCTATCTATAGATCGTCAGAAACGGTGTTTAGATAGCTCATTTATTTCGTTGCATTTTATAAATACGTCTGCGTGAACCGATTAAAAAATATATTAAGACATACAATTCAATAATTTATTAAGTAATTACTAAAATTTAATTTTAAGAAGCCATCCCATCTCACACGTAAAATACCACCTGTCGTGATCGTCGAAATTCAAAAATCAATATTGAAAAATCTCGAAGTTTATCTTAACATCGAAAACCCGCTGCGTCCGCTGAGCAAACAAACAAGTCGGGCCCCGCTCACCTGTTGTTGACGCAGCCACTAGCCACTAGCCACTGCAAACAGTGCCTTGCCACCTGTACTGTGACCTCTGGTACATCGAGGGGTCATGTTTTGGTCGTTATCACGTAGAATTCGTACACGTAGTTACCCCCAAACAATACGATGGTGAAATTAAAGTTAAAAGTCAAAGTTAAATGTCAAAGTCAAAAGTCAAAGTCAAAAATCACAAACTATATTTCCATAGAATTCATATAGGCTTGGAAACGACAATACAATTCAAAACTCAAAACATAAGGTCACGCGTACTTATAAGTTACTGTAGTAGTATACTGCTAAGTTTGACGCCTGTTCAAACCCTATCCGACCCTCCATGGGGAAGAATAGATTAATGGTAATAATCTATAGATATTTCACACAGCGCCATCTATCCCCAAACTAAGCACAGCTTGTACTTTGGGATCCAGAAGACTGTTAGAATACTTATATATATTAAAAAAATTCATACATATTAACACCCATACACAGAACATTATTTATAGCATAAACATCAATATATATTAAAAAAAATCATACATATTAACACCCATACACAGAACATTATTTATAGCATAAACATCACGCATATATTTGTTTAATATGACGCCTGTTTAGTTCTAACCAACCCTTCATGGGATTAAACTTCTCAGTGCCGAAAGATTTTCGCTAGAATTAGTGATTTATTAAAATATTTATAAATAGCTACTTAATTAGTTTTTATATTTAATAAATATGAATTTCCTATTTTAAGGCATATATTCTATGCGCTCTTTACTTTATTTATTTATTATTTCAGGCAAAACAGTAAATAATAAATAAATAAAATCTAATCTGTGATCTGTTTATAACTAAAAATATAAAAGTATTAATCTGTGGTTACCCATTGTATTCACTGTTGACTCAATTATATTTACCACTTACCTGAGTACCATAAACTCATACGCACCTCTCCGATAACAGTGACTTTGTGGGACAAAATCAACAAAGATTGTGACATATTTGTGGAACGCGCCACGCGCCTCGTGTGGGTGGACCCTAATGACGGGCTGACCTCCCGTGAGTTTAAACCTTCATGGAGTTAAGCATGAAGGTTTATGTTAATCAGAAACTGTGTGGTCAGCTGATGAAAAGAGGCTGAAGTTTAGCTTAACAATTTCGTTGAAAAAGAATCTTTTTCTTAGAAACAAGCTTTATTAGGCGTGAATTTGGGGGGCCGTGTAGCTCGCGTCCGTAGATGATAACCCTTTGTATCCTACACGTGTCCCCCGGGTGGTGCAAAAGTAGCAACCCAAAGTAGCATTAGAACTTGTGCCAAGTTCGCCCGGAGAAGTACTAGCACTACTAGCAGCGACACTACCCTAAACTTCCTAATTTCTTCAGTAGCGTAAGTTGGTGACAAAAACTACCACAACCTATTATGTAAAATCATACTAAATTTCAATTTAAGTTACGTAATAATATAAATCGCCCAGTCTTGTTGGTAATATGGTTTATCCTGGCCGGATCATTTTGAGAATGAGTTGCTAGACAAAAACGTAAGTTGCGAATAAGTTATCTGCGGTCAAACAAGCAACGGTGAGCTTACTACCCGTCACGTCTACGTTTCCACGATAGTGTAAACCACACAGTGTAAACTTCCCTTTAGAGGCTCTGCCTACCACTTTGGGGGAGAAGGCGTGGTTCTATTAATACTACTCATGTAGTGATCCAAATGCTCAGTTACTCAGATCATTTACCTCTGCAACGACAGGAAAGCAAACGTTTGCCTACTGCCAACAAAAGCTAGTTCTAATTTCCTAACATTTTCTAAGAAGCTCGTTGCTTGTACGACCTCTGAATTCTATAAATAAACAATTCCAAAATTCCCAGGGCAGGAATCAGGCGGTAAATAATATTATTTGTATGACGGTTTCTACTTAATTACTAATTTACTTAAGGCGAATACATTAAATCACTTGAAAATAATTTATAATTAATAATATATAAATATTATGATAAAATTATATTATAAATTATAAAAAAAATATAATCTTTTATATTTTTTATATAAAATTATAAAAAATCTTATTATAATAATTAATACCAAAATAATTAAATCATATATAATAGATATATATAACAAAAGATATATATAATGTATAAATTCATGGATTCCGAACTAGACTTGTTTGATAATATTTAAATTGATACCAAAAGGCCAATGTTGGCACTTGATTGTCACTTAGCTGAGTTACTGTACTTTCGGTGGCACTTTACGGTATACGATTATAATAACATTGAAATGCCTCACGCGTTATTGTTTGGTATTGAATAAAACACACACATTGATTGAAACTGAAAAACATGATTAACTTTTTTATTTATTTGTGTTTTATCGTAAAAAACTAGGATTATACTACTGTGATTAAATGGCAATGGAGCAAATTCATTTATTGGATTCACTTAGATTTGTAAACTTAAAGTAACGAGCATTGTTTTGGCTATTCCTCCATATTTTTGGATCAATTATTATTGGTAGTAAATTGAACCCTTATATGGACGGGTTGAGTCTGTCTTTACATAGCTCATTTGGTTTCTTTATATATTATAAATGTTACTTAAAAATTCTATTTAATTTGATATAATTTTGTTAAGGCTATGATATCTTTGCAATAAAAAAACCATAATCAAAATGAAAAAATTTGATTGTCTCCTAAACTTTGATGACGAATAAATAATGAAACTTATTATTTGTTACAAATGTTGTCACACAAGAATGAGAACATTAAATAAACTTAAGTACACTCTTGCTTTGTAGTAGTAGCATCAACTGTGTGAATTTTGTACGGGTACGTACTGTTGCCATACCCATTTCAGCTACCGAAATTACAGGCACATGACGCTTCTGTCTCAGGATATAGGGCACAATGCAATGCAACAGGGGAATTCCAACGCCTTAATAATAGAGGAATTTATTCGTTTATCTGTGTGATCAAAATAACGTGAGCTTTTTTTCTGACGCTACATTTTCATAAAATAACGCTTCTCTATTTGCCAGCACGCGTCGGCGCGGCGTCGTGCGAGCGCGTGCTTTACGAGTAAAACAATTCGAAATGAGTAAAACCGTCGAGATTCGATAATCACGTACATACACTTATTTGTAAACGGTACCGATCACTTAGGCAGTCTGTTTGGACGTGCCGACCATTCGGGTCAGGTGCCGTTGCCAACGGTACCTTGTTTGACGACGCTGCTGACCCTACTCGGCTGCCGTAAGGGACGAGTGGAGGCATTTTGGCATACGTTACTCAGTAGTCATGAATCTTGTATAGGTAGATATACGCGAGAAAGTAATAATGAAAATAACGTTCTTATAAATGTAGTTCTTTCTTTATGATGTGATTATAATAATAATAAATATTGGTGGACATTTCACACATCACCATCTAGCCCCAAATTAAGCGTAGCTTGTACTGTGTGAACCAGGTGACTGATAGAATAAATTTTTTTTCCAAATACATACGTATAAATACATATTAACACCCAGTCGCAGAACAAACATCAATACTCGTCACACAAATATTTGTCCTGGGTGGGAATCGAACCCACGACCTAAGCTCACAAGGCAGAGTAACCAACAATTCAGCTGTGAGGCCCATGAGACCTGCGTACGTTACTTACGTACTTAAACTTAATTTCACTATACAAACTTATATTTTGCTAATAAAATTCAAATCACGGGCATAACTTTTCATGTGTGACCAGTCACGCCAGATCATGTCATTTAATTTAACTGTAAAAACCCTTGACTATGCTTACTACTAAATAAATTTCATTTCAATTTTAATCAATTTTTATCATCAGATCCTTTTAATTTGCACTGACAATTATCACTACCCATAGTAAGGCAACACGATAGCGAAACAAGTTATTAACTATTTAAGGTTCTATGAATGTAACGCATAACTTGGTGGTAAATATAATTTGTTATAAATAAATAAAAAATACAAAAAAAAGTATTGCGTATGAAATTTTGCATGCCTGTATGGTGAAAATAAGCTGCAACCATTTTAGTAGTAAGTGAAGACCTTTAGTACCCTTAGTTTATGCAAATAAAATGATTAATTGATTGATTATTTTGTCTGTCTTTTTAACATAGTAATTATGTCAATTGTAATGTTTTTGTGAAACATGACAGCGGTTCTCGATTAGGTATTAACGTGTAAAAAAAAGTTTATATAATTGTTATAGTTTTAATAATTGCACGCTTCCGCTTGTGACTCAGACACCGCTCCTCTTTTGTACTTAGATTAAACAGCTTACTGAGTCAGTGCCGCTCAGTGCCGCTCAGTTGTTCCGTGGCGCAGGTGTCAAATGCCACATTACATTGCTGTAGGTTAATTGAGTTATTTAACTCAATTCTTTTACGAGTGGCTCAATGGGTTAGGTAGGCCAGGTTATCTAAAGGTGACTGTCGTTTCCTTTTCATGTAGGTAAGAGAAAATCTTTATAAATGGGGTTTGGGGAGTGGAGGAAATCTCAGCAGCTAATGCAGCTAATTATGGGATAGCTTTTTTTTTATTGGTGGACAATTCACTCAGCGTCATATAGCCCCAAACTAAACATAGCTTGTACCTACTATGGGAACCAGATAACTGATAGAATGCTTATTTACTTTGTTGTAAAAACATACATTTTAACACCTAGACACAGAACAAACTTCAGTGCTCGTCACATAAATGTTTGTCCTGGGTGGGAATCGAACCCACGACCTACAGCGCAGAAGGCAGAGTTATTACCAACTGAGCTGTGAGGTATATAAGTATGTATATCAGTTGTCTGGTTCCCATGATACAAGCTATGCTTAGCTTACTTTGGGGCTAGATGGCGCTGTGTGAAATGCCAACAATATTTATTTATTTATTTCATTAATGGATTCGATATCATTTTGTTGGTATTGGTACTGTATAATATTACAGAAGATATTTGTTACTGTTTTCGTTTGTAAACTCTGGGAGTCGTATCGAAATATTTCATCTCGAACTAAATCGAACATCGACATTGGCGTCGAGAATTTCTAATAAAAACTAGAACAGGTTATTTTCTCCGATCTGCCGTAACCCGATCGTCGATCTCAACAAATCACTTCGGGTAACTAGTTGACATGTCAAACTAGATGGCTTGAAATATATAACGGTACATTATATATATATAACCTCTTTATTATGTGTATAACCTCTTTATTATGTGGACGTAACGAGGAGAGGGGCGAACTGCCCCTCTCATACTATGACTGGCTTTACAGCTTTGTAGTAACCCTGCCTTCTGTGTAGATCTCGGGTTCGATTCCCACCCAAGAGAAACGTTTGTGTGAGGACGAAGTTGTTTCTTCAGTGCCTGGGGTTTATATGTTCATATGTTTTTATGCGACACAGTTACTTTTTTTTAGTTAGTACTTTTTTAAGTTACTTTCTTGCTTATCTTAGTTTTTTTTAATGTGGTACAATTATGGAACGAGCCGACGGCCCACCTGGTGTTAAGTGGTAACCTCTACTCATTATAACCGGTGCGACTTGGGTCCTCCCCTACTAGGTACGATAAGACCCAATTCGCATGTATGCGCCCGTAACTCTGGAATGTCTCGTGTGCCTGTAATTTCACCGGCAACCACACCTTACAAACCAGAACACAGCAACGCGAATGCGTTATTGCTTGGCGGCAGAAACGGGCATGGTAGCAGTACTTACCCGGACGACTTATTAGAAGTTCTACTGCTACCAAGTAGATTTTTATTTACAAAAGTATTTAAGTATTATATCAGTTGTTTGGTTTCCATGATATAAGCTATATCTTTCTTTGGGGCTAGATGGCGTTGTGTGAAATTTCCACTAATATTTATTTAAATTAATTAATTTTTAGTGCTCCTTAGTTCGTCCACTTCATTATAATACTACAGTGTAGTTGACTCCTCTAGACCGGAAGCACTAGCTCATAGTCCGCCATCATAAATAACAACGGCTTACTTCAGATATACGACATTTGACTTTTGAACGTCATAAACAGTATTTTACATTCGCGTGAGAACCAAATGAAATATAAAGGTGATCGATCACGAACTTAATCAATTAATTATAAAAAAAAAACTTAATCTGTTCATGACTTGGTTACAAGCCAGTTCAAAACAGCGAGTACAGTCGACATTACATTTTGATGATCATAATAATTAAAAATTTATTTTTACTATAGTGACTGTACCTTAAAAGTATTTTATGAATGCTATTTAATGCTAATAGTAGTACAACTTATGCCTAGTTTGTCCGAGGAAGAACTGCCACCATAACCATTTCAGCCGCCAATCAGTAATGCATTAGCTTTTTGCTTTACTGTGTTCCTATTTGGAAGGTGTGTTGGCCGATGAAATTACAGGCACATGAGACATTTCACCTTCTCAATTAAGGGCGCATATGGAGCGACTTGGGTCTTGTCCTACCTAAGTAGGAGAGGATCTATTACTATTCTACTAATTACTTGTTATGGGCAGAGGTTACCACTTAACCGTTTATGTTGGTGGCATGGCCGTCTCGTAACTTGGTTACATAAAAAAACACTTCAAAACACAACAGTCACATTGGAACCGAAAAAAAGAAATAAAATATGATGCATACTTCATTATAATTTGATTTGTTTTAACACAGATTTTTTATTTAACTTAAATCAAAGAGATATAACGATATCCCAAAAGGTCCTTGAAGATAGCTCGACTCGTAAATGTCCAAATTTGAGTTAGCCTAAAAAAGAGTACTAATTGGTTTACTTCCAAAAATTAATTATGCTTTACGTAAGTCAAAATGTTTGCCCGAAGTTATTTATGATAGAATTATTTTTATGTCATATATTACGCGTGACATAAATGTTACCAAATGAAGTCATAAACTTCTATCATTGTGGGCTTAGCCGTTAAAGTCAACATATATTTAACTCGCCAGTTATCATGTAACAGTTGCATTGAGTGTAGGTATAATAAGATTTTTATTAATATGTTTTCATCACTTCAATCGGATTGAAATTTGTTGATACTTAGTACAACACAGTTATATATCTATACAAATATATAAATTTAAAGAGTATAACTGTATTGCCAAAAAACAGGTTTTTACTGCGTAGGAAAGAATTTGCGAAAAATTAAAAAAAAACATCAGGTCAGCTGATGTTCTAAGGAGGAACTTAGGATTCGTTTATTAAGGTCAATTCACAAATTGATAAAAGTAACTAAATGACGTACTACTTAAAGAGCTTGCTTTAAGTGAATCTTCAAAGTGGTCCTTAAGTCGGAGTATCTATTCGTTACCAAAAGACATTCAACGTTTGAAAAAAAATATGTTCATAAATAATCATTCTACCTATCAAAAAAGTGACAATTGATAATTATAAAAAACACACAAGTTATGCTCGTAATCGTGGTGGTTCAGTGGAAATGACCCCGAGGTTCAATCAGGAGGTCGCTGGTTCAAATCCCGACGTGCACCAATGAGTTTCGCTTGAGATATTTATATGCAATACCACGTTCTCAAAAGGGTGAAGGGAAACATCGTGAGGAAACCGACATGACCTAGAACTACAATGTGAAGACATGTGTCAAATGCACGAATGGAGCCTCTTTAAGGCGCACTTTGATAGTAGTACTGAAGGTAAACTTTTTGATATGTAAATCATAATAAAACCTACTTTAACTATAAACAACAATAGAACATTTCAATTCATATCAAACTAACTTATTTGGACACATTAAGTATATAAGTAATTACGGTACAACATTCTTTAGAATATTTCGTGTGGTCCTTCTAATATATTATAATCGCCTCATAACATAATGTTATCATTGTGTTTGAATATTACTTTATACAAATAAACCCATTTATAACGCCCACGCGACTCACGTGCCTCATGGAATAACTAGTGAGATGTCCACGACGCACAACGGTTTATAATAATTTTCCCATAATGCGCGTTACATTGTGATTCCTTACCATTTTCTTGAATTATATTTGACAACTTCTCCCACTGTTACTCCAAACGAATGTCGATGTTTTAACGAATATCACCTTTATTTGTTTCCTGTATAAGGTCGAATGTGTCGTGAAGGGGCGGATCATTATTTCGTAGGAGATCCACACCTATTGCTCTGACGTGGGCTCTTTCTTATACAAAGGTTAGCTTAATATGTGGATAATTTTTAAGCAGAGTGGAATTGATGGATTAAAATAATGTATTATTCAAATTGTGTATTTCATTCAGTCTTGCTACTTAGTTTTGATTTTTAGAGTTTCGATCCGGAGGTCGCTGGTTCCAATCCCGAAGTGAACGTGATAAGTGTTCGCTTCGAAAAATTGCGCGCAATACCGTGCTCTCAGTACGATGAAGGAAAACATAGTGAAAAAACCGACATGAAACCAACAATTCAGACATGTATCAAGTCACAAGGAGCACAAAAGGAGCCTCTCTGAGATTCAATTAAACCATTTCACAGTTCGAGAGAACAAGTCACTCGACTAGTAGTTGCTTAGTTTAGTGCCCAAATAAAGTATTTGCCCATAAAAATAACACTTGAGATAATTAGTACGATGTCGACATACTTACACAAGGTATTGCAAATATAATTTGCATTTTTACTGTATTTTATATGGTTGCCTTGCCGGATATGAGTAATTTATCGAGAGAGAAAAAAAAACCTGGTTTCTAAGTCAAAGATTGTCGGGTTAAACGATATATTAATACCAAAATTAGGCATATTCACACGCTTAACACCCGTTTATTTTGACTATCGGGGTCAAAACCGTATCTCTACATCAGTATCATCTAACTACATTAATAATGACATTAAATTCATCAGTATGGTCACATTATACGAAGCATGTTTGTTTATTTTGAAATAAAGCCTGCGCACAAATCATTGGCCACCTTCTGGTGTACAAAATATAAATGGCTATGTACACGAGATAAAATGAACCGCAAGACTGTAAAACATAAATATTGGAAACGGATTTTTATCACGCTATCACCAATCTTATTCTTAAGGTCAATGAAGAATGATGTCGACGTAAGTGGATAGTTTTTTTTTAACGGTTCATAAATTTCTCTAACGTCATTCAGAACATAACAAAATTGCATGAACTGCGGCGTTGATTTCGAGCATGCGCTCTAAAAAGGATTTGTTGTGCCTCATAAAATCTTCCTCACAGGGTCGGGCAGGGTTTTAACAGACGCTAAACTCATAAAAGGTCACGCGCACTTAGCAAAGCGATAAGTACGCGTGACTTTGTTTTTAATTTGACTCGTCGACATTCTAACTTCTAAGCCATTTCTTCAAGATCCTTGAATCCAGATTTTGTGCTCCAGATCATTTTTACCTCAAAACTACCCAAAAACTTGTCTCGTTTTAGCTCTTGTAGCGTTTAATTTATCGCAGGCTACTGTGAAACCCGCGATCGTTCCATAAAAGGTGTTATTAATTGCACTAGTATCGTGACAGTGAAGTTACGCAATGTCAGCTGTCAAAGTGACAGCCGGCAAGTATTCACACGATTTATCACTCTGATTACGTGACAATGTCAGTATTTTCGCCATTTTACATAAGAAATTAAGAAGCTGTCCGTTAAGATTGTTATCAATGCACCAAGGTGGTTTATGGTGCTCAAAAACACTGCAATTTATGTGTGGGTACCTACTTTATCTTAATGAAATGATGGGAATATTTTTTTATGATTCTAATTCTAACCATACGGTTTTCTGTTTTGAATGTAATAATATGAGGATTATTGTATCAAAGAACGACTATTTTTTATAAAGTAATTATCATTTCATAGGAAAAATTAGTTCATTAGTTTTTTAATTCCTTATTAAAACAAGGTCTTTGTTAATTAGGCCGCTTGGTTACAAATGATGGACCATCCATGCCAAATTTCTTTAAAACAATCCTTAACTTTCATTAGCAATAGAATGGCTATATGCCCACCTTCCTCGAATTCGTAATTTCAAAATGGCATCACACCTCGCAAGCTCATTAATTCCAAGATGGCGGTTTGCGATTGGAAGAAAGTGTTAAGAATTTCGCGAAGTCCGAAGCGACTTCAAAAGAACCGACGACGAGTACAAACGCAATGATGCTATCTGTGGACGCTTGAGCTGACTGAGCCAGTGGACGATTCTAGAGTGAATCTCTAGTGCAAGAACGGCTGATATCTCGGACGATACCTTTGCTTTTGAGGTATCCACGCAATAAGTGATACGAATATCTCTATTTTGAGAGTAGTTGTGAAGATATGTGCTTGCTGTTGTATTTTCTTCTTCTATAATGTTCTATAATGTGTGGATGGGCATGTGGATGGGGGATTATTCGGATTCCGAGAGGTACGGTGGATTATTATTATACTAATAGTCACCCCTACGTACAGGTGAAGGCGGAGGAGGTGGGGGAGGCGGCGGGGCGGCGCGGCGGTGCGCGCGCGATGCGGCCGCGTCGCCCGCGCAAGCCCCGCCGACGGCGATGGCGACACCGGCGCACGCGCATCAGACCAACGTGAAGAGCGAGCGCCTCAGCCCGCACGACTCCAACACATCCAGGTAGCTTCATCTGCAGTCTAACCTTTAAATTTCGTGGTGGGCGTTGATGCCTGCAACGCAGTTTTATTACTTCTGCAGACATCATCGTGTCTCAATTAGTCCACTGTTTTGTTCCCTTGAGTCGTATTGTTGTTGTCTATGGATAGCGGTTACTACCTATTAACATCAGGTGGGCCGTCATTAAGTTCTACCAATCGAATGCATTTTTTTTTTAATTTTTTCAATTAGCTTTATTGATGCTCCCTCTCCACTACACGCGCGTCAGACTAACGGGAAGTTTTTTTTATGACTGGACAATTTGCTGTTGGCCGCAGATGGCCTTGACAGCGTTTACACGGGCTTTTGGTGAGAGCGGACGGCTCTCAACCGGTAAAACTTATAATTACTTATACACAACGTCACCAAGGGCACCACTTAGGTTCGGACCTCGGCTTGGGGCGTTGCGAGTCGGGAGGAATGGGAGAAAATGCGCCCCGCGCGGGCGTTTACGGAGAGACTTCGACTCCGCCGGCGGGGTCAGTGCGAAGGTTATACCGATCTTCGTCACACAAATGTTTGTCCTGGGTGGGAATCGAACCCACTACCAACAGCGCAGAAGGCAGGGTTACTACCAACTGAGCTATGAGGCCAGTCAACAGTAGAGTTGAACACAACGCCATTAAGGTGGTCAGTGGTTCCCCCAGGTCCCGCAGCGTGACTCCGTCCACCTCGTCGTACCCGGGGACTCCGCCGGAGCGCGGCAGCCCCCACGCCCAGCCGGCCCCGGCCCATCCGCCCCGGAACTACTCCGACATCATGCGATCACTCGCCGCCAGATACAACGCACACCCTAACAATGAGTATGTTAATTGACTTTTTTTGCAGAAGTTGGCCCAACTTGTGTTTAGTGGTAACCTCTACTAACAAGCAATAACAAGCAACAAGCATTGGGTCCTATCCTACTTAGGTAAGCCCGTGATGAGACGTGAAAGTGGAATGTCTCATGTGCCTGTAATTTCACCGGCAACCACACCTTTCATACCAGAACACAGTAACGCGAAAGCGTCGCTGCTTGGCAACGGAAATTTGTATCTTTGTTCTCGGGATATACAGACGCAGGCAAGGAGTTCCACTCTTGGGCTGTCCGCATTATGTTACGTTTTGTCCGCATTTGTTAGTTTACATTAGCTTTTTATACAACTCTCGTGCTGTTTGGACGTGGTGTGACACCCATATAGATTGGAGGTCGCCATATTTATAATGTCACCATAATACAATAGAATAGAATAGAATAGAAAGATTATTTATTGCCCGAACATAAAAACGTAAAGTAGCTTAACTAATTAAACAAAAAATTATCGTATAATTAGTATTAACTTATCTGTACATAGGTAGAAAAAGTAGCGTTAAAGGGAAAAAATATGTAATCTGCTAATTAATTAGTTTACTAAAATAAATTCATAAATAAATTAGGTGTTTCAACAGATTGGGATACGCTCAGGGGAAAGCTGATCAAATCCAAGTAATCTGTTCAGCGCTGATTTTCAGTGTACCCTTATCGACAAATGTTCATCTACTAATAATTAGTTTTTTCTTTGGCCGATGCGCCATAATTTTGGATTGCTATGATTGTCGAAGTGATATCAAAGTAACAACTTAACTTATAATACCAACATAACGTAACTAATACATAAATGCAAAAGGAAGTCTTCGTGTCACATGGCATCCGAAATCCAAATATCGACGTCGATTTTTCACACGGCCGGTGTCACAACACTGTGCGACCTGCAGTTCAGCGACCGACGGCTAGTGATGTCCATAACAATTAGCATATTAATCGATTCGATAACTTGCGTTTGGTCGACAAATTTACATGATTCGTGAGAACCTGTGTTCCCGCGTGAACTTATGTTATATTAATGAATTGCTCATGTGGGTCAGTGACCTCGCTACACACTGCCTGGTTTTTTTTTTATTAGCGATAGGCAAGCATTTGACCGCAATCTAACCTGATGTTAAGTGACGATGTGGTCTACGATGTAGCATGCGCGCCTAGAAGGAACCTATTCAGTCTCCTCTTGAAGACTTCCAGATTATAGGTTTCAGGAAATACACAGGCAAGGAGTTCCACTTAATTAATTAATTTCGCTTAATTTCTACTCAACACACCTTGTTTTAATTACCGTCACCAAGGCTGGCTCCTAGACGCAGCAACACTCCCATTAAACAGAATCGAGGCCCGATAGTAAAATCAACAATTTATTGGATGAGAAAGTTAAATATGTAGTGTTCATTAATTTTTTTATCAGCAACTTTTAAGTGTTTTGGTAGAATTCACACATAACTTTGTGACATTCGGTTTTATTTTCGAATATCTGTGCTAAAAGTATTTACAAAATATTCACACTTTAAGTCGTAAAAAATATGTCTCATAAAATATTTGAAGTATTTACTTAATTAACGTAAATACTCTCTTATTCTCACGCTTTATTTATAAATTAAAAATGTCTAAATATATGTTCAACACATAACGGCCAATTGTGATCTTGAATCTAGGATTATTTGGTGCGCATGTATTAGAAATTTCTAATACAGACCACATTTATTACCCGGATCTGAAACAGATATTTACAAATTGTGGGGCAAATTGGGACAAATTTGTTGGTTAAGATCAACATTCATTTACCTACAGATCAATCTTTATAATAAAGAAATAAATCGATGAATAAATTCAATCTTCCTTCTAAATCCTACTAATATTATAAACGTGAAAATTTGTATGTATGGATGTTTGTTACTCTTTCACGCTCAAACGACTGAATGGATTTAGATGAAATTTGGTATCAAGATAGCTTATATCCTGGCTTAACACATAGGCTACATTGATCCCGGAAAAGTGCAGTGTTCCCGTGGGTTGCTTACTCACCACGGGGCGCAGCTACTTATACATAAAGTTGGACTTAGAATGTAATTTCGTTTTGTTTGTGTTAAGCTACTTCCACCGAATGAACGGGTTCGGCACGGAACCCAGGGCGGCGACTTCACCGGCACAGAACGACGCATCAGACGTGCCCCTCGGGGGGCTGTTCACGAAACTGGCGAAGCAACAAGGTGGCCCACCGCGACTCCCCGCCTTCCCCGTCATGCTGGACATGAGCTCTACGAAGGTAACACATAACTTATTTTTATTAACTACTAGCTGTTGCCCGCGACTTCATCCGCGTGAAATTCGGTTTTCACGCACCCTTATTTTACCCCTCGGAAAAGTAGCCTAATTTACTCCTTGTTACATCAGCTATCTGCCAGTGAAAGTCCCGTCAAAATCGGTCCAGCCATTTCAGAGATTAGCCGGAACAAACAGACAGACAGACAGGCAAAAATTGCAAAACAAATTGTTTTGGTATATGTACCGTGTATAAACTCAAATGCACTTAGTAAAAAGCTGTTATTTTAATATTACAAACAGACACTCCAATTTTATTTATTTATACAGATGTATAGATGTACTTACAGCACACTATAAATTAGCTTATATACCTATCAGGTATATAAAGTTATTCGCTTCGATCACAACTTGATAATCTGCGTTGTTAGATTATTATTTAATGTGAAATCAATTTAGTGTAAAAGGTCACGAGGTACTCGACATTAATATATAAGCCGTAATAGCTACGCAGCAACAAAAACCTTCATTTTAAAAATACTGTTTCGGCGCGGTAGCTATGTAATATAGCCAAACGCGTCTCCACTCAGCGGGTAGGTAGCGGGAAAGAAACTAACCTTTATCTTCCAAGAATGCACTGCACTAACAAGCTACGTTCACCTCGATCCAGGATCCTTGATGCGTGGCAGCAGAATAGGGGTACTTTCGTGGTACGCAGTCTGGGTGGGCCATGCAAAGCCTAGCGCTTCTTCTCGGCTGTTTCTAAATGTGCGGCCTTCGATAACCGTTGCAAGGAACGGTAGCAGATGCTTCGTGATGTAAAGCGGTGTTGTGACGCGACGCGGCAGGGGCTTACGTGCGCGGTCGTAAGCTAAATATTTGCGGATTCAGATGCGGTACAGTGTCAATTAACACGATGGATAAGTACGCGGTGTGGTCAAGACGGCATCAACCTTCGATCTCCGCGGTCGACTCGTCACTCCCGATGACACGCAGTCATTGTACAGTACAGCCATAGAGAGACAAGGATAGTTGAAGAAAAATAGGAATTAGCGGGTAGGGAACTAGGTGCATCAAACCATAAGAGAGATAAGGACGGTTGCTGAAGATGTGAATTAATTAGAGGGTAGGAAAAACCAACCAATACGCACCAAACAATACGTTCGGCGCGAACAAATACAAAATAGCACCGGGGAAGTACTGACACCATACCCATTTCTGCCGCCAAGCAGTATTGCATTTGCGTTGTTTGTGCGACATCTTTTTGCAGTTTTTACCTTTTTTATATTAAAATCGTTTAATTTTAAAATATTAAGGTTTAATCATATCCTTTAATTGATTTAATTCAAAACCAAGATGCTTCATTAGTCCAATCGCCGTTATTTACCAAATCATGTTTGTTTACATATTTGTCAAACATCAAAAGCTTCTCAGGCTGTTATATTGAATCAGTCAAATTATGCATATCCATTCATACATGAATAATTTTAATGATACTCGTAAACCTATTAACCTATTAGAATGTTCAACCGAAGAATATTTTATTATATTACTTATTTTAAAGGGATATTTCAATGGACGCTCGCGTGACTAGGACAGAATAATTATAATCATAAACAATTATTTAAAACTTGTAGACTTTTAGTAGATTTTAGTAGACAGTTAGTAATGTTACCTAGTCTTTTACCTAGGTTTTTTTATTAGCCATTGGCAAGCATTTGACCGCAATCTCACCTGGTGACGATGTGGTCTACAATGAAGCATGCTTGCCTAGAAGGAACCTATTCACTCTCCTCTTGAAGACTTCCATATTATAGGTTTCAGGAAATACGGACGCAGGCAAGGAGTTTCGCTCTTGGACTGTCCGCATTATAAAAGTGTAAGCAAAACGCTTCGTACGGATGTGTGGTAATTCGACCAAGAATGGGTGACGTTGACGTGACAAGATTTTACGTTTGTCATTCAAAAGTTTTTCTTGGGTGGGGGTCGAACCCACGACCTACAGCGCAGAAGGCAGACACAGAAAATGCACTTAGATACTACTTATTTTAGGTATGTTTTTATATTTAATCGTTATATAATCTGTTAATTGCTTATCTAATCTTATCTCTATCTTAACAGATCAAGGTAAAAGTTCGAAACGCTATATTTTTTAACATGATTTTCGACTTGCTATGTACATAATTGGAGTTTAAACTAATTTTAAATAGAAGTATTCTTAGTCGAAAAGTCCAGTAGTCGGAAGGACTCTTTAATTACTGAAATTAAATAAAACCATATTATTACTTCATAATGTTCACAAGGCCACTGCCCCTACGAAATATTATTTACGCTCAGCTGGGTTTCTTTCAAAAGCACATTTGTAATTCATATTAATTATAAAACTAAGTGCTCAGTGACCTTCCTGTTTTAATTACTAACTGCACACCGTTTCATAGTTCACGGCTGTGATTAAAACGTCTTGGGATCATAAAATTCATATGCTTTATCGTTCGTGGCATCTTCTAAACCAGGCTTAACTTAGTGGAACGTTAAAGACTGACTTTATATTGCACGATAAGATTGAATATCATTCCTATTTTTTCTAACTTCTTAAAGGATTAAATAAGTGCTAGCAGCCAAATGATTAAACCGGACATAACTTAGACTTCTTTCAAACTACAATTGGAAGTTGTTCACTTAGACTTCTTCTTGTGAAGAACAAATTGTAAGATGTTTACTTAGACTTCTTTTAAACAACAAATTGTAAGATGTTCACTTAGACTTCTTTTAAACAACAAATTGTAATTTGTTCACTTAGACTTCTTTTAAACAACATTTGGAAGTTGTTCAGTTAGCCTACTTCTTTTAAACAATTATTTTAATTGTTATAATACATTGAAAACAGTGTAATTTGGTAATCGATGTTTAGCTGTAGGTGATTTATAATTTAAATTCCTAAAAATCTTTTCTTGCATCGAAGCTGGCCAAAGCTTCAGTCGTTTCTGTCTGTCCAGACATTATATCCTGATATGATTTATTTGATATTTGTTCACATTTTTACATACTTTGATGATTTTAAATTGTAAATGAATCAAATATTTCTTCATTACATTCTTTATTCATTACTATCGCGCCCTAACCCCAAATTAGACAGGGTCACAACACAACATGTATTCTTCTGCCCTTTCCGTATGTCAGACTCTCTCGGTTCTCACTCCTTTCGTAATCATATTATCTTTCACAGAAATTTCTTCTCATCTCCCTAACATCAATAAATAACATACACACACTAACTGAATAACCACTTCGTTATCAAGTCTTCAGCATTTTATTGGACATTATTAGCAGAGAAGCACTCGAGTGCGCCCTACGTAATAGATATTGACGTTGAGCCGAGCCTTATGTACTCATTCCCCGTTTATGTTAATGCGGGTAGTTAAAGCCATATCGCGCGCTGTACGCTCTGCTTACTTTCTGAGGGCAATTATATTTGATACGTGCATGACCTTTACACTTCCTCTCTTAGTTGGAAAGATATGATAATTATAAAAGATTTTAACATTAGAATAATGTTATGCTCATTCATGACTTATTTCTACTAATTCATTTGGTGCATTATGCGTCCACCTGTGATTAAGGAAGAATATTGATTTTCTAAAACCAAATTCCAAGCTGTTGGAAGTCTTTGACTGGTTCTCTAGTTGAATAATAGGTTTTTCTTCTGACTTATTTAGCTGGGGTGATAGAGGCCCATACTGATGTTCTGTTTCGATATTTTATAACACCTGTTGGATTTTTGACCTATATCTAATTATTTGATAATGGATTGATGTAAATAAATATTATATTGGATTTTTACCACTACTCTTATCTCCACGATAAAGAAAATTTAATCTACACCTAGTTAGCCCAGCATTATCCTCAAGTCTACGCATCATCACATCGCATAGACAATCGACACGTTGAAAGTTATCCGGCACTCAATTTTTTGCATAACAGTTTTAGCCAATCCGATGTAACTGTTTTGGGCCGGATAATGCATCTTTGGCCCCAAAGTTGTAACGCGTGGTTCGTAAGTCTACCTTATTAGTGGTGCCCCGCCCATAGACAAGCCAGCGAACCGACTCGACTCTCCACTGTAAAAGGAACTAGAGCTACACTAATTGGCGTCGGCACGCGCCGCGCGCGCCCCGCGACACGCTAGTGATGTGAAATCATACCGTGCGACTTTGAAATTAGATGACTTTTTGCACGCGGAATGGCAACTTTCTAGTTAAATTATAGCAACGTCTGAACGCAGGTTTTCTTGGTTCAGTGCAGTGATATTAAAAATGACGCTTGGTGCGTTTGTGGCGCGCTTCCCTGATTTGGAGACACTTGTAGCTAATAATTGTATCATAATGCGGATCCCCACATTTATGATGACCTTTTGTTTTTCTTATGTGATTGCCAAGTATTCACCAGCAAAATATGTAAACTTCATTATTAAAAAGATTTACGCCCAATCTTACCACTAATCACTGATATAATTGCAAAAAAATGCAAATGGTTACGGTAGAGCCATAAACTACTAATAGCTAAACATTCATTATATGAAGTCTGAAATAAATAGCCTGTATATTTTGTTCGCTTTGCTCGTTCCAATAGTTAGAATTTATTTTATAATCTGTGGAGAAACAGGAGCAACCGGAAATAAATTGTGGTTTAAATTTACTGGTGCGGCCGCGACTCGTGGGCGACCGGCCGACCCACGGCGGCACGCGCCCGCGCAAAACGATTGTTCATTTCACGCGCGGACTTTTTGTTGCCAGTTCAAAACCTGAGTATTTAAGGACTTTGGGTATTTGCCACCTCTTTGAAGGGTTTTTTGTTTGGATATGCTAAGCTCTACATATGTGACATTGTATTTTTGTTAATACAGTACGAGCTTTTAATATTCTCAATGTAGGCCTACTCTCGACTAACGAGAGATCACTGTAGTTTAATATGTGATACATATTATTATTTAACAACTCATTAAGCTAATTTTAAACTGAGCATGTGAGCTGTTTGCGCCAAAAGGAGGCGGTCGTATTTAGTCCGTTGTCTCTGTCTAGTTACCGATGAAAAAATATGCACAAAGCAATAATAGCATTACAAACACAGTTTGCCTGCGTCTCTATGAGTAGTTGATGCAGTACAAATTGCATATAAAACTATCAGTTAAACTTTACCACCGCTAAATATAGTTGCGTCGGAATGGTCAGGGCGAGTTGCGTCGAAATGGTCGGGTTGAGTTTTGTCGTAAAAAACTCAATTATAGAGAAACGCAGGCGCGTGGCAGTGTGTAAACATGCACGGGCACATTATCTGATCGAGAGCAGAGGCTCGTACATTTATCATAATAACGCATTCGTCACGCTCGCCGCCCCCGGCCCGGCCCCGGCCGCGGCCGCGGGTCAAATCGCAATCTATCTTTTTAATTGCCACGTAAAAGCGAATGTAGAGTAATTTCCAGTTGTGTCTATTCAAAGGCACGTGCCGTGTTTTTTAGGCATTCATGGAAATGTGATTTGCTTCTCAAATAGTAACATTTAACGGATCTTTTTCGAGTTAAATATTAAATTATTTAAAAAAAAACCATTTGTGTAATACACTTAAAATGTCATATTTAAAGTCGTTTAATTACAATACTAGCATTAAATCTGTGATTATCAGTTATGTAAGGGGTTGAACTGGTCTCTGACATACAGGTAAAAATAGCACAAAAATTGGGACTTCATTGTAAAACTAATTTTCAAATTATTGGGCCATGTATAAGGTATAAACTAATATTTATTTGAATATGTTAAATACTACATGTACTATATTATATAAATAATTATATGAAGAGCATTTATTATGAACCTTGCTCTATCTATGCAAGTTAAGCCCTATTTTTTTTTCATTTATATCGTAATTTTCTATAGATATTTATAATAGTGGAATTATCGTAACACATTAAAAGTTTCTAGGGTTGGCATAGCGACAAGTTTAAATTCTGAATGTTTTTCTTTGTTCCAGGCCCTGCTAGCTATCTCGAGAGCAGGCCGCGGCGGACGCTCACGGCGCAAACGTACAGGCTTGATCACACCTGGAACAGAACATTCACCACTAGACCTCTCAGCAGCTGGAGAGAGCGCTGCTAAGAGAGCCCGCCTGTCTGCCAGCCCTAGCACGAGGAGCGAGTCCGATGACCGGGACCGAGGGTCTAATGATGGTAAGTGGAATCTATTGCAGCACCTGGAATAGAACTTTGGATTTTAGACCTGTAAGCAGCTTAAGCGAGTGCTGGGAATTGAGTCCACCTGTCTGCTAGTCCCAGCACGAGGAGTGATTCCCACGACCAAGACCGAGAGTCTAATGATGATAAGTGGAATCTGCTTCAGCACCTGGAATAAAAAATTTGCTTTAAGACCTGTAAGTTTTTGAAACCAGTGCTGCAAAAAGAGACCACCCAGTCTGACAGCCCATGAGGAGTAAGATTAAGTGTGGTGGTTATGAAAATTTCTTCTTTAAACGAATTTTACAAGTTATGTAGGTAAGGATTAAGTTTTCTGATTTATAGTTCTAAGGGTTTCTAAAATTGATTTCTAACATAAAGTCGCCACTTTTATTGCGCAACCAATGTTGTTTCACAACAGAAAGCCCTTATCTATACATATAATAAAATTGTAGAAAAGTGGTGTCTGTACAATGGAAATATATAAAAAAAAGTAGCAGGCGTTGTTATTATATCGATGCCGAACCCGAAATTGTAATTAATTATTTTTTTGTCTGTTTGTCTGTTTATCTGTTTGTCTGTTTGTCTGTGTGTTTGTGCACGCTAATATCAGAAACGGCTTATTCGATTTAGATACGGTTTTCACTAATATATTGTAGTAAGCTTCACTTAACATTTAGTGTTTATTTCATGTCAATCGGTTCATAAATAAAAAAGTTATGTCAATTTAAAGAATCACGGCGAACATTTTTAACGTACAGAGTACGTACTACACGCCTCACGCCTGAGCGTCCGTGGCTATATAAAGCGCGCTGAGAGCCGCGCCGCTGCCATAAGGATTCAGTTATAAAGAAAAGTGAAAAGTCACTATTCCATGCGAACGAAGTCGCGGGCACAGCTAGTAAATTAATAACATTTAAGTTGAAGTCTAGTTTACGTGATCTCGCCACTCTCAAATTGACATTATAATATGGCTGAGCAATTCTAAGATAAATGAGAAACAAAACTTAAATAAAATGAAATCAAATTGCCTTGCGGCAGGCATTTGAACGCTCCTCGTTTTCTTGTGATATATTTTGTAATTGAAAAGGACAAATTTATTGATTTACTGAAAATGCCAACATTTGGATTAAAAGTACTGGATGTACCACTTAGGTGCTGTGTTATCGCATATAGCTGTATGTTGTCTGTGTTCTACAAATTCCGACAGCATGGTTTGTTAATAGTTACTACTGCGATAAGCCTTGTGAAAATTCTAAAATGTTTACTTATAATCATTAGTTTATACAGCCGCTATAATAATATCGGATCTCGGTTTATGTGGCAAATTTAAACACATCTAAACTATTCCATTGATGTTTACGATCCGTAAATGTTTAATATAACAAATTCGGGCAATGACTACCTAATGGTAGGCCATTGAAACCATTTTATGAAGTTTAAGCTCGTGATAGTTAACGAATGGGAATGTAGCTACAGAACAATATATGTAAACTAATCCAGAGTAAGAGGAAAGTTTATTTCAACATCACCAAACTGGTGGAGGAAATCTTTAGAGGCAACTCAAAAGAGTTTTTTTATGTGAAACTTTATCACATAAAAAACTCTTTTGAGTTGTTTCTCTAATATTTGCCTCTAAAGATTTCCTTCACCGGTTTTACAACTTGGTAATGCTAATCAAGCAGATGGCCTACCCGGTGTTAGTGGCAGCCTCTGACTATAACAGGATATAACAGGACTTGGATCCTCTTCTACTTCGATACAACAAGACCCAAGTCGCATCGTAGCTCTGAGTTGTGAAGGTGGAATGTCCCATGTGCCTGTAATTGTACCGGCAACCACGCTTTTTAAACCGAAAGATACCTAACTGAGAGCAACCCAGTTTGGTAGAACTAACTAATTCCAGTTGCAGATTTGACTGGCCTCGCAGCTCAGTTGGTAGTAACTCTGCCTTCTGAACTGTAGGTCATGGGTTTTTTAATATTTTCCTGTTTTTATTGATTCCCACCCAGAAAAACTTTTGTATGAAGAACATAGATGTTTATCCTGTGTCTGGTTGATAATATATATTCATATGTTCAAAAAACAATTACAAATCTTGTCTAAAATATATCCTAACCTATTTAAACTAGCTTAAAATTATATTTAATTGATAAATTTTATCATTGTATTGTACATTGTCATATTGTATGTATGTATTTTCAAAAATAGTATATAAGTGTTCATCAGTTATGTAGTTCCTATAGTCCAAGCTATGCTTAGTTTGGAGTTAGATGGCGCTGTGTCAAATGCCCAATATTTTTTAATGTTTTCCTGTTCGTACCACTGATAGTTCTTTCATTATTCTGTGTCTTCCCAGGTCGCAGTGAGTGCTTGTGTGCGGAAGCGCGCGCGCGACTTTCGTCTTGGACCGTCGACGACGTTTGCGACTTTGTCGGCTCCATCGACATCTGTGCCGAATATGCGACGGTAAGTGCACAACACTATTACATTATCCTGTATAAAAATAATGTGTTGGTAATTGAGTGTGAACAAATTAAAAAGGTGTTTAATTTGGAAGTGCTAAGTAACAAATTTTTGATCATTATTTTTATCGAATCGAAAGTTCCGTAACCTAATAATAGTATTATGTAAATGTCCTTATTTGTAGAAACTTTTTGTTTTAAATGCCTTTTTTTTCTCGCTGCGCTGTCGGATTCCGGAAATATAAAAGAAATACGAACGGAGTAAAATGCTAGATTTGAGATAATTATATAAGTGATAAATAAAAGCGTTACTCAAAATACGTGCGGAATTTTGTTCAAAAATTCATTTAACCGGAACTAAAGTCTTTTAAAATCCCATGGATAAATAAACCATTTATCAATCTTTGTATTCGGTCGTACGTGAAATAATTTTACTAAACGACACAACGTAGAGAAATGCGGAACCTCCCTACCATCGCCCGGTACAGTAAACCTAGCTTATCTTATTATAGGAAATTGCCCCCATAAACATAAGTGCATGTCTTAATAAGCTGACTGATACCTCGTAAATATGACTGTGTACCATCCGATGTAGTGAGGCAATTAATGTATGATTACACTGAAAGCATGCCAATACAAATATACTGAAGCACCTCGAACGCCTGTTAACAACTTTCTTGTCGATTGCATCTATCCAATCACAGTAATAAGTGTAATAATTTTAAATTAAACCACTGCCTTACGTTACACGGTTGCAATAAAGCGAGGCGATTCTACGCTGCATAATTAAAGGCGCATTCCTCACATTAAACTCTTTTCTGAGATGATTTGTTGCATCTTGCCATGATAGGTTGCGTTCGATTACCTTTGATTACTACTTTTGACATCAAAAATAAGATTTACACGTATTTTATGCCTATGACAAAATAATAAGTTTCTTCTATATTTACGGGGACAAGCATTTGTATCTGGACTTTTTCATATATTGCAAATATAGAGATAAGTGTTGCTAGAATATAACATCGGTGCAAAAAATCTTCTTATTTAAGTGTTTCCATGACACTAATATGTGTACTTCACAAATTTTGGGTTGAATGAGCAGCAAACCAATGTTCTTTTAAAAAAAATTGCTTTGCTTTTAACATCGTTTCTCTTCACACGTTAAACATGATGTTATAATTAGAGCCTAATCGATATAACTAGTGTTGTAACGATGCTGACATGACGTCACTAGAGGCGGCAAATCGCACGTCATTCTCCCAATGATCATGATTGCTCGTGATTACTCACTGTTTCTACATCTCACTTTATAAACAATTTTACGAAGACATCAGACCGCCATAACAATGTATCGGTGATACTCTAAAACCTCGGGTCTTGGTGAACTGGTGATTTGATTCTGATAGAAACTGCTATATATTTTGTTGTTACGTATTTTTGATTAATTTTAATTGCTGCAGTGAAATGGAATAACAAAATACTTCAATTATTCAGACCAATTTTGGTGATTGTTTAACACTAACAGATTGCCATCTTGTGAATGTAATTTACGATATTGCAATGATACTAAAACTGTAAGTTTGTTTTCCTGTACGTTTCTTTTGTTAGTTTTTCAATCCTAGAAGTTTTCGAATTGTAGCTGTCTGTTTTATTATTGATCTTTATTTTTTATCTGTGTTAACTCTCGAGCCGGCGATGACATATTTGGCTGTAATACGAACAAGCTTACTTAAAAAAAAAGCTTAAAAAAAATTGTATTTACTTGGTATAATATTAACATAACTGGAGAAAAACTTAATTTTAGACAAAGATCCAAGACGTTATAGTGACATAAATTTAATATCATTTTACGGGCGACTTTACTCATAAAATGTCTTAAATCATTATAGGTGATATTGAAAACAATTGAAGAAGAGAAAAACATAACATATTTCATTCATTGCCATTAATGTTTATGACTACGGCCAAACCCTCCTGAAGCTTTCGATTAATTTTAAAAGTTAAGAATTATAAAAAAATTCAAAGTCAATTCTGCGGAAACATCGGCCTTTAAGTCACTTTATCATCCATTTACGATTATTAGTTAACCGTCGGATTCATATTAGTAAGATTGTTGTATAGCTGTAAAGAAGGGTTTGTATGGAGCGGCCGTCAAAAGATGAGTTTATGGGCTAACAGTAAGTTTATAAGCCTAGTTAAAGTGGACCATTTTGCAGATGCTATAGTTGCTAGTCCGACCAATACCGTGTTTTGAAAATTGATTTGAATATACTTTATATTGAATTGCATTTTCGATGACAACTGCCACACACTGAATATTACAAAAATTATAATGATTTATATTTATTTATTTTCTTTTTATCTACATTAAACTCGTTATGATGACGACAGTCACTGAAAAACTGGTTTCTGCATATTTATATATTTATTTCTATCTATCTGTTGATATGGTTTTTCTTTATTTTTTGAGCTTGCTTTCAATGTACACCCGTGGTTTGAACTGCAAGTATTTTATGAATAAAAACGTAGATCATAAGAATAGAATTCTTTTTTATTTGACACGCACATAATAAACAGTGAAAATAAAATAAATTGGCTTCTGTTCATGGCGTGGTCAGTTGGGTCTATAAGCAAATATTATCAAAAATTAAAAATTAAAGGTTGCCTGGAAGAAATCGCTGTTAGTGAAAAGGCCACCCATTGTATTACCTTAGCTTAAGTACTAATCTTTATGAAATTTCCATGTATGGTGGTCAATAAAGTATTATCTATCTATCTATCTATCTATCATGATTTTTACAAAATATAACTGAGTATTATAGATATTTAGGTTATTTAACCCTTCTTTGCATGATTTTTTCTATTTTTTTAAAATAAATCAGGGTGATGTAATTAATGCTCTAGATTAAAGGAAAAATATTTAAAAAAATCCTAGTGTAAATAAAAATATGTATTATGTAAAAAACAATATGATGGAAATTTACATCATCATGCATTGTCACATATTTAGCTCAGTACTAAATAAAAAAAAAAAAATAGTTTACTCAATCTTCTTTATTCTTTATGATAATTTAAAAAACAATTATTATTCTTATTTAAGCACAAATTGACGCCACATTTATTACACTAAATTGTGGAATAGCCTTTACATTTGGGAAATTTGCACCGGAGTGACCCACCTACTTTTGGCCAATGTTCAGCACCATCTTTTCTTATGTCTTTTGGAGGTGGTGGAGCTGGAGAACCTTTTCTTTTTTTTGATTGTAATTCTTCTTCTAGTACACTGGTACTAGGACGCCCTCTTTTAGCTTCTTTGGTGGTTCCTCTGTTGCATAGCACAAAGGCCAATTCATTTCTGAATTGGCCCATTGTAAGCAGACTCTTTTTAGGTTCACCTCTTTCTTGAGCATTTTTGTTATAAACAATCCAAGAGTTTATAATAGCTAGATCAAATAGATGAAAAAAAATACGCATATACCACTTTTTAGACCTCATTTTTATATGATTTCTGCCCAAAAAGCTATCCATGAGATCAACTCCTCCCATATGTTTATTGTACTCTTGGACAATAAACGGGCAAGTAATATCAATTTTTCCTTTTGTTATCCTGTCAAATCTATTGACTTTAGTTACAGGCAATGCTCCAGAATAAGAAGATAACAGGGTTACTATCTTATTATCTTTCCAAGCCACACAACTCAAATCTATACCATCATGCACAGACACTCTTTCCTCAAAACTACCTCTGGGCACAGATTTTTTCATGAAATTTTTCTTCTCTGGAAGTTTATTATTTGGTATCCTGTTTTGTTGCACAGTTCCCACTGTGTGAATTCCTGATTTAGCTAAAAAAACTACCAATGGCAAAGAGGTATAAAAATTATCAAAGTATATGATGTGGTTTTGCTTTCTTGGCACTCCTCTAAGCAAACGAACTACAACATTTCCTGTTGCACCAAGATCTGGTTCATCTGGGAGTTTCTCTGTATTCTCTTGTCCAGAATATACCTCAAACTTGTGGGCATATCCCATCAAATCACAGAGAACATATAATTTGAAGCCCCATTTATGGGGCTTCTTAGGCAGATACTGTTTTAAAAAATGCCCTATTTTATATATAAATTTGTCTCCTCTACTAATGTTTTGATAAAATCTTCAGTGATAAAATGGTTAAAACATTGATATGGAGTTTCTAGGTGTGATAGACCACCTGAAGCAGTAGAACTCCCCAAGAAAGTAATTTTATCTGTGTCATACACCAGATTCCTTTTTTTCCAAATCAAGCTTCTTTTGTCAAATGGAAAACTGGATGAAGACTGCAAATTGGATGATGTTGATGGGTGAGAGGGTTCTTGATCTTCTGGTTCTACAAGAGGAGGATCAATGTCAGCAGTTTCATCCACATCATCATCATCATCATCATCGTTCTCCTCCTGCAACACTCTTATAACTTCACCAGCATTGCGGTTTTCATCATCGGAATCTTGGTCATCAAGGCCATCTTCTGAGAGCCAACCGCCTTTTAACTTACTAAGATAATCTTCAATATCTCTTTCATTCAAGTTTCCCTAAAAAACAACACAAAATAAACATTTACAAAAAATGTTTGCCACACATTACAAGTGAAGTTACTGCATAGTGATGTAAATATCCATCACATAATTTTGAGAAATTTATTCACAGTGTTTTGATATAAATTGTACATAATATAACAAAAACATGAAAACAAACCGTTTTGCGACTCATTTTCACTTTTATTGTATTTTATATCTCCGTTTATTTCCATAAAACAATTTAAAATCTCGCTCCTTTCTTCCAGTCACAACAAACAGCGGAATGACAAGTTCTAGGCCTGGTAATTCACAGTGACGTTTGTTATTTTTTGACAACTGCGTTTTGTTGTACGCAATAGTCGCTTAAAAAGTTGCCAGCAACAACAAATTTACAGTACAAGGGTTTTGAGTACCTTTTTTTGTTGACTAAATATTATGATTGAAATTTCCATCATCATGCAAAGAAGGGTTAAATAGCAAAGACAATTAAATTACCGTAGATCGGAACAGCTTTACGAAATACAAGTTGCCAGCGGAATAAAATACAAAGTGAGACAAAACGCGACCAAATGACGGCGTGATTCACGTCACGCAAGCAAAGCATTTGCTTGATCGATGTGGTCGTGTTACCTCACTATATAAAGCGTCATATTCACAAGGGTCTAAAATCCCATCAAAACCATAAATAAAGTTAGGTCATTGACCCTGCGGGACCCTGCGTAGAGCTGAAGTCTGGTTAAAATAAAGGCAAAAAAAACGCCTCACAGCTCAATCGGTAGTAACTCTGCCTTCTGAGCTATAGATAGCGGTTCGATTCCCACCCAGGAGAAACATTTGTGTGACGATCATTGATGTTTATTTATATGTATGTACTTACAAAAAAGTATATATGTATTCTTCAGAGTTCAGAGTATTCAGACATGTGGTTCCCTTAGTACAAGCTACGCTTCATTTGGGGCTAGATGGCACTGTGTGAAATGTCCACTATTATAAAAAAACCATCCTTATATAATATAACCTAATGCACTTACAATTGTTACTTTTATATACAGCGAGACAGTACCGCCAGTGTATTGGACGCAATTCCACCTATTAGTGAAGGACCAGTTGAGTCAACTGTAGATCGTTGGAAACGGTCTTTGGATACCTCAAATGACTTAAATGTATTATTTATTTGTCTTTTTAAATTGTTGGGAAATAAATGTAAAAAAAGAAGTTACACAATATTAATTTATTTCACACTCAGGAGAAGCTGGTTAGTATCAGTGCAAAGGATGTATTATTTTGAAAGAAAATCAGTACTTGCCTCTTGAGGTAAAAAAATATTGTGTTTCTTTATGACTCTATGTCGCAAATAATAATAATGAATCATTGATTCATAAAATCAACACAGGATCATCAGTAAATTAAATCAAAATATATATAATACAAATGGTAAGGATATGCTCTAAACAAAAGTATAACACTAATATTTGCCCCGGCAGGGAACCGAACTCCCCTGTGTTACTACTCGTACCAACTTAGCTACAGAACCGTCAGTCAAAGTTCCAGATATTTAAATCCCAGTGAGAACGAGGCATAACGCACACAATGCAACGTCGCTTACCTTATGTCAATGAAGCAAGGGACGTGGGAAACGAAGATTTTAATTTCCATAATATTTGTATCGCAAATTGTGCAATACAGGTGAGCGGTGCTGTGACACACGGAACATTTGTGTCGCCAACTGACATATATTATGAGGTAGGGTACCTTTAGATTATAATTTATTTTAGTTTAAAGTTATTTTGTATCTTCACAAATACACCACTAGCGAATCAGCCAAAAATATTAGTATTTTTATTAATGTACATCTAATTATACTTCGAAATTTCAGGCTTAGTTGATAAGATATGTCTCGAATCTACTGTAATACTATACTGTCATATTACTTATAACCATTAAGTAACAAACTTTATAGTAATAGCAAAAATTCTGTAGAACTGAAACTTTGAACAATCCACGTGCTTTTATTTGTCTGCTTTCTGGTACTTCTGGGAAGTACCAGGTTAAAAAAAATGCATAATTATAAAAGTCATGCCAGAACTATAAATTGCCATGAAACCAATTTGATATTAGTCTTACTTTGAAAAACTGAAAACTGAAAATATCCTGGTAACACATTTTAGATTTTGATTTTGAATATGTCATGTCGGGAATATGTCGTCCTTTGACACGAGCTTACACGAAACACAAGCAACAAAAAATTCGCTTCTATTTAATTATAAACTTTACCTCGTTATGCCATAAATTTATTGTAACCGCAGGATATACTGTGCACAAACAATAATTCGCAAATATCCCCGGCTAGCAGACAGCTCATTAAATACATAGGAGACAAGTAAATTGTGTAGTTGTTTTATTAAATAGTAATTTTGTGGTTCTAAGATTATCATTTACACTGGATGCATCGGTATTCTAGTATTGTGGTCTTTACATTACTTACACGAATTGTATTTTCATTGTATTGTATTTTTATTGTATTGAATTGTATTTTAATGTAAATTTCAATGTTTATGTATGTGGCGTGTCAAATAAAAAAATATTCTATTCTATATTCTATTCTATTCTAAATGTGTTTCAATAATCAAGCGCATTTATTTGCTCGCGAACAATGCCTCCGAACTAAATAGCAGTATATGCCCATCGCTACAGCAACCACGGTAGCAGATATCGAGTTACCTCGTGATTTATTTGTTCAGAACGTGTCACTCTGAGTCGCGCCGGGCGAATTAATTGTGCACACATAAATACCAGATAATAATTGTAGTTTATCCAGAGAATGATTTATATAATCTGCGGCGAAATATCCCGAAAGACGGGAACATGGCGCGGTGTTCAGTTTATTGAATGTGACGTTCTTGCGAAATTACTACAATGACTTTGTCAGATGTTGTCAAGTACTATTTTTTACTAAAGACGGCACTTGTAGAGTTTAGCTTTGGAAAATGTCACGCATATTGTTTTTAGAGCTAATTTTGTGGCTTGTGTTACTAATCAAAATAGCTGTGGTATTCGAGGATACTTGTTAGAAATAAACATTTAAATTTACTAAAATTTCGTTACAATTTTTTTTAATGCACGTGTTGTGAATTATCTTGAGAAATTTATAACCGAAAGTTATTTAGTTATTCTTTATATTCTTAACGTTATTCAGCCCATCAGTCCATATCAAGCTACGTAAGGTTTTGTACCGGCAAAATTTGTGAAACGTCTGCCTTTACTTATAAATACGGATTCAAAATATTTTATTAAGTATACTATGTCTTTGAAGATATAATAATAATAATAGTAGTAATAATCATTTATTCGACCAACAAAGATCATTACGTAAATAAACATGAAAATTTAAATCAAAAAGATAAAAATACCATTAGAAAATTAAATACCTAAATATTATAATTATAAATTAAATAAATTGAATTATAAAGTATTCCAAAAAATATACAAGTGAAAGAATTTAGCCAATGATATTCCTATTTCAAATGAATCATTGCACAAGGGTTAAAATGCATGAAATGCAAAAAATGCCTAAAATGCAATGTTGAAATGCAAATTTAACGTCCCGTAGTATACCTACATTGAATGCCTGTCACACACTTGAATAATTTTGCAACAATTCGTGCATCTTCTCTCAGCTCCGATTTACTTAAATTGCAACCCACATTCAACTGATATTTTATACGGATGAAGAAATACTTACAGCCTGAAATAATTAGTAACTAAATTAGAAATACTAGCTACGTTGTGTTACCCGCGGTGAATAAGTAATCCAACGGGAACACTGCTTTTTTTTGGGATCAAAGTAGCCTATGTGTTAATCCAGGATATAAGCTACCTTGGTACCAAATTTCATCCAAATCCATTCAGCCGTTTGAGCGTGAAAGAGTAAGAAACATCCATACAAACTTTCACGTTTATAATATTAGTAGGATTAGTTTTAAGTAATTTTTTTCTCAGTATATATTTTGCTTTGTTATGAAATATACCGACAATGTTCATGAATATTAATAAATTATCTCTGTATTTTGAACTATATTAACATTGGAATCGTTACAAAATAGTGCACTTCGCAGCTTACCTACTCTAATTGCACATTGTCACCGCGCTCGTGCGATCGTGATCCAGTGTTGCCACACTGCGTGATTTATATAAATTACCACACGGTGTGCGACACATAATATGTTCAAATTATGGCAATACTCATTTTTGTGCCGTCTCTTCGGTGTCAGTGTTGCGAAATTCGAGGCACGATCTCAGCTCAATAAATCGTTCGCACCAGTATTGTTAGTATTCGGTGTTAGCTGAAGAAAAATATATAAAAACATAATGTTTACTGAATATTCTACTGTCGAATTGATGCATCACTGAAACTCCTGTTGAATAACAAGGAAATATCACATGTCACATAACATAATTGTTTACGATAAAGGTTCACTAGTCCCACACTAGGATTCCCTGTGTTGTGGGTGACTAGTCCCTTCCAGGAGAAAACAGTGTACAGGTCTTAGACTATAGTATACCTATATAGACCAACATTTAAGGGGGTTTGGAAGTTTTAAATTCAAATAAAATATCACTCCAGTACAAATCGTATCCGTCCCTCTATGGGGTCTAGCGAAACAGTTGTTGACATTCCATCAGTCGGTATCAAGATGTCGTTAATCCTGGACGGATGTTGTCTTCGTGCTCACAATTAGCGCAGCATCCATCTGGACCGCACGCTCGCGAGTCATGATGCGCATCATTCGCAAAAGTGATTATATCAATCTAGTTTCCGAAATGGATTGAATTTAGCAATTTGTACGTGTCGCGGATTAATGGCAGTCATTTGTTACGATGCAGTGTTTTAGATGATGTTTTTGTATATATGTACTTGATTTACATATTTATTGAGACATGGTTGCAGGTTCTGAATATTTATGTAATAAATAGATGATGTAAATATAGTTACTAAGTACCTAATAACACAGGCTTTTAAGCCACTTTATACAGAATGTTTACAATACTAGAAGTAGGTATAAGTGGGTAATAATAATACTAATTAAAAAATATAATCAAAAGTAAAATTTGAATCACTTTTTATTAGGCATATTATAATTAGATGTTTCTTCCAATATTTAAATCCTAACCAAATGTTGTTACCTCTGATCATATAGTTTATTCCGTGTTTCTAAGTAGTGTTTTTTCCCCAAATGTACAACAGTTTGACGTTCATTTGAAATTGCTATTGGCTTATGGAATGAACGAGAAAATTCCATGAGCTGCTGGGACTCGTAAGCGTGAATGCTTCGTTGTTTCTGCATCTGAATTCTTTCATTTTTACCTTCAAATTATTTAACCATGGACTAATTTAAAAAAGATTATTTCTGTAAAAAAAAAAGTAAATTTTATACTATACTAGCTGCGCCCCGCGGTGTTATCCACGGTGAGTAAGTAAACCCACGGAAACACTGCACTTTTCCGGGATCAAAGTAGCCTATGTGTTAAGACAGGATGTAAGCTATCTTGATACCAAATTTCATCCAAATCCATTCAGCTGTTTGAGCGTGAAAGAGACATCCATACATACAAACTTTCACGTTTGAAATATTAGTAGGATTACTTGTTTGAACTTCCACACAATTTGTAAAGTTGCCAACTGTTACCAACCTTCAAATCCCAACTTCAAAAACAAACAATGTATGGACACCACCCGAAGCCAAACACGACCCATCATTGTTGAAACGAAAACCAACATTCGACTGCAAACGGTGAAACCGCCCAAGTACGATATATCAAATTGGGAACTATTCCGACGAGCGCAAACACAAGTTTGTACTGACAGAAATGTAATTACTATAATGGTCGCTCTATCGTGACCACTCGCCGGACATATTGTTATGATTTTAAACATGGAATCGAAATGTTCACGGGTCATCTTCACGTGGGCATCGGCCGCATTCGTTGCGCAAAATGATCGGTTAGACGGATTTCACTTGTTAGGTTAATTTGTTCGTGCATCAAGTGGTATCACGACATGACAGTGCTTGAGGAAAAGTTGATAGAAATATTTATGTGGATACTAGCTTATTGCCCGTGACTTCGTCCACTGACTTTACCGAACTTACTATAAAAGAATAATTTTATGTTTGAAACTAAACATTAGGGTAGTAATTTTAGATTGGGCCACTTAATCGCAGGTTCCCCTAAAAGTCTTAACCAAGGCTTAGAGACCAAATCTTATCTTAATTGTGAATAAAACCTACCTTTCGAACCCCATCTGAAAACCCATTGTATTCCCAAAACCAACAATACCATGTACTTTGCCGTTTAGTAGATATTGTTACACCATTTGTAAACATAATGAAGTGTAGCACATTTCAATCGGCTACTAAGAAAACGCGCATACATCATGTCGCTCACTTTCATCAGTAAGTCGTGATGCGTAAATGGACGCGATTTATAACTCGCTATCAAACGAACCGGCGATAATTCGGCGGCATTCTTGCACACGAGTCGGGTGTAAGTGCGCGTACACATTAGGATCGATTCGTATGAAACGGACAACGCATTGGATAAAATATATATCAACTGAAAGAAAATATTTAATTCGTTCTGTAACTTCGGATTAAATTCTAAAGACTTGAATTTAATATTCCTGATGAACCCCATAATTGTTAGTATAATCGACGTTTAATTCAGTAATTATCTTAAAGCACATATCTTAGTTTATTTCAATGTGGTACAATTACGGAACGAGCCAACGGCCCACCTAATTAAGTTATAAAGCCTTTTTTTAAGCCTATAAAAAGCGATGTGACTTGGGCCCTCCCCTACTAACGACAAAACGCAAGTCGCATCGTATGCGCCCATAACTCTGAGACGTGTGGGTGGAATGTCTCATGTGCCTGTAATTTCCCCGGCAACCACAACTTTGAAACCTGAACGCAGTAACGCGAATGCGTCACTGCTTAGCGGCAGAAATGGGCATGGTAGCAGTACTTCCCCGGACGAACTTGGCGCGAGTTCTACCGCTCTTACAATTTATTGGTTATTGGCGAAAGCAGCCTGTTTTCATTCATTTATTCCCCCCCTTACGAAGGGGTAGGAAGCCCTTCATTCATTGACTGAACCTCTTGATGTGCATGATATAACTGAATTTGACGCGGATGAAGTCGCGGGCAACGGCTAGTTAATAATACCCCTCATTACGCAGGAATTCCCGAAATATTCTATCATGTGTGAACGCTCACTATCCATTGCGGCGCTCGATCTTGTTACGTCTCATGTGTTAGTAAAAATGTTGTGTCATTAAATCGAATTTCACACTTACGTCAATTTGGTAGAATAGTGACAATTTGGAACGTTCGAATTTGTGGAATGTACTTAGGGAAAAAATGTATGGATGTAATTTAATTTAAGTACATAACTACTGTTTCTATTGCGTTCACGCTTTCGTTAAAATCGTGTGTTGAATAATACTTTTAACCATGATCATAATGGTAGTGTTGTACAAGCAGTCATTTGGAATATAATAATAAACTAGCTGTTGCCCGCGACTTCGTCCGCGTGGAATTAGGTTTTATCACGCACCCCTATTTTACCCCTAAAAAGTAGCCTAAGTAACTCCTTGTTACATCAGCTACCTACCAGTGAAAGTCCCGTCAAAATCGGTCCGCCATTGCAGAGAATAGCCGGAACAAACAGACAGACAAACAGATAAAAATTGTAAAAAATGTTGTTTTGGTATATGTACCGTGTATACATCCATATTCACTTAGTAAAAAGCGGTTATTTTAATATTACAAGTAGACACTCCAATTTTATTTATTTGTATAGATATTGTATATTAAAAATTTATGTAATAAGTGACGTTTGTAGTAAATAAATATTATTATAATTGAATCATTTCTCCCGTGACACCCGACGACATGAAGGCTCCTTGCGAAACAAGAGCAAACTTATCTGATTCTCAAGCACCTGCCTTCAGCGACCGGTTGATATCATTAGCTGACTGTTGAACTGACGGGTTTCGTCAATCCGTCGATCGATCTCATTGTGATGCAACGCGTGAGGTGAACTAGTTCGACACATATCTTCGATGGTAATAATCGCCGAAGTATATTTCTAAGAATGAAAGAAAATAATATTATTTCCTCAAACTGTACACAACACCGATTACATACTTATATAGCTTAGTTTGGGGCCAGATGGCGCTGTGTGAAATGTCCACCAATGTTATTATATATAATATATTATTATTATGTCTATATCGTACCCACGATTCTGTTCCATACAAAGGTTGTCTGGAAGATATTGCTCATTGCAATAAGGCCGCCCATTGTTATTCCGCATTTAGTGTACACATAAAATTGTTTTATTTTATAAGTATTCATTTGTATTGTGGTTTCGCAATAAAGTGTTGTTGTATTGTATTGTATTGTATTATATTATTATTATTATATCATCGAACTCACTAATTGAAATCAGAGTATATCCTAAAAATTAACAATGTACCCTATCTAACCTAATACAAAACAAATCCAGCCTCTCACTTCCTAACAACAATATATTTTCAATACAATTCAATTGAAATTTAATGGCAAGAAATCCTTTCTGTTTTGCATGTTACCGACAGTTTGATACAGTCGTCCGACCATTAGTCTAGGGTGGACCGTATCGGGTGCCCTCTGACCCTAGATCTAGATAAGCCCTACATCTTTACAGCGAAATTCGCTTGCTTAATTAGTTTGTGTGTACTGCGCATTATCTAAAGAGAAAGGACTTGCGATATAGTTGGGCAATTGGATTGTTTGTACCCGTTTTGGGTAGAGCCGGAAAATCACCCAAATACATAATTCTGCTATGCCCTGGGCTAAAACTTCACCATTGTAATCTATACATACATACATACAAATAAATAAAATTGGAGTGTCTGTTTGTAATATTAAAATAACCGCTTTTTACTAAGTGTATATATGGATGTATACACGGTACATATACCAAAACAATTTTTTTTACAATTTTTGCCGTTTTTGTCAGCTAGTATTTTATAATATCGTCAGCCAGTCGGAAAAATTATTTACATTTAATTTTGCTACCTAATTATTAGTTTATTTTATTCGCAAGTTATTTAAGAGCTGTCCACATAAATATGTAGCCTACCCACCGGAGTGCAAATAGGCGAATAACAAACAGAAAAACCAATCAACATTTGAAAGTCAATTGAGCGACTAACGACATCTTCCGTATATTATAAACTGAGAGTTGGAGCGTGTGTGTTCGCCTGTAGATGCCGGATAACGCCGCGCTTCAGCTAATACAAGCAGAAGGACCACCGAGTGACTACACGCCGGGACTCGTTAGGGCTGCCTCTAAAAATGGATTGTACAATAAAACTATTGAACAATCCATTTTTAGAGGCAACCCTAACAAGTCCTGGCATGTAGTCACTCGGTGGTCAAAAACATTTGTTCTCAAACGAGAACAAATGTTTGGCTCCACTACTTTTGGAATTGTGAGATAGCTCTTACATAGTCGAGTCAAAAAATAAAAACCTGAAAGCTTTTACTGAAACAAATTTTATAAACACTGTTTTGGTGGAATACAATAGAATGGTATTACTGAAAAAACTTTTATAGTCATAAATGCTATTTGGATATTTTTGTAGATTTTCCTACTCATTAGTAAATACTTAATTATGCAAAGAGCTATATCTATTAATGGGTAACAAAATAAAGTTTTACCCTCAACTATGTCAAATTACGAATATAACAAAATCTGTACCTTATTTCCATTCTTTTGTTAAAGAAATGGCTAGGAAATAATAATGAGAACAAATTTATTTACCAAAACAGTAAGTGTTAACAAAAGTCCAATTCTAATTAAGTTTAAATTTGATTGTTTATTATTATTACTGAGTTCCTATTTTAGTAGATTTATTTGTGAATCTCAAGCTAAGCTTGTAATAAGCTTGTATTTGAGATTCAGAGTGCAAATTTATTGCGAGTTTATAAATTTCAGTTTAATTAAAAAAACAAGTTTACTAGTACTTATTGCTAAGTTTGGCATCTATTTCTAATAGGCACCAAAGTATTGCTTAGGGGCTCCCACTTAACACAAGCCATCTACTCGTTCCTTAACATAAAAAACTACGTAACAGACACTATCCTGATGTTATGAAATCTGCAACAGTGACAATTAGTGTACGCTAGTGATACGCGGGCCGGTACACGCTGCGCTGGTACCACTCTTACTAACGCCGCGCCGGACAAGTACCGCGCAGAGACCACCGGTAACGACAACACCGTTAGGGCTGGCCCCTATTCTAATAAAAAGCAAATAAAAATATTTCATTTATAAAAATATTTTATTTTTTTCATGCAAAAATATTTCATTTCATAAGTAGGTACTTCAGATTATAGTTAACAACCAAAATTAAACTTCATATAAAATCGTTAGATTCTTCATTTTATTATTACTAGTCTACTAACTGAAATTGAGTAAGTAATTTATGACTTTTTTCAATTTATTTATATGTAAATTATTAACAATTAACTTAGACATTAAACTTAGGTACATCACCTATTATTAATATTTATTTGCTAGTTATTATTGTGTTGCTTTTAATTTTACTCATTTTGACTTGTAGCTTTCGTTTTAAATAAATTAACTAAGAATTATGAACAATCAGCTCGGGGGAACGGTACGTTTATATTACGAACTTCTGCTGGCATATAATATGTATATACATTTTGAATCTGCAGGCATTTTACATTATATATTATAGTGTTGGAGATTTATTTAGGTAGATATAGTATAAGTTTATATTTTTCATTACCACGATAATCTTCATTCAATATATAAATATTGAATGTATGCATTTGTTACAATTTCATTAATTAATTCAGAGTTAATTGACACAGTTATTTTGCAACTCGAAATTGCACTCAGTGAATTCCGCGCGCACTCCTCGGACCGACTAATTAAAACCAAACGAATGTACAATAATAATTTTAATTGCGAACCAGATAATCTAACTTAACAGGCGTCACAGCTCAGTTGGTAGTAACCCTGCCTTTTGCGCTGTAGGTCGTGGGTTCGATTACCACTGAGAACAAGTATTTATGTGACGAACATAGATATTTTGTTCTGTCTGGGTGTTAATCTATACAAATAAATAAAATTGGAGTGTCTGTTTGTAATATTCAAATAACAGCTTTTTATTTTATATCTAAGTATTTACAAAAAGTATATAAGTATGTATATCAGTTGTCTGGTTCCCATGATACAAGCTATGCTTAGCTTATTTTGGGGCTAGATGGCGCTGCGTGAAATATTCACCAATATTATTATTATTATTATTAACGATACAATAGTGAAACGCCGCGCGCCGTTGTGCGCGCGCGAGACGGTCGATCAACTGACAGGACACACTGTCGCAAGTTCAATTAAAAGCTGGTTTAATTGGAAAATGTACACTGATTTCTCGATTAATCTCTTGTTCTGTCCTATGCAGAATTCATCGTTACACTGAATGAGTATACAGCTTGAAGTTATATAAGGATATTAATTTTTATATAAATATATAAATTTGCTCTGATTTCAAACATTCATTCGTTCGATAATATAAAACACTGAAGTCTGTCAGGAATAGCTTAATCTACTCACAAACTAAGTTTTGCTCTAAGTTGTAATTTTAATAACATGAATAGTGGAATTATTTTGCGTATAAAGCATATCTGGTGATATTTTTTACAAGCGTAAATAATATTATAATAATAAAAATTGTGTTTGTGGCGTTGATGAAATGATGGCGTAAAATAAATATAAATAAAAGAGATTTTACGAAGACTAAGAGATGATTATAATAATAATATTATGGTGGACAATTCACACAGCGCCATCTAGCCCCAATCTAAGCATAGCTTGTACAAAGGGGACCAGACAACTGATAAAATGAATATACATATATACTTTTTTTAAATACATACATATAATACATATTAAAACAAACGTCCAACTTGTCTTTAAAAATTGAATTAACTTCAGTGTGAAAATGTCAGCTTCAGTATACGCGCGGCAATGAATTTCGTGTCACATTTTCGAAGCTATTACCGTACCAATTTTAGAATGTCGCTCCAACTTCTGATTGGTTCTGATACGTGAGACAATTTAAATCGAACAGGTTGCTAGCGCATGTCGTCGTGTAGCTGGACATATCACGGTATGAGGTTAAAGGCTTTCCCACATAGGTGTGTTTAATAATAGATTTTTAGGTATGTTCACAAGATACTTTTTGACTTTTAGAAGATTTTTACTGGCCTCACATCTCAAGTAACCCTACCCTACCTTCTGTAGGTCGTGGGATCGATTCCCACCCAGGACAAACATTTGTGTGACGAACATAGATGTTTGTTCTGGGTCTGGGTGTTAAAATATATGTAATTATTATATCAGTGGTCTGGTTCCCATGATACAAGCTATGCATAGCTTAATTTGAGGCTAGATGGCGCTGTGTGAAACGTCCATCATTATTATTATACTTTGTGTGATTCCATGCGCAAGTTTTTTCCCTAACTGTAGAAACAAATAATACTTTCGTTTTAATATTAGCCACTTATAGTTGTTTTGTATGAGCCTAGAATTTATTTAACGAAAAACATAGTATTCTCATGTACCTCAGTGAATTATTTTATTCCTTATGAGAGATAATCTTTAACCAGACTTGGTGTCACCAAGCAAGACCAAACATGATTGCAACATAACTTCTGAAATTTTTAAAACGGCCTTTTTTGTAGTTACAATTAATCTTGTTACAACTTGAACCAGCTTGAATTTCTAAACGAACGAAACGTAAAAGTTTTTTTTTTCATATTTTTTTATCATTTCTTTTATCGTGTTCTTAAATATTCTTAGTTCTAGATGGCGTATGGTTATGGTGGTCCATTAAATAGTGATTCGTTGGAGGAGTTACGACCCTCAGAATTAAGGATATCAACGCAAGAAGGAAATATTCTTATAACTTGGCCAAATGTATATAGCCCTCTGTACACACTTAAATTATTTTATCACAGCGTCGGTTTATTTTGCATTCATTTGCACCGAGAATCGGCTTTATAAATAATAATATAATAATAACGACATAGTGCAATAAATGCTTTGAATGTGAATTATATCTTCGCCTTGGTGTGGGAGATCTTTATAAAGGAATTGGCCCGGATTGAATATAAGGACCCCCCTACGTGCGCGGAGGGCAAAGTGATCAATCTAGAAAATTATTTTATTGCTCCAGATCGACTGGGATCGATTTATGTGAGAGAACTTCCTGTTATGAATGTTTAGCGAAGTGTATTGAGATCTATTGCTTTTTCAATATTAAGAATGGAACTAAATAATTATAATTTACTGTGAATACGTGATATTGAGAGAGTGGGTACGCTTGTTATATTTTGAGAATGAATGAATGAATGAATGAATGAATGAAAACTATTTACACCAATAAAATACAGTACAAACCTTAAAACTACCTAAATACTAGTACAATGAGTAGTCTCAACCCTAAGAAGCGGTCTCTTCCAGACAACCTTAGGATGGAAGGGATTTAACAAGAACTTTACGAAGGATTTTACATGCCAAAAGTAAGCAAATTTGATCTACATGTTAAATTTACAACGGCGAATAATGCACTAACGCAAATTCAATATAAACAATAACTTTTTAATTTAATATGGCCGAACTTCTTATCATCGAAATTTAGGAGCCTTATTACTTCAAAACGCTAGAATTTTGTAATTAATTGTAATAAGTTCTAGGATTAATTTGGAAAGCTTTAAAGATCGTCTAACTAGCCTGAATGACGCTTGTCACAAAATAATTGAGCAATTACATTTGGTAACTGTCATAACCTCAGTAAGACTTCTAAAAAAATCTCAAGTTTCAAGATTTCCGGGTTTACAACTTACATAATTTCCGGTTTATGGCAACACTGAACACATCGAGAGCTATTTCCCGACGTCCTGCCGCAAGAACATTGAGTCGGACCCGGGCGGCGCGGCGAGGCGTGCATTTAAATTGAGTCGTCCGATTAAGATAGTCGCAGATGTTATCGGGCCTTACTGCTTCAGACATATGGACGCTTTGAAGGCTTCTAATTAACCGCGTAGTGGAGATTATAACTTCTAGCCTATAGCTTCTAAATCTTGTGGGGATTTTTTTAATATCAGTATGTTTAGCCCGTGGCCTTTTTAAGAATACTAATAATAATATTGGTGGAAATTTCACCAACACCATCTAGCTCCAAAGTAAGCTAAGCATAGCTTGTATCTTGGGAACCAGACAACTGATATAATACTTATATACTTATATAAATGCATATTAACACCCCGACACGAATGATTGACTGTAGTTTTTCTTTTATGTGATACAGTTACGGAGCGAGTCGACGGCCCACCTGGTGTTATGTGGTAACCTCTGCCCATAACAACCGATGTGACTTGGGTCCTCCACTACTAGGTACGACAAGACCCAAGTCGCCATTTCTGCCGCTAAGCAGTGATGCACTCGTGTTGCTTTGTTCCGATGGAAGGGAGTGGGTGCCGGCGAAATTGCAGGCGCATGAGACGTAACATCCCTGTCTCGGGGTGATAGACGCAACGCAATTCGACTTGAGTCATCTCATACTTTGGTGGAGAGAACTTGAGTCGTATTGCTGTTGTCTATGGGTGGCGGTTACCACTTAACATCAGGTGGGCCGTCAGTTCGTTCTATCACCAACATCACATAAAAAAACAAGAGGTTTAGGTACTCCTTCATCAGAACTGCTTGCTTCTCTACTTATTACATATCCAATGATGAAACAAATTCCCAGTCACTTGGAATGCGAATAAGACGTGATGCATGCGCTCGTAACTTTAGGCTGTGATATCGCCATCGACTACATACGGTCGAGGTCTTGATTTAAAGTTGCATTGTGTTCAAAGATGTCCACTGAATACATTTTTCGATGTAGACATCTAAAAGGGTACGACGAGAATGTCAGTAGCGAGCTGGAATATTTCGAGAAATAAATCTATCCATTTATTGGAGAAATTAAGGATATAGTTGCGGGTAGATTTTAATTTGTACTGGTTGCAATGCAATGAATGAAAAGCTACAAACCCTTTTTTTTATATTTACATTTCACACAGCGCCTTCTAGTCCCAAAAAAAAAGAAGCCATAAGGGGTTTCTTTCTGTTCTTCCCCATGGAGGGTCGGATAGGGTTTGAACAGGCGTCAAACTTAGCGATAAGTACGCATGACCTTATGTTTTGAATATTATTGACGTTTCCAAGTCATTTCTTTATTAATACTGTGGAAAGTTTTTGACTTTGACTTATATTGGTTGTTATTGTCATGCATTACGTCTGCAATTAGATACAACTCCTCGATAATGCACAAGCCATCCGTCACTGCAAATAGAAATACTGTACAATTGATGGCTAGCTCGCATTCATTTCATTTCGCGCTTCGAGACCGCTGATGGACCGATATCAGGCAAAAACTAGGGTTGTCGAACATTATCTGCAAAATAATTTTAATATTGATCGATTCCTAGATAACATGGCACGGCACGGTGAAATAGAAAATATGGCTAAGAAGTTAACCTACGCCTAAGTATAATAAATGTCTTTACGTTATTCACTTTTAATTACCAAACCGTTTCATTGATTAACTAGCGACCTGCCCTGGCTTCGAACGGGTGCTATTTATATACAGGGTTACAGGAAAAGTCGTGCTAGATCCGTTAAGGGCGTGGAGTACCCATCATTTCTGACTTATTTCACTATGAAACACCCTACCCTAAACTTAACCCTCTTCGAGATATTCGACTTTTAATTTTTTATTGAATAATGCCGATTTTTAGGCTACGAAATTTATTTTTGTTTATTTTGTGTATCTTATTATTATTATTATTGCATTTTTACATGTGTAATAAGATGCTTTAGGACATCAATCATTAAAATAGTGCATAAGTTAATTGAATAGACCGTAGTAGACAAGTGAAAGTAAAAAAATAAAAAATATATTAGCAAGCTTATTTTTCTCTAAGGGATATCTAAAAAAAATATTATGACACTTGTTCGGCAGATATTTTTTAAAATATCTACGTTTCATCAGCTATCTAACGAGGTCTAACAATCTAGGGTTTGTATTACATTTCGTGGAAAAAAGTAGTTGGGACGCTCCAGGTAGCAGTTCTAACGGTAGCTCGTAACGAATACATAACTCGCTACCCCGGTCGTCGAGTGCCGGATGTGGCCTGTTTTGACAGAGTTTATCGAAGACTTAAAGAAACTGGCTCTGTTTTGAGACGAAATACAGACATGGGAAGACCACGAATTGACGACGAAGAACAGGACAATGAGATAGTGCAACGCTTTCGAGCGGATCCGACTACTTCCACTAATATTGTTGCCCGTGATCTGGGACTTTCGCAATGGAGAGTGTGGTTTACAGTGCATACTGCTGGCCTATACCCGTACCATTACACGCCGGTACACGTTATTGAAGAAGGAGACCCCGCGAGAAGATTGGACTTTTGCAGATTTATGCTAAATGCTGACGTAGAAGACCCAGATTTTCTAAGAAATATCTTGTGGACGGATGAGTCCAAATTTGATAAAGATGGCATAACCAACTATCACAACGTCCATTACTGGGCCCCAAAAGAACTAAGGAATCCCAATAAGAAAAGAGTGAAAGGGTCCCAACGAAGATTCAGCGTGAATGTGTGGATGGGCATTATCTCTAATCATTTGATTGGACCTTACTTTCTTCCGGATAATCTAAATGGGGAAAGCTACGAAAATTTCCTGAGAGCAGACTTGAGTGATTTGCTGGATGATCTGCCACTCAACCTGATCAGGGACATGTGGTTCCAACACGATGGCTGCCCTGCCCATTTCAGGAGAAGTGTCAGAGACTGGCTGGACACAAATTATCCAAACAAATGGATAGGACGAGGTGGGCCGTTGCCATGGCCAGCAAGAAGTCCGGACCTAACTCCCATGGATTTTCATGTATGGGGGTGCATGAAAAGTCTTGTGTACAGCGAGCCGAATCCAGTTTTGTCTGTGGAAGACTTAAGAGAAAGGATTGTGGATGCAGCAAATAAAATGAGGACCACGTTGACCACTGGAGTAGTGAAGACTGGTCTCCGTAGAAGGATGCGACAATGTTTCAGAAATAGAGGCGGCCATGTTGAACATGAACTGTAGAATAAGAAAAAGTTGTGTGAAAACCTTTAATAAATGACATTTCATGCATACCTAATGTTTTATTTTACTTTTTAGGGCTAAGTATAAATTTTCTTCTCCACTGTCGCCTATGAAACTAATTTTTTTCCAATGCATTTGAATAAAACCCTAGATTATTATACCTCGTTAGATAGCTGATGAAACGTAGATATTTTAAAAAATATCTGCCGAACAAGTGTCATAATATTTTTTTTAGATATCCCTTAGAGAAAAATAAGCTTGCTAATATATTTTTTATTTTTTTACTTTCACTTGTCTACTACGGTCTATTCAATTAACTTATGCACTATTTTAATGATTGATGTCCTAAAGCATCTTATTACACATGTAAAAATGCAATAATAATAATAATAAGATACACAAAATAAACAAAAATAAATTTCGTAGCCTAAAAATCGGCATTATTCAATAAAAAATTAAAAGTCGAATATCTCGAAAAGGGTTAAGTTTAGGGTAGGGTGTTTCATAGTGAAATAAGTCAGAAATGATGGGTACTCCACGCCCTTAACGGATCTAGCACGACTTTTCCTGTAACCCTGTATATAGTGGATCTAGTTGAAATTAAGATACTTTTTACCAAAAAACATATCTTTAGATTAATTTCTTAGTCTTCATAAAATCTCATTATAACACCATCATTTCGCACCATTTCTGACAGTTTCTAGAACTTTGGTATTGTGTTCCCTGGTGTGTGGCAACCCTACCGCCAGGTCGCGTGCTGTCCGTAATAGCCGCAATCTGGCAGATGGCCGCAGATGGCCGGTGGTAGTGGTCTGACTCGGTGGTAGTTGAACTGCCGGTATGAAGGTAATGGCGACGCTTTATTCCTCCCCCCGCAGCCGCGCCGGCGCCGGTGACGCCTAATGGCGCGGGTTAGGGGAAGTGCGCAGTAACTTTACAACGACCTGTTAAAATTGTTGTACTTGTGAAGTCGAGATGCATAGACATATTTGTTTGAGTTGCCCCACAGCTCAGTTTGTAGTAGCGCTGCAGGTCGCGGGTTCGATTTCCACCCAGGACAAACATTTGTGTGACGAACATAGATGCTATAGTCAAAATCAAAAACTTTCTATGTATGTTTCTTGCTTGGAAACGTCAATAATATTCAAAACATAAGGTCACGCGTACTTATCGCTAAGTTTGACGCCTGTTCAAACCCTATGACCGACCATGGGAAGAACAGACAAGAGCCCTATTGCCATTCTTATTAAAAGCCTACATTATATCGCATAATCTAAGAAGATACGGACTCATCAATAATATGTAATAGTTAAATGTCAAAGCACTATCAATGGACACCGCGCCTTACGATCAGTGGACCAGTTTGCGACCTTTCAATGTAGGAATGTCAACTCGATCGCCCGTCGACGAAAGTACTGTTACCCGCTTATTATCCGTAATTAGGGTTACCAGGTAGTAAAACCGAAAAGCCGGACAGACCGGCTAGTTTAGCCGGACATTTTGGTAAAAATGTCGGACACCTCTAACTTTTTAGTTTACTCAAAAACCAACAAATTTGGCCGAACACGCAAACAAAAAGCCTGAATGTGTCAGCTTTATCCGGACGCCTGGCAACGCTGTCCGTAATCAACTCTATTTCCCGGTCATAGAGATCATATTGCATTACAGGTGATACTGACAAGCTGCATTTCATATTGTTATTATACAAAAGTCGTTATATATACTATTATTTTTATGTCATGTAGGTGAACGAGCTGAAGTCCCACCTGATATTAAGTGGTGACTGCCGCCCATAGACAACAGAAATAAGACTCAAGTCCTCTCCACCAAAGACGAGATGAATCAAGTCGCATTGCGTTGCGTCCATCACACTGAAACGGGGATGTGTGTGCTCCAGTTTGAAAGGTGTGGTTGCTGTTGAAATTACAGGCACATGAGACATTCCACCTACACGTCTCAGAATTACGGGCGCATGTGGATCGACTCGGATCTTGTACCTAGTAGGGGAGGACCCAAGTCGCATTGCTTGTTATGGACAGAGGTTACAACTTGACACCAGGTGGGCCATCTGCAGTTTCCGTAACTGTATCACAAAAATTGATATGATTCTTCTACCGTTAATTATAAGGTTACTTGTAGAAAGGTTTATTCCGGTATATATATCATTCGTCGCAGTCCCTCTGTGACATCTGTCGTTGAAGCAACGAGTTTATCTACGAACATGTTCATTATTCACGTAGGTGCCTTGTGATAGACACACAGATAGTATCTTCGCTTCTGTATGATACAGATTATAATTTATATATAATATATGCTCTGTGGAAAATATCTGAACAAAGTTTTAGAATAATGAGTTGTTTGTTGTTTGGTTTGAATGAATGATGAATGAAATGAATGAATGAAATGAACGAACAAAATGAGCGAATGGAATGAATGAATGAAATGAATGAGGCAGGTGTGGTACCAACTTAGCTGTGAGGCCTTTATAACATTGAAACGCATTTCCTCCTATCTTTCTCACCATAATAGTAACAGTTACGTTCTCGTGCTAACCAAATGTATAAATACAAAATAGGTACATACATCTAAATTCAAATCAGGCCGCGACAACAGCGACATTAGAGATCACAGATCTGTCAATGTCAATATTCGCGGCCATTGCACTATTTCATGCACCTTATGAAATTCAAAATGATGCTAAATGGAACATCGTGTTTCTAAATCAAAAAACGTGTTTCATTTTCTCTTTGTATAACCTAATTTAACCCTGACAACTGTTTACACGAAGCAGGAGTTTTAGATAAAAATTGCAGGCATAGACATTCCACCTACAAGTCTCAGAGTTACGGGCGCATACGATGCGACTTGGGTCTCGTCGTACCTAGTCGGGGAGGAGCCACGGACGGTGGGCCGTCGGCTCGTTCCGTAACCGTATCACATAAAGGCTCTTCTAACGACTTGACCTACGTGTTCTTATTTCCGTAAACAAGTAGCAATCTCAATAATTAAGCCGCACTGTCGATGGCCGCGCGCACCTTACTTTAGAGCAATATCATAGAAACTTGCTCGTTGTCTGTGACAAGAGATATACTAACTGTTGTTTAATCTAGAGCACGGAAAGGATTCAAATCAGGCGAAGAATTAACGGTGTCTACATAGTGGCAACATTTTTTATAGTGTTTCAAATTAAACTTACTCATTTAAGATGGTTTCTCGCAGATTTTTGCTTTCCACTGGTAGTGCCTATTTTTGGTCGAAAAGATATAATTATTTGATTACCTTCCAGTTTTAGATTTCGAAAACAGTTTTTAGCTTTTTAGCTAAAAACTGAAGAAAAACTTTTTGAAGTCTTTTAAAATTATGATCAAATTCAACACATCTAAAACAGGTCACTATATGGACCACATTACATCTACGAAATATTCGTGAATTTATTTGTATTATTTCTAAATTTCTTTACATCATAGATTTATATATGTTGAAAACTTACTTAAGATTCCGTTCAGAAATAGTGATAATACTGAAAACTTCTGAGACACAATACCATTTCAAATTTCGTTCAGAAATGTCAGTACTGAAAAAAATCCTGGATGAAATGTTACCCGCAACAATATTATTACATCCATTCCGTACCACCCAGGCAGCGAAATGACAGCAATGAAATGCACAAAATACAGCAGATACGTACTATGTCCGTAGATTGCCGACCGAGGGCCGATGGCCGATCATTTAGCTGGATGAGGGCCGTTGTCCACTGAATCGCGTCTGAGTGCACCGAGCGGGCTCATTCAAATTATTATAATTTTATTTGATACAGTTACGTAACGAGCCGACGCCCCACCCGGTATTAAGCGGTAACCTCGGCCCATAACAACCGACGTGACTTGGGTCCTCTCCTACTTGGGACGACAAGACCCAAGTCGAATCGTATGCGCCCATAACTGAGATGCGTAGAAAAAAATACACGATTATCAGTCTACCAGTTTTGGAGTATATCAACTTCATACATATTTTTATATTTATAGATGATGGGACAGCATTATCACATTTTATCATAATTTTTTTATTTAGAATAAGAAATAAACAATGTATAATTTTAAATGATTTATTTTGATACTTATTATACAACAAATCAGTTGATAAACTTCATCGTAATTTGCCTCAACGCTTCAGTGGACAGTAGCCCGATGCTGTGGCTGTGCAGTTAGATATTTTGTCCGTAGCCTTACATTATAGGGCTTTATCGTCGCGAAGTGAAAGGTCTGTTTTGTCTTTTTGTTGGTCGATGTTGGTGAAAATAGAAAACGATACGATGTTATTGATGTCGACGGTTTTCACGGGAAACAATCTCTTTGTTAAATATTTTTTATGACACAGTGCATGCATAATTTCACAACGAGAATTATAATAATAATATTAGTGGACAACGCACACAGCGCCATCTAGCCCCAAACTAAGCATAGCTTGTACTATGGGAACCAGACAACTGATATAATACTTGTTTTTCATTGCAAATACATATAATACATAGAATACACATTACCACCCAGACACACAAATGTTTGTCCTGGGTGGGAATCGAACCCACGACTTACAGCGCAGAAGGCAGAGTTACTACCAACTGAGCTGTGAGGCCTGTCAAAATTGCGTACCGTTAGTGCCAGTGTATCGTACTGTCAATTTCTTAGCTTAATGCGGGCTACCGACTTTTAATTGGAATGATGATCTAATGATATTTATTTGAGTAGATTATTAGTTCAACCGTACAGCTCTCAGTTTTGCCTAAACACATACGTTGCAACTGAACAGTTCAACTATTCAGTTAAAACTAAAGGTCTATAGCCCGTTTTAGTCCGTCCAGGCGATACTATAATAAAAAAGAGAATATTTAATTCTCATTGCTCTTGTTATTGCAACGTCGTATTTTTTCGAAAGTAATATTAAAAAATATGCCGGATAGATACATAAAGACTGAAAAATCTCTACAAATGTGAATTACAACTTTATTATCTTATACATTACTAGCTGTTGCCCGCAACTTCGTCCGCGTGGAATTCGGTTTTTTCACGCACCCCTATTTTACCCCTTAATAGTTAGAAAGAAAAGTAGAAAAGTAGCCTAAGTTACTCCTTGTTACATCAGCTATCTGCCAGTGAAAGTCCCGTTAAAATCGGTCCAGCCGTTTCGGAGATTAGCCGGAACAAACAGACAGACAGACAAAAATTAAAAAAAATGTTGTTTTGGTATATGTACCGTGTACATCCATAGTAAAAAGCGGCTGTTTTCATATTACAAACAGACACTCCAATTTTATTTATTTGTATAGATTATCGTTGGATACCTTGTAAATGTAAAATGTTCCGCTTACCATAGCCCATTGGAAACCAGTGGGTTAAGGCAAGCACATAAACAAAAGCTTGCAACTAAAAGGTCCAGTTTAGTTGCCCGAGATCCGCGTAGAAAGTAAATAAATTGGTGCTAACAACTTGCCCTGCGCAATTTCAGATAAAACGCTGTTTCATGTTAATTCTAAGCTTCAAGATACGGCGCTTTGGTACTTATGAAATAATTTAAATCTTACCATGTTTAAAAAACATAATTATTTGCAAAAAAAATTAAGATGAATACAAATATATGTAACAAAGCATCATAAGAAATTGCTGCTTCGTGATAAACATCTACATTAGGAATTACATTTTGAACATATCGTTAGAAACATGAATTTTTATATTTATTATATTAATTAAAATAATTATGCCATGTTTTTTTACGGTATAATACACTAGACATAATTATTCACTATTATTTTTGATTTATTGATTATTAATTTAAGAATTAGCCTAATGGTTTTGGTTGCCGACTGGGTTACTCATACGAAATGGCGCTTACGAATTCACCTCTTGTCATGTCTACGAACGATGTGTAATTGCAGGAAAAATGTGTGATACATAAAAATTTACTCCTAGTTTCAATGCAGCACTACTTTTCATTATGTCTCGAAAGGTCTTCGAAATGTAACTTTCCATATTAAAAAGAAAACATTTCATGTGCACCATTTTTTTCTTAACCACAGCACCATCTATCCCTAAAGTAAGCTAAGTGAATAGCTTGTATCATGGGAACTAGACAACTGATATAATACTTACATACTTTGTACAAATGTTTGTCCTGGATAGGAATCGAACCCACGACCTACAGCGTAAAAGGCAGGATTAACCAACTGAGCTATGAGGAAGGTGGATAATTAAGTATTCTCTAAAGATGTCACTTGAATTACCTGCAGTTCAGAGAGCGGCAGTTCAAAGGATAATTACTGCCTCACAATCGAGAAACTCAACAAGCTACCAGTCTAGAGAGTGCCAGCGTCAATATTAAACTGACAACTGGCTTATTAGTCTTCGGATATTAACATTCGCAATATATCACAGTCGGAGGAAAGAAAGCTATTTCTATTAGCGTCACACAGAGTGTAACATGCCAAAAGAGCCACAGAGAAGAACTCTCGCCAAGTTCGTCTGGGGAGGTACTGCCGCCATGCCCATTTCTGCCGTCAAGCAGTAATGCATTCGCGTAACTGTGTTCCGGTTTGAAAGGTGTGGTTGTCAGTGAAATTACAGGCACATGGGACATTGTACCTACACGTTTCGGAGTTACGGGCGCATAGGATGCGACTTGGGTCTTGTCTTACCCAGTAGGGGAGGACTCAAGTAGCATCGGTTGTTACGGGCCGAGGTTACCACTTAACACCAGGTGGGTCGTCGGCTCGTTCCGTAACTGTATCAAATAAAAAAAGCTGTTACTATTGAACTTATACCACAGATAAATTATAGTTTGGAGCGTCACAGTATATATGACAGTCTCCGCAATTAAGGTCGATGGTTACATCTACGCAGACTTTTTACTTTTTGCGCGAAAAATTGTTTGCCACATATTAGTAGTGGTAAGTGGATTAAGTATGGGGAATTTGTAGAAAGCACCCATTACCTTTAAGTGGCCGTTTCGACGCGATAAGGCTATTAGTGACAATTTATTACTGAAAAGTGGATTTTATAGATGGCGTTCAATCAGTCACAATCATGTAACATCCACAGAATCAAGTTTAGAGTAACAATTTTTATATAAGACAGGATTGCGAATGAGCGTCAGATTCTCATTTACATATAGTTTTTTTTAGCCTCCAATACAAAAGTCTTAAATAGACCAATACAGGTCACGCAGTCGTTTGCCCCGTACCGGAATCGAACTCGCTCTAATGTCTCAGTCTCATTGGAACACTATGCTACCGTAAGGTTTTTGAATCTTTCTCCATCATTGCATGCGTTTCCTGTGAGTGCAACGAAAAATAATACTCAAGATCAGAATGTAAAATCATATTGAACAGGCCGTTAGCCGTAATATTATGCACTTTATTAGGTACCTAATTGAGAATGAGAAAAACTCTTGTATAATGCCATGGATTTGAGGTACGCTGTTATTTCCTCAGCAGAAGCTTCAGTCCCAGACATCAAACCTACGTCACCACAGATGACGCTGTAATCGCATCACACATTCGTCTAAAATAAACAATGTGTAACGACAAATAACCGTTAATGTTATTGTTAAGAAGTTTAACTGCCCGCCGGCCGCCGCGCCGCCCTGCGCGTGCGCACCCCGTGCTATTAAATATGGCACTTCGTTAGTTCAATTAATTTGAGTAAAGATTTAAAAATAAGCAGTTATTCCTTGCTAGAATATTTAAATGGTAAAGTTGTTAAAAAGAATTTTCGTTGTTAATACCAACTACGATTAAATACTTCATGCCTTGGTTTATAATTACACATTTGATCGCCTTACAGAATGTTATAAATAAAACCTTTTCTCGTCTTTGTTATTGGCCTTATAAAGATTGTTAACTAACAACATAAACTTGGTGCTATTAAAACATATTACCATTCTAATTTTAAAACAAATAAAAATAGTAAAATCATGGGAAACACGAGACACAAATAAATAAATTAATGTACTAGATACTTGAATATCGCCACTTTATAACGTGTTAAGTACTAGTAATAAACTTATAAGTATACTTTATCCACTAATAGTGCTACAAAAACGTAAAACGGCTTGACAATTCAATTCAATATCTACTTGATAGTCTGTTGGACCGTTGGGCCATATAAACGATTGCTGTTTCTGGTTATATTAATAACATTTGTATACGAATACTTAACTGAGATAGTTTCTACACAAGACTATCTTAGACTTCAACAATTTTTATATGATAAAGTTATGGAACGAGCAGAAGGCTCACTTGGGGTTTAGTGGTAACCTCTACCCATAACAAACAATACGACTCGGCTCTTCACCTACTTAGGTAAAACAAGACCCAAGTCGCATTGTATGCGCCCGTTACTCTGAGACATGACTCTTATGTGCCTGTAATTTAACCGGCAACCACGCCTTTCAAACCGGAATAGAGTAATGCGAATACATTACTGCATGGCGGCAGAAATGGGTATGGTGTAAGTGCTTCCACGCACGAACTTGGCTTAAGTTCTACTCTAATGTATATCGAATCAGCAATGTCTATCAGCGTTTGGGACTCATCAAACTTTTGCGGAAGCAGATTTGTCTATGAATTCTAGTTATATACTTGGAATATTAAAATTGGAAGTTTTTCATATACGTTCTCACATAATAAGTTATCAAGATATCCATCAGCCTCTGTGCTTAACTGAGCGATATCTTTGCTGGATCATTATGTTTATTTTCTGCTTAAAACTTATTACAAAATACAAAGTACAAAAATATTTATTGATACAAAGTAAGGGTACAAATAACTGTTGAAGCTCTCCCTCCTGGTTTAGTTTACAGAAACTGTGTTGCAGGAAGCAGTGACTTCCCAAATATAGAAACATACATAATCACTCCTACGTTGCTGACAAGAAAATAAAAATAAAAATACTTAACATAATTGAGTAAAACATACTTATAGTTAATTTTTAATATATAGTTTTATAAAAATTAATCTTAAATGTTCAATAAATAAGCTTAAAAGATTGGTTTTAAATTTATGATTGAGTAGCAGCATATTATTGAAAATATGTATATCACGCGTAATTATAATACCTAAATAGGAAGGCTAAGATATTCACCCCGGGCAGACTTGCTGGTCAACGCTGGTTTTCTATTGAATACAGATCTAGTTCGTATGCGTGGGCGCAGCCGTGGGTCGACCGTAGATAAATATACGCACTTTGAATAAAGTCCACGATACACGTGCTGACAAAAATTACCAGCAATAAAATAAATATTGGTGGACATTTCACACAGCGCCATCTAGCCCCAAAGTAAGCTAAGCACAGCTTGTGTATCATGGGAACCAGACAACTGATTTAATACTTATATACTTTTTGTAAATACATACATATAGTACATATTAACAAATGGTCTATTAGTTGCATAGTCAATTGATAGTAACCCTGCCTTCTGCGCTGTAGTTCGTGGGTTCGATTCCTACCCAGGACAAACATTTGTGTGACGAACATAGATGTTTGTTCTGTGTCTGGGTGTTTAAATGTGTTTACAAAAAATTGTATAAGTATTCTGTCAGTCATCTAGTACATGTCCTACAGTAGATACAAGCTAGCTTAGTTTGGAGCTAGATGGCGCTGTTTCTAACGTCCACAGATAATATAATAGAGACCGGAGTCTCAAGCATGTGTAGAACACGCCTGACGCAGTAGGAGTAGCCGAGCTGGCCCCAAACATACAAAGGTCGGGCTAAATGTCAAACGAAATATTTCGAGGCTGTAGTCTGTGGCCCGCGGCGTTTATTGTGAATCGATAGATAAAAGATCTTCTAAACTGCTCCGATTGGTTTCGTCAGTAATTTGAAACTAGTTTTAATATCGCTGGTACTTGTAATTTATTGGAATCGCTAATTAGTTTGTTTGGATTTGGTTCTAGGAGTTTCAGTAAATTTATGCATTTATTCGAAACTGACACGTGAATTATATAATTAGATTCGCAAATTTTATTGTATGAAATAATAATTTAGTTTCCATAATGTTTCCTATGATTTTCACCTTTAAAACTTAGTTTTTTTTATGAGTCAGCACCGGTATCTACTGTTTCAGACACCGGTCATTTTTAAATTCGATTATGTAACTCTACAAATTTGATTTAAAATTAAATTTAGCAAATAATAATTGTTGTTGTCAAATTAATTAATTGTATCTTGATTTAAACATATAATAATCCCTGTCTTTCAAGACAAATTATCAGATTTATTAATAATATTTTAAATAATATTGGTACGTAGATTATTCTAAATACAGTGGTCAAGTGATACAACGCATGATATTCTTGAGTGATATTTAAGCAGAGATTATGATGAATGAAAATTCGTAGAAGCACGAATGAAACTGCGAATTGTAACTTCGATCTTCAACAACTTTCAAACCATCAAAATATAAGAAAGCGATGCTTTAAAGCCACATAACTACATTAACCGGACATGTATCTTTGATAGATTGCGTCAAAAAACAAGGCAAATGTGAGCACACATTAGATGGAGAACGCAACGCGTGACATAGCTGGTACAAGCATGAACACAAATCAGTTCTTAGAAAATTGGATTCATCTAAAGAATTTTTCTCATAATTTTTGAGACACGGTATCATATAACTACCCCTGAAAGAAAGAAAGAAAAATATTTTTATTTGCCTTACGAACACAATCAATTAAACTACACAATAATTAATAATAAAATAAATTAATAATAAATAAATAAAATTAATAACAAATATACACGTGCTATTGCTGAGCGATTTAAAATGAACACAAATTAGTTCATAGAAAATTGGAATTTATCTTCAAACTTATTTTTCTTCTTCACACGCGTGCAATTAAGTTACAAATTATACACAAACCTACCTCATTTATCGCTCATTCTATTAGTGAAAACTGTATCAAAATCTGTTGCATGGCTTGGATGAAGTAAGCGGAGAAACACAAAGAAAGATAGAGACTTTATTTTATACTATTGAGAAATATCTGCATAAAACTGAAGCTGTGGAGAGCCAAGATTTTATAATAATCTAGTTTAAATATATGCATAGGGTGAACTTTCTTTAATTTATTAAAACCCTTATTTTAACATAAACGGGTATGAGTCGCTCTCTTTTGCTCCACTTCCATGGCGTCGGAATATATCTTTCTCTTTCTGTTTCTCTTTACATAATATCTTTCTTCTCTCTCATGTACGACAAAAAGTATAGTATTATATCAGTTGTCTGGTTCCCATGATACAAGCTATAATTAACCTACTTTGGGGCTAGATGGCGCTGTGTGAAATGTCCACCAAAAAAGACTTTTGTCAATTTCATCCGCTTAGTATTTCGTTCCTGGCTGTACATTCTGGTCTCGGCGGGCAGGTGCGCGCGCGCACAAACCACACCAATCTACAAACGCATGCAAAACCTCGCGGTTGCGACGTGATGGGATCACTCAGCGTGGTTTTATTCTACTAATAATGGTTTTATTTGTTAGCAACCGGTCATTACACACGCACGCACTGGATTTACATAATATTTACTTATTATGTTTTCGTGTCTTGGATCTTTAAATGAAAACAGCGCATGGCTGTGTTACAATTACTATTATTAATGTTAATCTGAACTTTTGCGTGTACGTGTATAAAACAATTGTAATGGATAAGTAGCAAACTTGTTATATTCCGATGCAATTCGGGTCGTGTTCTACATTATTATTTTTATATGATATGGTTATGGAATTTCGATGGGTAGTAGCCCAAAATAAAAGTTGTCTAGTAAGAAGATGTAGCTATATGACTGATGTAACTGATTACACCAATTCAAACAGTAAGTGACATCCAGTTTGAAAACTAGTTAATTCATAACACTGAATACAATAGGTGACAGTTTCCAAATGTGTTTTGTACGCAGACGATTTTTATCTCGGGCAATGAATTAAATGCCATATGTGATATCGAATATTTGAATAATTTACATGATATCCAATATTTGCAATTTCGTAATCAATCTTCTGTATGTCGGACAAAAGTATATTATATAATGCACATAATGTAATTTTTTCATTAATAAAAATGTCAATGTTTGGTATCAACCTACCTTAAAATGTCAAAAACGCCGTATGGGCAAGATTTATTTTCTTTCTAGCCTGAGACCTAGTTAATATATATTAATATGAACGCACATACGTCAAATAGCTAAGATGTTTTTACTTGATAGTCACGGAACTTTTTCACTTGAAACATTTATGTGCGGTATACAGCGTTCTCATAATGGTGAAGGAAAACATCATAAGAAACCCATTGTCCTGGAACCAATTGAAGACATGTGTCTTGTGCACGAAAGGAGTCTCTGAGGTGTATTTTAATTCTCCACACTGGTTTAAAAGCGGACCAGTGAGACACGATTAGTAGCAACCGAACACGGGACAAGAATTTTATTAGTCACAACACGAGTAACCCAATCGTAATAGCCAAGAAAAATATTAATCAAAAGTATAAAGAAATATATCTGAAGGCATTCGCGCCGGCGGCGGGCGGCGGCGGCTAACATCGTGAACCGATAACTGGACTTCGGAAAGCGTGCCAAGCAACGCCACAATACAAATTCTCGAAAATAATTCAAACATTCAACGTTCCAAATTACAAAAAGCAATCAAACGAGTCTCGTGCGATCCCCGAACTAATGATAGTGAAAGAATTCGATAGGAGATATGAAAGAGGACTCACAAAGCGGCAGCCGTTCTCATCTACAGATAATCTATTTGGTGTAACCTCACGACCTCCGCCCGCGCCGCGCCGCGCCGGTGTCCGCGGTTGGTATTACAATATCATTAAAGAGAGATCGCATCGAGCGCCGGACAGTCATCCGCTTACTGGCCTCCCTCCCGTCCCGTCTCACAAACATAAATAATAATAAATATTGGTGGACATTTCACACAGCGCCATCTAGCCCCATAGTAAGCTAAGCATAAGTAGCTTGTATGTTAACCAGACAATAATACTTTTCTTTGTAAATACATATAAACACCCAGACACAAAAAACATTTATGTTCGTCACAAAAATGATTGTCCTGGGTGGGAATCGAACCCACGACCGCGTAGGAGGGTTACTACCAACTGAGCTTTGAGGCCAGTCGAAACATACGATCACTTAAAACAACCATAAATGAGCTTATCCATTTGTTATACCTATGGCCAACATTATCTGTGACTGGACGTTTTTTTTCGAGGAAAATATGTCATTGTAAATGTCAAATGTCATTAATCCACAGATTAAACAATAAATAATATCAGTGGACATTTCGCACAGCACCATTTAGTCCCAAACTAAGCATAGCTTGGAAAATGGGAACCAGATAACTAATCGAAAGCTTATATACTTTTTTGTAAACATACATATAATCACACACGTCACACGAATAGTTGTCTTGCGTGGAAATTGAAACCGCGACTGCAGCGCAGAAGGCAGAGTTACCAACTGAGCTGTGAGGCCAAGTGGGTATTCTGTACGGTAAGTAAAACTTTATGCTCTGTGACCGGATGTTGATCGGACGCTCTGAGAGGAAACGTCATGATTGGCGCTCGGTCCCAACCTGTAATAAACATTATTTACCTTTATAGCTAGATAATCATTCTAAGTATTGTGGGGGGAAATAAGCGGCATTGCTCGCATTACCTCATCCTTTCCTTTGGTATCTCTATATGGGCATGCATGTCGCTCGACTTGTTCTTAAACATTCCGAAATGGTTTGTGTCTTCCTTCCACGGGTATTAGTGGACTTTCGAGAGCGTGGTGGCCTAGTGGTACTGACCCCGAGTTTCAATCCGGAGGTCGCCGGTTCAAATCCCGACGTGCACCTGAGTTTTTTGATTGAAAGATTTATGTGCGCAATACCACGTTCTCAAAACGTTGAGGGAAAACATCGTGAAGAAACCGACATGTACAAGAACAAAAAATTCTAAGAAAAAGAATAGAGAATAGAATAGAGAGAAAGAAGATAATTTCAAGGGCACGAAAGGAGCCTCTTTGAGGCGCACTTAAAATCCTTTCACCACACTGGTTCGAGGGAACCAGTGACCTCGAATAGAATAGAATAGTGGACTTTCTAGGCTGTCGTGGGATATTTTTAATTTAGAGCTACGATGCGAGCATATGGCCCACCTGGTGTTAAGTGGTATCATCGGCCCATAACAGGCGATACGACTTGGGCCCTCTTTTACTGTATGTACCTCATACCAAGTCAGCACAGACCTCAGAAAATCAAGTCGCATCGTATGCACCCGTAACTCAGAGACGTGAAGGTGGAATGTCTCATGTGCCTGTAGTTTCACCGGCTACCACACCTTTATAACTGGAACACAGTAACGATACTGCATTACTGCTTGGTGGCAGAAATGGGTATGGTATTCGTGTAAGTTCTACTGTTACTAATATTATTTATTATTATTATTCTCTTTTTTTATCACAATAATTAATTTTATTCAAAGTACAGTGCTCAACGCTTTTAATTTCTTTTAAATCTACACATTTATTGTATTATTTTTTAATTTTACAAGTATGTAATTTTACTTCCATTTATTTCCATTTTTAGATAAAGTCTACGCATAAGCAGTTATTATTGTAGTTAAGTTTATTATTTACATAATTCAAACAATTCCAATTATAAACGCATAATAGCATTATTAACGCATAATTGGAGTTTTGGAGTATTCTTGCGTTTTTTTTTTTTTTTTTTTCTTAAATTCATCATTATTAATAATGGAAACGAGGTTTCAAATTTCGAATTAACGACACACCTACAAAATCGACCGGCAAGTTTGAGGGACGCAATCTTCAAATCTCCACGACAGCAAAATGAACGCACTTTTGTAAATGGAATAATTATCGTGGGTCACAAATCTCCAGCGGCTGCAGTTCATTTATGTCCGGCCACAGAGCTAGTGTCGCGATACTATCGATATCTGCGCAGTGGGTGTACTCGATAGATTTATCGACTGTTTCACCCGTAAAGGTGATTTGTGATCCCAACCCTACATTCTGAATTTAAAACATTCGTTACGCGTAGAACCTCTTTAGATCGTTTAGATAACGAGTGAAGCTCTTTGAATAACATTTAAAATTATTCACTCACTACTACCTACTAATTATAAGTAACGCTACAAATATAATTACATATTCATATTACTATTACAGCATTTTAAATCATATTTATCGAGTCGTAAAATGTACTTGTAAATTACCTTTGTGCTTTTTGACATTTTGTCAAAGTAGTAGGAGGAAGGAAGGTAAAAGAATCATTAGTTAGTCATTAGTTTTTATCTCCCTAAAAACCTAACTTTTTTTCAATAAATTGTTTCGAAACTATCTGGCACCAGAACAAATGTTGTAGCTACAAATTAAGGGCTTAAGTAACTTCATTTGACTTTCACCGACGCATTTACTATGAAAATAATATATGTTAGAGTTGAGGATATATACAAGATACCATATTTATTTAACTTATTATGTTTTTGTACATTATATACGCGTTACTATATTTTATAATGCAAATAATAATCAAATACATATTTAAATTCCTTTTATATTTTTATTTATTTATGCATCCTGGATCGATGTAGTTGGTTAGCCGATGTTTCACCTGAATAATTAATAAGGCAGAGAGGATCTAGTGCTTGACATCTCCATTGGTATCTGAGATATAGATAAGATATCTGTTTGAGATAGCAGATCGGTAGTAGCGGCCGCTTTCGTTTCGCAACTGGTCCGTAGGGCCCTTATAAGGCGCTTACGGATGTTACCCTAAGGTGACCAAGTGTTAGCTAAGTTACGGAAACTGTAACACGAAATAAATTAGAACTCTATTTTTCGCATTTGCGTTACTGTGTTCCGGTTTGAAAGGTGTAGTTGCCGGTGAAGTTACAGGCACATGAGACATTCTACCTACACGTCTCAGAGTTACGCGCATACGATGCGACTTAGGTCTCGTGGTACCTAGTAGGGGAGGACCCAAGTCGCATCGGTTGTTATGGGCCGTGGTTACCACTTATCGGTTCTCACCATATATTTTCCTTCATCTTTCCAAAAACGTATACACAGTGTTTTCAAGCAAAAACTTATTTCGTCACAGTTGCTCTGGATTTGAACGAGTGACCTTCAGATGGAAAGTCGAGCTGTACCACTCGGCCACCGCGCTCGGAGCACATTCTGTTAATAAATAATCTCGCACATTATCATGGTCACTACACTTGTAAGAGACCATATCTCCTCTCGGTAGTACGACAAGATGGCTCATGAGTTTTGTTTGTTTGTTTGTTTGTTTGTACTACTGAATATGTATGAGAGCATTTGCATGTCTTGTCTAACTCCGCATTAATAGATGTAATATAATTGTTTGTGCGCCTCGTAATGTATGAATTGTGAAGTTCACCACTGTATAATCATTTATAATGGTGGTTATCTCTTGTAGATAATGTAAGTTTGTTTACATTTGTATTATTTATCTATAATTAAATAGGCCAAGACAAAATAGCATAGAAACTTTTTCTCTTTATTATTTGTTGTACATAGAAAACTTGCCTAATACAAAGTAAAGACAAGTAATAAGGCGAACTTAGCCCTAAGAAGAGTTCTCTTCCAGCAAACCTTTGAGGCTCGAGAGAGGTGATTCACGGTGACGTGTACAAAATAAAGATAAATTAAAACTAAACTTTAAAGCTGCCAAAACGAACATATTAAAAAACCTACATAGTTTAAACATATATAAATACAAAATACTGACCACTATATACCAAAAATATCTTACTTTTATATTTCATGTCTCTAATGTATATGTGTACTAAATAGCGAATAAAGTGCACGTCGGGATTTAAACCGGCGACCTCTACGAGGCGACGCGACGCTATCGAAATTAAATGATAAATTATGTTGGTTTATGGTTCGGCCATGAATGTTTTACTTATCACGCACCAACGTAAAACAATTGTAATTTATCACTAACGCTAATGCGAATATCTGATCAGGTCTGAAGTGGTTCCGTATTCGGGCGCGTGTTTACTAATATTACATTAGCTTGTTCCCAATGTAGGTTTCTCGTGAATTACACGTGGGACGCTGATATAATTTGCATTGAGAGCCTATTGTCTCACTTTTGGAAGGCGATTGCAAATTGTTGCTATTTTTGACCGACTTTCTAAGTAGTAGTAGAACTTGTGCCAAGTTCGCCCGGAGAAATACTGCCACCACACCTGGTAATCTGCCACCAAGCAGTGATGTCAAAGCACTCGTGTTGCTGTGTTCCGGTGGAAGGGAGTGGGTGCCGGTGAAATTGCAGACGCATGAGACGTAACATCCCCGTCTCGGGGGGATGGACGCAACGCAATACGACTTAGGTCATCTCATACTTTGGTGGAGAGGACTTGAGTTGATACTTAACATCAGGTGGGCCGTCAGCACGTTTCACCGCCCTAATCACATAAAAAAAAACTTTCGCTGCTATTTTTAATCGTCCGGGGAAGTACTGTCACCCCATTTCTGCCGCCAAGCAGTAACGCATTCGCGTTACTGTATTTCGGTTTGAAAGGTGTGGTTGCCAGTGAAATTACAGGCACGTGAGATATTCCACCTGCACGTCTCTTGTTACGGGCGCATACGATGCGACTTGGGTCTTGTCGTACCTAGTAGGGGACCCAAGTCGTATCGGTTGTTATGGGCCGATATTACCACTTAACCAGGTGAGCCATCGGCTCGTTCTGTAACTGTATCACATAAGGAGGAGGTTCTCAATATGGTTGTATTTTTTTTAAAGTCCTATTTTTATTTGCTTTCATAATTAATATAAAAAGTCAAGGGACGGGCTTGAATGTCCCCCTGTGTAAGTATGGTAGCCGGCTTAAATACAGCATTCCAACAGGCATAACAAACAAGGTTCACCCTTCCCTATTAAGAAAATATCATTATAGTGTAAAGATAACGATCCGTAATGTCTGTCTATCCATAAGAAGCGCGGGCGCACTTTCTTCGCTCTAGAGGGCGCGTCGGCACGCGACCGCTACTCGTGCCGCGTTAGAGACGAGACCCTGTCGATAATGTCGACGTCGCTTATCGATACATTATAGATATTATTATATATATATAATGTACCATTTATGTGACGAACATAGATATTTGTTCTGTGTATGGGTGTTGAATTGTATTAAATATATGTATTTACAAAATAATAGTTTATATGTATTAGTCGTCTGGTTCCCATGATACAAGCTATTCTTAGCTTACTTTTGGGGCTAGATGGTTCTGTGTGAAATTTTCACGAATATTTATTTATTTATATCCCATTTAGTATAACAAATTCAATACCTACTACCTTCGATGCTATGTCAGGTTAGCTACTTTCTAAAGATATAGAAATTTTAAATGTTGTAAATAGTACATGAGATGGTGACCTTTTATTATGCACTGTACACCAATAATAATAGTTAATAATAAAACTTTATTGCCTATTATTATTATTATAAATATCATAAATAAAAAGTGAATAAGAACTCTATTTGTTGGCAGCGCATAATCGCATACTATTTTAAAATGTAGTTTTTCAAATAGGATGTTTACCAAATGGGATGTAGCTATAAATTGACACCAGCTTTATCGACAGCATATGTTTGGGGTTAATCGCTATTTTATCCGAAGCTCTTTCTTCTACTACAACTTAGTGTTCATTTTTTAAAAGTAATGGTACTACTCTGTTGCGAACCATATCGCTTCTGTCGCAGCTATAGGCTAGGATTGTAGAAATGATTAATGCTAAGTAAGATGATTCCAGCAGTGCTCAATCTTAAGCTTATATTAAAGGAAGCCACTAGATATAGAATATCTTAATTTTCTTTAAAATCTTCCACATTTACAATCTCAAAAATAATTTACTATTAATTTTGAGCTTTAGTCTGAAATATGATTTTCAGTCATTTTATTATGTTTCTGTGTTTGTTTATGTAAAATAAAATAATTTCGGAGCATGATCTGAGCATCTACATCTATTTATACACAGCATAATCTTAAAATATGCTGCTAGCATCGACGAGTGTGAAACATCGACAAGTGATTAGAAACGGCACAACCCTACCGGTTTACAAGTGGCACGAGCCGATACCATCTACCATCGATGAACAAGTAGATTGTTTCACCAGAATACCGCGTTTACGATACAGCGGCCAACTCGATTGTTAATATATCGATATAATCGTGAGACGCGATTCACGTTTCGAAAGTATTATGTTTGTCTGTTTGATTGTGAGTTAGTGAGGAAGTGATTTAGTTCGCGGCGCGACCTAACAGTAATCGAAAGAATCGATACAGTTTCGATTGATAAATATTGTTTTGTTTTCACTGGGTTCTCTCTCTGGTGTATTTGAGTCACTAGTTCTCTCGAACCAGTGTGGTGAAAGGATTTTAAGTGCGCCTCAAAGAGGCTCCTTTCGTACACTTGACACATGTCTTCGATTTTTTTATTCTAGGACATGTCGGTTTCCTCACGATGTTTTCCTTCGGCGTTTTGAGAACGTGGTATTGCGCACATTTATCTTTCAATCGAAAAACTCATAGGTTATACTCATAGGATACTCGGGTCAGTACCACTAGACCACCACGCTCTCATATAAACTGAGTGATGACCAGTTTGACCAGACGCCACTAACCTGTATATTATTATTTTAGAACCTAATTGTTTTCATATATTTTAAGTGATTACAAATACAATAAAGCACCGCGATCAACATTGCAATAACTTAGCAACACTAAGTAACGGGCTGGTCCAGCGTTTGTTTAACGGGAGTTGGGAGAGCCGTGCACTAGTGCAGGGAAAGAGAATACTAGTCTCAGTCTTGTAGACTTGACGTCTTCAAGATCGGTTTTGTTTTCTATCTATTGAATTGTTCTGATTTTCCAAAAAGGGGTAAAAAAACTATTTGAATAAAATTCATAACTATATTAAAATTAAAGCATTAAAAAAAAATTCGTTTCATCTTTTACATTAATTTAATTAAATTTTTAATTTTTATAAATTATTTCAATAATCTCGTCATTTACGTTAGAGTGTCTTCTCATATACGGCGGTAAGATCCCTCATACTTATTTTATAAAGTTATAAAATTGTTGTAAAATATTTTTTTATTTATTTCTCTCACAATACAGTCAGCACTTAAGTTAACAACAGAGTATTACATAAAATGAGATAAGTATTTTTATAATGTATATGAATAGATACATGTTGATTTTTATCTTAAACCTTGCAAATTAAATCAATAATGACCAATCGGATTGACTTCGCATAAAATTCTTCAGTCCATGAAAATCGACTTTTTAAGTTTTAAGATATCAAAATAATAAACTAAGTTAGAGCACAGACATCACTAGAACTCGGATACTCGGACAGCAATTAACTTCTGCTATTAAAATAACCCCAATTTAACCCTTGTTTAATTTAAACAACTAGTTAATCAATTATGTTTAATTTATGTTTATATCGCCGCCAGCTGGTTAGTTTATTGGACAATGCAGTAAACATGGCTCTCACAAACGAATAATTTCTCTATTATAATCAGAATACAAAGAAAATAATTTCTTAAGTGTAAAAATATATATATATATGATATCGTATAATTTATATTAGTATTAGTTAGATAAAATATAAAGAATTATATATTTATGTGTAATATATTAGTTCCACTCATTTTATGTTAATATGTGTTATCCTTTCTGCATCTGGTTATCTGGACCAAATCAGTTACAACTATTGGTGCAACGTTTTTATTAGATATCTCAAACAAAATAAAAGCTTGTGTAAACTCTAGACATACCAGAACTAGTGAATCTCTTACATTTTTAACATTCCGTTAATCTGGCTATTATAATGTAAGATTGCTAATTAAAATTACAACATGGTCGGTGAAGTGTACCATTTAAACTAACTAGACGAATCCAATTATAACTTGAGACATTAACATAAAATGTACAAAATATTCACACAAACAACCCGAGTCCGCATCACAGCATCGTATTAATTATTACCGTTTTATAGGGGTATCGGATTCTCGCATTCTTCGACTCCTAACAGTCTAATAGATAGAATACATTACACGTAATACCTATAATTGAGAAACATACCTCAAACTGTTGGCATTGTTGTAATCTACCCACTTTATCTTGACCTTTAGTCGTTCCGCGTTTAATACGAGTCAGAGGTCACGTTAGATGGAACGGAACGCGCCAACTCGGCTGGGCGGTTTCCGTTCTACGCTCGGCCGTTATCGCCCGAGCTCGGCCGTTCCCGCCCACCGGAGCATACCGTCACTGTTTCTCCAACGGCCGTTATAACCTATCTCTTTCCCACGTGGAGGTGAAGCCACGCCCACAGAGCGGCGTTAGGTTATTTTCCAATTATTGTGCGGAAGGTTTTTGCGGCCGATGCCCGAGATGATAAGCTTTCTAAGATGAAGGTAATTTGTGGTCAGTGGAACGACGAAATATTTGGACAGTGGAGCCAAGTAGCTATAAACGGTATCTACAATAAAAACCTTTTAAAGAATAATATTGTAGGTATATAAATGTGTTCGCATTTCGACGCAAGTTCACTTCGGTTCAGTAAGAGCTCGAGGAAGTCAAGCGGTTGGATTCCCGCCGCAAACTTCAATTCGTTTTTGAAGTTGAAGTTGCCGACCGAAGATATACTAATACTAGTATTAAAGGATTTTAAGTGCGTTTCAAAGAGGCTCCTTTCATGCAATTGACACTTGTGTTCGAAACACGAAATTTATAAAGTGAAAAATCTAATTGGCGCAGAGATTTGAACCTGCGATCACCGGATTGGAACTTGTGGTCTGTTCCATTGGGGCAACACGCTCACTAATATATATCTCTATATTAAATAAGTACTGTAGACCTTTTTGAAGGAACCCTGAGTCTCAGACGAAACGTGCAAAATAATCAATTGATTTTTATCGTAGATACCTATTTCGAGGTTAGTAGTATATACTTCTATGGGCCTTGTCTGTATACAATAGAATATCTAATGTGACGCCTGATACAAAAAACACTAACGGAATCATAATGCATATAACAATTTTAAAATTGTTTATGAAAATAATATAAAGTACTTGAGAACAACAATTGGGTCCATCTCGTTAACGAAAAATATTTTCGTAACTCGTTATCTCGTTATGGCGATTTAATAATAACTTAAAAGTATATAGCAAGTATCACAATGTAACGAGTTGATCTTAGATAGAAAAAATCGCCGCGCCATCGCACTACTGGTAAACATTTAATTCGAAATAATAATATAATAACCTGAGTGGTAAAATTTTTAATGATTCCATTACAAAGTAAAAGTTAGAAAGTAGCGCTCCACCGAGCAAAACGACAATTGATAAAAAAAGAACACAGAGATGGCCAACGCCTGACCCCTTACCTCATCACAGTAAAAAGTAAAAAAAATGGCGCTGGGCTCAGGTTGTAATTACGTGCTGACGTCCGACTGAGACTGTGAATCTAATGCTCGGTTAATATTTTGTTTCAAGTAAGCAAGAAGTTGCAGTTTTTTTTTTCATCATTTTTCTACTAGCCTCACTGACTAGCTGACCAGTGACTGACAGTTTGCCGTGTGCGGTCGGGGTTCGATTCCTATACGGGAAAAATATTTGTTTGACGAACATTGTTTGTTCCGTGTCTAACTATTCTATTCCATTCGAGTCACTGGTTCTCTCGAACCAGTGTGGTCAAAGAATTTTAAGTGCATCTCAAAGAGGCTCTTTTCGTGTACTTGACACGTTTTCGTATAGTAAATAAAGTATAATAATGATATGTCATAGAGAAAAACAATGGGCCCTTGTGAAGAGATTTTAATGTGATTATAGGCTTGTTAGCCTATAATCACATCGGGTGGGCCGTCTGCTTGTTAGCAGACGGCCCACTTGATGTTAAGCGATTACCGTCGTCTATTGACATTTGCATCCTCACGGAAGCCAATTCGTTGAAACCCTCTAGGCTACCTCTAGGCTAGTTTATTTTTAAAGTCATTAAAGTGACGAACGAGCTGACGGCCCACCCGGTGGTAAGTGGTATGGACATGGACGCACTGCGTTGCGTCCATGGCCTCGAGCCGACAGCAAAGTGTAATAAAAAGGAGAAGTGTCTCGAACATACCGAGACTAACTTCTCGATGTACAGCTGTGCATCGTCAGCTCTAATATAAGCCATTGCTCGCCTTAAGTTAATACCAATCTTTATAGGGTAATGCGAGTGTAGTGATGCCGTACGCGGTATGTTGATTATCGACGTCGATACTATGTTATTAGTGGAAATTGTTACCGGTGTGTTGGCAGCATTGTTCTAATGCATTATGCTCGGTGGTTTGTTTATTTTGTCGATTATATTTTGTTATGTACCGCTGTTCATTCATATCTAATTATATACATTGAATAGAAAGCGTTTACTGAAACGTTACATCTAATTCTTTGGCAATTTCTAATACAATTTAATAATAAATCGAACAATCTCGCTCGTTATGAAAAGTTTAATGAGTAGAATCGAAATTGATAATAGTATGTTCCGGTGAATATATTGTCGAAAGATATTATTAGCATTGGCAGCTTTCGATAAACTTACGGCCGTAATACGACTGGCCTCATAGCTCAGTTGGTAGTACCCTGCCTTCTGCGCTGTAGGGCGAGGGTTCGATTCCCACCCAGGACAAACATTTGTGTGACGAACATAGGTGTTTGTTCTGTGTCTGGGTGTTGATATGTATTATATGTATGTATTTGCAAACAAAAGTATTTAAGTATTATATCAGTCGTCTGCTGGTTCCCATGATACAAGCTACGCTTAGCTTACTTTGGCTTGCTATATGGCGCTGTGTGAAATGTCCACTAATATTGTTATATTTATCATAGTAATTGTAAAAAAAGGAAGCCTTGGAGTCTCTTGTCTGTTCTCCCCATGGAGGATCGGATAGGGTTTTAACAGGCGTCAAATTAGCGATAAGTACGCGTGACCTTATGTTTCGGATATTGTTGACGTTTCCAAGCCATTTATGAATTCTGTGAAAATAAAGTTTTTGACTTTGTTATAATTTGTCGGTGCGTGCTTGCCGCTATCGAGCCGGCGCATCACTAGCCGGGAGCAAAGGTTCCACAGAGGGCGCAGGCATCAATTTGCGCGCGGTAGCGGCCGCGGGCGCCGCCGCCCCTGTCATTAGCCCCTCACCCCCTCACCCCCTCACCCCCCGCGGGGAACATACTTTAACCTTTTTTGCTCCCTTCCAACCTGTTCGGCTGCTGTGGCTCCACAGATGCAATTTGAGCCCGGTTCATGGCCACGGGCGATACGCAGTAACCTGTTAACTATACCGCCTACGTTTATATTATCCTTGGGCTCGACACTGTGCTCTGGAATTCGCACTGATCAGTGGTAACGGCTAAGTTTTACCGGACGTTGACGCATTGCGATCTCTCAAGTTAATGTGTTTGCGTTTTTTGATATTTTCATCATATATTTTAAACTAGCTGTTGCCCGTGACGTCCGCGTGGAATTCGGTTTTATCACCACCTATTTTACCCCTTTGGAAAAGTAGCATAAGTTACTCCTTGTTACATCAGCTATTTGTCAGTGAAAGTCCCGTCAAAATCGATCCAGACATTTTGGAGATTAGCCGGAACAGACAGACAGACAAAAATTGAAAAAAAATGTTGTTTTGGTATATGTACCGTGTATACATCCATATGAACTTAGTAAAAAGCGGTTATTTTAATATTACAAATAGACACTCCAATTTTATTTATTTGTATAGATACCACAGCATTATATTTCAACTAAAGCATTCGAAAAAAGGAAACAATGTTACTACGTCGATGTCACAGGCCAAGGGCAAACGATCCTTTAACTTACCTACTACAAAAAGGTTTAAAGGTACTGACAGACGTGCTCAAAAAAAGCATGCTAATAAGCTTGCTTAAAATTAGCATGCTCTGCAAACTGTTCACATTTGCCAGAAATAAGCATGCTTGATTTAAAGCATACTCCTAAATAGGCATGCTCAAAGCAAACGTACGGACAGACGTGCTATTTGGCACCAGGCTCTCGGCCAAAATGGATGTACAAGTATATAGTGACAGTGCTATCCGTACAGAACTTAATAAAATAATCCTATTGCTTACAACGGAATTGTATAAGAACATTTTGGTGAAAAATAAAAAAACAAAAAAAAGGAGAATTTGGGTTCGTAATTGGATAAACAGAAGAGAATCACTGGGAGCAAGTAATCGATTGTTGGCAGAGATGCGAAGCGAAGATCTCGACAGTTATAAAAATCATTTGCGCATACAGTCGTCCGCCGCAGATCGAGACAAAATGGATAATAGCATGCTAATAAGCAAACATGTTCAGACGTGCTCGGAGCACGCCCCCCACCTACCCGCGCCTCAGGTAGCATGCTTGAAAATCAAACGTCGTTTGATTTTTGAGCACGCTTTAAATAAGCATGCTCATTACATTACACACGTGCTACTAATGAGCACTTGCTCAATAAAAGCATGCTTTCGTGCTAGTAATGAGCACGTCTGTCCGTACCTTAACATAACAGGTTCGAGCGGAGAGATGCTTCTCGGAACCCGTAATTCGACCCCCAATTAAACAATTTTCTCGAATATCATTCCGCTTCATTTACCCGCAACAGGTCACTCGGACCGCGGGGCACAGACATTAGTCCCGAACCCATTCCACGTCTAACCCCCATTATAGATAAATATGCCCCTAAACCACGACGTCCGAAGGTTAGGCGGTCACTCCGGCCCGGCCATACGTTACAATTTATTTAATTCCAATACACGAAAGGTTCTAATCTTGGTTCGAACGATTTAAATTTGCATGAGTAAATTTACCGCCTCGCTCGGCTGCCGTCCTTTAACTAGAATGCCATTAACCCTCAAAAGGTCAATTTTTACTTTTTAATATCAAGCGATACATTTCAAAACTCTCTATCTTTCTGTCTAAGCAATGTTCGTAAATTTTAATTAGTCCCGGAGATATAAAAAAATGGTAGGCTGTTAAGTGACGGATTTAAATGGATTTAAAAAGAGTTCTCTGAACATATCTCAAAAACGACAATTTGGGCTTAAAGGCCTTATAGTTAAAGGACGGCAGTCGGTGTTCGGTCTGAAAACGAGCAAAACTACTCCCGCAAATTGACCTGTCCTTCACCACCGCACCCGCGCCGATCTGTCGCCGCTAAATAATTCCGTTCCCATGATCTAGCCGGTAGCTATCTCACTTTAATTATTCATAGACTTTTTGTCGAACGCTTTTTACCGCGCTATGGCCGTTGCCACGAAGCCTTATAAAATTAAAAAACAAAATAATCGAACGTCGCTCGGCGCAATTTAAAAAAGGAATACGTCGGATGACACGGATCGAACTCCGGGCAAATGTCGCGCGGTAAAAAGCGGTCGAGCTCGAGAGGAGACGCGGAGGAGGGCATGTGAGGGGGAGAGGGGTGTGAGGGGATGTGAGGGGGGAGGGAGAGGAGGAGACAGGACGTCACGTAGCCGCCGCGGTTTTTGTCAACGTTCCCGCTGAGATGACAGGTCGCTGGACGCTGCGGCCGCGCGACCTGTCGCTCCGACACGAGACGTCTTGATGCTTTTAACTCGGTCCGTGATTGTCGATGCGTCTATGGTGTATTGAAACCTTTAGATTGCTTTGAGTATGTGACAGTTACGGCGTTAATTTATTTCTTTCTATGCCAAAACAAGAGTGACGGTAAAAAATACGTTGTCGATTTATTATGTTATATCGACCCTTGGCCGCCGACTTAATCGTAAACGAGAACTTTACCAAAATAGCATTTTTTCTTGGAACTGATATTTTAAGTATAACGGACAAGGTTTAGTCGGGATTTCCCGCCAAAAAAACATTTCGAATATATAACTAATGCAAAGTTTATAGTTTTAACATATCACTTGCAACAAAGAATGCTATTTGGGTAAAATTGTCGCTTACGATATTCAATAGATAGTCTCCGGTCAAGGCTCGATATACCTATGGATGCAATAACCTGGTTAAACGTATCGAAAGCCCACAAGTATGTAGACGCCTCGGGCCACAGCGACAGGTGCCCGACCGCAACTCCAACTTTTTTTACTAATTACGAACACCAGAGGATGACGCTGAGTTATTTTGTTACAGAATTTCCGTGAGCAGAGAATCGACGGCGCCGGCCTTCCGTTGCTGACGGAAGACCACTTAACGGGAATGCTCCAGATGAAACTTGGGCCCGCTTTGAAGCTCCGAGCGGTGCTGGCGAGGAGGTTAGAACCTTGCGCTAGTTGCCAGAGCTGTAGCACAGTTGGCACCGCAGTCTCTATTACACAGAATGCCAGTCCGAAGATGAACGGTGCCGTTAAACCGGAACCTAGGAGCAACACTACCAGCCCCAGTTAGAACGTGATTTTTACAGTCAAAAATGTCTGGATTGCATGATGAAATGCCAAATTTATCACTATGGTTTTTCTTTGTTTCATTTTTTGCTGATTTAAACTATGATTTAATTCCCGTTTCGACATATTTTGTTCCATAGTGGTACTTGAACAAATTTACCTAAAGAACCTTTAACTACAACTATTAAATTTGTCATATACTTAAATACCATTTAAAAAATATTTAGCGTTGATGCTATGAGTAATTTGATACTTGTCGTAAATACTATTTCATTTAGCACGTCGTCATCGGCCCTTTCGATATCAAATCAATCCGATAATTCTTAATTCGATTCTTAATCGATTAATTCATAGCTTTGTTTTGGACGATTATTATACCATAAATATTATCAAATGCAACCATTACACCGTCACTGCATTTCGCACTTGATTTATTATATCATAATAACTAGCGTAAGGATAATAATAGTACTGTGCGAATTATTAATAATACTACTTTAGTCATCGTTTCTGCGTTCATTGCGTCTTCCTGTTCATATATTTTTGCATTTAGTTAAGTTTAAGGCTTGTTTCAATGAGTTGGAAGGTTTTTGTGTAAATGTCTGCCGTCCAAATAAAACATGTATTGTGTGTAGAATATATTTTTGTAATGTAACAATTTAAATAATATAGGAGCATTATTATGTGGTACATTTAATTTTAATAATATTTCAACAAATATTTATTAACATTACTGCAGTAAATTGCTCAAAATTTGTAAACAAAGCTTTTAAAAGTTCCTTATATTTAATCAACGAGATGAGTAATATTTGGTGCTAAATGTTTTTTGGACATTAAATAATCGTAGTTAATAAACATTTTGTAAATAAAAAAGTCTGTATATTGTCGTGTCTTACGTTTGAGGCTATTGTTTACATATAATCATATACAGGGTCACAAAGTTGAATTATGTATACACAGTAAACATAGCTGTATAGATGTATATAATCTTCATAATACATTGTAATAATATACATCACACCTGAAGAAAGCTCAGTATAATGATACCGAACTACAGTAAGAAAATTGTATAATACTTGTATCATTTTAGACGTGATCACTTATATAAGACTTGGAGGTATTAATTCGCATAATAATAAGCAGTTCAAGATTAAGTAGAGTCTACTTAAACTAACATAAATAGTAATCAGGCTGATTTCAAATTAACAAATTACCTTTTGTAACCTGAGTTTAAAATAAATAACTGCATATTCATTAACAATTATAGAACAAAGTCCGCCGATATATCTGGCCCGATGTGATATGTAACATTTAATTCATTTTCTGCCACACCACAACATAACACATAGAAGACATGATTGCATTGTTAAGGGGTTTATATTTGTTACAATACAATACGATACGATACGATACGCTACGATACGATATAATACAATACAATACAATACAGTACTATCATACAATATGATACAATAAAATAACTCGCTATCCGCTAAAAACATTTTGTTGTTTACACTTAATGCTAATAACAATAGCTAGTCTTATTGCAATGAGCAATCTCTTCCAGACAACTTTTAAATGAACCTCTTTAACTCAAATATTCGCCTCAACTGGAAGAAAATGTCGAAATTGTTAAATAAAGATGGCGCCTGATTGTTTACTTATAAAGCATTGTTTTTTCTCGAGTTTCGTGTAAGAGGTGACATAGGTGACAGGTAATAATTGTTCATAAAGTCTTATCTAATAAAGATTATTCTATGTTAGAGAATCCTATTCCAGTGAATACTATTTAAATCCAACGTTGCAGTCTTGACATATGTTTATGAACAATTATTATTTATTAATTATATTAATATCCCTTTAATAATTGTGTTTATAAAATAATAATTGTGGTGTTTACCTGTGGTAATCTCCTTAATTGCCAAAATAGAATAAACATTAAGATAATGCTTATATGTGAAAGAGTTAAAATCATTTGATTTAGTATGTAAAACTTTTATTACGCCAGTGGCTAATTTGTAATATATTTGTTTAAGAATAAATCATATCATGAATAATAAAGGTGCTACTTCTTTGTGAATTGTATAAATTTGTGCCTTGGACAGTCTTCCTCTTAAAGAAACGAATTATGTTCTTTTCAGAAAAGTATTACGGTTTTACGCTTTAAATCGGACGATAACGATAATAATAAAACATGGTGTATATAAATTGAAGTGGAGAAAATCTTTATTAAGTTAGTTTTTAGTTATTGAAATATCACAGCTTCTGTAAGTTACTTCGTTATAATGGACCAGTGACTTAAGTTTTACGAATTTTTATTGTACTTTGATTGCAGAAATAAGTAAGCTGCGTTTAGTTTATTTTTTTCTGTTTATCTTAACGTTGATTGTGTGTATGTATCAGTTGTATAATCGGTTTTAGTCACGTTTCCTTGCGAACATTTGTACTTAGTTGTAGTTTTAGTCGCTAAGATTCAACCGACTTTCATTATTTATGTTGAGAAAATAAAAACGATGATTTATTGAGAACTATTTGCTGTTTTATTTAATTATTTTTCCTTTTTTTCTGATTATTATTATTTAAGATTTAAATACATTTTTTAATTACTGTTTATATTATGAGACTATTTTTAATACATATTGTATAACATACAATTTGTATTAATTAATATATAAATTATTTGGAAAAAAAAGCACAGACAACTCAGCATGTGCAAACAAAGCTTAACTTAGTTCTACGTACACCTAATCTTGATGTATTTGACGAAATGTGTCAAAGCCATAGAATTCAAGTGGCGTAGTGTGTAATCTTCATCTTGATTTGAGTAAAATCTTACAGCATGCGGCATCTTTCCATTTATTAAGAACTGTGTACGGTGCTCTGGGCAATCAGTTACTGCATATCCGTGTGGGACGGATCATACAAAACGCATATAAAACGGAAAGAGCCCAACGGTCACTTCTTAGACTCATAAAATGTAAGCCATTTCAACTCCCCACCATTTCATTTAATAACGAATGCCAAGTTCTATTTGTACGTAAACTTTTTATACTTCAGTCCACAGTGTGTCATCATCAAACACTTTATTATAAACATATCGGCGAAACAACAGCATGATCTTTCAAAGGCAATATCACCCAATTCGTACATCATTTGCACGACAACAGGTATACTTTATAAAACGCTAACTTTACAAAAAAAGTGAATAAGATTTGAAATATATACCCCCCTTCCATTTCACAGAACTAAGAGACGATAAAAGAATAGCTCTTACCGCAAGATTATAACGCAACTGAAAATATGTTGTCTATCTTACAATAAATAAATAATTAAATTACACCCTAATTCAGTTGTTATTATTATTTGATTTATATTACTTTTATTAACCTACCTATAGAGTTACATCATAAGTTCAATCATTATTGTTATTATTGTTAAATTATATTAAAATATAATGAATAAATAAATAAATAAGTTCAATTATTATTATAATTGACGTTGTTGACTTATATTAAATTACTGAAATGATTTATTATGTGTAAGTTGAGAAATTGATGCCTTCTGAAAGAAAGTCATTATAATTTTTTAAGTTGCAATCTATATTGTGAAATATTCATCATGTAATAATAATCACCTAACCCGGCGGAGGGCATTTATTGCATTTTTATATTTAGTTATATTTGTTATCTATACATATAATAAAATTGTAGAAAAGTGGTGTCTGTACAATGGAAATATATAAAAAAAAAAGTAGCAGGGGTTGTTATTATATCGATGCCGAACCTGAAATTGTAATTAATATTTTTTTTGTCTGTTTGTCTGTTTGTCTGTGTGTTTGTGCACGCTAATATCAGAAACGGCTTATTCGATTTAGATACGGTTTTCATTAATATATTGTAGTAAGCTTCACTTAACATTTAGTGTTTATTTCATGTCAATCGGTTCATAAATAAAAAAGTTATGTCAATTTAAAGAATCACGGCGAACATTTTTAACGTACAGAGTACGTACTACACGCCTCGCGCCTGAGCGTCCGTGGCTATATAAAGCGCGCTGAGAGCCGCGCCGCGCCGCTGCGCTGCCATAAGGATTCAGTTATTCAAAATATGCTGCCCGAAAAGTCACTATTCCACGCGAACGAAGTCGCGGGCACAGCTAGTTGAAAATAAAATTTCATTTCATATGGGTACCAGACAACTGACAGCATACTTATATTATATACTTTTTTGTAAATACATTACATACGAGTAGATTACATATTGACAACCAGACAGAACAAACATCTACGCTCATCACATAACAATTTGTACTGAGTGGGAGCCGAACCCACGGCCTACAGTGCAGAAGGCACAGTTACTACTCACTGAGCTGAGGCTAGTCAAAATAGAATTTAAGATTCAATGACACTGGGTTTGAGATATGCTGAGAATAGAACTCTTGGTCTTTTAATATTAAAGAAATTACAAAGTCTCAGTTTCTTCGTTTCCGTCGTCAAGGTGGAAAGTCCTCTGCCGATTAAGTTTCTTTACTCTGCGCTCCATCACTTCTATGGTGGTGTAGCCAGAAAAGCCCACTATCAGAAGACCGAGGAGAATGAAAAGCCTGGAAATTCAACATGAGCGTTAAATATGAATAGTAGCAGTAGAACTTGTGCTAAGTTCGCCCGGAAAAGTACTACCACACCTGGTAATCTGCCGCCAAGCAGTGATGCACTCGTATTGCTGTGTTCCGGTGGAAAGGAGTGGGTGCCGGTGAAATTGCAGGCGCATGAGACGTAACATCCCCGTCTCGGGGTGATGGACGCAACGCAAAGCGACTTGAGTCATCTCGTACTTTGGTGGAGAGGAATTGAGTCGTATTGCTGTTATTTATGGGCGGCAGTTACCACTTAACACCAGGTGGGCCGTCGGCTCGTTCCATAACTGTATCAAAAAAAAAAAAACAACCTAGAAATGTATCCTTTCGTGGAAATATTAGGACTGGATTTACTGAACAGCATATTATGATAAATTATTTTTTTGACACGGGTCTGATACTCATAGTACAGCGGTTCGCTCTACGCTACGTTTGCCTCGTGTGCAGTAAGTGGTTCCAAGCCAAATTAAATCAAGAATATAATGAAAAAATTTAATGTTATTGGCTGTATGATTAATTTTAAGAGTTCACTTTATTATGTATTATGAGAGCAGAATTTTGATTAATTAATGATTATTTTTATTGTATGAAAAATGAAATAAAAATAATCTAATGTGTGATGTCGTCTGACCTGGTCTTGACGCACAGGTACGGTGCTGACGCGTAGGACAGCACGCTGCCGGTCGCTTCCCACAGCCTGAAGTTGGAGTAGGCCGCCTCTTCGTCACCAGGAAATAGAATGCCGGAGAGAGCTACGAACGAAGTATTTATTCTTTTCTCACGAAACATTTGTGTGATCAGATTATGTCTGAAACTAGAGGCTACTTCTAGCGTTTTATTATAGAAATCCATAATAAATTACGTCTTATATATTAAATTACTTTAGTGTAAAAGTAAGGTAAGCCAGTACAACACACTATTCTCTGATCAGGGCTCGTCCGCCAGATCAGCAGCGCCGTGATCAGACATAGATGTATCAAATATGTAATGACGTCACATACCATTGACTTGCACCAGCCAGACAGCGTCCGCCGTGCCCCATATCGCGGCCAGTACGTACAACACTATCCACTGATCAGGGCTCGTCCGCCAGATCAGCAGCGCCGTGATCAGACATAGATGTATCAAAAATGTAATGACGTCACATACCATTGACTTGCACCAGCCAGACAGCGTCCGCCGTGCCCCATATCGCGGCCAGTACGTACAACACTATCCACTGATCAGGGCTCGTCCGCCAGATCAGCAGCGCCGTGATCAGACATAGATGTATCAAATATGTAATGACGTCACATACCATTGACTTGCACCAGCCAGACAGCGTCCCCCGTGCCCCATATCGCGGCCAGTACGTACAACACTATCCACTGATCAGGGCTCGTCCGCCAGATCAGCAGCGCCGTGATCAGACATAGATGTATCAAATATGTAATGACGTCACATACCATTGACTTGCACCAGCCAGACAGCGTCCGCCGTGCCCCATATCGCGGCCAGTACGTACAACACTATCCACTGATCAGGACTCGGCCGCCAGATCAGCAGCGCCGTGATCAGACAGAGATTCAACAACTAGAACGTAGAGAATTATTTTTATCCGTATTTGTATCCGTATGTATTTACAAAAATAATTATATAATAAATATTATATCAGTTGTCTGGTTCCCATAAAACAAGCTATGCTTATCTTACTTTGATGGCGCTGTGTGAAATACGAACCAGTATTTATTTATTATTATTAATTGAAAATTAATTAATCTGCCGCCAAGCAGTGATGCACTCGTGTTGCTGTGTTCCAGTGGAAGGGAGTGGGTGCCGGTGAAATTGCAGGCGCATGAGACGTAACATCCCCGTTTCGGGGTGATAGACGCAACGCAATGCGACTGAGTAATCTCATACTTTGGTGGAGAGGACTTGAGTGGTATTGGTTTTATCCATGGGCGGCGGTTACAACTTAACATCAGGTGGGCCGTCAGCTTGTTCTATCACATAAATGACATAAAAAGTAAACCACAAACATATTGGTGTTGGCTGCTTACCAGCGCGGTGACCATCACTGGGAACCGTCCAGTGAGTTTGACTATGGAGCCAGCAACGGGGGCAGCCAGCGCGTTGAACACGCCAAAACATATCATTACGAAACCTATGTTGCTGATGCCGTAGGAACACCCCACGAACGCCTGCAATTACAAATTGAGAAATTCAAGGTTTTGTTGAGTTACTAGATGGTTTGAGAAATTTATTTATCTCTAAGATTACAAAAATCACTTAAAGATTGAAATTTAATTTTATAATTTTTTTTAAATTTACTTAAAGATTATGTCAAATAGCGTAGGCAGAACACATTTTCAACTCAAAGTTCGGTATTATCAGTACCTACCCGCACAAAAAAAAAGATTAATAAACAGACAAGCAGATGACCCACAAAGCCGGATTGCACTGAAGACAGATGAAAATTATTATATACCCCATACTTCAGTTGCTTATAGAATGTTAGAATTACAAGTATTTACATGATGGCATCAATATTTACATTTATATTACAGTGTCAACATTTTCTCGGAGCGCCTACAAAAATTACGTTGGCAATTACCGTTACTGCTTGCTCGTATGCAAATAAATATACAAGACAGGTACACAGCAAGGCTTCATCCATGATTAACAAAATACCTCAGGCTTATGTAAAATATATAAACTCTTAACAATTAAGGTAAAATTCGCAATATATAATAATAAATATTGGTGAACATGTCACACAGCGCCATCTAGCGCCAAAGTCATCTAAGCATAGCTTGTATCATGGGAGCCAGACAACTGATACACTACATAATACTTTTTAAAATACATACATATAATACATATTAACACCCAGACACAGAACAAACATCTATGTTCGTCACACAAATGTTTGTCCTGGGTGGGAATCGAACCCACGACCTACAGAAGGGCTGCGCAGAAGGCAGGGTTACTACCAACTGAGCTGTGAGGCCAGTCTAAATATAATATAATTAATTTAGTCTTTGGCTGCGTCCGTCACGATAAGACATTACATTTTTTTCGAGGCACGATATGGGCTACTTCAAAAGAAACGTGAATAGGTACCTACATGGTAGGCAACGCATTGGTATCCGCGAGCATGCAAATGTCAATAGGCGACGGTAGCCACTGAACATCGGGTGGGCCGTCTGCTTGCATGCCTATAACTAAAAAAAAAAGATTAATTTTCCTCCATACTACACGTGTGGCTCGTACCTGTGTGAAGTCAGCAGCCATAAAAGCCTGCTCAGCCCCAACGTAGCCGATGACAGGCAGCAACAGCAACTGGTACTTGTGGCGCAGTTGCCGCAACGTCACCGCCAGCAACACCAACCCAGACTTGCCTTCGTTGCTGCTCTTGCGGCCTAACGTGTATCTGAAACCAGTTGGGGGGGTATGTATAATACATTATGCCCCTCACTTTTACAATTTTACAAAGTCAAACGTACCTAGAAAGAGAATCCACTCCAAAAGCTACGAGCAGAACTGCAGAGGCCATGCACGCGAGGAATATTCCAGCTATGACTTGGATCTTTAACGGAGACGGCGGCTCAAGATTCGCATTGCCCTGAAAATTATATCACAAAAATTATTTAAAAATTAAGAAAATTATATTTATATAAATATAGATGGACACAGCGCCATCTAGCCCTAAAGTAAGCATAGCTTGGTCTATGGGAACCAGACGACTGATAGAATACACATATACTTTTTTAAATACATTCATATAACTAGCTGTTGCCCGCGACTTCGTCCGCGTGGAATTCGGTTTTATCACGTACCCCTATTATACCCCTCGGAAAAGTAGTCTAAGTTACTCCTTGTTACATCGGCTATCTGCCAGTGAAAGTCCCGTCAAAATCGGTCCAGCCATTTCAGAGATTAGCCGAAACAAACAGACAGACAGACAAAAATCGTAAAAAATGTTGTTTTGGTACGGTGTATACATCTATATACACTTAGTAAAAAACGGTTATTTTAATATTACAAACAGAGACTCTAATTTATTTATTTGTATAGATACATAATAGCACCCAGACACAGGACAAACACCAATGTTCGTCATACAATGTTTTTCCTGGGTGAGAATCGAACCCACGACCTACAGCGTAGCAGGCAGGGCCCAACTGAGATATGAGGCCAGTCTGAAATCTTCTATGGAAATAAAGTTTTTGACTTTGACTTCTATGAAACAACTCACGTGAGATGCACTTCCGCTGCAGAAATTGACTCCACAGGTAGATCCGAAGTCAATTGTTGGAGCTGCAGTGACATTGATGAACGGAATCGCTGAAGAAGTCTCGTTCAAGGACAGTTGATCGCCCAATGATGATGACAATACTGTAAATGAAACCAATGCACACGTCACAATTATTTCATGAAGTAATCTTACTATCATTAAATTTAAGGTTTATGGTTATAAAGAACTTACAACTCACTAAAGTTGAGTCTTCATGGAGTTATCTGCATTGAATCGTGTGTGTAGTGGTGTGACCATCTCTTTTATAATGCCTAGATATCTGACTCTACCTCGGCTTAATCGCGTCCTATTGATACGAATTTGATCAATGGACTTAGTCAAGCTAAAATAATGTGAATATGAAATCAGAAAATAATATGTATGTATTGCAAATCATTATGTAAGTTATATTATTTTATATTAAATCTGTCATTACAAACCATTTATAAATAATGAATCTCGACGACTATCATAAGCCTTAATAAATTCAATTATAATGGTTATATTTCTGTCAATAAATGGGTAGCTTTAGTTTGTGAACAAGATAAAACAATCATAAATCGCTATTAAAATAATTGGTCGGCGATCATGGTGGCAATGTACAGTTTCTTAATAAGTGTTAAATACATTGTATGTATGTGATTAATGCTAAACGTGTAAATGTAAATCGATTGGCACCGGTGCTAGGCAAGATTATTATATTGTATAAGTATATATTCAATTAACTGCCAGGTAGAATGATGCCCAAAACGCTAGACACTGCCTCGCTGGAGTAGAATGCTCAATCTGTGAGCCAGAAAAATGCCAGCTTTCAGCTTTGTTGCTGCCAGAGTTTTGGACAAACCACGTGGTAGCGATTTGGTTCAGTTGAACTATCTATAGAACGTTGGAAACGGCTCAATTGGTTTCATTGTATTTGGAAATATTATGTACAATATTATCTTCGTCAATTGTTGTCATAATGTATTTTCATGTTTCGTCAGTTACTCATAGTTTAATACATAAATTATTTGAGGAAGCCAGTGAAAGGTCACGCAGTGCTTAAAATAGTCTAAAATATTTCCGTCTAAACAAAGTTCTTTATTTCAGCACAAATTTATGAATAGATAAGTGGCTAGTTAAACAAGTCAGGGCCAGACATTCAACTTACTTTCATTCCTACCAGACACGATAAAATCGTCAATGTCATTTAAAATCAGTGTAGCGAAGAAATAAAACAAAGAATCACCTATTATTGGACACTAGTTACATCAATAGGACATTTTTTTTTATTCTAATAGGCCCTCATTTGACCGCAATCTCACCTGATTTTGAGTGACGATGCGGTCTACGATGTAGCATGTGCGCCTAGAAGATACCTATTCACTCTCCTCTTGAAGACCTCCAGATTATAGTATATACATATATTTTATATTATATATAATATTAGTAATATTTTTATTATACCTACTTACAAGTTGGTAAAAGTCTCGGTGACTTCCCACTGTTTCACCCCTAGGCGCAATAGGATGGGTTTATACTGCTAGTTCTGTACTTGGACATACATTGTGGCATTTTTATTCATACAAACATATCTACACTGCAGTTACTATATTCCAGTTGGTGCCACTGCAAGGATTCCAGAACAGCCCAGGTCTTGATGGACGCAAAGTTCTTTGTATTCCACAAACGCTAAGCGTAGGGGGCCAATGTTTTTTTTAAACCAATGTAATAAAATAAACTAGCATTTATTGAAAATATTCCTATAACTTACTAGCAGAAGAGATAAGGTTGCCCCAAATCTGGGCCATTTGATAGAACATGAAGAACAGGCCGAAAAACCGCACCACCAGCACTTCTGCCGGAACCCCGGAGAGTTTTGCGTACGGTTCCGCTACCTATGAGCAAAGAAAGTTGTCATTGCAAAAATTATTAGTTAACAGGCATAAAGCAGTTACAAATATTATGGAAGTCTGTGCTCTCTATAAGAAACTGTAGGTATGTAACTAGAGTTTAGAGACTACTGAGTAATACTGCTTTTTACCAGTGCCCCTTATCTGAAACACATGGCCCTTTATAATTATTGTTTTACTGATCTTACAGGACGTGACAGTATCTGGTTAAGATTGGGACAGTAACTGGTTAAGATTGGGACAGTATCTGGTTTAGATTGAGACAGTATCTGATTGAGATTGCAAGATTGGCTCATGAGCCAAAGAGCGGGGCACATTTGTGGCTGAAGCTGTTTTTAAAATAACTCGCAAAATCGCAATTGTTTTGTAAGATTTGTAATTATGTATTTCTACCAAAGTCTAAGCTATTATCACCGAGAGGCCAAAAAACATAGATATAACTAGAAATTCCAGAATTGTATTCTTATTGTAATTCAAGATTTCAGTAGTCGAAACTAACTTAATTTACCTTAGTTAATTAAAGTAAACTAACACTTAGATGCTACTACATTACTAAAGTTGAGTTAAGTAATGTAGTAGCGCCTTAATATCTGCTTATAGTTGGTAAATGAACTCTCAAAAACGTCTCTACTTCACTGTCCGTATATTTGTCTTGCATACAAAATGCTGTTTAATTGTCCTTCCACTGTTAGAGCCAAAATCGTTATTGGATTTGGATACATTTTTGCGTCCAGGCCAACTGAACGATTCATACTAGTTAACGTCTGTTTGATGATCAGTTGACATATTCGCTGGGAACATCTGGAACATGTGTACCGTTCAAACGTATGGTCAGAGAAAAAACTCTAAGACGCGTTTGTCACGATCGCTTAGGATATAATGTTGTTAATAAATTTATGAAATACCCTCAATATTACCTTACCTATAACTTACATTCCCTTAACCTTTTGATATTTTACTATTCTATGCCATAAGTGGTAGTTCTTGGTGTTAATTATAATTGTGACTTTGTATGTGTAATTGTAACTAAGCATTATTGCTTAGTAGCTACGTCTCGTGTTGCTTGTTATGGGCAGAGGTTACGACTTAACTCCAGGTGGGCCAACTTTATTTCATAATTTTTTTCTTTTTTTTTCGTTCCTTTTTCACAGACTACACTTAGTAGACCTACCATTATAATTTGTTGATTACCCGCACGTGACATAACTATGATAATTTAAATTCAAGTCACAAATATATGTCGACAAAGCGAGATAGGTACCGAAACTAAGACCCACATACACGGGCTACGGATAAAAATTCGAACAATGTTCGCATTTAAGTCGTTAGTCTAGAATTTAAATCGGATTTTGTGTATATATCTCCTTTTAATATAAACAAATAAATTAATATTGGTGGACATCTCACACAGCGCCATCTAGCCCCAAAGTAAGCTAAGCATAGCTTGTGTCATGGGAAATAGACAACTGATATAATACTTATATACTTTTTTCTGTAAATACATACATATAATACATGTCAACACCCAGACACAGAACAAACATCTATGTTCGTCACAGAGATGTTTGTCCTAGGTGGGAACCGAACCCACGAAAAAAAAAGGAATCCCTCCATTAGGGGTTTCTTGTCTGTTCTTCCCCATGGAGGGTCGGATAGGGTTTGAACAGGCGTCTCACTTATCGATAAGTACGCGTGACCTTATGTTTTGAATATTGACGTTTCCAAGCCATTTCTTTATGAATTCTATGGAAATAAAGTTTTTGACTTTGACTTTGACACGACCTACAGCGCAGAAGGGTTAATACCAACTGAGCTGTGAGGCCTAAATAAAATATTTTTCATTCTTACAAGTTATGACTTACCACAGATAAGTATGTGCACTTGGCGCACCACAGCGGGCCGCCTCCGAAGCCTACCATCATACCGGCTGGCACGAGGGAGTACAGCCGACGGTAAAACTGGGCGATTATAAACGGCATGTAAGCTATGAAAGACACGGCTACAGCCCACTTGCAACCCAACCATCTGAAATATGAAAGAAAGAATGAAAAATATGTATTTTGTGTTACATTAGAAATATAATTAGTTTTATTAAGAAAAATGTGGCTTGTAACAGCAAAACAGGTAATTTGGTAAAATTTGGTAGTTGTTTTTTTATGTTATGTTGGGGATAGAACGAGCTGAGGGCCCACCTGATGTTGCGTGGTAACCGCCGCCCATAGACAACAGCAATAAGACTCAAGTCCTCTCCACCAAAGTACGAGATGACTCAAGTCGCATTGCGTTGCGTCCATCGCCCTGAGACGGGGATGTTACGTCTACTGCTCCTGCAATTTTACCGGAACACAGCAACACGAGTGCATCACTACTTGGCGGCAGATTACCAGGTGTGGTGGCAGTACTTCTCCGGGCGAACTTGGCACAAGTTCTACTGCTACTTTGGGTTGCTCCTTTCGCTCCACCCGGGGGACACGTGTAGGGATAATCAATTACGGACGCGAGCAACTTAGGCCCCCCAATTATGCATTTTTGGACTTACTTAATGACAATTGCTGGCAGTAATATGTTGGAAATGATCAGCGAGAAGTATATTGCTGCTAGCGTGAAGGCGCCAGCTCCAGCGTCGCTGTTGACTGAGCTCTGAAGGTTGGCGGTTCCGTGGAACGCCGTGAAGTGGATCATAAACGCGAAGCCGAGGACGAAAATGTTTCTGTTGATCCGCCATTTTTCATTCGTCCCGAAAACCACCGTCGTCTCCGCCATGATGATTTAAGCTGTGGTGTAGAACTTAGTAAAGTGTATGTTAATTTTAAGTTAATAATTAAGGGATTCAAGTTAAGACAGCTAAAGCACGGTGATGAAATCACAGCTTAATAATAAGCCACTACGAGACTTATCTCGTAAGATTGGGGGCCTTAGCCCCCTATCTTAAATAGCTTTGCTCTCTCAAGCTAAGTAGTGGTAACCATACTATATTATGTATTATACTTGCCTTGTAAGACCTACGAGTATCAAACTCACATGAATTTATGGTATGTTGATGGATGAATAGTGCGTGTACTCGTGTGCTAACACGAGTAGGTATTCGTTTTTTTTTTACTTCAGTGCAAAGCGGATCTGATCAATTCAATCACATTCTCTTAGCGTTCAAGGACAACGTAATAAATTGATTATTACTCAATTGCGTCAACAACTTACCACTAACTGGTTCACAATGTTTTTTTTTTTTTTTATGTAATACATTTACGGAACGAGCCGACGGCCCACCTGGTGTTAAGTGGTAATTTCGGCCCATAACAGCCGATGCGACTTGGGTCCTACCAAAGTAGGTATGACAAGACCCAAGTCGCATCGTATGCGCCCGTAAATGTGAGACGTGAAGGTGGAATGTCTCTTGTGCCTGTAATTTCACCGGCAACCACACCTTTCAAACCGGAACACAGTAACGCGAATGCGTCACTGCTTGGCGGCAGAAATGGGCATGGTGGCAGTACTTCCCCGGACGAACTTGGCGAGAGTTCTACTGCTCTTAAATGTATACATATACTATATACATAAATGATTGACTGACATATACAATACTAAGAGTAGAATTTACGAGTAATTGGAAGTATGCGTTATCTATACAAATAAATAAAATTGGAGTGTCTGTTTAAAATAAATAACCAATAAATAACGCCTTTCGTCCTTAAAGCTTGATAATAAGCTCACGACAATACACGACCTCACAATGCTAGCTGGTCAAGGTTTTCATTTGAATATTTACGTTCACAATAACTTAGTTCACTTTTAGCATATAAGGAAGCATGACAATATTGGAATAATGATGAATGCAGCATTATTGGTGCAAGGGCGGACCCTCTTTGAGGATTTTTGATATGTGATACAGTTAGGTACCACACGGGCTGAAGAGAGTTACCTAGTTACACGGGTAGAAGTCATAATACAGGACGTCCTTTTTTTCATTTCATATTTATTTTTAATTAATATTTGAGTCCATGAGTAATTACAAGCTCACACTCGTGCGGTTCATCAATCATTAGAATTTTCTGTTTCGCAGGTGGCATGAACACACATCACAACGAATGAACATGATAGTTACATAATAATAAAATTGGTGGACATTTCACACAGCGCCATCTAGCCCCAAAGTAAGCTAAGCATGCCTTGTATCAAACAAACAAACGAATATAATCTTTTTTTTAACACATATCAACACCCAGACACTGAACAAACACCTACGTACGTCACACAAATGTTTGTACTGGGTGGGAATCGAAACCCACGACCTACAGCGCGGAAGGCAGGGTTGCTATCAACTGAGCTGTGAGGCCAATCTACGAATATATGCATCTAATGATTGCCTCACTCCCAACCGGGTACTACCAACTGAGCTATGAGGCCAGTCGTAAATATAAATAAATTTCAGTCTTCAGTAAATTTATTGTTATAAGGAATAATAGTTATATATACAATATATCGTACATGATTAAGTTTATATTGATTGCTGAGGTCTAGAAATATGTGGCAATTTTACGGAAATTCCACTGAATATGGATTACCAGAAAATATAGTAATATTTAATAAGTAAAATAAATAAATAAAACTATCAACAGTTCAAGTTACCAATATATTTTTTTAAATCATTGCTTAAATATATATTGCTTAAGCTTGTATGGATTACTATACTATTAAATATATACACAGATTGACGCCTTTATCCCCGAAAGGGTAGGCATCAGTGGGAACATAGACGTGAAGAGCTAGACCTAGGACCTAGTTCTAGGACCTAGACCCCGCCATTGTATTCTCACGAATAACTCGGCCAACACTTTCTTTCAGCAATTCATTCCCTAATATCCAGCAGCCAAGACAAACCTTATACCATCGAAATTACAAGCAAGCCTGGGCGAATTACTATTTCTTAAATAAAATAAATCATTTCATATAATTTATAATTTTCCGTTCCCTCAGTTATTCTGCATCAAATTTGACCATAGTAGGTATGCGTTTTTATAAGTATTTTAATCAAAATGTAGAGTCAAGTCATGAGAAGTTATTGTAATTAAAATGCATATTTTCGGAAAACTTACCGGTAATTAAATGGAATATCCTTTTCTCCGCAAAATTATCTTAACCAGGAAGGTTCACCTTTTCCCTTTAACTATTTACTGTTTTATTGAGTGCATATAAAACCTAAGAATTAAATCGTTCACACATCGAATCCACAAAAAAAAAAATGAAATTAATTCAAATTTCGAACGTTCTAAAAAACACAAACATGTTTGAAAAAAAAAAACAATTCAAAATAATTCAAATTTCGAACGTTTTAAAAAGCAAGTACATATTTGTATCCAGCCAGTGTGACAGAACCGCTGAATAGAAGGTACCTCATTCAAGTACACGTACATACTAGTACTGAGCATAGAGCCTGCGGATGTGGGAATGTGAGCGTTCCCATAATTGCACGACAACTTGTTTTTTTTATATTTATTTTGAGTTTATCCATCACCAACCTTCACTGACTGACAACACACTGATGTAAAAAATACGAGTATCTATTTAGGTACCTACTTGTAGTTTGTTATTAGGCTTCTGCGCTTCTGCAGGTCGTGGATTTGATTCCCACCCAAGACAAGCATTTGTGTTTGTTCTGTATCTGGGTGTTAATATGTATTTACAAAAAAAAAAAAATTATCAGTCATCTGGTTCCCATGACACAAGCTATGCTTAACTAAGTTTGGAGGTAGATTCCGCTATGGAAAATATCCATCGATATTTATTATTGTTTATTTACTTACTTCGTACTTATTGTCAGTGTTCAAATTATTTCGGTTGTAATTTTTTTTCAATATTATTATATTGAAAAAAAATTACATTATTGTCAAAGTAATATTATACACATTATAAAAGCTTCATTTATATTATTAGGTACTTACCTATAGTTACATTTCCAAACACACATGAATAATTATTACGATCATTACTGCGATTTGATGATAAAAACAATTATTATCACATTTTTTATAATTATCTATCACTTAAACTAAATAACAACACTTCCGCATAAATTCCGCATATTATTATTATTATAAATATTGGCTGTTCAGAAGAGCGCGACATAATCTGAATGTTTACTGCAATATCGTCGCTGTACAATGGAAACGCTCTTTATTTATAGAATAAGTAAGTACCTCCGTAACTATGCTTAAGTATTTCTGTGGTTAAGTATGGGCTAGTAAATAGGTATTTGTAAATGTGACAATTTATCTGCCGTGCTTCGGATTTTAATGTCAAATAATGCAAGATCAAGGACTGTGTAGGACTTCCGAATAAGTTGAAGCATAGCGCTTAGTTCTGCGCCAGCCGATGGTATGGCTGGTCATCTAGACGTAGTCTCCTGCTATGCTTATATTATAAATAAATTAATTAATATTGGTGGGCATTCCACACAGCGCCATCTAACCCCAAAGTAAGCTAAGCATAGCTTGTATCATGGGAACCAGACAACTGATATAACTCTTATAAACTTTTTTGTAAATACATATAATAAATATTAACACCCAGACACAGCACAAACATTTATATTCGTCACACAAATGATTGTCCTGGGTGGGAATCGAACCCACGACCTACAGCGCAGAAGGCAGGGTTGCTACCAACTGAGCTGTAAGGCCAATCTATATGCATCTAATGATTGCTTTTCGTCGTATTTATTACCGTTTTGTTACAGCTCTAATAAAATAATAAAGCTTTACACAGTTAGGTATCATGCCAATGTTCAGTGTTGTACTAACTGGCTAAAAAAATCCAACTTTCAGAATATATTTATTCTTGTTTTTTTACGTGAAGCATCAACGTTAGGTTCTCGAAACCGCTGTCACGCGCCATCGTCTCGGAGATCAATACGTCCACAGTTGAATTAACAATAACTTAAGTATAGAGCCAATTGAAGAGCTAATTGAAGTAGGTAACTGTCAACTTACTTGTTGACTTGAAACACAGTGAAAATCATCGTAAATTTTCTCTTGATCCATCCTTAGGTATTTTCTAATTGGTAATAACCACAAAAAGAAGAACATAAATGACATGTTCAAAATTAAATTTGTTCTACAGCCAAAGAGTTCTATTTTCAAAAGGAAGCATTTTTTATACTTATAACGTATGTGGCCAGTTCCAGGAACTTTCAGAACCTATGTGGCCTATACCACCATTTTGACCAGGTAGATGAAACCTGTGCTTATCTGTTAACGGCCAAGAAATAGCTCTAGAAATTATGGTAGGTACATAAACAAAACATTTCAACTCAAATATACTCTAGCTGTCTCGATGGCCACAATCAAGCGTATTGAAGAAAACTTAAATATAAAAACCACATTTATTAATAGATGTAATGAGCAAAATTACGCAGACAAACTAAACACTATTAAATTCTTTTAAAACTTATAACCTAAAAACAGTTTATATCAATTATAACCTAATATAAAACAAATATTCCTTAAAATTAACAATATTACTCTATATTCTGAAACGCAATGTTATCACAGCCGTTAACGCGACCTAACTCGTTCTCTTTCTTCTCAAGTGCAATTTTTTTGGCACTTCTGTCCCTAAACTCTACTACAAAGTAGCACAGGACACCCACGATCATCATGGCCGCCATGAGGTAGGTCTTGGAGCTGGTCCGAAGGTATGGCGAGATGACGTACGCTATGATGTAACCCACCGACTCCCAGAGACGGAAGTTTGCGAAGGCTGCTTCTTCTCTGCCTGGGAAAAGAATCCCGTAATACGCTGGAAAGAGATATTGCTATGAGTTTTTTTAAAGGGCCGTTATCACATGTTGCTTGAATTAAAGGTTTTTTACACAGCACCATGTATCCACAAATTAAGCTTGTCTCGTAATATGGAACCAGATAACTTAATATTATACAATATAATATTATATTTATGTATATACTTTATTTTTGAAAATTATAACATAGTATATAATAATTTAATGATACCGAATGTATCATTTTTACCTAACGTACGTTTCGTACGTGGTACCTACAGATACCACAAGTTTTAGCAGATAAAATACATTACATGCGACGTGCATGACACTTTACTAGTTACCATTGATCTGAACGACCCACACGGAGTCGCTGAGCCCCCATATGACGGCGATGACGTAGAGCACCGCCGCCGAGCCGGCCGCCGGCCGCCACACCAGCACCGCGGTGAACAGCGCCGCGTGGGCCGCCGTCGCGCAGCACAGGAGAGCCATGCGACCGGTCACCTGAAACAGCGGGCTTTTTTTTACGAGCGGCTATTTAGCATTTGGCCGCAAACGGCCTTGACAGCGTTTGCACTGGCTTTTGGTGAGGGCAGACTCTCAACCGTATGGAAATTGCGGTCAAGGTCAGGTCACAACAGGTTTGTGAGGTTTTTTACTGATGAGGGGATTTTATAGACCACAAAAACCCTATTGTTTTTATTACAAAATCGAATGAGTACAAGTATTTTTTATATTGGTGGAAATTTCACGCAGTTTCATCTAGCCTCAAATTAAGCTAAGCATAACTATCGTGGGAACCAGACTCATATAATTCTTATATATTTTTTGTAGTATACATACAAATAATACATATAACATTTAGACAAACATCTATGCTCGTCACACAAATGTCTGTCCTGGATGGGAATCGAACCCACGACCTACAGCGCAGAAGGCAGGGTTACTACCAGCTGTGCTGTGAAGCCTGTCAAATTGAAACATAAACTTAGCATTTTATGTATTGGCATGCTTTTGAACATCATGAATTTGACGGTATTTTATCATAGAATAATTTGTGCGTATTATTGTATTGGCGCCTGAAATAATCACGAGAGCACTCGTTTTAGCATTGAAATAGGCGCCGGCAAATATTAATGTTGAGGGAGCAATCGATTTCAACATCTGTAGAGCGCTTCATACCTCAACTAAGTATCCAGAACCAATCTGACTATCTCAATACCTTCATACCTTGGCTAAGTATCCGGTAACTACGCAGCCGATGGCATCAGCAAGTCCGTAGGTCATCATCACGAATCCCACCGTGCCCGTTCCCACTGCGCACGACACAAATGCCTGAAATATATTTAGATTATTAGATACTTAGATAAACCGTTAAGTGCGAGTTATCTCGCGCGCCAAATGTTCCGTACCAAGACATTGTTTGCATTTTATTTAGTTCGGGATTTTTAACACGCCTCACACTAGGATTTATCGCTTTTCAGAATCCCTAAAAATAGATACAATATCACGCGTAGATATTGCTAAGTTGGGCGTCTGTTCAGACACTAACTGACTCTGCATAGGAACAAACAAGAAACCCCTAAGGGACGGCTTCCTATTTATCGCGAGCACGATCCTTGTAACAATACCCATTTCTGCCACCAAGAAGTATCGCGTTCGCGCTACTGTGTTCCGGTTCGAAAGGTGTGGTTGCCGGTGAAATTACAGGCACATGAGACATTCCGCCTACACGTCTTAGAGTTACGGGTGCATACTATGCGACTCGGGTCTTGTACCTAGTAGCGGACCCAAGACGCATCGGTTGTTATGGTCAGTGGTTACCACAACACCAGATCGTCGGCTCGTTCCGTAACAGTATCATAAAAAAAAACTTATAAACTGATCATCATACAGCAGTGAAATCGGCGCCGAAGAAGGCCTGTTGGAAGCCGATGAATACGTTAACAGTGACCAAGAGGAGTTGGTTGGGCTCCACCAGCAGTCTCAGCGTGACAGCCAGCAGCGCCGGCCCTGACAGCACACCTTCCGACTTACGACCCAAGTCGTAGCTGAAATAATAATAAATATTGTTCGACATCTCTCACAGCGCCATCTAGCCCCGAATAGATAGCTTGTACTTTGGAATTCAGACAACTTATGGAATACTTATCTCCACACTTTTTTTATAAATACATACATATAAAAGAAATTAAGAAAGTAGACATTTATTCACTCACACTAACCTAACCTAACCCAACAACGGCAAATCACAAAAATACAAAATACCTAAGCAAAACATAATAAAACATAAAGTATGCGGAACGCTATCGCGTACAGGATTCTGTGAAAAGCCTTGACCTCAGCACATAAATAAAGTATATAAACAAAATAATATATAAAACATATTTACTTGCATCTAGACACAACAAACATCAATATTCGTCACACAAATGTTTGTGTTGTAATAATATACCTACATCAATTATGTTTAGAGCAATTTGTAGCAGTCGAACAAATTATCAGATTCCATACATCATATGCGCCCGTAACACGAGACATAAAGGTGCAATGTCTCATGTCTGTAATTTCACCGGTAACCACACCTTTCAGACCGGAACACAGTAACGCGAATGCATTACCTACTGCTTGACGACAGAAACGAGGCCCTTCTTCGCCGGATGAACTTATAAACCTTCCTCGTTTATCGCTCTTTCTATTCATGAAAACCGTATCAAAATCCGTTGCGTGGTTTAGAAGAATTAAGAGAAACATACAGACGCAGATAGCGACTATGTTTTATACTATTTAGAGGTTTCAGTCGCCATTATACGCAGTTCACTTGGTCCGTTACTCACTCTATTGAGCAGTAAAGTCAACGGACTACGTGAACAATATGTGTCCGTGTCGAGCTCGGCCCATTTCAGTATTGTAATTCAAAGAGGTATTTTGTATTTCTTTTTATGTTTCTAACAAAGCTTGCGGGACTGCCGGCACGTATGGCAAAATTATACATATCATAGATGTATATAATATCACATATGTAATATATTACTGCTATTGTATCGTATTGTGCAGGTACTCTATTTATCTATTAATATATCTAATATAACAAATGTTACCACCATAATATACTAGTCCTCACCACCAAAGTAATTGATGACTCAGCGGCTCGGCGGACCAGGTGTGGTGGCAGTACTTCTCCGGGCGAAATTAACACAAGTTCTACTGTCTGTAGAAAAAGTAGGTTTTGTAACGCACTATTTAGTATTACCGTTTCATAGAATCTACTCCAACAGCGACGATCAGGGCAGCTCCTGCCATACAAGCCAGATATATTCCTGGAACAAATTAAAAAATATTATTTATTATTGCAATGATATATTTATGTTTTCCTAAAACCTTAATGACTTGAATGATTCGCGCTGCTACATCTGTAACTGTAGTTTACCACAATTGATTTCAGTTCATTGTTTGATACAGTTAAGGTAACATAAAAGTTTCATTTTTTGTTACGACTGCTATGTATTGGCGACAGACATCCTTAGAAATAATACATATGACACACTCGTACATAGATAGAAAGAAAAACATTTATTTGCCGCGCCAAAAAGAAAAGAACACATTTAACAAAGTACTTAAGACAAAAATATAGATAGGTACTGTTGTAATAATAATATTATCAATAGTTACATCAAAGAAGTAATTATAAGTACCTACCTACCTATTTAGACAGGTAGGAAGGTTTTTTTTTTATATTGCTGCATGGATTTTCTATTCACACATACAAATATCGATGGGTGAATCTATCGTGGGAATTACGAGCAGCCTTAAAACGGAAGCTACAAATATAATAAAAGACTCACTAGTCAAAGTCAAACACTTTATTTCCAAATAATTCATAAAGGAATGGCTTGGAAACGTCAATAATATTCAAAATATAAGGTCACGCGTACATATCGCTAAGTCTGACGCCTGTTCAAAACCTATCCGACCTTCCATGGGCGAACAGACAAGAAACCTCTAAAGGAGGGCTTTTTTCCCAAGCACCATCCTTGTAACAATCAGAGTACTTAGATCTATGTTAAATATATGATGACTACATAAAATACTGAAATAAGATATTAAAAGATGTTTTGTGTGTCGTTGAGCAGAGCGACATCAGAAATACTTATATAGAGGTACTTATATAAAGAAATACCTGCAATCATTTGGATCTTCTCAGGGGGTTGGGGCGGTAGAGCTTCGCTGGCGTCAGCCGCGGGCAGGAAGTTGGCCCCGCACAGTTCGGGAATCAAACTTGCGTTCAGCGACGTCACTGCCGCGGCGTTGTCACCGGATGTTAGCACTGTAAAACCAACTTTATATGCAGTGTTCCACCGGGATGCTACTGCCACCGTTACCATTTCTGCCACCTATTCTATTCTATTCGAGTCACGGGTTCTCTCGGACCAGTGTGGTGAAAGGATTTTAAGTGCGCCTCAAAGAGGCTCTTTCGAGCACATGACTGAATTTTTTTAATTTTTTTCCTTCACCGTTTTGAGAACGTGGTATTGCGCACATAAATCTTTCAATCGAAAAAGTTATAGGTGCACGTGGGAATTTGAACCGGTGACCTCCGGATTGAAACACATCTACCTTTCTGCCACCAAGTAGTAGGGGCGCTTTGCTGAGCATGAGACGGTTCATCTTCCAAGTCTTTCTTTTTGACTGGCCGCGAAGCCGTGAAGGCTCAGTTACTAGGAACTCCTTGAAGTGGCCTTCTAAGCTGTAGACCTAAATTTCGATTCCCACCCAGATCAAATATTTGTGTGACGAAGATAATTTTTTATTCTGTATGGGTGAATATTTAAGTGGGTTTCCGAACACGGCGATACCCAAATCCAACTATATCGATTCATTGCCTTGAGAGATAAATGTTTCCTAATTTAAATCCATTATTTATCCAACGCGAATAGAATGACGAGAGTACGGGATACTGTTTTGCATCAGACTGGTAACATTACGTCACGTACAAAAAGCACATAAATTCGTATTTCTTTAGGACAGGGGTACTTACCCAGCGACGATATCAGATTACCCCACACCTGATTAATTTGGAAGATCATGAAGAACAAGCCCAGGAATCGAACTAGCAGCGCCTCGGCCGGTATCTTTGAGATCTTACTGTGGGCTTCTGACACCTGGAAATTATTAAGCACCACTCTACACCACACGATACAAGGTATCCTAGTGTTAGGTCTAGGACTCAATTATAAGTCACTAGCTGCGCCCCGCAGTGCTACCCGCGGTGAATAAGTAATCCCACGGGAACACTGCACTTTTCCGAGATCAAAGTAGCCTATGTGTTAATCCAGGATATAAACTATCTTGGTACCAAATTTCATCCAAATCCATTCAGCCGTTTGAGCGTGAAAGAGTTACAAACTTTCACGTTTATAATATTAGTAGGATAACACTAATTAAGTAGCATAAAACGTTTGTAACTACTCTCGCATAGCCAGATCTAGCCAAATATTTTATAAAACTATAAAAACTTATAAAACTTTTATTAAAACTCACGACAGACAAGTAAGTGCACTTGGCGCACCAGAGGGGTCCGCCTCCGAGCCCAACGAACAGTCCGGCTGGTATCAGCGTGTAGAAGGTGGGTTTCAGCTGCGCCGCGATGTATGGCATGTACGTGATGAAGGAAAGTGCTATCGTCCATTTTGTACCCAGCCATCTATACATATAATAAAATTGTAGAAAAGTGGTGTCTGTACAATGGAAATATATAAAAAAGAAGTAGTAGGGGTTGTTATTATATCGATGCCGAACCCGAAATTGTAATTAATATTTTTTTTGTCTGTTTGTCTGTTTGTCTGTGTGTTTGTGCACGCTAATATCAGAAACGGCTTATTCGATTTAGATACGGTTTTCACCAATATATTGTAGTAAGCTTCACTTAACATTTAGTGTTTATTTCATGTCAATCGGTTCATAAATAAAAAAGTTATGTCAATTTAAAGAATCACGGCGAACATTTTTAACGTACAGAGTACGTACTACACGCCTCGCGCCTGAGCGTCCGTGGCTATATAAAGCGCGCTGAGAGCCGGCGCGCCGCTGCCATAAGGATTCAGTTATCTATACATATAATAAAATTGTAGAAAAGTGGTGTCTGTACAATGGAAATATATAAAAAAGAAGTAGTAGGGGTTGTTATTATATCGATGCCGAACCCGAAATTGTAATTAATATTTTTTTTGTCTGTTTGTCTGTTTGTCTGTGTGTTTGTGCACGCTAATATCAGAAACGGCTTATTCGATTTAGATACGGTTTTCACTAATATATTGTAGTAAGCTTCACTTAACATTTAGTGTTTATTTCATGTCAATCGGTTCATAAATAAAAAAGTTATGTCAATTTAAAGAATCACGGCGAACATTTTTAACGTACAGAGTACGTACTACACGCCTCGCGCCTGAGCGTCCGTGGCTATATAAAGCGCGCTGAGAGCCGGCGCGGCGCGCCGCTGCCATAAGGATTCAGTTATTCAAAATATGCTGCCCGAAAAGTCACTATTCCACGCGAACGAAGTCGCGGGCACAGCTAGTTCAAAATATGCTGCCCGAAAAGTCACTATTCCACGCGAACGAAGTCGCGGGCACAGCTAGTCTTAAATACAAAGGTAAGTTGGGAATATATAACGTTTACATGGGAGACCATGCCATCTATTGACTTCCATGGCCTCATAGCTCAGTTGGTAGTAACCCTGCCCTCTATGACGTAGGTCGTGGGTTCGATTTCCACCCGGGACAAACATTTGTGTGACGAATATAGATGTTTGTTCTGTATCTGGATGCAAAAATGTATTATACGCATGTATTTACAAAAAAAGTATATAGGTAAGTATTATAATCAGTAGTCTGGTTCCCATGATACAAGCTATGCTTAGCTTACTTTGGGTTAGATGGCGCTGAAATATGTAATATGTTTATTTGCTGTAATATGTTTATTAATTTATACCATATTAATGAATAATTATACAATAGTCTTGGGTGTAATTATGGTATTTTTTTTGTCCCCCAATATTATTATAATTATTATATGCAAGCTATTATTTTGACATTACAAACAGACACTTCAATTTTATTTATTTTTTAAGTATACTTAAAACGGATTGACCTCTAACACTCCAAAACGATTGAGCTACAGCCAATATTTTATAAATACATTAGAAATACTCGACCTTAGGAATGTGAATGCGCGAAGACCCACTTAGTACGAGGTTTCAATTGGATAATACTGCACAATTTTCTCATCAACGGGTTGGAACTGTTTTTATCACTTACATAATAGGCTCTTGTTTCAAAGCTAAGTAGAGACAGAGTGGACTACCCTTTAAATGGTGTCCTTGATCAAACCGCTTGCAACACACATCTGCTGCATTGTATTATTGGACTGGCCTCATAGCTCAGTTGGTAGTAACCCGGCCTTCTGCGCTGTAGGTTCGATTCCCACCCAGGCAAACATTTGTGTGACGGACATAATGTTTGTGTGCCTGGGTGTTATGTATTATATGTATGTATTATTTACAATATAAGTATTATATCACTTGTCTGCTACCCATGATACAAGCTATGCTTAGCTTACTTTGGGGCTAGATGGCGCTGTGTGAAATATGCACCAATATTTATTTATTTATTAAGGGTAATACTCACTTTATGACGACCACAGGTAGGAAGATGTTGGAGAAGATGAGACCAGCGTACACAGCGGCCAGGGATGCTGTGCCCAAGCCCGCTTCGGCGTTTATGGAGCTCTGCAGGTTAGCGGCACCCTAAGAGAAAAATAATGTAGGTTATTTTATTCTATTTTGACTGGCCTCACACAGTTGGTAGTAACTCTACCTTCTGCGCTGTCGTGGGTTCGATTACCACCCAGGACAAATATTTCTATGACGAATAGACGTTTGTTCTGTCTGGCTGTCAATATGTGTTATATATATGTATTTACAAAAAGTATATAGGTATGTATTCTATCAGTTGTCTGGTTCCCATAGTTCAAGCTATGCTTAGTTTGGGACTAGAAGCTGTGTGAGAGGTTCTAATATATGTATTATTATTTTAATATTTTATCATATATCCTTCCGGAGAACATCAACCAGGACTATGTAAACGCTGGATTAGTGAAGCGTTGCATAGTTTAAGAAAAAGTGCACGATTTGTTGGTATAATAAATCTTTGATGAAGGTTAATTTAATAATGATTTATATTACAATAAAGTGTTATCCGTGTATAAACAATGGCGGGACAAAGCAACCTTACAGTCAGAAAACGCATTTCGTATCTGACATTGACCCACAAACTGCAGGCGATCCTTCTTACCTCGTCCTAGTATATATTGTCCGTGACAGCCTTATTTTCGGAAGTGTTTTGCAAGGTTATAGATGGTTTAAACATAAATGAGAAGTAAATAAGCATTTTTTTTTTATTATTAAGTAATTTATTTAAAATCGCAGTGATTGCTTATTATGTTAAGTATGATGTTATTTCACCAAGTAATCTTTAATTATATTATTTTGAATAACCTTATTTGTATCTTAATTATATATTACTAGCTGCGCCCTACGTTATTTTCCGCGGTGAATAAGTTCCAAGTAACCTATGTGTTAATTCAGGATATAAGCTATCTCGATACCAAATTTCATCCAAATCCATTCAGCCGTTTGATCGTGAAAGAATAACAAAAATTCCATACATCCTCACAAACTTTCGCGTTTATAATATTAGCAGGATATTACTCGTCTAGTTCACTACATAAATGTAGTCTTTTCTCTTTTTTAACTTACACTAGGTACCTATTTTTAGCTTGTTAATACTTGTCTCCAATATGATTAATACACAATAATATCATTAGAATATTGATCCATGATATACATAAATAGACATTGTTTTACAGCGAATATTTTACAAAGTATGCATAAAGTTACCAGAATCAAACCCGCACCTTGCGTCTCAGTTGGCTACTCAAAGCCACAATGCTTAAACAGTTGGCTCGTTTGTTGTGCCATAAAAATATGTAAATTTTGCCTCTTCAACAGCCACAAAATGACCTCAAGAGATTCGTTATGTTAACTCTTTCCTTCCGATTATGCTCGAAATAAAAACAGAATGTCGGAAAACAGAACATATATTTTTTGCCATGTTGGTGTTAGAATTTTTGAGGTCACGGAATGAGCTGATGTCCCACCTGATATTAAATGGTAACCGCCACGTAGTGGTGCCGAGTCGTCTCGTATTATGGAGAGAACTTTAGTGGTATTGCTATTGTCCATGGGCGGCGATTACCACTTAACATCAGGTGGGCCGTCGCTCGTTCCGTCACTTCAGTGACATAAAAAAAACCTCAATAAAAAATTCATCACAATCAATTCAGCGGTTTAGGCGTGAAAGCGTAACAAACAACCTCACTTTCGCATTTATAATATTGGTTAGAATTATAAATGTACAGAATCAGAATCAGAATCATTTATTTGCATAAAGCCTGGTAGTATGTACAAGATCTTAAAGTTACATAAATGTTAAAGCAAATGTTACTTACACTATACGCTGTGAAGTGCACCATGAACGCTAAGCTGATAATGACTACATTCTTGACGATTCTCCACGTCTCTCCGTCGTCCAGGGTGTCCGCTATTTCAACGTCAGTTTTCTTCTCTTTTGTCATAGTTGATTCACTTGCGGTCACTTTTAAAATTCACTTATAAAACAAATGGTATAACAGTGTCTCTTGTTCTTGTAGGTTATGTGATCACTGGTACATGCTTTTTAATCACTCACTTAAAAACACACTACAGTGTTTAAGAAGTCTTGATTAACTGACAACGCCCAACCTAAGGAGATTTGAATTTTGCAACTTGTGTTCCGATAAAGGAGTTTTAGTCAATACAGTTTATAGACGTAACAAGTGTCTTTATAAAACATTTGGCTATTCAAAAATATGGACCAGTTGGCATCTGTTATACCAATTTTAGAATTTAATTGTCAAATGTCTAATTTAAAATTAGTTTAATTGTACAATCAGTTTCAAAATCGTTTTAGTATGTGCATTTTTATGAGTTCGGAAAGTTTAACTTCCTCTTTTATACATAACAATGTATTAAAATATAGTGGGTTGAACTGTTCATTTGTGCCATGAATTATGAAATTGTTCACTACAAGTGTGGCTCTATATTCAGACTACAGAAGTAGAAATACGGGTTAATTTATTTAAACATTTGGTGTCGTTTTGATTCCATATTTACCGACTGGCCTCACAGCTCAATTGGTAGTAACCCTGCCTCCTGCGCTATAGGTCGTGGGATCGATTCCCACCCAGGAAAAACATTGTATGACGAACATAGGTGTTAGTTCTGTGTCTGAGTGTTGATATGTATTGTATTTACGAATAAAGTATGTAAATATTATATCAGTTGTCTAGTTCCCATAATACAAGCTATGCTTAGCTTACTTTGGAGCTAGATGGCGCTGTGTGAAATGTCCACCAATATTTATTTATTTTATTTAACAGATTAACAAAATGCCTACGCGGTACAACGCAGAGTACCTATTATTAAAGTAACTATCGCGTACTGTCCGTTTAAAATGTAACTAACCAATTTATACTACCATGAACTGTTCTGTGAATATTCACATCCAAGTTTTTGTATGTGTAGGGAATCCTGACTTCTTAAGAGCGTACGGACGCTGAGGGGATTACCCATATTCGCAACGTGATATCTAACCACAATAGAACCATTGTTATCTTTGGAGCTAAAGTTTAATCAGTACAGTCATGCATTGTGATTTGAAATTTAGTTTTAAATCTGACTTGGTTTCACCTATGCAAGGTTGATTCGCTTTTTTATTACTTGATAACATTTGTTTTTAATTGTACTGGGTTAAGTTCCTATAGGTAACTGTGTTTTGATAACATCTCGGTAGGAAATTGTATTATTATTTCAACGATTCATTTTGATCTGATGAATCGTGATGGATAATTTTTTGTGGGCATTATCAGATTTGCTACACAATGATTACAAAGCATAACAAAACAAGTAACATAATCTTTATATTGTCTGCAAATGCAAGTGCATTCAAATATATTTACTACTTCACATCCCACACAAAAATTGCTGAAAAATAAAAATTTACAACGTTCGTTTTGCTAGATTATACGCATCATCAGCCTTTCAGAGCCTATGCGTCTCTTCAAGGAGAACAATAGCCAAAAAACAAAGTTGGTCGTTTTAGTTAAAATACGTACCAATGAATAATTATCCAATAGCCCTGGGTATAATCATAGTTTTTAGAATAAAAGGAAAACTTTGTAAGTAAAATGTTTTTACGAGAACCATTTCGACGAAGGTAAAGTATATAAACATAATGTACATATATGTAAACGTAAGTGTACATATGTAGGTATGTCATACACTAAGATGGGCTTTAAGGATAACCGCTATCTTCCACTGGTTGATCTTGATTATTATCTCTGTGTATTTCCGCACTAAGAAAGTTACTACTTACATAGCGATAATTATATTTGCCAATGCAATTAACTTGAGGCTAATTAATGCCTCTTCTGGACTAGTAGGCTTAACTAGTGCAATTACTTGTATAATGTTATAATAGCACTACTATGATAGCTTATCCTTGCTTAGATGTTTTTTAAGAGCAGTAGAACTCACGCCACGTTCGTCCAGGGAAGTACTGCCACCATGCCCATTTCTGCCGCCAAATAGTAACGCATTCGCGTTACTGTGTTCCACTTTGAAAGGTGTGGTTGCCGGTGAAATTACAGGCACATGATAAATTTCACCTACACGTCTCAGAGTACCGGGCGCATACATGCGACTTGGGTCTTGTCGTCCCAAGTAGGGGAGGACCTAAGTCACATCGGTTGTTATGGGCAGAGGTTACCACTTAACACCAGGTGTTTTGTTACATAACTGTATCACATAAAAATATATGTTTTTATTTTTTTGTAAATACATACATATAATACATATTAACCACCTAGACACAGAACACCTATGTTCGTCACACAAATGCTTGTCCTGGGTGGGAATCGAACCAATGACCTACAGCGCAGAAGGCAGCGTTACTACCAACTGAGCTATAAGCCAGTCAATTGATCTGTAGTGACTGAGCGATACATACATGGGAATCCGACAGAACTTTATTTACAATTCCTACAACTACTAGCGAGCGACTGAAACCATTGTACGTGGTATTAATCGGAATAGCTTAACCTTCATGTTCCATCACAAAGCAATGATAAATGAGCATTTAATTCATCCTGCGATAAGTGTTTTTATTTAAATTAATTTATTCATAGAATTTTTTAAACCTTAAAACAAACTATTAGTCTTCTACGCAAGTTTCTCACGAGCCTTATATAGCGGTAAAGGTGATAAAAAAAAAAAAAAAAATATTAGCCTTAATTTATTTAAGTAATTAGTCACTGGAAATCGAGTAAAATTGCTTCGTTACTCGCAAACAATAAATTCTTTGATTACCCGTATCTACGTCAGAAAATCGCAGGATCATCATACCAATTTTGGCGAATTTTTTGTGCTGTATTATTTTCAAGACTTTAAGTTTTACTAATTAATACATTTATAAAATTGAATTGTTAAATAAATTGTAAGTTTATCTTCGTCACACGATAACGTGTGACTTGAAAGAGGTACTTAATTACCTAGGTATATACCTAAAAGCAAAGCACGATGTTTTGAATAAATTGAGTCGAACAATTCAAAAAACTTTATTACAGGCAATCAGATCGTCTAGTCTGTTGAGTTGAGGCTTTATTATCCGCGTCAAATTGGTAACAATATTATCATATAACCAATTAATTATTCAATTAACCGGTATAAATAAATAAATAAAAATACTGGTCGGCATTTCACACAGAGTAATCTAACTCTGAACTAAGCCTAGCTTGCACTAAGGTAATCAGACTGATAGAATAATTGGAAAATACATATAACCACTGAACAAACATCTATGTTCTGACCACAAACGTTTTGTTCTGGGTGGGAATCGAATCCACAACCTACAGAATGCAGAGTTAGATACTTCCAACTGAGCTGCGAAGCCAATCCATAAAAAATGTAAACACAATATTATAGAATGTATATGGCAGGTTTCATCAGGGTAAATGCTCGCGTCTCCTCAATATGACCGTGTTGCGTTTGTTACTGCTATCAAGTACAAGTTTTTTACAAACAATTACCTACAAACTACGTGTACAATTTGCAATCTGTTCCCCTTATTGGCTTATGTATGATAACTAAACCAGAATAATAATACGTGCAGCCACATATTTATTTATTTTATTAATAAAGTATATAAGTATTATATCAGTTGCCTGGTTCCCATGATACAAGCTATGCTTAGCTTACTTTGGGGCTAGATGGCGCTGTGTGAAATGTCCCCAATGTATTATTATATAATCTATCCTAAATAAAATTATGAACTCTGTCAGCATCTATTACAGGGGCCGAAAAGTTCGTCATCTGGACCGAAAATTTCCTACTGAATAGTATGAAATTATGAAATGCATATAGAATATCATTTCTTTCTTCAACTCGAACCACTTTTTTGTTAAGACTTTATTGTGTCAAAGTACGTGCATCAAGAATAGTGAACCAATTATGATTTGTGTCAAATCACTGCCATTGTTAGTAACATCTGAACTAGACAATCCGTATATCCGTTATTAAAGCTAGAAATATGACGAGCGAAGACGGAAAAAACGATGCCTGTAATTTACCTACCAGCACCTTCAAACCAGGAGCTACTTGACGGCAGAACGGGTAGTATGTAGCAGGCTGGTAGCAATACTTCCCCGGAAGAACTCTACACATAAAGTTTTGGTTCTATTGCGCTATTACTTCTCTTCTACCTTTGTCTATGAATTCGGTAGGCATTTATAACGTCGACCGCATGACCTTACTTAAATAAATCAAAATGTATCCATTATTGTCAACATAAAATGTATAACTTAAACCTGTTAATGGCTGCAAAAGTCAAGGTCTCCGTATCCGAGTCCAAAATTGATTAATTTATTCAAAAAATATTCCAATGACTATTATGATCACACAATTCTGTATCCAATCATATTGTTTGTTTTTAACACATTCGTAACCCATAAAGTTTTCATAGATAGTCATTGTGACTGGCCGACGAATAAAAGTCTTTACGATGCCGAGTACTTCATTTCTGTCAAATGAAGAAAACTATTTACCAAATAATTAAGACTTTTGTGCAGCAAAATACTTATTGTCAATTACATTTTGTGTTCGACCAACAGCTGTAAAACTTTAAAAATACCTAGAAATTAGTTTTGAAAAAAATTAAAGTATCAAACTCCTCTTTTAAACGATTTCTAGTCTGACAACGCCTTGTAAGCACTGCAAGTGTTCCATTATCAGCCATTAATGTAATTTTGTATCACAAATTGACGAATTTATTCACAAATTGCATATTCCTTTGAATCTAACATTTTCTGTTAGGAGAAAAAAACTGTTATACAAATTAAATTACTCTAGATCAGGTTTTTTAAGTTCCAGACAAATATTCCGCTGGGTGTTTTTTTCACAACACTATCCGGATAATTTAAACCGTAAAATGCGTGTTGCGTTATTGTCGCGCGGCAGAGGTGCGTGTGCGCGCGGCGCGTCCTACGTTCACAATCCTCTTTCTCACTGAGTGAGAAATCGGTGGACGATCTCGGAAGACAACCATTAGAGCTAAATTACTCTTTCGAGATAGAAGCGAATATCTCGCGAATACCTCGCAGAACTCTGTCGTTAAAAAGAACAGTACCTAGTATTTTCATGGTTGAGTCTTTTTTACTTTCTATTTAGAAAAGTGGTTATGCAAATAAAGTTTCCTGGTTGAAATCATTCCAAAGCACATAATAATAATTGCCTGGACTTTTAAATAGTATAAAACAAAGTCTCTATCTACCTCTCTCTGTTTCTCCGCTTACTTCTTAAACAGTAAACCGCTTTTGATGCAGTTTTCACTAATAAAATGAGATTTGTGTTTTATATACTTTTTATATACTAGTAAATATTTGATACAAAAAAGTAGTCCACGTCCTTCTCCAAGGTCCATTCTATTTTTTTACCAAAATTCATCAAAATTTGTTCAGTGGTTTAGGCGTGAAAACGTAACAGACAGACAGCCTTTCGCATATATAATATGAGTATGGACACATGTAAGGCGCACGTTTCGTCCGTCCTATCTAGTCGAGTTTCGCTTCCATGGGATTATTCGTCTTATGATAAAACACGTGCCGATGATAACGAATGTGGAAGAAGGAAAACTGGTTATTTTTGTACGTTGAAAATTGATGACAATTGTAATGAATATTTATATGTATATATATATATTTCGGCTGGGTCTCTAGTCAGGTAAGGTAATATGGCGTGATTCAGTAGGTAGTCTCTACTGACAATATTCGATATAATATTCATAATATTGATGGACAATTCACACAGCGCCATCTAACCCCAAACTAACCTTAGCTTGTACTATGGGAACCAGACAACTGATAGAATAGTTAAATACTTTTTTGTAGATAAGTAGGTATGGTACTTTATTATCCAATTATTGACTGGCCTCACAGCTCAGTTGGTAGTAACTCTGCATTCTGAGCTGTAGGTCGTGTGTTCGATTCCACCCAGGACAAACATTTGAGTGACGAGCATGTTTGTTCTGTGCCTGGGTGTTAATATATATTTATATGTACATTTTTACAAAAAACAATATATGTATTCTACCAGTACAAGCTATGCTTGCATCATAGTGCAAGCTATGCTTAGTTTGGGGCTAGATGGCACTGTATGAAATGTCCATCATTTATTTATGAAACGTGTCTGAGCTGACAACGAAATATTATATTAAATGTAAGTTATTTTTTTTACTTCAATGAGGATTATAATGTCACTTTTTTGGAGTTGGAATGAGGAGTTTTCTCACAAATCTTCACAAATCAAAAACAGTTTCACTTATTCTCATAATTTTATTACATTTTATATAGAGATAAGTAGCTGTGAAAAATTCGCCTTTCACTAACCATTTCTAAGGAATTCGCTATGGATTCTACCACCCGGTAGTGATGTAAATTATTGTATGGCTTGATTCGCAGAAGTCTCAATATGAACAGATCGAGTCTAATTCCGTATGATATTTATACGACACGTGATATCTTCTCGTGGCAGAGAAAGAACAATTAATCGCGCGATTGTTTTCACATCATAATTATGTATATATAGTACCTACAATACAACAAAGCTGAGAATTTCCACACGTTACTTGACTCTCTGTGTGAGCAAAACATTTTACATAACTTCTTAGTTTGTCACGAAATCATCGTAACCAGACAATACAATTACACTGGCTATTAATATATGACTGCAGCAATACAAAACTGAACACGTAAATACATCACTTAATTACGAGACTTAACATAAATTTACAAATTGACTATCTATTTAATTTTGGTCATAATTGGGACACAAACACATCAGTTTAACACACTAGGAGGAAGATTATATCATTGTTGTGAGAGTAAAGTGCAGTGCGATGTGACATCGCAAGCGGTACCGTCACGTCGGATGCGCGGAAGCGCGTACAAAAATAAATATATCTGCGTCGCGAGCAGCGCGTCAGTCTTAGTTTAGTTCTCGTCGTAGAGCGGAGTGCCGTCGCCCATCGACATGGAGCGCGGCGATGTGTTGGTGTGTGGCGTGGAGCGCGCGGAGGCGGCGCGCGACGACCGCCCCGAGTGGTGGTGGCGCGAGTCGTGGCGCGGCGTGCGGCGGTCGGTGCGCGGCGTGGAGGGCGTCGAGTCGCGCCCGGTGCGGTGCCGCACCCAGTCCTCCGCCGCCTTCTGCCAGTCCGAGGGCTCCGTGTACACCGGCAGCGGCTTGTGCCGCGACACCGCCGGACTGAGGAACTCCGGCTGGCGCGGCGTGCTCGCGAACGGCGTCATGTACGGCGTCTGGGCGGACGGCGTGTACGGCGTGTTCACGTACGCCGGGCCGGGCGTGTGGAACGCGGGCGTGTGCGCCGCCGGCGTCTGGTACATGCCGGACGTCATGCCGTGCGGCGTCCGCCCGGCGGGGGTCCGCTGCCCGGGGGTCCCGCTCGGCGGCGGATCCCTGAAGTGCTCCTTGAACCACTTCAGCAGCCCCGGCAGCGAGTCGAACATCCTCTGCCTGAATTTGTAACCGTCGGGTGTGACGGATATGTATTCGTGAGTGCACCTCGCCCGGGGCAGATACGACAGCAGAAATCTGCCGGGGTAATTTTTCGCCGCGGATATGACGTAGTGTATCTTGTTGGGGTTTTTGGACTTCTCCTCCTTGAGTATTTCCTCGCCCTTGTCCCGCATTCCGTTGAGAGGTTTGTAGTACTTGTAGGAGATGAGGTCTCGCGCGTGCCCCGCCATCGGGGTCACGTATCGCGCGATGATTTCGTCGAGATCCTCGAACTCGGAGCCCTGGATCCAGAGACTTCGACCTGTGGAATAAAAGCAATCGATTATAAAGCCATTAATAAAAAAAAAACAATAGCTTTTTAGAATTATCTTAGAACTGATCATCGCTTCGATGCCATCGATCATCGATCAATCGCTTGTTTATTGAAAGAATCATATAAAACAAAATTTAAATACTAAACTTGACAATGACGAGGATGAGACAAAAATTCGCATAAATACAAACCTAGCGAGAAAGCGTTTTCTTTGCCTTCCTCCCGGACATCAATATGCTGATAGATTCCTTCAGCAACTTTCCAAGTCACTGTCAGATGATCTGAGCCCTGCAAACAAATATTTTTGACACGATTAGATCGAGGCTCAAACAAAACAAAAATCCATTCAACACGCCAGAATCCCACGGAATTGTGCATATTTCGACGGTAATACCTCGCTCAGTTACTACCTGAGCTATGTAACAAAATCACATCGATACAATGCTTTGTCGCTACGTTAAATAAAAACAAAACAACAAACTTTTAAAGTATGTGTAAAGTATATTTTTAAGCCCTTTAAAAATTAGTTTTAATTTATCTTTATGTACGCGTCCTACCTCTATAAAACCGCCTCTCTCTAGCCCAAAAGGTTTGCTGGAAGAGGACTCGTTTTAGGGTTAAGCTCGCCTTGGTACATGTATTAATTATGACTTTTTTGTATTGTTTTCTGTGTACAATAAAGAATAAACTTTCCCAGTTACAAGGAACTGAGCAATCAGTTATTATTACTGCAGTTTAACTGCTGTTACCTTACTGCTCGGCCGTACTATGACCTCTCCTTGCGCCATTTTGTCCATAAGTTTCTCCGCCTCGGCGAAGGATATGTTGTGGAAGGCGGGGTGCACTATAACTCGCTTCACGTACTGCGCGCGCTCTTTGGTCTGCTTGGCTTCTTTGTCCTTGCGAAGGTCCTTATCTTCTGCCTCTTGGTCGTAGTATGGGTCTTTTGAAGGTCTGAAAAGAACGATAATTTTTTTGAAGAAGTAGTACGCCAGTTTCCTATACAGTCACCTTTGAGATACTTGAAATACGTGACCTTCGAAATATTTGGCTTTTCAAATAGATTACTTATACATAATAACGTGTGAGTTGGAATGATTAAAACTGCCGGGAATAATAACTTAAAACAAGGTCATATCCAGGTAAAAAGGTAACTATCATCATACCATCATACTGCGTTATGTTCGTGTAAATGATATTACCAAATTTACCGAAAAAAAAACTTTTTTCTTTCACTGTTGTTTTGTCTCTTAGAGAACAATAATAGTATTTAAGAATAGAAAAGAATAAATTTTAAAATTTAACAGTACATTTTGGAGTACTGAAGATACACAGACTAAACTGTATGTAACTACTACTACTAGTAAGTGTGGTGAAAGGATGTTACCTAAAAGAGGCTCTTTTGTGCACTTGACACGTATCGTAGAATTTTTTGTTCTAGGATATGTCGGTTTTCCGACGTTTTTTCCTACAACATTTTGAAAACGTGGTAATACTCACATGAATTTATCAACCGTTCCGGATTCCAGATCCGGTAATTCCACATTTATCAATCGAGATTTGAACCGTAAAACCTATGAAACGGATGGTTCAAATCTCGATTGATAAATGTGGAATTACCGGATCCGGAATCCGGAACGGGATTGAAACTCGGAACAGTACCTCTGGGCCACCACGCTGAGTGTGTTACTCACCTCCACTCATTGTTCTTATCCAACAAATCGGACGACTTGGAGGAGCAGTCGACGGAGAAGCGCTCCACGTCGATCTTGAGTATACGACAGTGCACAGTCTGTCCGATGCGCACGCGCTCCGTGGGGTCCGCCACGTGCCGGTCCGACAAGTTCTTGATGTGTATGTACCCGGAGAGACCGTTGTCGAGCCGGATCCGGACCCCGGTCGCTTGCCCGGGACACGCGCCCGCGTCGAAGTGATTCCACACCTAACATGATACTACATAAGATACGTGTAGCTAGTTTCAACGTGGCTGTACTTTTTCTGCCGCCAAGCAGAAAAGGCTTTTGGGGGGCCTTGTTGCTCGCGTCCGTAGATGATAACCCTTTGAATCCCTACACGTGTCGCCCAGGTGGTCGAAAGGAGCAACCCAAAGTAGCAGTAGAACTTGTGCTAAGTTCGCCCGGAGTACTGCCACCATACTGTGTTGCTGTGTTCCGATGGAAGAGAGTAGGTGATGGTGAAATTGCAGGCACATGAGACATTCAACCTTCACGTCTCTGAGTTGCGGGCGCAAGCGATGCGATTTGGGTCTTTTTGATCTTAATTACGAGAGGACTCAAGTCATACTGCTTTTTATGGGCAGAGCATTTAACACCAGGTAGGCCATCTGCTCGTCCCTATCCTTTTATCACATATAAATAAAACCGTTACTTATATCCCAATTATCTCCTCTTGTAACCTAACATAAGCAAGTAAGTGACTTGAATTTGAATGGAATTGATGACTACGGATTGAGAAAAAATCTCACCTCTGACAGCTCAGGGAAGTCATTCTTGTGACAGAAAGGACACTCCCACAGTCCGGTTTCGTCATTCCTCACTGGATTGGCCTGATCCAACATCTCCCTTTGCGGCTTCCTGTGCGATATCCCTATAACGGACGCCAGCACCATCTTCCCAACGTACAACGTTTCCGGAGTCTCTTTGGTGAGCATATCGAACATCTCCTCGTGCGTCGGCGACCTATACTGGACCCTGAGATCTTTGTATCTAGAGTTCAACTCCGCTCGGATATCGTACAGGGTTATGCTTTTGTTCCCGAACCCTTGCCGCTCCAATTCCTCGGCGAACGCATCTAGATCCAAGTCTTTTAACCGCTCCGGAGCTTCTAAGATTTCTTCCAAAGCGCCCGCAGGATTGGCGTCTTCGTCCTCGTATTCGAGAGCATCGACCGCCATCTTGCGGGCCCATTCGTACGTTTCCGGATGAACGCGAGAGCCGTCCAGCACTTCGATGTACGCTTCGGTGCTGTCACCCAAGCTGCCCGTGTCTATTTTGATGAACCCCGAGCAGTTGATGAAGACTTTCGGTCCCATGTGGCATACGGTTACGAGCTGCGTTCGATTCTCCAGTTTCTGATTGGTCTGTTTGAAGAGTTTGATCAAAGCCGCCGCTTTCCTCGGGCCGAGACCGCATACGAATTGCAGCAGTTCGGTACCTCGGCCCGTTAGTATCGCTTCGTTCACGTCCACGCCGACTTCGTTGACCCGATTGACGAATTCTAGTTCTATTCCTTCTAACAAGTCTTCTTTGGCTATTTGATCTTGTAAGGGATGGTAGCGTAAGCACATTATCTCTTCGTCCGGACCGCACAGTTGTGAGATTTCCATCAGAGGGTCTTGGAGTAAACGCCCTTGACATATCGCTTGGCGGAGTATGTCGGGGTATTCTCTGAAGTCATTCTGAAATAGACATTGATTTAAATAAGTTGTCGCAGGATAACTATTAAACTTCAAAGGTGAGTTAATTTATCTTTCACCAACCACCCCATAACAGAAACTAGCACTGAAGTAGGTACAGCAAACGGAAACTGCCATAGGCTACACTTGGCACTTTGATTCGTTTTGAAATTGTCATAATAATGGTAATTTACTCCTATAGAAACAAATATTGAAGAAAAATTTCTTGAAATGGTTTCATAATTGTTTTCAAGTCCACAAATAATGTGTCCCAATTTATTTGGCCACATTCTCCTTAAAGACCGCAACAACCAACAAATCTAAAATATCTCACCCGTCCCCTAATACTGTTGCTGTAGAGCTTGCTGATATGGTTGTCTGCAATCTCGATGGGTATTCTGGGGAACTGTTCGTCCTCCACCAACTGCTGCACGCACTCGGATACGTCCGCCTTCACTTGCAGCGCCTCGCGAGACTCACCGCCGATCACTATAACGTGGGGTTTCTTGCGCATTATGAACCTGGTGGTAACGAGAGGATTTTAGAGTTTCTACAAACAGTATAACTTGTGTTAAAATCGCCCTGAGAAGTACTGCCACCACACCTGGTAATCTGCCGCCTAACGGTGACGCACTCGCTTTGTCCCGGTGTAAGGGAGTGGGTGCCGGTGAAATTGTAGGCGCATGGGAAGTAACATCCCCGTCTTGGGGTGATGGACGCAACGCGACTTGAGTCATATCGTACTTTGGTGGAGAGGAATTGAGCCCTTTTGCTGTTGTCAATGGGCGGCGGTTACCACTTAACATCAGGTGGCCGTTCGTTCCATCACCTACATGCCATAAAAAACCCTACTATTATTTTATTTTATTATTATTAACATATTTATAAGCTGTCACTATTTTTTATGGATTAAATTGTCTGAATAATTAACTATTATTATTATTATTATTATTACTATAAGTGTTACCGTCTGAGAGCAGTCATATCGGCCTCTTTGTTCTGTCTCTCGAGCGCGTCCCACGCGTTGCGGCGGTACAGTAAATGCGGCAACCGCAGATGGTCGGCCACCTCGCCGCCGCCCGCGATCAGGCACGCGAACGAGGAGTGGTTGCGGTCGGGCACGTACGCTATCGAAACCACTCTTAACCCTGCGGACAAGATATTTGTTGAGAAACCGGGTGCAACTGGGGTGTGCTAATCGGCTCGTAAGAGCAAGTTCTAAGAGCAGTAGAACTAACACCAAGTTCTGGGGAAGTACTACACCACTGCAATCAGATTGTTACAAGGATCGTGCTCGCGAAAAAAAGAAAGCCCTCCATTAGGGTTTCCTACTGTTCTTCCCCATTGAGGGTCGGATAGGGTTGGAACAGGCGCCAAACTTAGCGATAAGTACGCGTGACCTTATGTTTTGAATATTATTGACGTTTCCAAGCCATTTCTTTATGAATTCTATGGAAATAAAGTTTTTGATTTTTGACTATGATTTTGACCATTCTCATTACTGCCGCCAAACAGTAATACGTTCGCGTTACTGTGTTCCGGTTAGAAAGGTGTGGTTGCCGGTGAATTACTAGCACGTGAGACATTCCACCTACACGTCTCAGGGTTTCGGGCGCATGCGATGCAATTTGGGTATTACCTAAACAGGGGAATAGACAAGTCGCATTGCTCGTTATGGGCAGAGGTAGCCACTTAACACCAGGTCGGTCATCTTTTCATTCTGTACTAATCTGTACTAATTCTCTTCTCTTCTGTACTAATCACATAAAAACATAAGATCAACAAATCCAACTGTTATTACAACTTATTTTTTCACATTATTTTGTACAAATATGCAAAGACAAAATAGTAAGGACCATTTTCTATTCTGTTTGAGAACAAATGTTTATTTTATTATTGTATTGACAAGCTTTATTGTTATCAATAAAGTACAGGTACACAAGGCGGCAGAAATGGGCATGGTGGTAGTACTTCCCCGGACGAACTTGGCGAGAGTTCTACAGCTCTTAAGTAGTAAATTCAAGTAACCGTTATTGGTGTCCCACTCTTCATCATCATCGTCGGAGACCCTAGACTCGTACTGCGCTACTTTCAACCAATCGTAGAGCTTTCGTCGGCAGCATCTGCAATAAAACAAATTCCTCCCTCAGCGCATATAATAAGCGATTGATGAAAGCAAATTCACTTCTTTTGAACAATATTTTCTCCAACCTCTGTCTAGGTCGGAGGAATAATGGTGATAAAGTTATTGTCATTTTTATATGGGAAAGTTGAATGTTCGCGACAGCTGAAGTCTATTTTCCCATGAAAAAATCCATCAAGTCATGAAAAGTAACATTCGGTAAGATAGTAAGAAGACCTAATGAGTCAACATTCCCGTGCACAAGTATACAGGCACAGCGCACGCAAAGCCTCCGAGGAGATCCTTAAGCACATCACATGCACAAACATATGTTTAATAAGTTAGTTTTCAAAGATTCGTTTTTTTTTACTAAGACAGTATTAACAACCCTAATTCCAAATAAAAAAAAATTATATGCCATAGAAAGAGCAATTTTGTGCATCTAACTTCAGGGTCGCCAAGTTAGCTTATGATGCAATCTACACACACGTAGAGACTAATCTTGGCAACTCTGAAGTTGGCTACAAAAAGTTTTATCTCTCACCATGCAGATAATAATATTAATCAATATTGGTGAACACTTCCATCTAGCCCATGGAAACCAGACAAGTGATATAATACTAATATATGTACTTTTTTGTAAATATATTACATATATTGACACCCAGACAAAGAACAAATATCTATATTCGTCACACGAATGTTTGTCCTGGGTGGGAATCGGACCCACGACCTACAGCGCAGAAGGCAGGATTACTACCAACTGAGCTGTGAGGCCAGTCAAGATGACATGTACAGAGACAACAATATATTCTGGCCCTTAACACCTAAAGCGGGCTACAGACCTTTAGTTTTATTTGATCAGTTGTAACTGAACAGTTAAACTGATGATCTAATAATATATTGATTAGATTATCAGTTCAACTGTACAGCTCTCGGTTTTGCCTAAACACATACGTTTTAACTGAACATTCCAGTTGTTCAGTTACAACTGATCAGTTAAAACTAAATGTCTGTAGCCCGCTTAACTTCACAGATGGCAATATGTATCGCCGGAAGTGCAGGGACGTACTTGAGCACATAATCCTTGGACTCCTGCAACAAGACCGCATTGAGCTCCCTCCGCAGTTCCGGCATCACTATCTTGGTGAGCGCGATGGTGACAGCCTCGGCGCGCAGCTCGTTCCAAGCTTGCACTGTCGCCGCAAACTCGTCCTATAACGTATCACTCCAATATATTGACAGAATATCCTCTTTTTTCTATACCAGTGAACCAGAAATAATATAAAACTCCCAATCAATAAATTTATTTATGAGACGAGGTTGGTTTTTTGCTACTAAGAAACCCACAATAACCCGTCAGTTTGATCTATCACCAACATGACATAAAAAACTACTAAGCCTTACCTTCTGATACAATGCCTTCAGCTCCTCAAGATAGCTGGGTCCAGTGTTGCCCTCTATCTGCTCGCTGATGCTTAGCTCCAGCAGTTTGTCTTCGGCCGCTATCGTAAGCTTCAGGAATTGATCTCCTGTCAAGTCCCGAACTGGTTTCTTCTTCAGGTATTTCAGACTGTGACAATTATTGTCAATTACAACATAACGCCGAAATTTCACATGGTGAATGTTTCACAACTAACTAAAAATATGTTAAGAACGCCACTTCACTATGAAAGCAAGTTCAGCAAACTTAGTATCAGCCAGATTTCTGAATCTTCAAATACCACAGAAAACTGATGAACTAAATAAATAAACTATTACACAGAAATATTTCGTCATGGGAGAGAATGAATTGATGGCTACCACTACATTGAAGCGTGGTATCGAAAGGAGCCTCTTTGAGGCGCACTTAAAATCCTTCCACCAAACTGGTTCGAGAGAACCAGTGACTCGAATAGAATAGAATAGCAGCAGTTCTCGAGGGAACAGTAATCCGTTGTAGTATCTATCTACTTCTCTCTCTCTCTCCCTCTCTCTGTCTGTCTCTCTCTCTCTCTCTCACACACACACACCGGTAACAGTTGTGATACCCGTCTATCTCTCTCTCTCACACACCTGTAACAGTTGTGATTCTCGTCTATCTCTTTCAGGCCGCGCTGCGTAGGTTTGACGGTGATGGTAGCGCGCTCACGTAGCGCGTCTCGTAGCGTGGCCCGTAGCAGGGGCTCGCGGGCTAACTGCACTCCGCACATGTAGACCGCGCGGCGTAGCACCTCTTGCGCAGAGCCGATTGAACCCATCTGAAGTAAATAAGAGTTGATATCAGCACTTCAGAAAGTGGAATTATATTGTAAGTGTATATAAAATGTGTCATAGCACAATTATAATTCCCATTTAGAACGTCGATTCAAAATGAAAATAAATTTTGTCCTTACCGAGAAAGCCAACGATTAGCGTTAATTTTTCGTATTGTAATATCTTCTAAAATCTAAACTAAAATATCTCGTTATACATACCTTCTTAATATAGAAAATACGCAAGTGGTCACCGTGTGGTAGTAGAACGTCAGGAACGATATTTTGTCCCAGTTTAAGCACATACTCAAATATAATTAAAAGGATCCATATTAAGAACGATAATTAGTTTTATTTTGTTAAATAGTCTAATTTTTATGTTGTTTTAGTTGTACGCACATATGCTTACGTTACAATTCAGATTGTCAATTGTTTTGTTATGTTTTATTTAAAGAATTGCAATGTGTTTTGTGAGAATAAATAAATTAAAACCCTTAAGTAAGTCATCGTTATGCGGTAGGTTTTAAAAAGGTGTTTGACTAACGTATTCAGCGGCTGCGTCGAGAGGCGGTTCTGGTTGCTGTTCCACCTCGTGCCGCTGGTAGTTATCGCGCACGTTCTCCGCGAACTGTTCCGGGGTCAGACCGAACTTCTTCACCAGCGGCTCTGTACACAACAACATTATCATTACATTTACAATTCAACCTGAACACATTGGGTAGGTACTTAGGTATTAACTCATCTAAGTTCTCCCGATTGCTGCCACCTATTCCATATCCTCTCAGTTTATATTGCTACTTAAACGACTCACCATTTAGCAAGAAGAGCAGTAGAACTCACGCCAAGTTCGTCCGGGGAAGTTACTGTGATCCGGTTTGAAAGGTGTGATCGCCGGTGAAATTACGCGCTCGTAACTCCGAGGTGTGAAGGTGTAATGTCTCAAGCGCCTGTGCCAGCTCTAATGCCTGGCAGAATATCCTACATATAATATGATAGTTCAGACTGGCCTCACAGCTCAAATGGTAGTAGCGCTACTTTCTGCCCTGTTGTTGGTCGTGAGTTTGATTCCTACCAGTCGTTTATTGGCATAGCACAAGATATGCTTTGTTTGGGGCTAAATGGCGATGTGTGAAATACCCAATTTTTTTTTTAAACTCTTCACTTTTTCTACTGCCTCCGGAATATCCTACATATATCATATGTTAATACATACCCAGTCCGGCTTTCCGGCAGAGCTCGTAAGGTCCGGAGCGCACGGCGTACTTGATATCTGTGGTATCCTCTTCAACGGGTTCCGCCGCCTCGACGGCCGCAGCCGCCTCTTCCATATCCTCACCGTTTCGCTCGGCCTCTTCGCGCGCTAAGTTCCTATACACATCAAACATTAATCCTGTTATTACCTGGACATATACAAATCCGAACCAACGCGATAATTCATAGCACTTGACCGGACTGAATCCAGGGTCTCTGTAAGCGGACAGACTTAACGCCATTTGGCTCGTAAAAAATGTATTACACAGCGGTACGCACGGCCGAACTAACTCACGATTAACTGAGTTGCACTGAAATACGTGTCCAACTTACTTTTTCTCTTCCAATTCTTTCTTCCTCTCCTTGGCGCGTTGGACCTTTTGCATCTCGGGCAGTTCCGTGGAGTAGTAGAGCAGGAAATGCGTGTGCACATCGCGGAGCTCCTCTGATGTTTGAACGCTCCTCAGTCTACAATCAGTTATTGTATTTTATAATAGCGCATTCAAAAATTAGGACCAAAAAGGTCAACGACCCAAAGTATAGTAGAAAACGACATTAGACATAGACATTAATTTATATACATTATAGCTTTCCATACATTTCTCAGTTTCGTTTAACGGTTGTCGGGGGGGCAAGTGCTGTTAGCCGGTAGCATATAATCTTATACATAAAGAAAATAATTTTGCGAGGAAAGCATAAAATACCGACTTCATCGCCAATAAATGAGAATGATTCCTCGCCATTCCTTTCAGTCCTTGCAAATAAATAAATATTTTTCCAAATCTTTTATAAATGGAGATCTGACGTTACAAATACGGTAAAACACAAAGAACATAATAATAATAATAATAAATATGGCAGACATTTCACACATCGCCTTCTAGCCCCAAACTAAGCACAGCTTGTACTATGGGAACCAGATGACTGACAGAATACACTTTTTTTTGTAATTACATGTAAATACATATTAACACCCAGACACAGAACAAACATCAGTGCTCATCACACAAATGTTTGTTCTGGGTGGGAATCGAACCCGCAACCTACAGCTCAGAAGGCCCCTCAAGAAACCTCTGCCTACCAACTGAGCTGTGAGGCCAGTCAAACATACAAGCGTATTGAGAACCTCTTCCTTTTTTTTGAAGTCAGTTAAAAATACTAGTATCAGTAGAGTACTTGTCTATATCCTCGTCTCTGATAAGCCTCATGTTGTCCGGTATGGGTGCGTCCGGGTTGGCCATCACCTTGTCCAGTTGGTAGTCGCGCATATTCTCCAATAGCTTCATAAGGTTCTCTTTCCTTTGCTTAAGTTGGCACCACTGAAACGGGTAAATTACATCATCATCGTAGTCACTGCTGGATTGAGCCCAGTCTGACTCTGCTTTCAAGAGTCTCAAGCTATTTTTTTATAGGAATCAAGTTAAGGAATCACCAAAATAGCCCTCTAAAGTAACCTCTCCTCAAGCAATATGACTGTATATATCATCAACTATCAAGTGCCTGTAACCACCTACCCCTTTGAAACAGGAACACAGTAAGTAAAGAAAGCGAAAAGAAAGAAAAAGATTTTTATTTACTTTACTTAATAAATTGAGCTACATATAATGGCTACGTGATTTATAATTTTGTGCGTAGCAGAGCTCAAGGCAAACATGGGTTTCGCTCAGCATTTTGCTGGTTACTAATGTGTGGACCTAGCGCTGGTTTTCAGCAGAAACCATAATAATGTGTCAATAGTCAATAAGTGTACTACTGCTTGGCAGCACAAATAGGTGTACTTTCCTGGAGCAGTAAGTGCTGCTTCACTACATGTAGTGTCTCCTTACCTTAGCATCATATTTGTAAACCTTCCAAAGATCGTTGATACTGAGCTCCGGTTGCACATACTCCTTCCTGTAGAACGCAATGAATGGAACCTCCAGAGTTTGGTTCCGCATGAAGTCAAGCGCTTGGCGGATCTTCGTTATAGTGCTTGAACCCCTGATGAGGATAAAAAATAAAGTAGGGTATTAAATGTATATAAAAATATTGGTAGACACTTCACACAGCGCCATCTAGCCCCAAAGCTTAGCTTGGCTTATATGATGGAAACCAGAGTTTGGAACCATATGTTTACAAATAAGTACATATATTAACACCCAGACACAAAACAAACACCTATGTTCGTAACAAAAATATATGTCCTGGTTGGGAATCGAATCCACAACCTACAGAGAAGGCAGGGTTACTACCAACTGAGCTGTGAGGCCAGTCATATTAAGTTGGTTGGTCCGCTAAGTATGTTACAAAGGGCAGAGTTAGTAGCAGTTACCTTCGAGTGCGCTCCCTGGCTTCCTGCGCGTCCGCCTTGGACACGGGCGGCTTAAGGAAAGCCTGCTTGTAGATCCACTCTGCCTCGTCCTCGAGCTCAGTGCTGCCCTCCTCCACCGGGGTGATCGGCACTTCGCGGATTTGCATACGCTCAGGCACGTCCGTTTTACGTATCTACAAATTATATATTTACTTATATAATGCACAGTGTATATACTTTCCTCTCATCATTTACTTTATTACATTATAATTATATACTTCTGGAAGGAACTACCCATCCACAACACAGGGACTCTTAGTGTGGGGGCTAGTACACATTCTTGCACTGTTATTCAGTCTGATTCAGTTTAAGGATTCAACTATTTTGTAACCTATTTCAGTTCTACGATGTAATGTTTTTTTTTATATAAAAATAAATTAGACATTACTACTCCATCATGATTAGGTTTCCGAGGGTTACTCGTATTAGTCGACTGTCGTTCGTTAACATCAGTCGTCTATAGATAGTTCAAAAACTAACCAAAATATTTTATTAATGATTTTTTATGAAAAATTAGAAAAATTAGAATTTCAGTTTTTATTCGATACAGTTGGCTGATATGATTCTACCATCAAGTGATGACATGGATAGAAGATCGACCGACTGTATGGACCCACAACTGTGAATTATTTTACTTTGATTTCTTCTTGTTTAATATAAAATTCAATTTATCGATCCTATGTGTAATTTGTGCTGAAATAAATGCTTTATTTATCTATCTGTTAACTTGGAGGTAACTTCCAGAATTTACAATACAGTCATAAAACATTCCTCTTAAAGCTTCTGTCCGGAACTACATACTACTTTGGAATTAATTGATTAATTCAGAAGATATCATGGTGACACTGTGGTAAATTTTTGTGTATATATTAGACAATGTAGGTACCTCATTGTCCAAATCAGTGAAGTGACTCCTCTTCAGTTCACTCGGTTCATAAATCTCAAATATGGACTTCTTGCTGGGACGCTTAGGTTTACCCTTTTTAGTTCTTCTCCTTTCACCTGCAAAACAATTCAAACTCATTAGAAAACTTCTAACAAACATATATTAAAATATAATATACACTCAGTCAATGTGTCTCGTGAATTTTCTGTATATTTTCTGATATATTAAATAAATAACAATAAATATATTTAAATAAATAATTTTATTATTTATTTATTATTCTGACAGCCTGGACATTTTATACCAATGAATTGAATAATCCTCACAGCTCAGTTGGTAGTAACCCTGCCTTCTGCTCTATAGGTTGTGGCTCTGATTCCCACCAGGACAAACATTTGTGTGACGAATATAGGTTTGATGTGTTAATATGTACATATTTACAACAAAAAAAATTGTGTATTATATCAATTGTCTGGTACCCATGATACAAGCCATGCTTAGCTTACTTTTGGGGCTAGATGGCGCTGTATGAAATGTCCACCAATATTTAATGTTTAATTGAATTTATTATAAATCTCTAAATAAAGACTTGATCTCATAATCTTCCATTGTATCATTATTTACTGAAATATGAACCAAAAAAATACATAATTTAAAATTATAAAATGTCTGCAGCAAACAAGAGCAAATGATTTATACAAATGTGAAAAGGGTTGATTCACTCACCGACTCCAGTTGCCTCACAATGTTTTCCTTCACCGTTTTGCCAGTAATGCTAAAGATAGTATCAATTCCGAAGGCATACCTTCTTCTTCATCATCTTCAATGTACTCATCGAGATCCTCTTCATCTTCATCCTCATAATCCTCACCATCACCATATTTCTCAAACTCTTCATAATCAAAGTCCACGCCAAAGATGTCTTGACCCTCTTGTAGGGACCTGGAGAATGGAAATAAATCAAACTAAATAGATAGTTTTGCAGATGGAACAAGAAATGGGACGAGAATTAGACGTCACTAGCGTTTTCCACTGGCTTACCTGCCCTGTACCTAAGTATATGTAAAGCTGACACTGACTTCTCGAACCAGTGTGGTGATAGGATTAAAGTGCGCCTCAAAGACTCTATTCGTGCCCTTGACACATATAGCCGAATTTTTGGCTCCTAAAATCAATATTTTTCCTAAAATTCTGAAACACGTGTCAATCACAATCACATCAGTTTTCTCTGGATGTTTTCCTTCACTGAATAAAAACAACATTTGGAAAAAGCTCTGATGATCTAAAATATAACTCACGCATCAGTGAATATGGGTTTGCGTTTCTTCTTCCTCTCAGCGATGGGTCTGCCATCATCGTCCACAATGAAATCATCAGCGTCAGACTCCAAATCTTCATTGTCATCATCAAACTCCACTTCTCTTTGTGGCGCTGGTTCTGGGCGATGTTCTTCCTCCTGTGATGGAAAGTCAAGTTTGAAAACTTTGTTTTTAATTATGTAGCTGGTTTTTTTTTACATGTGAGTTATTACATTAAAAATAAATCTTGATAGTATAAAAATGGACATTTATTAATGGACATATGTATGAAATTGATAAAATCCAAAACCAATTGTCCAATCACCATGTATATGGCATGGCACCTCTTTTTTTCTCATGGAGAAGGTTTTTTGTTATCCATTTTACTTATGCATCTGCTGGGTGCTGCTAGTTTTATACAAAATAGGTGTGAATAGGCTCTTTGTCAAAAAACTGTGACAAACAGACAGTGTGGCTGCTTTTTTTTGCCAGTGTTGGTGACATCCCAGAGATGATGTTAAATCAATGTATTCAAAGCCAAAATAATTATAAATCAAGTACACCTAAGCACCTTGATTTGAACACAGCCATAAAAATATATATATATACACAAATCTTACATCATCAGACCCTCCAACAAACAGTCTGTCAGCTATCACCTCTCTATCCAGATCAGGGTCATCATTCCCTTCATTGTCACTGTCATCATCCTCCAAGCGACGAAGACGCTTGAATTTATTCTGAAAACAAATATGTTACTTATATACATTGGATTGTCACTAAACTCGTAATATTATCATTACAAATAAACGAAATCTTCACTGTATAGCCTCACAGCTTTTCATAGATTCTGCATTGTAGGTTATGGATTTGATCCCAACCACCAATTATCAATTTGTTCTCATTATTTAAATATTGGGGTAAAAAACATATATAACGTATATTACACACTTGAAGGTGAAACAAATAATGAGATGGGAAGTCAGTGGAGGGAACTTAGACCAAAACATTGTAATATTTAATATGTTATATAAATAAATATATATATATAAATAAATAAAAAGAGTAAGCTAAGCATAGCTTGTTCATAGGAACCAGACAACTGATATAGTACTTATATACTTTTTGTAAATACATACATATTAACACCCAGACACAGAACAAACATCTAGATTCATCACACAAATGTTTGTCCTGGGTGGGAATCGTACCCACAAACTACAGCGCAGAAGGCAGGGTTACTACCAACTGAGCTGTGAGGCCATTCAATATCCAATTTAAGTAGATAATCAATACAGCAGTTTCCCTGGATTCCTACATAACCGTAACCATTATTGCCGCAAGACAATTGGGTGCATCTGTGCAATGTGTGAGGTTTTTGTCAGCAGAAATGAACACTGAATGGGTTCTTATGTAATGCATACTTGAAGCACCTTCAATGTGAACTACACGATGCATTTAAGCCACAGCACATTCTCATCACATCCACTGTCTTACTGTCCTAACCATACTTAACATATTCTTCAGTCTGAAACTTTGATGAGCCACGCAACAGTGCGAAGTGGTTTTAACTTACTCTGGCTACTTTAACACCAAGATTCTCCTCAATCAGATCATAATCTTCATCTTCTAACCGATCATCCAATTCATCATCACTTTTTTTTCTCTTCTTTGCACCTGCATTACTTGCATCTGAATCTTCACCGTCACTTCCCGATTCCTCTATTGGTGCATCATCAATTAAGTCTTTCAGTTCTTCCCGAAGACGTTCCTCATCATCTAAAAGGTCAGGCAATCTTATTAGAACTAGACTGGCATGAAGAAATTTTGTACTAATAATACTAAATTAATTAAAGTCCTATCGGTAGGACTTTGACAAGAGAAACAAGAATTTTTTAGTTATGTATTGTTTAGCAAGTTACATTCCAAAGTAACCAATTCCAATTATTCCATTTTCTAATAATGGTCTCCTAAACTTAATTGTGTGAATCTCAATTGAGGTTATAAATCAGAAAATCATTAGTTATTAAGTAGTTTTGCATATGATTTAGTAAAAAGATATGTTTCTACTTATATTGTTTTAAAGAAAACTAGACTTAATAATGACAACTTTCTACTTGAGCTTGTAATTAAACTGGTAAAGACATCAGTCTGGCCAAAATAACGTGGTTAGGACACGAGACTTCGTAAGATGATTAGGTGAACAATGTTATGATCCAATACTATACTGCAGAGGTGAAAGTAAAGAACCAACCTTCGTCATCATCTTCGTCGTCACTCTGTACTGCCGCTTTGCGTTTCGGCTTCTTGCGCTGTTCTGGCTGGTCATCTTCGGAATCAATCTAGAATAACCACCAAATATCTTATACAAAGAATCTGAACAGCGTAAATGCATACGAAATCGAAGGCGCATCGGACAAGTTTTGCTAACCTCGCTCTCCTCGGCTTCAGACTCCAGAAAGTCCGCCATAACTACACACACTCAACTGTACGCCTTAAAACTAAACAACTATGTGAATTTTAGTAATCCCTATAATTTTACGAAATTACAAATAACAACTAAAAGACTACGAAATTACATTACACGAACTAAAGAGAAATATTGAAAGAACGAGTTGGGCTAAATTGCATGACACAGATAATTAATTTGTTCATTCGCTGTTATGTATGTGTGTATATTGGCATTATTGGTATTTAATGTTGCCCTAGTCCAGCGATTTTTTTGTAGCTTCAAGTTTCATTGGAAATCTGATTGCTCATATAATTTATGAGCACTGCCACTTAGTGATAATGTGTAAGCTTCATCGGAAAAAGATCTAGTCTCTAAATCCCTTTTCAGCTCACTAGAAAACGATTTAGGAGCTAGCCTGCAACCTGGACAATAATTTTCTAATGAGAATATGTTCTTACTATAGATGTCCTTATATTGAAATTAAATTTTATTCAATAGTTATTGTGATTTCATCAAACGATAATAATATCTTCAATTCTGTTTTACAAATAAACTCGGTAGATACACAAATTATGGTAACAATCATATTCAAAATCAACCATTTTACAGCACCGTGACTCAGATCGTGGTAAATTTGCTTAAAAGAAAAGAATCCCAGGTTTGATCCTCAGCTGAAGTTTTTATGAAAATAGGATTTGTTCTTGGGTGTTGGATTTATTATTATGTAACGCTATGTCCATGCTAATATAATACAATCTGGAACAGTCTTGTCATACCTAAGTAGAGGAGTACGTATTGTTTTCGTTATGGACAGTGGCTTACAACTTAATAATCTGTAACTGAGTCACATAAAGAAAAATTAATTATCTTCGGAAAAACAAAATAATATAACGGTTGAGGCATGACAAGGAATTAATACAATATGAAAACTGATTAAAAAAGGAATACGCGCTAGCAAAAACGTTTGGTATAGAGCTCATTGCTCAGCTAAAAAAAGAGCCAAAACGCCGAAAACCAGAGCAAGAGTTGGCAATACTGTACTTAGCAGTAGCAGTGCGTCAGAATGACATTGTCAAGTGGCCTGTGCACAAAGATGAGTTAATACCGATATTTTACAATATCACTGATACCAATATATTCATTGAGAAGTATTATAATACCTAAACAATATTGAATATCACTGATATTCATGATATTGGTGGCTATACCTAATACTATGAATACCCATCTACTCTTAATATTATTATCACGTTTATTGTGAAATTAATATTAATGCCTATTATGTATGCCTTTCATTAATCTATCGGATTTTGTTGAATTATTGGAATCAATAAAAAAAACGATGAAACACTATTAGGTAGTTAAATAAAAGTTTACAAAAAAATGTGAGAAAAACAATTATTCAATCAATTTATTACAATAAATAAAGAAAAATGTAATAACATAAAACATAGTAAGTAAAATGTAATGTAAATATGTAAGTAAGTCAATGATATTTTTTTATTAACATGTTGGTCTGAAGTAAGTTGCATTTCAAATATCCCGCCGGCCCAACCACTCAAGCGTCCACCCCGCGCAAACGACACTCGCTTCGCTTCACCTGTACGCGCATTAAACGTCACTTTCGTTTTCTACAACCGCGCGAGTAGTCTACAAAAACGATTAGGTACTACTGAGAAACTACTGTAGCCACAGTTGATTAAAAAATACTCCCGAAAAGTTCAAAGAATCGAAAATCTAATGAACTTTAAAATAAATTACTTAAATTGATGACAAAAGAAGAAAATAAAGCTTAAAGTTGGGGATATTAAAAAAAATATCTTGTATCCTTTTTGTTTCGAGTTTTACAAGAAAATATGAAAGTTAATAGGAATAATTCTTTTATGTAACAGAGTACATGATATGCTCTTTAAAATGATATCAGAATTTCAGTATAAATATTAAGCTTTCTCACAAAAAAACAAATATAGAAGTACTTCCCGCCGGGTAAAGAGGCCTCGGGCGACTTAAACATCCATCCATCCATCCTTCAGACGCATCTCAGTATATTTCGTTTATTGAATGGTCTAGATGTAATGATAGTGAAGCATTATCTTATATTTAGCATTTATTTTTACAAAGATACTATTATAAACTTTAAACAACGTACAATCATCAATCAATTATAGCGTCGAGATCATGTAACTTTTCGGACCAAATTATTCTATGAAAACCTTTCGGGATCGTCGTCATTATACATATTTCAAACATAAAATATCTTCACGATTAATTTAATGTACCATGTCCATTACAAATATCGCAAAGAAACAAAAAAAAATACTTCATTTTAGTTCGACCACAAATTCACAAACAAGAACGGCGAACCGTCACTTTAATATTTTTTTTCTAAATATTTTGTTTCCGGACAGGTACTATTCACTCTCACGGATGCCAAATTTAATATATTGCCATCTAGTAATTTCCTCTTGAACTATTAACAACTGATTGAGGCGCTGTACGCGCCTACATGACAAAATATGTCCAATGCAAAATAGTCCTTAAGCAATGCACAAAAGACTCACTTTCCCTACGTAACTATTTGTCTCGCTTGTTCTGATCACGTATCACATATTAGCGAATCAGAGTGAGGCATAATTTACACGAAGCCCGACGACAGATATATCAGCCAATGAATAGTGAATATGAGTAGAATACTGATATTATATGACCGATATTAAACGCCCGCATAATATGGTAGAGTGAATATTAAGTATTAGCATACCAGATTTCGTGGGATTACTGATACATGAATACACGAGATATCACTGATATCTTAGCGAATACTGATATATCGGACTCACCCTTACCTGTGCATTAAAATAATTGATATACAATGTGATGACGTACGTAAGTAAAAGTTTAAGCATGTGTCAAAAAACGTAGTAAATACTCTACTTATATTGTTATATTACATACTCTTTGAGGATGTGTGCATGAGTGATCGGCGATAAACAAAAACATTGAATCCATTGAGATACCTATATAATTGGCCAATGATTTTCTCAAAATGACCAATATTGCACCAATCGTCAAAAATACGATACACACTGGACAAAAATATATTCCAGTTGCAAAGGGAAGCAAGGTTTGTTTTGATAAAAGGTTTATACCTGTTTTATTAATATTATATTATCTCTAACTAGTAAATACATATTTATCTAAATCCAGGTGTATTTCCATTTTCAAACATGGAAACTGGGAAAAGAAAGAACGCTTATTGATGACAGCAAGAAAATTGGCCAGAAAGAACCAATGTTTCTTGTAATGGGTCATAAATTCAAATTGGAAGTTTGGGAGCAAATATTAAAGATGATGGCAGTAGGTGAAGTAGCAAGTTTTAAAGTGAAAAAAGAGGTAATAAGTACACAATATCATGTTTACACGTGATAGGTAATTAAATAATATATTATTACTTATCACTTTCTATAAATGTTAACTGGCTGAAGTTATTGGTTTTTTTATTGGCATAAAATTCATCCTAGTTATGGAAAAGGAATTATCTGCTGGAAGACAATGTTAGCTGAGTTACTCATAGTTAAACAATGGTTGCAATGAGCTCACCACTTGTCATGTTAACTTTCCCACGATAGTGTACTTTCATACCACAATATAAGTTACACTTGCGTGAGTGCGCTACATTGAGACTGCCTACCCTTTCCGTGACATATGTGTGAGTAAGTATCTATGTTTAGTATCAAAGCCTGATATAAGTATGTCATATCCCGATTCATCCAAGCTATTTCGTTATGAATTCTGTGGAAAGTTTTTTGTCATACTTAACATTATTAAAACAAAATATCTAAATCTTAAATCCTAATTTTTTCAGCTTGTCTTAAGTTATCCATTTGTGTCCAAGACTTTGCGTGATGTGGGCCAGGATAAACGCGAAATTAAACACACATGCACAGCAACGTTACACACTGAAGGCATTGGTTATCCAGATTTAGATGAATTGATAAGAAACCCATGTGACTTGGAATTTATTATTGGTAATATGCTCGTAGGCATCTTATTATTTTATTGTTTACATTGTCATGAGATAGCTTATTCTTTCACTCATAATATTGCATTAAAACAACATTTATTCGAATTATTTCCTTTATATCATATATTACAGAAATGTTAAAAGTGGAGGGATCGGATGAGTATGAAAGAGAACTGTGGCAATTGAATGAAAAAGAAAGAATTGAGTTAATTCCCAAACTCAAAGAGAAAGGAAATAAGTTATATGGACAGAAAGAGTATGATGCGGCCGAGGAAGCCTACAGACAAGCCATATCTATCTGTGAACAGCTTTTGATAAGGTATTTGAGCATTTTATTCCCACTATCAAATATATTCACAAATTACACTAAAAGTATTCCTACAAGCCTTTCAATAATCTAAAAAAATGTGTGCCATCGGTTATCATGTTCTTAACTCACAGTAACAATAATTATGTAATATAGTTAATTGTTACACTAAATATAATGTTGGCCATGTTATCTTTCTTTTCAGAGAGCGTAAAGGTGATGAGGAATGGGTAGAATTAAATAAAACTAAACTACCAATACTGCTTAACTATGCTCAGTGCAAACTGATCAAGGGGGAATATTACGAGGTTATAGAACATTGCAGCACAATTCTCGAATATGAACCAGGTAAACAATCATTTAGTTACTAACTATTAAATAGTTGTCTTATTTAAATAAATAAATATTTGTGGACACTGTATACAGCGCCAACTAGCTGCATACTAAGCATAACTATAAATGTCTTAATGACTTAAACACTTCTTTTTATAAATATTTTCATATACTTATCAGCACCCCGACACAGAACAAACAAATAATTGCCATTACCACCGCCATCCGCCACTTGACTGACCATCAGAACATAAAAATATGTTTCACAGAGAATGAAAAAGCTTTGTTCAGAAGAGCGAAAGCACATGTAGGAGCTTGGAATCCTGTTAATGCCGAAGAAGACTTTAAAAAGCTGAAATCACTAAATCCGTCCCTTGCTGCAACAGTGGACAAAGAAATTGACAACATCAATAAACTACGAAAAGCCAAAGAGTCACAGGACAAAGATGCTCTTAGGAAATTGTTCTCCACAATGAATGCATCATAATCCTAACTGACATAATGTTATTACTAGTATAATATGCTTATTAAGTTAGAGACCAATAACAATACGCTTAAATAATACAAATAACATATCCTTCATATTTATACATTATTGAAGTAGAAGTTCTTATAATATTGTGAATACAGAGGTGAAAACCCATAATGTTGGATAGGTAGGTATGTGTACCTGTTAAAATATAATATATTTTTGCTGCTTATGTTATTTGCTTGGAAATATTAAACTTGTGGGTTAGGTAGCGAGGTGGTCATTTTCCCTACCGTGCTGTGGTTTCCTCATGATGTTATTATTCACCGGAAACTCAGGTTCATTGTAGGATTCGAACCCAGGACCTGTATCGTTAGCTGATGTCACTACCAACTGAGCTGGCATCACTTCAACCCTATAGTTTATACTAATGCTATTTATGAATAATCAGTATTTTCGTATGAACATAGAAAATCCTTTACATAAAAATACATAGGTAAGCTATACTAGTTAGCATTTTCATAGGAATTGCTTATTGTAACAAAGTTATTGGAAACCCTTACTAGATTTAATTGGTCATATTATTAAATCATATTATTTAAGATGGGAGAAGAGCACATGAGAAAAACTATAACATTGTTATCTGTGTTATAACATTTTATAACAGAGTTGTAATAAATGTGCTTTCTTCAACTATATCTTATTCTAATTGTATTAAATAAAACACGCTGTGGCCTTTCAATAATACCTATAAGTAGTCTAATATCTGATGAAAGTACTTTCCAATTTTATGGGTTTCACCAAATATTTAAAAATGTCATGAAATAATTTTATTTATCTAGGTCTAAATATAATTGCAATATATATTTTGTTGACAAACAAACTGTTTTTAATTAATGTTATTAAATTTAAATTATCCTCATTACCCTGGGAGTTATTAAATATTATAAATATATAATTTAATCTAAGGACTTATTATGTGTATAAAAACCAGAAAAGCATTTTAGTTTTTGTTCCGAAATAGGCAATTAACTCTTTTGCACACATCTCAGAGTCATCGAAAGTAGCAAGCTGAGGTAAATTTAAAGAATGGCCGATAAGTCGTGGCCCATCTGAAAATTGGATCCCTAAACTTTCGCAGACTGTGAAGCAACGTTGAAAACAGTCATGACTCTGTACTTGATAAGGCCTCGAAGGTAGATGGCTATGCTGCACCTAAAGATAATGAAGTCGCCCCATATGCCTTGCACAAACAAAATACTCAAAGTAGGTCAGGATACAGTTTAAGTCGAACCAATTACGATAACCTACCTACCTACTCTTACGGAATCAAATAAATGATTTGTTTCAGAGTTAATAAAGATAATAAAAGGGCGCACACAATGCGACTTGGGTCTTGTCGTACCTAGTAGGGGACCCAAGTAGGGTCGGTTGTTATGGGCAGAGGTTACCACAACACCAAGCGGGCCGTCGCGTCGGCGTCAGCTCGTTCCGTAACTGTATCAAATAAAATAAATCTCTACAGCGCTAGTTTGTCATCTTGTAAAATAATTTGATTTCGTGCTCTTACTAGATTCCCTTAAGCGCTTAATTATATTTCGTTCATTATCCTGTCCAGTCTTTCAAATCTAGCAGTCATTTGCTGTCAGAAGTTTTAGTATGTCATCTCATCGTCATGAGTTATTGTCAACGTCAAATCCATCTAACGACAGCAAAACAAACACACCTAACCTTAAATATTGTTATTCTTTAGAGCTAGAAATGGCAGAAAATGAACAAACAGTTTGCGAGGAAGTGCCACAATTACACAACGATGATAATGATAAACCTTCTGAAGAATATGCTTATCTCGATCGTGGCGGGTTTTCGTCAGAGAAATTTAAAATTGAAATGCGTGGCCTGCCAAAATATTACGGCATAGCGGTAAACATGTTGTTTTTTGTATTATCACGTACGGAACTAGCAAATGGCCACCTGAAGTTAAGTTGTAACCTCTGCCCATAACAAACGACCCTACTTGGGTCCTCCCCTACCTAGATACAACAAGATTCAAGTCCCCTTGTATGCACCGTAACTCGTAAGACATGAAGATGGAATGCCTCGTGTGCCTGTAATTTTAATTTAATTTAATTTGATCATATAATCCTATGATATATAATTATCACATCTTCAGATCCTAACTGATCGACACAAATCATGAAACCACCATTATGAAAATTTTCAGGAATTGAAAAAGCTGATGAACCAGAAACTGGGTTTGAATGCTAGTAAGATCAAAAGGCCCAAGAATGGAAGCCACTGGTTGTACGCTTGCTTCCAGAACCAGGAGGATAGAACTGCAGCCATTACTGCTCTCAATGGATATTCATGGAAAGGTCATTATTGAAGATACATAGTCTGACCTCACAGCTCAGTTGGTAGTACTCTGTGCTGTAGGTTATAGGTTTGATTCTCACCCAGGACAAATATTTGTGTAATGAACACATTTGTTTACATTGTTCTGTGTCTGTGTGAGAACACTATTGAATAGCTTTTTTGTTTGAAATTTCAGGAAAAACTTTAATAGCTGAAGAGGCCAAGCCAGCCCCAGATCCTTTATTTAGGAAGAGAAAGCTAGATGAGAGGAATCTAACTCAGGACAAAAGGAAAAAGGATGATAGTAAGAGTCAAGAGGAGAGGTTGATGGATGCTACCACACCATACTGGAATATTCCATATGAGGAGCAGGTAGATAGATTAAATCTTTATTGTCAGCCAAAGAATACATTTAAAATCATCCTACGTAAAGTGTACGATTATCACTAAAAGTGACCATGCAACCTTGGATGGACTGGATAGAAAGAAGACTCATTTGGTGGCAGTGGATATACATGAAACTATTGAGAGATAGTATTATATATAAATGATGTAAGCCTTGACTGACTGAATAATACATAGCACTTAGCAGCTGTGCACATGGAATGGGTGTGCCCGCCGGTAATGTGAACTGGGACAGCCCCGGTTTCACATTACGTGGCGCCTCCTTTGTTGTCTTGTCGTTTATCGTTATCGTTTATGAAGTTAGATCATATTGGACCCATACCTCTGAAACTGCACATAAAGCTAAAATTATGATGTAATATTATGTGAAACAGAGTATACAAAAAAAACTTGAGAGGTGTCAAGGGACACCCGGATGGAACGAAGTTCCTTTCGATTAATTAGTGAAGGAATTGTAATAAAATTTTATTTTTTTAAGTTTTAATAATATTTTTTTTATTATTAACAAATATAATGTAATATAAACTTAATCAGTAGGCTCAATTTTCGTAATAATTGGCTTGTGGTAACTGAAGTAGGAAACAAGGAAAAAAATGTCGTGACAACTTTTCGTAAGAATTTTTTCCGTCTAGCCCCCTTTCACAACGCGCGATAAGGAACTTCGTTCCAAAAATTGAGCAAGGCAACAATCTAAATTGCCTACTGCAAACATGTTTTTAATCATTCTAGCTCGCACTGAAAGAGAAAGAGATACGGTATCTCCTGATGAAGTTTGACAATGAAGTATGGAAAATAAACAGCAGCAAACGGGCTGAGATTGAGGCCAAGAGGAAACTACACAACGGTCTGAGCTTCGAACTTAAACCTATAAAAAAGTCTCCAGTGATCGAAGGCTACAGAAATAAGTGTGAATTCACTGTTGGTATAGATGAAGAGACTAAGCTGCCGACTGTGGGATTCAGACTGGGGGCTTATGCGACTGGGACTGTCGCAGTCGCCCCGATACATTCACAGAAACATATATCAGAGAAGGCCAAAAAGGCTGCTTTAGTAAGTAACAATTTTAAGGAAACAAAGAACATTTATTTCTTTATACATCTATTATTCTATCGACTGGCCTCACTCAGCTCAGTTGATAGTGACTGGGCCTTCTGTGGCCGTGGGTTTGATTCCCATCCAGGTCAAACATATGATAGATGATTAAGGTTATAGATATTTGTTCACTGACTGTTTGTTAATATGTATTTACGAAAAAGAATATATTCGTTTTCTTTTATCTACTTCCCATAGTACAAGCTCTGATTAGCTATGGGGTTAAACGGTTCGGTGAAAGTTCTGCAAATATTTACTTAGAAAAAAAATTTATAATTAATGAAAACTAATTATCTGATATAAATAACATTACCATACAAAAGTTAAATGTACAATAATAATTAAAACAAATAGCCACTTAGAATAATAAAATTGCTGTGCCCTAACAGGGTTTATGTTTGTATCCTATAAATATATTAAAATCTTTGTAACAGCATAGTGCAATAAATGCTTTGAATTTGATTTGCTTGTTTTGCAGCTTTTCCAAGATCACGTGCGCAAATCCAACATGGCTCCGTTTTCTCCAGCCGATTACACCGGCCACTGGCGGTGCCTCATGGTCAGGAATTCCGGTTCCACAGGCGATGTGATGCTTATCGTCTCTATGCATCCACAGGTATTCATTGTTCGTCTGTTTGTTTTATTATCAACTAGCTGTGCCCGCGGCTTTGCCCGCATTGGCCTCAGTTTTGTGAATTATCTTTAGTAAAAATAGCCTAAGTTACCTACTCCTTGTAACATAAACTATCTGCCAGTGTGTCTCGTTAAAATCGGTCCTACCGTTCGAAGATAAGCCTCATCAAACTGACACAGTTTTTTTGTGATAAGTACCGTATATACCTTTATATGCATTAATAATTTAAAAGATTTAATATGTATAGATTTCTTCGTCTAAGAATGTGATGAGAGTTGAAGCAAAGTAAGTGGGTCAGGATCGTAGCAGGTGGAAAACCATCCTCTCTGCCTACCCCTCCGGGAAACAGGCGCGAATTTGTATCCCTGTCAAATAATGAATATTATTTATTATATCGATTTTTCCATGAAATATTATTTATTTAACCTTATCTAGCCTAAGGAATCAAGGGCAATCCTATATATAATTTATTTAACCATATTATCTTATTTAGCTTAAGGCTCTTCAGTCGGGGCAAAAAAAAAAAAAAACAGTCTGTGATAAATGGTTTTGATAAATTGTTTCAGGATTTAAAAGAAGAAGAGTTACAGAAAGTAAAGGATGATTTGATTCAGCATTTTAGTTCAGAGGAAGCTGCTGCGTGCAACATTACGTCGTTGTATTTTGAAATACTCAAGAAAAAGTAAATATACTGACATAACTTGATCATTGTTTACTGTATGAATAATATAATAATAATGTAAAATAAGTAATAAATAAAAAAATAAGGTGGACATTTCACACAGCGCCGTCCAGCCCCATAGTAAGCTAAGCATACCTTGTATCATGGGAACCAGACAACGGATATAATACTTATACTTCTTTTAAAATACATACTTGTAACATATTAACACTGAACAAACATCTGTGTTCGACACACATTTTTTTGCCCTTTGTGGGAATCGAACCCACGACCTACAGCGCAGAAGGCAGCGTTACTACCAACTGAGCTATGAGGCCAGTCAGAATTACTTAAAATGCTTTATTGAACATTACTAAAGATAGATTGCGTAGCAGTAGAACTTAAGCCGAGTTCGTCCGGGGAAGTGCTGCCACCACACCCGTTTCTGGCGCCAAGCAGTAACAGTAACGCATTTGCGTTACTCTGTTCCGGTTTGTAAAGGGTGGTTGCCGGTGAAATTACAGGCACGTGAGACATTCCACCTTCACCTCTCACAGTTACGGGCGCATACGATGCGACTTGGGTGTTCTTGTACCTAATTGGGGAGGACCCAATTCATATTCCTTGTTATGAGCAGAGGTTGCCACTTACACCAGGTGGGCCATATGCTCGGAATAAAAATAGATACAAACGCTCATATGTACAATTTATACAGTGGGCGGTCTTATGACTAAAGAGCAATCTCTTCCAGATATTTTAAATGTGAAATTTGAAAGATTTTTTAAGCAACTTAGGAGTGATTATGTATGTTCCTATATTTGGGATGTCACTGCTAGCTAGCAAAGCTACAACAGTTAGTTGTACATTATCAATAAATAATTTTGTATTTTGTAATTGTAGGCGTTCAGGTGAAGAAGGATCCAAACCGATACATTTGATGGGCTCCACACACATCATAGATACTATCTTAGGACGGCAGTTCAGAATATCACCGCAAGCATTCTTTCAGGTAACACTTGTTGTTTACACTTTTACGACACACAAAACATCCTGTAATATCTTATTTCAGTATTTTATGTAGTCATAAATGCATAGATCTAAGCAGGTACTCAGATTGTTACAACGATCGTGCTCGCGAAAAAAAAAGGAAGCCCTCCATTAGGTTTCTTGGCTCTTCTTCCCCATGGAGAGTCGGATAGGGTTTGAATAGGCGTCAAACTTAGCTTAGTATTATTTCTTCTTTCTTTCTTATTAGTTAAATGTTTTTCAGATAAACACAGCTGGTGCAGATATACTGTATCAGAGTGCAATCGACATGAGCGGAGTGAGCAGTGACTCGACTGTCGTCGATATATGCTGTGGCGCCGGCACCATTGGACTGTGCTTTGCGAAGGTAACCAATATTCAATAAATATTGATGGATATTGATGATTTCTGACGCCAAGCAGTGATGCATTCGCGTTCTTGTTCCGATTTGAAGGGTGTGGTTGCCGGTGAAATTACAGGCACGTGAGACATTCCACCTTCCGCCGCCACCGTCTCAGAGTTGCGGGTGCATACGATACGACTTGGGTGGGGACTAAATAGGTGTCCTATCCAATCATTTTTTGGATAGGTTGGATAGGTTACGGGCAGAGGTTACCGCTTAGCACCAGGTGGGCCATCTGCTTGTTCCGTAACTATATCACATAAGAAAAACCACTCTCTCACTCTCTCAAAACGGTAGTTCTATTGCTATTATAATTTATATAGATTATGGAATTTCCTACCGTGACAATAACCTATATATATCTAGATATTTATTTAGAATTATAGATTTATTTATAGAATTTATTTGTCAGCACTGCGGGCGCGTACTCGGCTTAGAGGTGATACCGGAAGCTGTGGTGGACGCGAAGTCTAACGCCGAGTTGAATCAGATACAGAACTGCGACTTCTTCACCGGAAAAGCGGAAGACATCCTGCCGTCAGTCCTCGCGAGGACTTCCGGCGAGGACATCATCGCTATAGTGGACCCGCCCAGGGCCGGACTACGTAATACTATATATTATATTGTAAATACATAGATACATTAACACCCAGACACAACAAAACATCTGTGTTCGTAACCCAAATGTTTGTCCTGGGTGGGAATCGAACACACGACCGACAGCACTGAAGGCAGAGTTACAACCAACTAAGCATCGTATGCGCCAGTAACAGAGACGTGAAGGTGGAACATCTGTAATTTCACAGGCACCTACACCATTCGAACTGGAAAACAGTAACGCGAATGCATGGCTGCTTGGCGGCGGTACTTCCCGGACGAATTTGACATTACTTGTACTGCTGGTAATTGTATCGACTGATGTTCTTCCGTTAACAGACATGCGTGCGGTTACCCAACTGCGCAACACTAGGAGCGTCAAGCGGCTCATCTACATATCGTGTAGTCCCGCGTCCGCCATCAAGAACTTCACGGATCTAGCGAGGCAGTCGTCCAAAACTCTACGCGGCGCACCCTTCGTGCCCGTCGCCGCCGTGCTCGTCGACATGTTCCCTCTCACCAAGCACGTGGAGCTAGCTATACTGTTCGAAAGAGAGGTAAACGATCCTTGTTTCACTTAATCAATTTATTGATTAAACTTTCCATTTTAATCAGTTTATTGATTAATTATTTTATTTTTTCAACAGAATCTACAGCTCTTAAATCTAGGTATCTATTCACTTAAAATTACTCTTAAAGCCAATAACAATTATGTCAGTTTTATCAATTTATTCATATCTTTTTTGAATTTTATCAATTATTGTTTAGTTTATTGTTTAATTGAAGCGTTGAAAATCGCTGACTGCTACATAGTTAAATCAAACTTTTGCAGTAGTCATCGTTTCTTATTGTTTTATTATGTCTATAATATGTTTGTATTGTATTGTATGTATGTCTATATTATTGTATCATTGTTTCATTGCAAATTAATTATTTGTATTTGTATTGACTGGCCTCACAGCTCAGTTGGTAGCTCTGCCTTCTGAGCTGTAGGTCGTGGGTTCGATTCCTACCCAGGACGAACATTTGTGTGACGAACATTGATGTTTGTTCTATGTCTGGGAAAAAGTATATAAGTATTCTATCACTCATCAGCTTCACATAGTACAAGCTATGCTTAGTTTGTGGGTGGCGGTGTGTGAAATGTCCACCAATATTTATTTAATTATGTCTAAGTAACTCCTGTTCATGAATTTAGCCCGTTAGCCACTAATTGAGTCGTCTATCGAACCTGTGTGGTGGAAGGATTTGAAGTGCGCCTCAGGTCGCTCCTGCGGCCACTGGAGGCATGTCTTAGAATTTTCGGTTCTAGGACATGTCGGTTTCCTCCCAGCATAAAAGTCCAGTTGTGCGCAATAGTTTTACTGCAACACAATCAACAATGTGAAATGAAACATAATGTAGCTTTTGCAGTGATTATCCTTATTTGTTGCAGACGACATCGAATGAAGAAAGTGCAGAGCATAAGCAAGAAAACGCAGAGAATAAGCAAGAACACGCAGAGAAGAAGCAAGAACACTTAGAGAATGAGCAAGAAAACGCAGAGAATAAGCATGAAAACGCAGAAAAATTGCAGGAAAGTGCAGAGCAAGCGTCCGACGTGCTAGGTGATAAAGAAACTGTAAATGCAGATTAAATACAAACCGATACAAGTGTAAGGGAAAATATTGTTTTGTAAAACATAGCATTTAATTGACTAATAAATTGTTTATACTGTTGTTGCAAAAACATTTTTCATTGAAAATAACCCGTGTTTTGTCAAAAGAAATCTACACAATTTAGTTTCTTATGTGTTTAATTTCCGGAACGAGCATATGGACCACCTCGATTTAAGTGGTAACATCTGTCCATAACAAGTATTAACTTGGGTCCTCCGTTACTCAGGTAAAACAAGACCCAAGTTTATCTACGCGCTAGTAAAGTGAAGGTGGAATGTCTCATATGCCTGTAATTTCACCGGCAACCACACCTTCCAAACCGGAACACAGTAACGCGAATGCGTTTAATTACTGCTTGGCGGCAAAAATGGGTATAATTTTTGCGCCCGAGAAAAAACAAAACATTATTTTTTGCAGTTAATGGAAAACTTTTCCGTTGAAATAAACAAAAGCATATTCACCATGTTTTATTCATATAACTTTCTTATCGGTTTATAATATACTAGCTGGTGCCCGCAACTTCATCCGAGTAGAACTAAGTACTTCGAGTTACCTATTTTTTCCCCATACTTTCATCAACCTTCATAAGAAATAGGTGAATACTTTAAAAAAAAGAAGTATTTATTTCCTTATTAACTTGATTGGTCAAAAATCCAGAAACATTAATTCTTACCAAAAGTATAATTAAGATGAGTGTTACATCCCTTAATTGAGAAATTATTGAGTCTCCATACAAATTTTCATCCCCTATTTCACCCCTTCAAGCTTTATTCTCGCAACAAAAAGTATTCTCCAAGGTTCAATCTATATCTATACCAAAATTCATCAAAATTAGTTCAGTGGCTTAGGCGTAAAAAGGTAACAGATAGACAGACAGAGTTACTTTCCCATTTATAATATTAGTATGGATTTTCTGAGCTTCATTAGTCAGGTATGTCGTGCAGTGACGCCCGGTTTCATCAATATCTTAAAGGTTAACCGATGATTGGCACAACTCTTGGTTCCTTCCAACCACAGGTGATGCAAAGCAATAATAATGCTAGGGTCTTCATTTTGAATGGAATTGGAATCAAATAACTAATTTTGGGGGCCCATGTTGTTCGCGTCCGTAGGTGATTACCCTTTGGATCGCTACACGTGTCCCCCGGGTGGTGCGAAGGGAGCAACCCAAAGTAAATAGAACTTGTGCTAAGTTCGCCCGGAGAAGTACTGCCACCACACCTGGTAATCTGCCGCCAAGCAGTGACGCACTCGCATTGCTGTTTCGGTTTGAAGGGTGTGGTTGCCGGTGAAATTACAGGCACATGACACATTCCACCTTGACGTCTCGGAGTTACGGGCGCATACTATGCGACTTGAGTCTTGTTTAGGTAGGGGAGACCTTAGTCGGATTGCTTATACGCAGAGGTTACCACCTAACACCAGGTGGGCCATCGGCGAGCTCAGCAACATTACCACATAATCCTATCTGTATTTAAAACTTGGTTTATATCTTTTGTTATATTGCCTTGAGCTGTCTGTTGTTGGTACGTGTAAGGATTAGTTTTTGTGTCACATTTAAATTTCTATTGTACTTCTATTAATGAAGACCTTTAATTAGCTATTTCTATTTAAATTTGTAAGGACCTAGTACATAAGCTGTTGGTTTTCTAAATTAAATAAATTAATAAAAAATCTATGCACTAAAGATAAGGCATTGGTGTAAACGAGACGACCGTTAAGTTTAATTTCGCTATCCGGGTCGGCTGTACGGAATTTAATAAAGCGCCGCCTGTGGCTGCATTCCGTGGCGTCCTTAATATAAATACGTACAATCGCGGTGAAAACTCTGTCGCAGAAAGGTTCTTATTATTATATTGGTGGACATTTCACACTGCGCCATCTAGCCCCAAAGTAAGCTAAGCATAGCTTGTATCATAGGAACCAGACAACTAATATAATACTTATATACTTTTCTTTTGTCAATACATACATATAATACATATTAACACCCAGACACAGAACAAACATCAATGTCACAAATGTCACATAAATGTTTGTCCTGAGTGGGGATCGAACCCACGACTTACAGCGCAGAAGGTAGGGTTACTAACCAACTGAGCTATAAGGCCAGTCAATGATGAATATAATCAACACGAGTTTTGTCTGAAATTAAATGTTAGTTACAACAAGAAACTTACTCAGATTAAAAATGCAATGTTAGTTGCATTAATTATATACTTAACAAATTTTGTAACAGGGCCCGTCTAACGCAGCGACAGCGTTGAGAATTTGAAATGACCTAACGATTTTGTACAGCACTATACCAAAGTGCGATAAGATATTAAGCGAGGCTTGCACCGCCACCCTTACCTAAATACCAAAATATCAACCACCCCATAGAGGGTGGCATGGCATCACCGACAACCCTGAAGGAACTCAGTTACTTCACAAACCATTCAGTCTCAGTGCGGACTAGTCCAAGTGATGGTGAAATGAGTTTCAATTATTGAAAACGATGTTTAGCTGAAACTCTTAAAAATGGATACGAAACTGACTATTTTATTGTTATTTTCGTTTATAAATTTGCATCTTTCATACGTTATTGACGGCGTATCTAGTAAGTATTGTTAGAAATTAATTAACTACGTAATTAAAGTTTTGACAAAGAGGAATAGATATTCAAAATGCGAGCCATACGTTGCAGAGCCGCGATTTGCTGAAAGCCAATCAGTGCTGGACCCAAAAGGTGAGCTGTTGCTCAAATGGAGAGTTGATTATGGGTCACGAAAGATACAGTTCCAACTAGTCATCTCAGATAATGCCCCGTCTTTCAATTGGTTTGCGTTGGGATTTTCAGACAGAGGACTGTTGAACGGTTCGGATATTTGTCTCTTTTGGGCAGATTACAAACGACACGATCACTTTGAGGTAAAATTATTGTTATACCGATTTATTTATTTTGTAAAACTTACATAGTTATCGTTTATTTTTAAGCAATTACTTAGTGGTTAGATTTTTTTTATTAATAGAAATCTCACGTTTTTACAATTTGATAAACGTAAATCCGATAATCTACTTATGCAGTTTAGAGTTCTAAACTTAATGGTATATATATTTTTAATGCAAAATATACTTAATAAATATTAGGAGAAACACTTCTTTTAAAGGTGAATTACGTTTTAAATATCCAATTATGTTTTGGGTTCCGACAATGTCTGCCAAAACGTCTTAAAAACTATATTTATTTGTGTATAAGTTTAAAAATTTAGTTAAGTCCTTAAGTTATTTTTTATATTGCAGGACATGCATGCAAATGCTGAAGGAATATTGATCCGTGATGTCAAACAAAATTGTGATAAATTCCATTTAGATATGCACAGTCAAAGTATTATGTTTGAACGGTTCTTCGACACCTGTGACGAAAATGACTATGTGATTGAGGTAAATGAACAAACATTTTCTTTATGTCATACAGTTCCGGATCGTTTACGATTTTTTAGTTGATATAAGATTTGTCCTGGCTGCTGGATATTAAGATGAATTACTAGAAGAAATTGTTAGCAGAGTTATTCGCAGCAAACAACTCGCGAACTCACCCCTCGTCACACCCACAAGGTGAAAAATGGCCAACGTAGCCTCTGCCTACCCTTCCGGCGATAAAGGCGTGAATATACTAATACTAATACTAATAATAATATACACATATACATAACAGTTGATACAGCGCCATCTAGCCCCAAAGTAAGCTAAGCATAGCTTGCATCATGGGAACCAGACAACTGATATAATACATACATATTTTTTTTGTAAATACATACATAGAATATATATCATAATCACAAATGTTTGTCCTAGGTGGGAATCCAACCCACGACCTACAGTTCAGAAGGCAGGGTTATTACCAACTGAGCTGTGAGGCCTGTCATAATCCTACAAATATTAAACGTGAAAGTTTATATGTACGTTACTCACGCTCAAACGGCTGAATGGATTTGGATGAAATTTGGTATCAAGATAGCTTTTAGTCACAAGTCTAGTTTTAATCACTAAGGTATCTATTTATATGGGCCAATGTATTTAATACTAAGTAGCCTGAAATAAATAAATTATTATTATTATTATTACATCCTGGATTAACACATAGGCTACTTTAATCCTGGAAAAATGGAGTTCCCTTGGGATTACGTGGGTACCACCGCGGGGCGCAGCTAATATCTTATATATTCTTCTAATTATTTTTTCCCAGGATGGCACAGTACACGTGGTGTGGGCTCACGGTATTGATAAACTGTTTTCCTCAAAAGGCGTATGCTTGAATTGTGTTAGCCCACAAAAACGTGGTTATATCAGAGTGCGTCTCCTCACCCCGCCCGGCTTACAGAAGGTCGATGCGTATGCATTACGTATTGCTAATAGAGATCTGAAGGTACCTGGTGGTGACACTACTTACTGGTGCCAGGTCGTCAAGCTTCCAGAGTTTGTTGGGGTGAAAGAGCATCATATAATTCAGGTACTGTCAACCAAGTACAAGTCAAAGACAAAGTACAAGACAAAGCCAATCAAGTAGTAGTAGTTCAGGTAGTGTCAATAAGTTTTTGTGTTTTAAAAGTCTTTTAAGGCCCCCGGTACGAATTTTAACACATTTTTTTATTTATTGATTGATATTCACTCAACGCCATCTAGCCCCAAAGTAAGTTAAGCTTGTGTCATGGGAACCAGAAAACCGATATAATACAATTTTTTTTTTTCGTAAATACATCTATATAATACATATCAAAACCCAGACACAGAACAAACACCTACGTTCGTCACACAAATGTTTGTCCTGGGTGGGAATCGAACCCACGACTTACAGCGTAGATGGCAGGGTTACTACCAACTGAGCTATGAGGTCAGTCGAATAAAGTAAAGATGGAATGTCTCATGTGCTTGAAATCACCTTTCAAACCGGAACACAGTAATGCGTATTACTGCTTGGCGGCAGAAATAGGTTTGCTGGCAGTACTTCTCAGGACGAGCTTGGCACTAGTTCTGCCTGGAATAATAAATTGTATCCTAATGATTCATTATTCATTGTTAGGACCTCCTAACAATGACTAAATAATTTTTGTGTGATTGTTGAGTCACGCAAGCTGACGGCCCACCTGATGTTAAGTGGCTACCGTCGCAGACGGCTGCAACACTCGAGGAAATGCCCGCGCTGTACAATTATCTACGTGATTGTCAAATCCTTTTAACCGACTTCAAAAGGAGTTTCAATCCGTAGGTCGCTGGTTGAAATCCCGAGGTGCACCTATGAGTTTTTCACTTGAAAGATTTATGTGCGCAATACCACGTTCTCAAAACGGTGAAGGTAAATATCGTGAAGAAACGACATGTCCTAGAACTAAAAATTAGAAGACATGTGTCAAGTGCACAAAAGGAGCCTCTTTAAGGCGCACTTAAAATATTTTCACCACACTGGTTCTCTCGAACCAGTGACTCGAATAGAATAGAATAAGAGGCAGTTGTATGTTTAGCTGGATGTATTTGTTTTCAGTTTGAATCTTCTATCACTCGAGGGAACGAAGGCCTGGTGCATCACATGGAAGTGTTTTACTGCGACGCTGATGCAGACGAGGAAATCCCCTTGTATTATGGAAATTGTTTCGCTCCTGATAGACCGGAAGTCACGAAAAAATGTTCAAAGGTAAATTGGCCTCTCGCTTTTCATTTCAGTTCAAATAATCTAACGACTACCTAAGACTGATGAGTTAATGCGTGGACGTAATTTTCTTCAGATTATAAATATATAGTTCAGGTGGTAAATTTAATATAAGTCAACGTACATCCTTTTAAGTATTTTATTATTTATTTATTTTTTATTTCTAGGTGAATAGCGATTTTCCTTATAGGTATGTGTGGTTTAAGGGCTGTGTCTCGCCCGCTGTCCCCTAGGCTTTTTAAGTATTCTTCTATTCTTCTTTTGATGAATATTTCAAACAGTAAATTGGTCAAGAGTTTCAACATTGACTCATTATAAATAAAAATATGTACTGGTGCACATGTTTGTCCTAGGTGGGATTCGAACCCAAACGCTTTAAGGTCAGTAATTCAAAGTAATTCGATTTGAAAGTAGTCCTTTGTTGCAGGTGAAGGCGGCTTGGGCAATGGGCGCTCTACCATTTACGTATCCAAAAGAAGCAGGTCTACCTATCGGTGGGCCTAACGCCAATAAATTTGTCATGCTAGAAGTACATTACAACAATCCTGAACTTAGAAACGGTATGGATGTAGTTGCAAATTAATAATAATAATATAATAATGATAATTTAATATAATTTTAATTTTGCATGCTATTTGTATAATTATAAGTAGCGGAATACGGCTCGATCCAAATATATCAATAATATAATGACACCAAATGTGCCTATTCCAAGCAAATAAAAATATTTCATTTCATTATTGGTGGACATTTCACACAGCGCCATCTAGCCCCAAAGTAAGCTAAGTAAATAGCTTGTATCATGGGAACCGGACAACTGATATAATATATATACTTATACACTTTTTTGTTAATACATAATATATATAATACATATTAACACGCAGACACAAAACAAACATCTACATTCGTCAAACAAATGTTTGTCCTAGGTGGGAATCGAACCCACGACCTACAGCGCAGAAGGCAGTGTACTAACAGCTGAGCTATGAGGCCACTCAAATTACGATCAGAGATAGGTTATCTTTGTCTATGATGTCACATCTCGGTTTGACTACTAATCGGGTCAGCTCTCTCATACCCGTACTGAAAGGACTAAAATGCTCCTCAAACAGGCTCTTTATGTACTATGTGCTTCTTTGTGTACTACTTAACTATGAAAACTATAACTATGAACTAAGAAGATACTTAAGTTATGAATTTTAGGTTCTAGGATAAGTAGGTACCTACATCAAATTTCAAACTTTATCGTTTTAAGAACACACACATAAATTTTTCAAGTGATGAACTCATTGGTGTAGGATACGAACCTGCGACCTCCAGATTAAAACTCGATACCACTGGGCCACCACGCTTTACTTGTACCCTGACTTCACCTGTCTCCTCCTCACAAAATCAATTTGATTTCAGATTGGGTTGACAGTTCGGGAATAGTACTTCATATAACTGGTAAGAAGAGAAAATACGACGCAGCCATCATGGAGTTGGGGCTAGAGTACACGGATAAAATGGCGATACCTGGAGGGCAGGAAGCATTCCCCTTAACAGCATACTGTATACCTCAGTGTACAGGAGTGGTAAATAAGTATTGACCTATAACTTATAGTTTTTTTACTGTAATCCTACTAATATTATAAACGTGAGTTTGTATGGATGTTTGTTACTCTTTCATGCTCAAACGGCAGAATGGATTTGGATGAAATTTGGTACCAAGATAGCTTATATCCTTGATTAACACACGGGCTACTTTGATCCCGTAAAAGTGCAGTGTTCCCGTGGGATTACTTATTCACTGCGGGTAACACCGCGGGGCGCAGCTACTAAGAAAATAAAGCGCAAGATCGTAAAGAGTGGGGATTAAGCAGGCCACTGCACTGCATGATGATAAAATAATAAATAAAATTATATAATAAATAAATAAATATTGTTTTCACCAGGGCTTGCCGGCTGAAGGTATAGTTATATTTGGCAGTCAACTCCACACGCACCTGACGGGCATATCAGTGTGGACACAACATTTCAGGCAAGGCATTGAGTTGCCAGTGCTGAATAAAGACACACATTACTCCACACATTTTCAAGAAATCAGAATTTTACACAGACCGGTTAGAATTTTGCCGGTAAATATCTTTGTACCTAGCGTTGCCAGGCGTGCAAAGTCGGACACAGTCAGCCTTTTTGGTTGCGTGTCCGGCCAAATTAGTTGGTTTTTGGCTTTTGTTAGGTTTTTTAAACTTGGCCAGTTTCTTTGCATTTCTCATATTATGTTGGTATAAAGAAGACTTATTCATTTATTTATTTATTTTAATTCAATAAATACGGATTAACCAATTACATCTACTGAATACATTACAAATATAATATAATTTTTACATTTCTCATATTATGTTGGTATAAAGAAGACTTATTCATTCAATTTTATTGCTGTTATCTCATTAGAATTTAAGAAGATGAAAAAGTAAAATGATTATGGTTTGATATAATGATAAAAAAGTCAAGTTTTAATTAAAAAAAATACTGTCTTAGTATAATAAGACAAAAAAATTGGAGTTGTCCGAAATTATTACCAAAATGTCCGGCTAAACTAGCCGGTCTGACATGTTTTACGACCTGACAACCCTATTTGTACCTATGAACCTTTCTTGCAAATTTGTATTGCAACATTTTTACAAAACATGCAAATTTTTAGGGAGATTTTTTGATGACGACGTGCGTTTACAACACTTTGGACAGAGAGAATGTGACTGTCGGAGGACACGCCATCACTGACGAGATGTGTGTAAACTACGTGCATTATTATCCAGCGACAGATCTTGAAGTTTGCAAGAGCGCCGTATCAAACGCCGCCCTCGAAAACTATTTTAAGTTCGAAAAACGGTAATTTCTCAAGCTGTACCAAAGACAATATAAATATTAATAAATATTGGTAGATATATTGGTACAAACAGCGCTATCTAACCCCAAAGTAAGCTCAGTAGGTAAAGCTTGGGAACCAGACATCTGATATAATACTTATATACTTTTTTGTAAATACATAAATATAATACAGACACAGAACAAACGTCTATGTTCATCACACAAATGTTTGTCCTGGGTGGGAATCGAACCCACGAGTTACAGCACAGAAGGCAGGATTACCACCAACTGAGCTGAGGCCAGACTGAAATCACTCTTAAGTTAATGTTTCAATTGGCATATCGAGCCTTTCGGGATACTACGGTTTGTAGGCGCCGCAATCTCATGATGGCTTCTTGTAGAACTAGACGAAGTAAGACAAAAAGTAGGAATAACATTTTTCGATAACTCGCTTCGTTTTCGAGCCTAAACTTTTATCATCCATAGATACATATTTTTAATGACTATGTACTTGTTTTTTTTTTAGTTGGGATAATATGCCCATTTCATATGTAGCAGCGCCTCGGCAAAACTATCTATCCATTCATCCGTGGACACGACTGAGGACAAAAACGTTGCACAATTTATATACAGAGTCACCAATATCAATGCAGTGCAACAAATCTGACGGTTCTCGCTTCCAGGTTAGTAGCCCCTAGTCATTGCATTTTTTGACATTTGATACAGCTTCGTCTAGCCCCAAATTAAGCATAACTTGTATTATGTACCTGACAACTGATAGAATACTTAATATATAACACATACATTTCATATTATATTAATATTCACAGAAAATCTCTAAAAGGTCTATGTTCGTCAACGAATGTTTGTCTTGGGTAGGAATCGAACCCACGATCTACAGCACAGAAGGCAGGGCACAGCACCAACTGAGCTGTGAGGCCAGTCAGCCAGTATAATTATGAAACTATATTTTCTTCTTGGCTTGTTTATTGCAATTCTTCAAATTTATGACGACATAGAAGTCACTAAATAGTGCCTTGCAATTCATTCGACCTTCTGTTTGTTAAGAACACTTCATAAGATTGTTCAGTACGTATTATGTAAATTAAATATAATGTCTATAGTCGTCATATGTGACGATGTATGAGTAACACTAAGTATATATACATAGCGGTGTTCTAATTGTTATTTACCTGCATTACTCAAGGCCACCTATACTCAGCAAGGTGCATACAATGCAGTTTAATTCAAATAATGATTATTTATATTTTTGATAAAACACGATTGTATAAAATTCAGCGCGATAGTGTCCATTGCCCGTGCATAAACGTGCAGGACTTATTATTATGAATATGAAATCTCTGTAATTATATTTTCAGGGTGACTGGGAAGGCATTGCAATACCTTCAATCAGATTACCTCTTCCTAGTGAACGAAGAATCTGCCCGCGTGATCTAATGTGAATGAAGTAAACATTTAATAAGTAATTTTTGCTAATATAATATACTAATATACTATGTATGTACTTGGTAATGTAAAATCATATCTGATTATACGTAATTCTTGTATACCTACTTTATGTGATAATTGTAGGTTGTTCATTAATAAATATATGCAAAGCTTACCTATATGTAAAATAAACTATGTATAACGTTATCACATGTTATAATATTTTGTATATCTACATATTATGCAAATATATAATGCATGATTCTTCATTTTTGTATTATTGTCAGAACTTCTTTAGATAGTTTAAAAAACAGATATATAGTAAAACAATGCTACTGATGACCATATGTCGAATTTTAGTAAAAAAATATTAAATTTCGTATTGAAACGCAGACTGACACACAAGACCAAACCAGTGTAAATTAAACAAAAGAATAAGAAAAGAAAAATGAATTTCATTATCTAAGTATTTCCCAAACCATCCTATTGTTCGTGCCATTAGTAATAATAATAATAATAATAGTAGAGATTTTAGACATCGCCATCTAGCCCATAAGTAAGCTAAGCATAGATTGTATCATGGGCAACTAGTAAAATACCTATACTTTTTGTAAATACATATAACACATATTTTATTAACAACCAGACACAGAACATCATGTTCATCTTTTACTCGTCACACAAATGTTTGTCCTGGGTGGGAATCGAACCCATGACCTACAGCAGCGCAGAAGGCAGGGTTACTACCAACTGTGCTGGGAGGCCCGTCATTACACAGGTATTAGGATTCCTCCAACAGGTTGGAATCGCTTTCAACACGCAGTTATGGACGAATGATGTTCCCTTTAAAAAATTAATGCTTGAACAATATACTTGCTGTTACTCGCGACTTCGTCAGCGTGAATCAGCGGAGGAAATGAAGACCGTTACGTCCTAGAAACAAAATCTCCAAGATATGTGTCTGTTGCACGAAAGGACCAAACTAATAACAGGAATAGTAGTAGTGATTATGATTATATTTCATGACATATTCTCAAGGTATGTCAATTCACAAAATGTGTGATAATACAAAAAACTAACTTGCAGCCTGAACTGACAGTGGCACAGAGCAGCGCCATCTGATGTACAGTCTGGAAACACGGCCGTGTGAAAACTATTATTATTTAATAAACTAAGGTCAAAGATGCCATCGCCAGAACAGAGATAAACAAGCTGTCAATTTATATCTGTAGTGATGTCCGTGAGGGTTTGCGTTCGATCCAAAATTTAGTTCGAGTCGTTAAGGTTATTTTTAACATACGTCTGAAAAATCGAGCTAAAACTAACAGGATACAAGATGTTCATGTGCATTGCGTAGCGGCTTGACTTGGTGACTTGCAATGGCTGTTTCATGTTGTACCCTTACTTTGTATGAATAAATCTAGTTGTATGTTGTTCTATTTTGTCATCTACTGCAAAATATATTCGAAATATGTAATTCAAAAAAAGTTGTGCTTTTCAGTTCCGACGCACAACTGGAATTTACTCTAAGTTTGATTATCACTAAATCAATTGAAGAGTCGAGCGTTAACAAAAAAAGTTATGTTATGTTTTAAAAAACACTCTGTTTTACTAACCATCAACTTTCCTTATCTAGGGGATTTAAATTAAATCGATCCTTATAAGGCGTAAACTCCAATAATCGAAGCAATAACTACAAAATACCGGTCTAGTACATCACTAGTGGTTTGTATTTTCAGAAATTTGTTTTCTTCCATGCTTGTCGAAGTGCGGAATCGAAACGAAAGTTTATTTCTTTGCTTAAACTTGTAAACGATCATGTCTAACGACTACGGTTTTAACAGTGATGATTCGCCAAATAAAACTGGTTCACATTTACACATTCCTAGCCCTATCATAACTCGAAGAAATCGGACTGCTTCTACGTAAGTGTTTACGCATATTCGCATTTCATTTGAAAATTAACCTGACGTTATTCTTCCATGCTTTCATATGTAAATATTCTTTAAAGATAATGATTATGTACTAAGATATATGTTTTATTGAAGGTCTGAACGGGCTCTCGGTAATCCTCTGGAGTCTGGGAAAATCAAGTCATTTTGTAGGGAAAAAGGTCACGGTTTCGTAACACCAGCTAAAGGGGGAGAGGACCTTTTTGTACACATTTCCGAGTGAGTATTACTTTATTACTTTTAGTCATTCGGTTCCATACTGTAAAAATATTGAATTAAAAAAATTCGTTTATAAATTTCATGATATTGGTAGCTTATACCCTCAATCAAATAATCACTCATTGAGCATTCTCGTAGTTTTTCGTTGTTATTCAGTTCCAGTCCAGGCTAATGTTGGCACATGATCAATTGATGAATCAAAAATCTCACTTTGCTTTAAATTTAGATCATTGTTTACATTTATCACCTCCATTGAGGTCGGCATGTGATGGCGCCTGTATGTTAACTATTGTTAACTTTTTATCTTCAGAAATTGTGCATTAAACTCTATGTTTAAGTACACATCTAACTAAAATGTTGACCAATGTGTATGAAATATATATCTTTGATTTATTCAAAATCAGATTACATCATTATCACATTTAAAATTATGTTAATTCGTTGTCAAAAGTCATCTAGATTCTACTGTCACATTCCAAATTCAACAAAAGACCCTTTAATTATTATTGATCATCAATTGAGTGCTACTGAAATTGTGTTATTTACCATAAAAGAAGATCAGCCACCTCCCAAAGAAAATCCCATAGAAATCCTTCCCGAAATGTGTAAGCGCTCATGTGGTGTGTTATGCAACTCAGATGCATATATCATGCATAAATTTGCAACCAAATAGATCTATTACTTTTAGGGACTACCAGTAGAAAAAGCACAATCATTTCGAAAATATCTTTAAATATGCTATGGGGTGCATTAGATCCCATATTGCATACACAGGTTAAAACCCAGTTTTGCACTTGAATCACAAACATATAATTGGCTCAGTAGGAGCTGCGCTTCAAGGCAAAAATATATCCATGCTAAAACTCAACTGATCAGTGTTTTTTGTACCAGTGTTGAAGGTGAATATGTGCCGCTGCCAGGAGACGAGGTCATATACAGACTCTGTCCCATCCCACCCAAGTTTGAGAAGTTCCAAGCTGTCCATGTCTGCATCATCCACCTCATTCCGGAGAAGCACCTTAAATGGAATGAGCCCCAGTGTCAATAGATATTAATTGTCCAAGAATTCATTCTTATTATGATTTGCAAGAACCTCTTGCTGTATTTCCCTCTTCTAACAGTAGAATGCTGATGCAAATTAATATCACTTTCAAAAAACATAAAATTGATGACCACTTCCATTGATAAAAGGCAATTTTAGCCACATATGGCAGATATATATCACAAATACCCTCATGATTGTAAATACAAATAGCTTGCCTCCATCAGAGCAAGTGATAGGGCTATTTGTAGTTTGTGTAGAGTTGATTCGTAAAGACACTAGATAAATAGCTATGGTGTTACCGTATTAGTAAAATTTAAGTTCCTTTACACTATATTCCAATATTGTATGGTCAGCATTCTAATGTTTCATACCAGATGTCCTTTATGATCAGTGTGTAACATCTCAATGACCTATCCAACTTCTGTCAATTGTAATGTATATGTTAAATGTCTGTAGAAGTCTCTTTAAGTGTTGTATAACTGTACCCTGCTCACAAATGAAACATAATCAGTGAAAGACTTGGGTTGTATCGGTTGATTATTGAAGTTGCCGATGATTCAGTATTGTAATGAAAGTGAGAAGCCAACAAGTGGTGCTAAATTTTTGAAGGTTTTATCATTCATCATAAAATTTTGATATCTGTTATCACAATGAATGGGTGAAATGGCTTCTACATTTCCATTTGCAGGTATATATAATGCTATCGGCCTATTACTTGGGGGCTTGCTCAATAAACTAATTTGTGCTTAATGTTTAACTAATAATACTTGACTTCTCCAGAGGCATAGCAGTTCCAGCAGTTCGGGCATTGACAAATAGCGGACTGTGGGTTCAATTCCTGCATTGCGTTGGGTCAAATGTTGGATTTGTAAGTTTTCGTCCCAAGTCTTGATATTGTGATATCACTATGTTGGGTACACTAAACAGATTACTTAGTGTGAATCGAATATTTATTTTATCAAAGTATCTTAGCGATCATAAGTTATGTTACCATTGTGCAAGCCTCCCTCAATGCGTAACTTAAGTATTTGATTTTAGTTTTAGATATTTTATTGTTGTATTAGAGCACAAAAATGTGTGCATCTTTTGTGCCTCAGGCATCATGATTTTTTTATTGTTTAGTCAGCAATCATATTAAAAATATGAATGACCTTTCTCCAGTGCAACATTCCTCATGCATTTGTCAAATCAGTACTTTCTTTTAGGTGTAATAAACGGAAATGACACAGTATCGTGTGTCCTGATTGCTTTTAAAATGTGTAATTAACCAATTATTACCATGCTTTGAGTGTTTAATTCACTATTTAGATAATAAAGTGAATATATGATGAACGGGAAATATATGTGTGTAAGAAAGGTGCAACGTATTTTTACTTATCATCCCTTTTGACGTATACATATTGCTGAGAATATTCTTATCTTCAACCGTACTAATAAAAGTGAAGTCACTTTCATTTGACATTCACTGAATAGTTTTCTATGGGCTATGTTATACTGTGGTATATCTAGCATATATTTGACTGGTAGTCAGTAGCCTTGACTTCTGCGCTGTGTTGGTCGTGGGTTCGATTCCCACCTAATACAAACATTTGTGTGACGAGCATAGATGTTTGTCTGTGTTAATATGTATGCATTTACTAAAAAAAAATTTGAGTATTATATGTTGTCTCGTACCCATGATACAAGCTAGGCTTCGCTTACTTTGGGTTTAGATGGCGCTGTGTGAAATGTCCGCCAATATTTATTTATTATTTGGACTAGCTTTACCGATGACTTCCTATCCCGTATTAAGGATATTTTTAACCACTCACACAGGTACTGCTACCAAACTCATTATCAATGGGTGAATATGGCTGTACCGGGACATCCAGACGTAAGGCATCACATCACCCTTTCTTAGTTAAATTAGCTCACGTGTGTGAAGCGTGTAGCTTCCACCTCGATCGTTCGGACAGCCGGAGTCGTCTGAAGGAACTCCTTGCCCGCGTCTGTATTTCCTCAATATAATCTGGACGTCTTCAAGAGAGTCAACAGGTTACTTTGGCGAGCATTCTGCATCGTCACTTAACATAGGGGTCACAGCCTATAGCTTATAGCGAATAAAAAATCCACAACCCATAGATTAGAATGATTGAACAATACCAAAATTATCAAACGAACTACGTGTCCACAAATGAAACAAGATACCATGTAAACAGTTTTTTTATTAGTTTTTATTACCGGAATAAATACTTCATAAAATAAGGGGTAAAGCAAAAAATATAAAAGTGTATAATTTTGATTAGTTAGGTGGTAGGTCAGTTAGACTCAGGATTTATATGTAAAAAATGACAAATCTTTACACTATAAAATTATATCTAGAATATACTGACACAAATATATTATTCCTATTCACTGCACTGGATTATCTCAGACACAAAGGTACACCTAAACTAACTTATTTAATATAATAAAACATCTCTATACAAAACATTACACGATTATATTTTATAGCAAATAGAACGGGTAATCGTTACACAAAAAGAGCCCTAAAATGGAGCATCGTAAAACCTTTGTAAAAGTATTTTGTAGAAATGGTGAATTTTTGTAATATAAATAACGAAAGACATTCAGTACCCGCATATATTACTATGACATTTTCCAAGATTATATTGAACAAAAGTTGAAGCAACACTTTAAAACCCTTGATAAAGTCACGACTTAAGGTTCGATGGACGATTATTGCATTTATTGCGCACTAAGGCAAGATGCCAGAAGATCAAATAGGCAGATCTTCCTCCAAGTTCGATCTAAATATTGAAAGATCCCGATTTCACACATTACTCCCTTTCTTAAGTTTTTTGTTACTGATTTTTTGAGGGAACGTCAGGCCAGACAAGCAGACGACACTAGTGATATAAAGTATAGTTTAACTTAATACTGAAATCAATATTCACTATTCTCGCTGCCACAAATTATTATCGCTTCATGTGAAATGCCCCCATGTGTCACAAACCCATTCTATTCGCAGTGTAAATACAGTTTCATTATATAAACGTATCTGCTTAAAGCTATAATTCCAATGAACGTGCTTTCTCGTGGGATATTCACTTCATAGGCTAGATAGCCTGACATGGGTTAAGGCCGGCATCACAACGAGGAAAAATCGAAGAAAAACCTACACTCGCAACGCCCGGTGTGTGGCGGCCATAACTCTAGAATAATGTGATGGATTTATACTACAAAGCACAATGTAAATCCGTGAAGGTGATAAAGTCTGATTGGTATATAATCTAGAGTGCTGTCTGATAAGGTTATCACTCACATTCAGTCATTATTTCATGGATATGAGATGCTATCAGATACGCCAAATCTAGATAACAAAACCTAACGACTTTCCAATTTTATTCCTCACATGATTAATGTACATGATTTAATTTACTTAGGTAATTAAGTATTATTACTTCGTCTAATTATAATTCAAATTGAGCGCCGTCTACACCGGGAAAACAGCATATTCTCTCGTTGGTACAAATTATTGTTTTGTAAGAATATTCGTTGCATAGAAGCAAGTACCTATATGGTTAAAATGCCTCAAAACTGGATATAACTTTTTGATCATTCTTGTACCATAGACCACTTAAGTAGTTTAATTTCGACTATTTAATAATTACTTTCCATTTGTCACGTTACCATTCTGAAACAAAAATCGGTAGTGAATTAACAATATAGTATCATTCATTTGAGAACTACTTACTTACGGGACCTAAGTCGTCTTGCATTTAGCTCGTTATCCTGAGCATGAAGATGGAATGTATCGTGTAACTGTGTTACTCTTAAACCGGAACAACAATGCGAGAGCGAATAAGTGATGAATTAACAATTCTTCATCCAGTTATTGCATCCAATTATTCACCAAGCCGCCTTGATAGAAAGGAAACTCGACTCGATTCGGCTATAATCAATGCCCTCGGCCTCGAGTTCCGTCTCGAACTCGAGCGAGCGCACTTTGCTCCCCATCTCTGTACATACCTGTAAGTGACAGGTGCTTATAAGTCAAAACCGTAGAATAAGATTTCAGTATAATTATGTATCTGTTGTTGGTGTGTCTAATGCGTCAGTGCTGACGTGTCCAAGTCCCGCTGCCTGTGAGTACTACAATGCTGGTGGTTACCTCCTCTGCCTGCGCGAGTTGGTAGTGTCGCTTGCGCAGCGCGGCGAGCCGGATGCGCTCGGCCTCGAGTTCCGTCTCGAGCTCGAGCGAGCGCACTTTGCTCTCCATCTCGAGCCAGCGCGTCGCCGTCAGCGTCAGTGCTGACGTGTCCAAGTCCCGCTGCCTGTGAGTACTACAATGCTGGTGGTTACCTCCTCTGCCTGCGCGAGTTGGTAGTGTCGCTTGCGCAGCGCGGCGAGCCGGATGCGCTCGGCCTCGAGTTCCGTCTCGAGCTCGAGCGAGCGCACTTTGCTCTCCATCTCGAGCCGGCGCGTCGCCGTCAGCGTCAGTGCTGACGTGTCCAAGTCCCGCTGCCTGTGAGTACTACAATGCTGGTGGTTACCTCCTCTGCCTGCGCGAGTTGGTAGTGTCGCTTGCGCAGCGCGGCGAGCCGGATGCGCTCGGCCTCGAGTTCCGTCTCGAGCTCGAGCGAGCGCACTTTGCTCTCCATCTCGAGCCGGCGCGTCGCCGTCAGCGTCAGTGCTGACGTGTCGAGGGCATCTATGGATTAAAATTAAATAAGTCAAATAACAAGAATGCTGAGCCATCCTCTATTCCAGCACAGGGCGCATAGGGACTTAATTATTTTTTTATGAGTTATTATTTTTTTTTTTTTTTAATTTCATACAGTTACGGAACGAGCCTACCTGGTGTTTAGTGGTAACCTCTGCCCATAACAACCGATGCGACTTTGGTCCTCCCCTACTAGGTACGACAAGACCCAAGTCGCATCGTATGCGCCCGTAACTGTGAGACGTGTCACGACTTGAACAACGTGTGAGTGAAATGATTATTGAGCATCCAATCACGTATCGCTAAAATATAACGTCACCGAGTGAGACAGTACGGACGCATCGCACGCAGCTCGCGGGGTACTAAACATAGGAACGAAGAGAAGTGCAGTTCCGTCGGTGGTAGCTAGTCCGCGCATTGTGCGCGGCAAAGCGGATCCAGCTTTCATGTCGGGGGGCCAGCTATCATCCAACTTTCATGTTTATTGTATACCAAAACACTATTCGCTTAACATAGCTGGACTATATGACAATTCTTACACCGCTTTGTCTAATACCTATGTTTCACAATAAACGATAATGATTGATTGATTGCGGGTCACATAGTCGTGATGTAGTCACGACACGCTCGAATTCGATGTCGCTGTATTATGCGTTCGTTCGCGAATGTATTTGCCAAAGTAAAATATCACAGTAGGGTGGGGGGGGGGGCACCGTAGGTGTGCGTGCGTGGTGCGTGGTAGAGCGAGTGCGTCGTACCTGCGTCGCGGTGCCTGGCGGCGGCGAGGCGCACGGCGGCGACGAGCGCGCCGACGGCTGCGGCGACGTCGCGCGACGCGTGCGTGAGCCGCGCGAGGGCGGGCGCGGCGGGGGGTGCGCGCGCGCGGGACGCCGCCACCAGCTGCGCGGTCGCGCCGGCCACCTCATGAGCCGCCGCCGACACGCCCTCCACGCGGCTACCACTCGAGGACAACACCTCGTCCGCTGACGAACTGTAGTAACCACAACATATGAACACAAATCAAATGTTAAAAATCAGCCTCGCTGCTCAGTTCATAGTAATTCTTGATTCTACGTTGTAGGCCATGGGTTCGATTTCCACCCAGGATAAATATAGGTATTTGTGGGACGAGATATAGATGTTTGTTCGGTGTCTGTGTGTTAATATGTATTATATGCGTATTTACAACAAAAAAAAAACAAAAAAAAAGGTAGATATTTAAGTATTGTATCAGTTGTCTGGTTCCCATGATACAAGCTTACTAGCTACTTAGCTTACTTTGGGGCAATATTTATTACATAAAAATGCATTTAAAAATTACTGCACAAAAGGCTCTTTGGCCCACAGCCCAGCTCCACTGCGACCGCGCGCTATCTAATGCGCCACCAGCCGAAACCATCTTACGAATGTATTGAATTCCAAAATGTTTAAATCTTCTTCTATTCGAGTCACCGGTTCTGTCGAACCAGTGTGGTGAAAGGATTGTAAATGCGCCTCAAAGAGATTCCTTTCGTGCACTCGTCACATGTCTTCGAATTTTTAGTTCTAGGACATGTCGGTTTCCTCACGATGTTTTCCTTCACCGTTTTGATAACGTGGTATTGCGCACATTTTTTCAATCGAAAAACTCATAGGTGCACGTCGTTCGAACCGGGGACCTCCGGATTGAAACGGGGTCAGTACCACTAGACCACCACGCTCTACATGTTTAAACAACAAACACTCACACAAGCAGTTTAGCGGCGAAGACGACCGCCTTGGCGGCGGAGATGAGTCCCTCCGACCACTGCGGGTTCTTCCTGTACATCTTCTGTCTGGTGTTGGGGTCGCCCAGTTCGTTCTGCAGCTTCCGCGCGTCCTGCACCAGTATCTTGACGGCGCCCATGAGCGTCGTACACGCGTCTAGGATTTTCTCGTTCACCTCCAGTTTGACCCCCGAGTCGCCGGCTCGGCTAGCCGCTAACATTTCCTGTGGTAAAGAGTATTTTAAGTAGCATAAGAACTTGTGCTATGTTCGCCCGGAGAAGTACCGCCACCACACCTGGTAATCCGCCGCCAAGCAGTGATGCACTCGTGTTGCTGTGATCCGGTGGAAGGAAGTGGGTGCCGGTGAAATTGCAGGCGCGTGAGACGTAACATCCCCGTCTCGGGGTGATGGACGCAACGCATTGCGACTTGAATCATCTCGTATTTTGGTGGAGAGGGCTTGAGTCGTATTGTTGTTGTCTATGGGCGGCGGTTACCGCTTAACATCAAGTGAGCCGTCAGCTCGTTCTATCGCCTACATCACATAAAAAAAAATGTCTTGCTACAGTGACTGTGAACTGGAACTCTCTGAATAATATAAAACAAAATCACTATTTACCTGTCTGTTTCTGGGATAGACGAGGGGAGGTAAACCTTTTCTGCTAAGCGCACCCATTTTCTTTATTAGTAAATTGCACCCTTCCTGCGCGTGTGCGTGCGTGCGTGAGTGCGTGTGTGTACCTCTATCTTGTTAGCCGCTTGTTCGATCGCGTGGTCCATGTCGGCTAGTTCGTCGTCGACGCTGCGCGCGGCGGGCGCGGCGGTGTCGGCGGCGGCTGCGGCGGCGCGCGCCACGGCCCGCACTACACCCTTCGTGTCAAGCCACGCCGCTGTCACCTCGCCTCTCGACACCGTCTCGAGGCACTGCTTCGTCGCCGTCAGCATCGATCTGCATTCGCTGGTCAGCTCTGAAAATGTAAGATTGCAAATATCAGCTCAGCTGGTAGGAACTCGTCCTCTCCTGCTGGGTCGTGGGTTCGACAGTGGACCTAGGCCTTACATTTGTGTGACGAACCTGACGATGTTTTATATGATTTATTGTCTGTTCTTCCCCATGGAGGTTCGGATGGGGTTTGAACAGGCGTCAAAGTTAGCGATAAGTACGCGGGACTGTATGTTTTGTATGTAAAATAACTTTATGAATTCTATTTTTTTTTTTGACGTCGACTTTTTAATTTTTTTATTTTAATTAGAATTCAATATTTACAAATAAAAATGGTTGTCTGTAAAGTCGGTTTACTGACGATAGTTGAACATGACAACGTCTTAAGAAAATACTGATGGAATGGTAGCATTTTTCAAAAGAAAATTTTAATTTCATTTGTTTAATAGATTTGTATATATATAGAGAAGGAGGTAATTGGAAATCACAATGAAATTGATCAAGTTAGATTTATTTGTACGCATAAATACAATTATGTCAATTTTTTTTTTACAATTTAATAGTTTTACACTGCACTTGATACTCGATCAAAACATGTAAATGTAAGTATTAGCAGCTGTCCACGCAGACGCATCGCTCACTCAAGTAGGAGAGAGACGGATGTCGAACGCTGCCGAACGCAAAGGCCGATTGTGCTTCTTTGTCGCTCGTTCCGCGCTCTCGCTTGCACTTGCACAAGCCTTACATGGAACGCCTCAGAGCGAGGTAACGACGCATGAGTCATGTTTTTTCGTGCGTGCAGCCGGCTCTATCGAATTATAAGACATTGTCATGTCAAAAATTATACAACTATTCTATGTGTCGTCTTTGGATAGACAACTCAAGCTATTCAAAAATAATAAAGAATTATATTCAAGATGGCAATTACTGAGTCGATTTTCAGTTTGATAAAGCTGCTACGACATAAATAATACATGTTTAAATATACTATACTAAATTGATTCTTAATTATAAAATGTATATAAACGGCTTTACTGTCAGACAGTTCCACATTGGTAGATATGTGCGACACTTCAGTGACGTAGGCGGACAGCTGGGCGGCGTTGTGCGCTACGGACAACGCGGATTTGGCTATGCTCTCTTCGTTGCCCTTTATCTGAAAAAAAAAGATAAAATATTCGTATTACATGTATGTATTTACAAAAAGTATAATAGTCTGTATATCAGTTGTCTGGTTCCCATGATACAAGCTATGATTAGCTTACTTTGGGGCTAGGTGGCGCTGTGTGAAATGTCCACCAATATTATTATTATTACTAGCTGTTGCCCGCGACTTCGTCCGCGTGGAATACGGTTTTATCACGCACCCCTAATTTACCCCTCGGAAAAGTAGCCTAAGTTACACCTTGTTACATCAGCTATCTGCCAGTGAAAGTTCCGTCAAATCGGTCCAGCCGTTTCGGAGATTAGCCGGAACAAACAAACAGACAGACAGACAAAAATTGTAAAAAATGTTGTTTTGGTATATGTACCGTGTATACATCCATATGCACTTAGTAAAAAGCGATTATTTTAATATTACAAACAGACACTCCAATTTTATTTATTTGTATCTATATATTATATATGTATATATATATATATATATATATATATATATATATATTATATAACTTTTTTTTTATATATATTTATATTTTTTTTATCATAATAGACCGTTTACGTGACTGATCAGAAAAGACGAATACGACCGCCTATTATTATTATTAACTAATTAAACTTAGTAACGGAATACATATTATTGAAATTGCATTGAAGTAATACTGATCTCCAAAAAGGCCTGTAATTCCATAATATTTTGTTAGAACATTGATCGGACAGTGAAATTCTATTATTTATCTTTACCTCTGTGTGTCTGGCGAGGTCCTCAAGTGCCTTAGTAGCGAGTTCAGCTGCCGCCTTGTTAGACTCCTGTGCGTTGGACCTCTCCAAAGAAGCGAGAGCATTGTTCATCATCTCTAGCGCAGCTTCACCGGTACACGACACCAGTTTTGAACTTTCTAATTAGGACATGATAAAAACACAATGTATTTAAAACAAGTAAAACACCATATTCTAAAAAAACTAGGTAAATCTTAAGTTTGATACGAGTTTCCATTTATTCTCAGTAGACCGATTAGAGCCAACACCAAATGTGATCAGCGCACTGCCGATTAATAAATTAAAATTAAAATATAGTTTTAAAACAAGCTTTTTAGAAGTCGCCATATTGGATTAAAGTGACGTCACTTTATTTTTCGAGTTATTCTCCGCAAGCCCTTTCATTTGATACCCATATTGTAGGAGTGCATTGAAAATAACTAGTCCGCCATCCTGGGTATACGGCCATGTTGGATTTAGAATGACGTCACACAGCTAACCATGCATTGTCATCCAAATTAAACGTGTATACAAAATTTCAGCTTAATTGGTTGAAGACATCTGCTTCAAAATTGAGTTGCAAGATTCCACCCGAACAAACACAGTTACATACAATGCAAGTTAAATAAAAGCTTTTAAAAATTAATCATCGATCATTAGACTTAGGCTTTTCTTTCAATTTGGATGATTAATGCAGAGATTTGACATCAAATCAAATCACTTAATCAATTGGTGATCACATATTTTTTAACAGATCTTTTCATGCAGTTTATACAAGGAGTCGACTATATCAAGTTATCTCATCGGCCACTAAGCGTACTGCTTGCATTCGTATTATGTATTATGTTTCGGTTTGAAATATACATAGCAGCCGGTAAACCACCAGATAATTTGACGGACATAATGCTTACAAATAACCAATTGAAGTATCGCATCACTAATAAAAAAGTGCAAAAACTCACGTTCACTAATCATCCTGTGCGCTTCCTCCAGCTGTTTCTTGACAGCGGCCAAATCCGCTTCCAACACACTGTTATGTTGCAACAAATCCTGTAATTCAGACTCCGCATTCAGTCTCTCCATATCTATGTGAGACAGTCGAGCCTCCAATATCTACGCTTGCAAGTACCAAGCAGCATGCATCAATGCGCAAAGGTCCATTCCAGGCCGGATCGACGAGGCAGGTCCGGAGAGACCACGGAGACAGCGGATGTAGAAAGGCCCGAAAGATCCAGAAATCGAAGGTCCAAAGTGTCCAGAAGTTTGAGAGAGTCCAGAAATTCAAGTGTAGGCCCGAAGCGTCCAGAAGTTCGATTGTACGTCCGAAGCATCCCAAAGATGTATGTCCAGAAGAAATGCAGGTAACGATACAGGAGTGCAGGGCAGCGGCATTCGAGAGCAAATGGAAAACATGCATTTAGAATATTTTACATATATGCTCCCAAATGTAATAATAAATAAGCATACAGACTAGTCGTTAAAGCCAATATAAATTCTCCACTACTTCACTCAAGCTGGTAATTTCATGGGTATTCCATAAACGTCTCATAGTGTCTTGGACGACTCGTGACCCATTACTTGGACTAAGATACATATAAGTTACTGTAATATACAATTTATTGAATAATTAAAGCACATACACGTGGAGCCGAGTAATAGGGTTAAGCAAATCATTGTACAGGTAAAACTAAAATTTTACTAATTCAAAATTGTGCACAAAGCCTCGATGCTATAAAATCAACTATAAATAAATATGGGTGATTATTTTCTACTGGTCACAAAGATTTAAAATATGAAAAGACCCATTATTGCCTTAAGCTTAAAGAAAGCACAAGTGACTTCCAAATTATTTAAATATATTTACTTCTGGGGACAGCAATTCAGTAAATTTAAAATACAACATGTGAATAAGTATATAAACGTGCCTTGTTTTTAATTATCAATTTATGAATAACTGTGAGATTAAAATTAATTAACAAATACACACATCAAACGTTTTCATTGCATATAATAATTATTCTTAGATACAAACGTAGTTATGATTAGGTACACACACAACACATGTTATTATACCACCACCACACCACATTGAGAGACGTCACTTGGCAAACCACCATAACCACCATTCTAACCTGTTTCTCACTATCTTTCTCAGAAACAATAAACTCCATTTCTGCCTTCTCTTTCGCTCTAAGTCTTTGTAATTCTGCAATATCATTATTGAGGTTTTCATAATTTTCTTCAACTTGGCGTATCATTTCGTCTTTGGCTTTCGTTTCTTGTTTGAACATTAATTCTTGGTTTTGGATTTGGTCATTTAGTATTTTGATTTCATTACTGTTTTGATTTACTATTTCATCATACTCCGCTTTTATGTTGTTTATTTGATCGTTTAATTTGATTTCCAAGGCTTCTTTTTCTGTTTGCAAAGTATCCAAATCAGCTGTTAGTTTTGCTTGGAGGTCAAGTAATTGCAAATTTTCTCTTTCTAAAACCTAACAAACAAGATAGATTATGTGACAGTTGCAAGTTTTTAAGAACATCATAAAACACAAACTAAAATGATTAGCAAGTACAAACCTGTTTTTCTTGTGCAGTTTCATTTAATATTACATTTTTTTCATCTTGTAGTTGGGCATTTATTTCTTTAAGTAACTTCAACTCATTGTGAAACTCTCTTAATTCTTTGTTTTTCAAAGTCAAATTATCATCATTTTGATTTATTACATTTTCGTGTTCTTCCTTGAGTGTCATCAACTCATTTTTTCCTATTTCTAACTCTGCTTCCGTTTCGTTGAGTTGGTCATTAAGTCTAGAGACTTCTTCAGAGAGCTTTGTAACTTCTATATTGAGGGCGATAACTTGGCTATCTTTCTCTACGACCATACTCTTAAAATTGTTAAGGATTTCGTCCTTATTTTCTGTGACGTTTTGCAATTTGATTTCTACTATTTCTAACTGATGTTTATTTTCTTTGATTGCATATTCGTGTTCAGCTTTATTTTTTTCTAAATCTGCACTCAATTGATCAAAGTTGAGTTTTGCATCTTCAAGTTCTTTATTCTTTAAGACGATTAACTTTTCAAGTTCAATTATTTTTTTGGTTAGCTCTTGTGATTCAGATTTCTGCAATTCACCAGATTCTGATCTTTCATCCAGTATCTTTTGTAGGTTGCTGATCTCATTATTGTTTTTATCTAAAATGGATTTCATTTCATCTTTCAGAGTATTTACTTCATGATCTTTTTGACTCACTAGATCTTGTAACTTATGTCCATATTCCAGTTTTGTGGTATCAAGTTCAATTTGTATCACTTGTAGTTTGTCCAGAGCCTCCTTTATCTCGGAATCTTTGTCTGCTATAATATTATCAAACTCTTGTTGTCTTTGGATTAGTTCATTATTGATTCTTTCGCATTCCATAGCATAATTACTTTCGGTGTCTAAAAGATTATGCTGTAATTCGTTTATTTCAGCTTGCAATTTTTCTATACTATCGCGCATCTGTTGTGTTAGTTCCTAACATAAGCAAAATAACATTCGAAGTTATTTACAGACAATGAAATTTAGTCACAACCATAGATACTAAACATGGATAGATAAAACTTAACCGTTTATACTCAAGCGGATCTTTATTACTATACTTTATTTATTTATTTATTATCAGCCTGCATCGTCCCACTGCAGGGCAAAGGCCTCCCTGACTACTATACTTTAATAATAATTAATTTCTAACTACCTTTGTTTATCCCCATACACTTATTTACAGACATGCTCATTTATATCCATGCAATTTAATTAAACAATCAATAATAAAAATATCTATACTGACCTCTTTCTCTTGCTGATATTGTTCCTTCAGTTCCACGACTTGTTTCAAAGCTGTCTCCTTTTCTTCCACCACTTTTTTATACTCATCGCCACTCTTTTCTCTTAGTCCTACTAATTCACTCTTAACCCTACTTAGTTCAGTCTCTCGTTCTTCCTTCTCCCGTTTAATTATTTCTAGGCTTTCCACAGCTTCTTTGAACTCATTGGAAATTGTATTTATTTTATCTTCTTGCTCAGTTTTTGCCGTTTTGTGTTCAATTTCTAACGCTTCAAGAGTTGCTTTGACTGTTTCCAGGTCTAGTTCCTTTTGTCTAGACTGTTCTAGTTCAGAACGTAAGGTAGAAATTTGGTTTTGGTATCTCTCTATCTCTTCACTCGATGATGCGCTTTGTTGCAGAAGTTCTACATCCCTATAAATTAGTAAAAGTTTATCTAGGGTATTGTTTAAGTTAGCATTGTTTAAGAGTTACTTGTCTGTTGCGTAGGTAACTTACTTGACCCTATCGTTAAGCTGCTGTTGAAGTTGGACTTTAGCGCTCTCGTGTTGTGCCGCTGCTGCTCTCAAAGTTGCTGATAGTTTGTCCACTTCCGCTTTCTAAACAAAACCAATATCTTTAGTACATAGCGGATATTTTCATTTAACTTTCTAATAAATATGAAAAACAGAAAAGTGGATTGAGTGGTTACCTGTCTTATCAACGAAATGTGTTCTTCTCTCAACTGGGTGTATGCCCCTTTTAGTTTTTGGAATTTTTCATCTTGAACTCTAGCTTTTTCTTCGGTTTGTGTCAGTTTTTCTGCAAATGAATAGTATTTTATTATAACTTTTAATAATTTATTTTCAGTAATGTTTATGAATTAACACTTACGTTTGATTTCTGGTGTTTGGACTGCAAGAATTTCAGACTTATGTTTCTCTTCTTCTAGTTCACTCTAGAACATAAGAGTGAGAATAAGTACATAAAATATAGTTTTATTAACATTAGCGAATTCATGTATATTCATTTAATACCTGTGCTGTTTGCAGTTGTGACTCTAGCCGCGTACAATGTTCCCGCATGGATCCCAGCATTGTGTTTCTTTCTTGGACCAGTTGTGACAATTCGGATCTAAGAATTCACAGAATTTCAAAAGGATCAATTTAAGCCCTCGAATGGAAGTATCATATCACTTTTAAAATCAGTTAACAGAGAGTTAGGATAGAGTTACGTTTACAACTATAAAAATGTATGCGATTTCTCAAAAGATCCTTAAACTAAAATATCAAAGGCATACTTGACATCTACAAAATTTGGATTCACCTTTCGTGGAATATTTATATCTCTTTCACTCTCGTCTGGTTCTGTATAAAGTCTGTGAATAAAGAGGCTCAAAGAGTCAATCTTTAATAACTTTAGATATTTCTGCAACAGCTTACCGCATTCTTTTGAGTTCGTTCTGGAGATGTTCAATGAGTCTATCTCGCTCAATGATGGGGTCCGGTTGTGGGGAAGGCGTAGGTCGTTCCAATCTATCCTCTAAGTGCTCTTGGGACATCTGTGCATAAACAAATATGTAACATTTAAGTGTATCTGGAACTAGACAGATCATAAGGATTATCATTATTTAGAGCCTTAGTGTAACAGGAAGAGTAGCAGTGTGATGCAAAGCCATGACTTCAACCGAAGAGCGCTGTTTTATTACCAAATAATTAAAATACTCAATAGGATATTTGACCTAGGTATTGACTGATTAATAACAAACAATGATTACGTTGGTCGCGAAGAATGCAGTGTGAAACTCAATATAGCATAAAATATTCGTCGCGGTAGCTTAGACGGCGTGACCCCTCATTCTCGGAAATAGTGAGTGAGTAGTTTGTTTTCATGGAATTTAGAGTATATTTGGTAATAAAATTTTGAAAATATGTGATATCCTCATTACAGCACATAAAGTTACCATGAGATTTTAATCATAGCTTAGCAAGAGATTAATCTACCATAACAGCTTATCGAGGTTTTCAGGATGTAGCTTTAACATATTTAAGGTATTTATAAGGATCAAGTAATATTTCTAAATACTTAACCCACCACAACTCTGTGGGAGGGCGCTTATATGTAGTGGATTAAATGATTTGATAACTCTTTAAGTAATATGTTATATTACCTCACTCATAGTATCTGATGTGTCGAATGCGTCCTGAGGCTTCCAATGAAAAAAATATTTAGTAGACACCTTATGCAGCCGACATGAATATTTCAGTATGGAATTGTGCTCTATTTAAACTCTACAGTTATTAACATTTAAGAATAACAGAAGGCATGTTGAAATTACGAAGTTAAAAAGTATTCTACCTGTCATCTGGTTCCGACAAAACAAGCTATGCTTAGTTTGGCGTTAAAGGGCGCTGTGTAAAATGTCCACTAAAACGATGGACTAATTTAATTCAGTAATTATATAATAATCATTGGTTTACGCAGCCCACGCAAGTAAAGCATCCAGTCGGCTTGATTTTTCCGTCTACTTTATCTTTTATAAAAAACTTAAGTTACGTTTGCTAGTTCTTGAGTTTAACGCATTCAGACAGACAGACTGGTAGTCTTATGTGTATAGTGATAATTAGTTTACCTGGCTGATAGTATCAGATAATTAGTTTACCTGGCTGATAGTATCAGATAATTAGTTTACCTGGCTGATAGTATCAGATAATTAGTTTACCTGGCTGATAGTATCAGATAATTAGTTTACCTGGCTGATAGTATCAGACGTGTCGATGAGTGCTCCCACAGAGTCCACTTCGTCCGGCGGCTGCTCCGGTATCGACACCACGGGAGTCACGTACGTACCAAAGTCACTCTGTTGACAATAACAATAACACGGTACATTTTATCTGTATGTTGACTGCGCAGTTTGTCTAGTGTTCTGTAACCAATTTCAGAAAAAGGAGGAGGTTATAAATTTGGTTGCATTGATTTTGTATCAGCATGTATATCAGCAATGTATCAGCGCAATATCACTTTCTCAAAACGGTGAAGGAAAACATTATGAGGAAATCGAAATGTCGCTATAACCTTTGCAAAGAAAACTATACTTATACGAAGAACCCAGGACATCGCTATGCATAGTTTTATTAGTAAGATGTGAATGTACGATATCCGAAAATAACCTAGATCAACAAACTATCTTATTTAACCTTATGAATCATAATGATTAAAACAAAACACAGGATATAGACTCCTGTAAGTTCAAACTGAAGGAAAAACTGATGCTATCGCTATTTTTGGGGGCCCATTTTGCTCGCCTCCGTAAGTGATAACCCTCTGAATCCCTACGTGTCCCCCGGGTGGTGCGAAAGGAGCAACCCAAAGTAGCAGCAGAACTTGAGAATTTGTGCCAAGTTCGCCCGGGGAAGTACTGCCACCACACCATTTCTGCCCCCAAGCACATTCACACATTCGGGTTACCGTATTCCAGAGTTTGAAAACTTTGCCACAACTTGTAACTTCATGCACCACAGAATAATATGACTTTTTAATTTTTTATTTGATACAGTTACGGAACGAGCCGACGGCCCACCTGGTGTTAAGTGGTAACCTCGGCCCATAACAACCGATGCGACTTCGGCCCTCCCCTACTAGGTACGACAAGACCCAAGTCGCATCGTATGCGCCCGTAGCTCCGAGACGTGTAGGTGGAATGTTTCACGTGCCTGTAATTTCACCAGCAACCACACCTTTCAAAGTGGAACACAGTAACGCAAATGCGTACTTACAGCAGCGTTACAGCAGTATTGTGTTGTGTTCCGGTTTGAAAGGTACCACACCTTTCAAACCGGAACACAGTACTGCTTGGCGGCATAAATGGGCATGGTGGCAGTACTTCCCCGGACGAACTTGGCGAGAGTTCTACTGCTCTTAAAAAAGACTGAGACGGTTAACCGTGGGTGTAATCAAATATAGGTGTAGTGAGGAAACCTGTTGCAGGAAGTTAGGCGGGTTGGCCGGCAGCACTGGCAGCGTGAGCAGGTTCCTGTAGTACTGAAGACTGCTCGCGTGCTTGTAGAACGAGCTCAGCTTCTTGAACTGCTGACGGAATCTGCATCATAATAATTAAAGTACTTTTGATGAATCGAATATTTTACCTAGATACTGATAGCAAACAATGGATACGTTGGTCGTGAAATATGCAGTGTTTAATTGAATAAATTCTTTTAAATAAATAAATACTGGTGGACATTTCAAACAGCGCCATCTAGTATCAAAGTAAGCAGCTTGCATCATGGGAAACAGACAACTGATATAATACTTAAATGCTTTTTTTCGTAAATACATACATATAATACATAACAACACCCAGACACTAAACAAACATCTAAAATCGTCATACAAATTTTTGTCTTGGGTGGGATTCGTACCCAGGGCTACAGCGCAGAAGGCAGGGTTACTACCAAATATGTATGTATATACAAAAAAAAAGTAAATAACGCAACCCATGACACAAGCTATGCTTAGCTTACTTTGGAGCCAGATAGCGCTGTGTGAAATGTCCACCAATATTTTTATTTATTTATAAATCTGAAGTCACCCCAACTGCACAACTATTTGCAACGTGTGGTGTGAAATGTCACCAATATTTATATATATAGATAATACTTTATTGACCGTCATACATGGAAATTTCATAAAGATTAATATTTAAGGTAAGGTAATACAACGGGCGGCCTTATCGCTAACAGCGATTTCTTCCAGGCAACGTGTAGGGCACGTGTACCTGTCGCGGTGTCCGTGCAGCGTGTCCGCGGGCAGCGCGGCGTGCAGCCGGAACAGCAGCCGCACGTTGCAGTCGTATATCTGCGAGGAGTCCTGCGCGCACGGGATCAGCGCCGCCAGCCGGCACTGTCCGCTCGCCGTCATACTGTTAGCGCGCGCGTTGCCCAGACTGTCGAACACTAACAGTATATATACAATTAATATATAATAATATATACAAATATATACTAGTAGTAGTGTCTGTTTGTAATATTAAAAGATGGATTTAGATGAAATTTGGTATCAAGATAGCTTATATCTTGGATTAGCACACAGGCTACTTTGATCTCGGAGAAGTGCAGTGTTCCCGTTGGATGACTTATTCACCGCGGGTAACACCGCGGGGCGCAGCTAGTCTATACAAATAAATAAAAGTGGAGTGTCTGTTTGTAATATTAAAAGAACCGCTTATTACTAAGTGCATATGGATGTATACACGATACATATATCAAAACAACACTTTTTACAATCTTTGTTTGTCTGTCTGTTTGTTCCGGCTAATCTCTGAAATGGCTGGACCTATATTGACGGGACTTTCACTGGCAGATAGCTGAGTAACTTAGGCTACTTTTCCGAAGGGTAAAATAGGGGTGCATGATAAAACCGAATTCCAAGCCGACGAAGTAGCGGGTAGCAGCTGGTTTGACAACTTAAACAATAATAGGTAACTACTGTCCTTAAGATAAAAGTCTATCTTGTCACTAGACTCTCTCGAACCTAGTGTTATATTACAGGGCACTTATTAAAGAAAATATTATTATAAAAAGTAGGGAAATAATTGTTGACGATGAGTGAAAATATTTAGGGGTCTTTCGCGAGATGTTTTGAATATGTGGCATTATTTGTGGTCATTCCTTTAAATTATCTTCTCTAACTGTGTCTGAGAGACAGTTTAATCAAAGTTTACTAAATACTAGTAATTAAATTATAATATTAATAAATGTATTCACCTGCTGCTTGTAAACTGAGGATGTCGTCCATATAGTCAAAAAGTTCAACGCACAGCTGGAAGCTGAAAAGAGACAACATCTGATTAGTAACACAGTCAGCTCAACATGCGATGTTGCATCATTTGTTTTATGCGTGGGCGTGCGCAATGCTTCTTTGGCATACAATAACCGCTTTAATGTGATATGATAGAAACTTTTATAATTATTTTCAGCAAAAATATCACAAGACGGTCACATGTAATCCTTAAGAAGTATAAGCTTAAAGTTTTGATTCTGCATTTTTTTTTATTGGTGGACATTTTACACAGCCCTATCTAGCCCCAAAGTAAGCTAAGCATAGCATGCATCATGGGAACCAGATAACTGATATAAAAATTATATGCTTTTTATTTGTAAATACATAGCAACACCCAGACACAGAACAAACATCTATGTTCTTCACACAAATGTTTGTCCTGGGTGGGAATCGAAACCACGACCTACAGCGCATAAGGCAGCGTACAATAAAGAATTTGTATTCTATAATGAAAAATATATACATTATCTTACAGAAAAGACATGTACATAGGCGAGCTTAACCCTAAAAAGAGTTTTCTTCTAGCAAACCTTTGAGGCTAGAAAATGGTTGTCAACGAAAGGTGGGTATGACGAAATAACATATTTATTGTATACAAATAAATACATACATACAAAATGCATCAATTTTCATTCATTCATTCATTCATTCATTCATTCATTCATTAGCTCGTACTTACTAGTTGTTGACGTCGTTTTCGGCGATGGCGTCGAGCTCGTCCGCCGTCAGTAGCATGTTGCCGGGGAAGCGCGGGTTGCGCGCGTGGAACTTGAGTTTGCACACGAGCAGGTTGCAGTACAGGTGGACCAACTTGCCGTAACCCTCTCTCAAGTGCACCTGCAGTGTATACATGCAAATACAACAAATACATTATACAAACAATATTTATTCATACAGAGTAAGGGTACAAATAACTGTTGCTGTGCTCTGTCTCCTTTTAGTTTACAGAAACTGTTACAGGAAGCAGTGTGCACACCGGGGCAGCTCCTTAATTTGTATCAAGCACAGGTCCGATCGTGTGTGGAGTACTGCTCCCACCTATGGGATGGCTCTGCCAAATGTCATCTCGCTGCCTTGGACTCTCTTGAAAGGCGAGCTAAAAGGCTTATTGGGGACGATACACTGGTTGAGGCTAGACTCCAAAGTCTCGAACACCGACGCAAGGTAACCAGTCTATGGGTATTCTATAGGTTACATTACGGGGAGTGCGCGGCTGAGTTGCACGATCTGATTCCCCCATCTCCATTCTACCACTTTACATCCAGACGTACAGCATCGCGTCACCCTTTCTTGGTCAAATTACCTCACATCCGTACGAAGCGTTTTGCTTCCACTTTCATAATGCGGACAGCCCAAGAGCGGAACTCCTTGCCTGCGTCTGTATTTCCCGAGAACTATAATCTGGAGGTCTTCAAGAGGAGAGTGAATAGGTATTTTCTAGGCAAGCATGCTACATCGTAGACCGCATCGTCACTTAACATCAGGTGCGATTGCGGTCAAATGTGAGCCTATAGTAATTTAAAAAAAAAAAAAAAAGTGTCATCTAAATTTTACAGTTTCTATCCACCGATAGTATGTCTGGATAGATAAACATACCCAAAGCTTGCCCAGATTCTCGATCATGCCGATATGCCGCTGCGAGTCGTCGAGACACGCCGGGTGCCCCTCGCGCAGCAACTTGTGTGTGACGTGACAGAACTTCCATGATACGATGCGGTTGTCCTGCAGGGGGAGTCGGAATGCAACCATCTGCGAACGATAACATATCTCTGATACAAGAGGAAGACAGACTGGCCTCATAGCTCAGTTGGTAGCAACCCTGCCTTCTGCACTGTAGGTCGCGGGTTCGATTCCCACCCAGGACAAACATTTGTGTGACGAGCATAGGTGTTTGTTCCTGTGTCTGGGTGTTGATATGTATCATATGTATGTATTTACAACAAAAAAGTATTTAAATATTATATCAGTTGTTCCCATGATATAAGCTATTTGCTTAGCTTTACTCTGGGGCTAGATGGCGCTGTGTGAAATTTCCACCAATATTTATTTATTTATAAGACCGCGTAATTTCTATGCCTCAAGACAGACCAGGCAATATCTAATAAAACATTTTTTTTTAATAAATTCGTTAATTGTTTATTTTTTTATTAGCTATAGGCAAGCATTTGACCTTGAGCTGACCGCATTATAAAAGTGCATTCATTAACCTATAAAAAACCGCAAGACTGGCGACTTTTATACTTCAGGGAGAAGGGACCCAGTGGTCAATGTCTGTAAAATAATCCATACCCAGTATGTGATGGCGCTCTGCTCCTGGAAGGTGCCGATGATGGTGCTGCGGACATGTTTCTCCTTCACTGGAGTCTCGACGGCGTTGATCGCCTTTTGAATGGCTAATGTCTGTGAAGCAAATACAGTTTGAACTCAGTACACAAGCATCCAAGAGCATTTCAAGAGCAGTAGAACTGTCGCCAAGTTCATCCGGGGAAGTACTGCTACCATGCCCATTTCTACCGCCAAGCAGTAACGTATTCGTGTGTTCCGGTTGGAAAGGTGTGGTTGCCGGTGAAATTAAAGGCACATGAGACATTTCATCTACAAGTCTCAGAGTTACCGGTGCATACGATGCGACTTGGGTCGTACCTAGTAGAGGAGGACTCAAGTCGCACCGGTTGTTATGGACCGAGGTTACCACTTAACACCAGGTGGGCCGTCGCCTCGTTCCGTAACTGCATCACATAAAAGAAAAAAAATTGAAAACAGAGGAATAATTATCATTTTACAAAATGAATTACTATATTGATAGGAATAATAATGCAGTCACTACTGCAGTACACTAATAGTAATAAAGCTACAAGGCAAAGTTAGTTGCAAAACGTTTAACTAATATGACACGAAAGGAAAAACATGTTGACTATAATTGTTTCGACTTTTATTTCAGGGTCAAGTAGATAGTCTACACGAAATTTCAAGGCGTTGCACTTTGTAACGCCTTCAACTCCGCTCTTGAATCAGAAGGTACTATTTATACATTGTGTCATTTGCGATCTCATACCAAGATAGTGGGACTACTTTTGCATTCATATACATATACAATACATATACACGTAGACTGTTCCACTGTCTTTGCAGAAGCCAACAATATAATAATAACAATAATATTGGTGGACCTTTCACACAGCGCCATCTAGCCCCAAAGTAAGTTAAGTAAATAGCTTGACTCATGGAAACCAGACAACATAATACTAAAATACATTTTTTCGTAAATACATACATACCCAGACACAGAACAAACACCTATGTTCGTCACACAAATGTTTGTCCTGGGTCGGAATCGAACCCACGACCTACAGCGCAGAAGGCAGGGTTACTAACCAACTGAGCTGCGAAGCCAGTAAAATACGAATACTTGGTTATTCAAAGAAATATGAGTAATCAATGAGCATGTTCTGACGTAAGCCGAGCGATCCCTGTTAGTCAACAGTAGAAAGCCATGTGTTCCAAGAAGTACTATGTAAACATTGTTTTTGCGTACATGGCTAGATGGTTCACAAAATCACGTCCAGCGTTTAAAATTTAAATATTCTTGGACACGAGAGACATGAAAGGTGTGGAACTTAATTTGAAAGCAGCGCAAATGGGAAGAATTGTATTTCATAGGATGTTTTACGAAACCATATTATATTATAATAAAACTTTGTAAAAACAAGCTTTTTATATATTGTATTTAGAGTGACGTCACTTTATTTTTCGAGTTATTCTCAATAAGACCTTTCGTTTGATACCCATATTGTAAAAGTGCATCGAAAATAACTAGTCCCCCCTCTTGGGTATTCCGCCATGTTGGATTTAGAATGACTTCACAGCTAACCATGCTTGCATCCAAATTAAACGTGTATACAAAATTTCAGCTCAATTGGTTGAAGATATCTGCTTCAAAATTGAGTTGCAAGATTCCACCCGAACAAACACAGTTACATACATTGCAAGTTAAATAAAAAGTCACATGAATTTTGTGATTTAACAAATCGACTTTAATTCGCGATTAAATATCAGCGAACGTGCAGATTCAGAAGATTGCTATGAATTGCGGATATTAAAAGCATTTCCGTTGTTGCACACTTCCACATAAACTCACTGTTATATTATATGTATACCTGGCAGTCATTTTTCTATGCATTAATTTTACAACACCGGCAACTACTAATCCATTACGGAATAAAGAGAAGAAACACGAATTTTCAGACATATACACATATTTCAGACATCCACGAGCTACGAAGCAGGCATGCCGTTTGTAAACAAACAAAACACACGTGTTACGGATATTTTTAGAGGTAACGTAAACCAGAGATCGTTGTATTACTCCCAACAGAGACGTAACTATATAAAAAATCGCTGAGAGAAGATTAACTACTGATCTGGTCTCACAGCTCAGTTGGTAGTAACCCTGCCTTTTGCGCTGTATGTCATGGATTTGATTCCCACCCAGGACAAACATTTGTGACGAATATAGATGTTTGTTCTGTGTCTGAGTGTTAATATGTAATTATATGTATGAATTTATGAACAAAATGTATATATAAGAATTCTATCGGTTGTCTGGTTCTCATTGTACAAGCTATGCTTAGTTCGGGGCTAGATGACGCTTTGTGAATTGTCCACCAAATATTATTATTATCTCCTTCAGACCAGTTTATAGGGGCGTAATTAGTACAAATGTATAAAATAAACAAATGTAAATAACTAACGGTACACGTCCAAATAAAATGTTGACTTAATTGTTAAAGATGTTCCATGAACTTACCAATTGCAAGAAGCGTTTCTCGTCTCTCGGAGTCGCCATAGTGATTAGTGCACAGCGGTTTCAACTGCATGCATTAGTATAGTGCAGAGTCAGGCTGAAATGAAAACAGTGGCAACACAGAGCAAATGTTAGTGGTATTAGAGGAAGAAAGCGGCAATGAGAATATGAAACTATTGTTAGATAGATAGATACTGGTGGACATTCACACATCGCCATCTAGCCCCAAAGTAAGCATACCTTGTATCATGGGAACCAGACAACTGATAGAATACTTATATACTTTTTTGTAAATACATAAATATAATACATATCAACACCTAGATATAGAACAAACAACTGTGTTCGTCTAACAAATGTTTGTCCTCAATGGGATTCGAACCCACGACCTACAGCGCAGAAGCTGCCTTATGCCTTCTGCGTTACTAACAACTGAGCTGTGAGGCCAGTCAAGATTCGTCGATTCAAACGTCTCAGTCTATCAGTCAGTCTAGTCAGTTATACTATCAATAATTTCAATACATTGTCTCGTTCTAATTGCATTTGATTAAATAAAGATTAAAAACCATGCACATTATTGAAGAAGTACAAGATTGGTTAAATTTAATGAAAGCATGTTTAAGTAACAAGTCTGCTATGTCTCTGACATCTGTATAAGACGGTGTGCAAAGAATCGAATTAGATTGGAATCGTGTTATTGACCCTGAAACCAACGTGGCCAACCAATCATGCGATTATCCATGCAGAGGGCAGGTGATTGTCAGATATGCAAAAACAGTACAACTCACTCAAACGAAACGGACGGCTTACCTGTAAAAAAAAGATGTTATGAATTATTTTTATTTATCTACTACCTGTTGCCGGCGACTTCGTCCGCGTGGAATCCGGTTTTATCACGCACCCCTATTTTACCCCTCGGAAAAGTAGCCTAAGTTACTCCTTGTTACATCAGCTATCTGCCAGTGAAAGTCCCGTCAAAATCGGTCCGGCCATTTCAGAGATTAGCCGGAACAAAGAGACAGACAAAAATTGTAGTTTTGGTATATTATGTACCGTGTATACATCCATATGCACTTAGTAAAAAGCGGTTATTTTAATATTACAAACAGACACTCCAATTTTATTTATTTGTATAGATAACTAATTATCCTAGTGTTGTCAACTTCGCGGACGGTGGTATATTGAGCTCTCGCCGATACGTACCATTTCGCAAGATGATAGGAAATGTAGAATAGGTAGCAAACTAATTCGGTAACTAACTAGGTTTTTATTTCAATAACGAAGGAATACCTATAAAAAGCAAAACAGATTAGCCCAAATACCTAAATCCGAGGTGTGTTACGCTGAGGGGCTATGATGCTATATGGCTTCTGAGCATCACAACAAAACAAACGTAAACATTTAAACAAGTACATGATGGCCTCACAGCTCAGTTGGTAGTAACCCTGCCTTCTGCGCTGTAGGTCGTGGGTTCGATTCCCATTCAGGAAAAACAGTTGTGTGACGAACATAGATGTTTGTTCAGTATCTGGGCATTCATATTTATTATATGTATGTATTTATTATATGTATGTATTTACAAAAAAAAACATGTATTCTATGAGTTGTCTGGTTTCCACTGTACAAGCTATGTTTAGTTTGGGGCTAGATGGCGCTGTGTGAATGGTCCACCAATATTATTATTATTATTATTATTATATCACAATCTACACATGCTGCGCGAATGCTATGACGTCTGCGAAACTACTACTAACTCTTACTAACTGTACTACTACTAACCGTTTTACGTGCTATTCTGTGGAAAAACATAAGATTGTGAAAATCCCAAGGATATTTCGATCATTATTCACGCACATTAGATATATCTGCTAAGATCACAGCTGCACAAAGCAATCCAAAAACTCATGCAGACAAGTAAATCAAATCTAATTATAACTGACGTACCCCACGCAATGCGCACGCGGCGGCGGCTAAATCAGGAAGCTGCACTCGGGAACCGTTCAAAATAAACATCAAGTCTGGCGACGGAGACTGAATTAGTTGAACTGAGATCAATAGGGTGATTCTGGTACACATACTGAGTTGAGAGATTATTCTTAACATTTAAATTGGCAATATGTTAGTTATAATAGGTAATAAGATATATTAATAGAAAAATAGAGTAACTGCACAATATATAACAGTAATATAATTGAAATTTGTAAGATTGCAACATGTAGACGAGTGAAATCGAATGATAATTTGAATGAAGACATGTTGAAGACCCTGACATTATTAATTTACCTATGTCAACGATGATAATGTTAGGTACTTGATCATAACAATAATGTATTTATGTCTATAGATACTTAACTAAACACTTAGGTGTGTACCATACAATGATTACTAGAAAATTCTGTTTCTATCGTTTGAAATCGTTTTTTAGATTTATTTTTAGGAAAGAAACCTTTATAATGGGTTCCATCAAAAATTATGCCAAGTGCAACAAATTCGATACATGATTATCCACTTCGGAGGAAGTTGTTTCGTGAACAAATAACATATATATTATGACCACAGATCAGAGAAGATATAACTGCTCAGTGTAAGCTAAATTCTGTAATCTGTCAACAAATAAATACGTAGATATAGCCTTACAACGAACGAAATCAAGAAAAAACTATTTCAAAGCGCAGAGTCGCAGACGCAGCGTTTAGGGTAGGTAATCAAAGTCAAAGTCAAACACTTTTTACCATAAAATTCATAAAAAATATGGCTTGGAGGGTAGGTAAACTCATAGTCAAAAACTTTATTTCTATAGAACTCATAAAGAAATGTGTTCAATGTAATACACCAGGTATCTTAAAATTTTACCAACTCTAGTGTACAGCATTAATTCCTGAATGTGAACTCTTCAAATAGCTGCACCAGCAATTTGAAGTCGTCACAATACAGCCGTGAGCCACTCACAATGGCTGACAGTTTCACAACCGCCAACCATAGTACTGTGGTGATATAAGACACTGGCACAGGTAATGTGTTCTCAAGCCGATAACAATGAAAAGTTAACACTTTTTTAATGAATGGAACGTATACCTATGTACTTCGTTTCAATTTGTAGCCCATATTCTTGGAGCCTACTGATTACTACTTTGAACATAGAATTGTTTCAGTAATTAGCTGTAAATGCGATCTTAGTCAGTCGATAACTATATTTCCATATAATTCATAAAGAAATGGCTTGGAAACGTCAACAATATCCGATACATAAGGTCACGCGTACTTATCGCAAATTTGACGCCTGTTCAAACCCTATCCGACCCACCATGGGGAAGTACAGACAGAAACCCCTAAAGGATGGTTTCCTATTTAACTTAATCGCCTAAAAAGCATAATTTGACGCTGATATTCTAGTAAATCGTTGGCTTATAACCAGAATCGGTATCGAAGGCAGGGTGCAACTGGGCAGCGACTGTGGTACAAAAATAATGATTACAAAAAAAAAATTGTTCCAGTGAGGAACACTTTATAAGCAGTATAACTTTTTCTTATGTTATACAGTTACGGAACGAGCCGACGGCCCACCCGTTGTTAAGTGGTAACATCTGCCCATAACAACCGATGCGAATTGGGTCCTCCCCTACTAAGTACGACAAGACCGAAGTCGCATCGTATGCGCCCGTAACTGTGAGACGTGAAGGTGGAATGTCTCATGTGACTGTAATTTCACCACCAACCACACCTTTCAAACCGGAACACAGCAACACGAGTACATCACTGCTTGGCGGCAGATTACTAGGTGTGGTGGCAGTACATCTCCGGGCGAACTTGGCACAAGTACTGCTGCTACTTTGGGTTGCTCCTTTCGCACCACCCGGGGGACACGTGTAGGGATTCAAAGGGTTATCACCTACGGACGCGAGCAACAAGGCCCCCAAATGGTGCTGATCTACTGCTTCCACATTGGAAACAAACCATCCGTGAACTGTGAGCGACACGGACACATTTCTTCACAGTGTGAAGAAACTCTAATTATGCGGGAACGGCTCAGTAACAATAGCACGCGAAACGCGGAACGAATGCGATATACTGCATTTCAATTGAGCACTCACGATAGTTATGGTGCTGATAACAGATGGCTATTATTAACCGACTTGGGAAAACAGAGGAGGTTCTCAAGTCGGTTGTATTTTTTCTGTCAACGTCATTAATTATATAATTAAGAAAAATATTTTTTCGTTTGAAAGGATATACTACGGCACTTTTAGATTGGTTCCTTAAAGATTCGTTATGTCGCAGTTACAAGGATAAAATCCTTTTGTAACGGGGTTTTTCTGAATATTATCACCCTAAATGATTTGAAATCAAATTGCCTAATGCAACGTCATTATAAATTAACCCTTCAGATCTCGAGTTAGACACACTGAAATTACATAATAAAAGTTTGACCTAATAAGTAGTTATGGGCCAAAGGTAGATTAGGCGTCCGATTACAACCGGAATGGACAGGGCTGCCCACACACAACCGCAACCCACTTTTATTATCCACTCAGAGGAAATGTGGCGCGTAGTCTAAAAGGCATTTTTTTGATTCTTCTTCTTTCGAGTCACTGGTTCTCTCGACCGGTGTGGTAAGTGCGCCTCAAAAAGGCTCCTTTCGTGCACTTGACACATGTCTTCGAATTATTAGTTCTAAGACATATCGGTTTCCTTAAGATATTTTTGATCTACATGATCAAAAATGTCTTTCTTAAATATCTCAAAATCGGTCCAGCCGTTTCGGTGATGAGCCGGAACAAACAGATTGAAATTGAAAAAAGACAAAAATTGAAATAAATGTTGTTTTGGTATATGTACCGTGTATACAACCATATGCACTTAGTAAAAAGCGGTTATTTTAATATTACAAACAGACACTCCAATTTTATTTATTTGTATAGATGTATAGATTAGTGACCTACTACTAACCTACTTACATTCGTACTCTCACACTATCACTTTACCATCGCTAGCATTACCATAACAACAGTAGACATAACGCTCGCACGAGTACATTAACTACGTAGGCACGGTACGGGATGAGCGGATGAGGATGCGCGGTGATTGCCCCCCCCCCTGTACCACTTCCCATCCCGTCTGCCGGGCCGTGTAATTACATCGGACCATCCACGGCATCCAGATAAGCCAATGGGGTCATAACCAGTAGAACTTGTGCTAAGTTCTCCGGGAGATGTACTGCCACCACACCTGGTAATCCGCAGAATGCATTTTGACCAATGAAATGTTTTGGGGGCCCACGTTGCTCGCGTCCGTAGCTGATAACCCTCTGAATCCCTACACGTGTCCCCCGGGTGGTGCGAATGGAGCACTCCAAAGCAGCAGTAGAACTTGTGGTATATTCGCCCGGAGAAGTACTGCCACCACACCTGGTAATCTGCCGGCAAGCAGTGATGCACTCGTGTTGCTGTGTTCCGGTGGAAGGGAGTGGGTGCCGGTGAAATTGCAGGCGCATGAGACGCAACATTCCTGTCTCGTGGTGATGGACGCAACGCAATGCGACTTACCAAATAAAAATATTTCATTTCATTTCATTAGGTCGTCTCATACTTTGGTGGAGAGGACTTGAGTCGTATTGTTGTTGTCTATGGGTAGCGGTTACTACTTAACATCAGGTGGGCCGTCAGCGCGATCCGCCACCCGATCAGAGAAAAACTTTTGCGTGCTAATGAAGAATGTTGACTTACGAATTCATTTCGGAATCGTTTCTGTGGTGGGCAATATTTTAATCACGTAATCTTACTTCGTGAGAAAATTATGAATATTTTTTTACGAGTTGCGAGGTCAAATGAAATTACTTAATGTACTTATGTATTTGCTACACATCTTACTAATATAAACGTGAAAGTTTGTATGGATGTTTGTTACTCTTTCACGCTCAAACGGCTGAATGGATTTGGATGAAATTTAGTACCAAGATAGCTTATATCCTGGATTAGCACATAGGTTACTTTGATCCCGGAAAAGTGCAGTGTTCCTGTGGTATTACTTATTCACCACGGAAACACCGCGGGGCGTAGCTAGTTAAGATTATTTTTTATTAGTTGGAGGTCAAACGGTAATTTTTATTTATTTGCTACACAATACGACAGTACAATAAAACTGAAGTCTTTGACTAGTTGAAAGCATACGCACATTATTAAATGCCACATTAAAAGCATAGTGCTGCTCTACTTACCTTTAATAAAGGTAACGGTTAAAATAGAAATGATGGTAAAACGTGGAACGGCAATTAATTAGAAAGCTGTAGTTCACACTAAACCTGCAGATATACAGATTATTAGCATTACTGAACGTTTGTTTACATTCTAGAACGGAAATGGCACTATGATCTTATGGACAAAACATGCAAATACAAACAAGAGTTGAAAACAGCGATTTTTTTTATGTGATGTTGGTGACAGAACGAGCTGACGGCCCACCTGATGTTAAGTGATAACCGCCGCCCATAGACAACAGCAATACCACTCAAGTCCTCTCCACCAAAGTACGAGATGACTCAAGTCTCATTTGCACAGACATTTCACACAGCGCCATCTAGCCTCAAAGTAAGCTAAGTAAATAGATTGTATCATGGGAACCAGACAAATGATAATACTTAAATATTTTTTTGTAAATACATAAACACATATCAACAGACACAGAACAAACACCTATGTTCGTAACACAAATTTGTCCTGGGTGGGAATCGAACCCACGACCTACAGCGCAGAAGACAGGGTTACTAACCAACTGAGCTATGATGCCAGTGAAATGAGTGAGTTACTAGCAATACGATCAGTTTCCGTTGTTAACTGAAACTGTATTATTACTTCAAGGTTAACGCAGGGAGTAGGTCAGAACAAAATGACTGCGCTGGTGAAACCGGTTGCAGTATCAACACAGAGCTCAAGAATACAAAGAAATTCAAGATTGTAGCGAATCAACAATAGTTTAATTCAATGAATACTATTGGCGCTCGATTAGTCATAGTCATAACGCGAAGGACTGACTCCCACCTGAATCTAACAGAGATAACATTAAGGCACGAATATAAACGGTACCAACGCATAGAAGCAGCAATTGTTGCCCACGAGATGATTATATGATATACTAGCTGCGCCCCCCCCGGTGTTACCCGCGATGAATAAATAATCCCATGGGAACACTGCACTTTTCCGCGATTAAAGTAGCCTATGTGTTAAGCCAGGACACAAGCTACTTGTTACCAAATTTCATCCAAATCCATTCAACCGTTTGAACGTGAAAGAGTAATAAACATCCATACAAACTTTCACGTTTATAATATTAGTAGGATGAAATTTTTTTATGAACAAGTTTTGTTTGTCAATAGTCTGGTACCGACTTACACATTTTTAACTCTTAATCGCTAATAATATAGACGTTTATGAATAACAGCTTCGCCCGCGTTTGTTTTTTTTTAATTCCGTTTTTGACTAATAGAGTAGCTGTATGGTTTAGTCATTGTTATCAATTTGTGAATGAACCTTAATAAAAGTAGCCTAAGTAACTTCTGACTTCTATCTGACAGTGAAAGTCCCGTGAAAATCAGTCCAGCCGTTTTGGAGATTAGCTGGACCAAACAGACAAACAACAAATTTTAAAATTGGTTTTTAGTTATTAGCATCTCATATACTTTCACATGCATTCAAAGTCAAAAACTTTATTTCCATAGAATTCATAAAGAAATTGCTTGGAAACGCCAATACATAATTTATTAAAAAGCTGTTGTCTGTTTCATAACCTTACAAACAGACAATTCAATTTTATTTATTTGTATACGTTGGTTCTTCAAATATCGTTTCGGTATTTACCAATTGTGCATAAGGAAATCTTATAGGTCACCTAAGCATACAGATACTAGGAAGATCATTCACGACGCGATATCAAAAGTCTTTTAAGACCGAACCCGACCAATCATACCTTATGTAGGCGACAAGGCCAGGAAGTTAAAGGAAATCCTCGACCTTGTAAGATTGCGTTTCCGTACCTATATAAAGTGTCAACTTGTATTTTCGTATTTCTGTCACAGCTATGTACGGGAATTGGGTTGCCAGGTCGTAAAACCGAAAAGCCGGACAGACCGGCTAGTGTAGCCGGACATTTTGGTAAAAATGTCGGACACCTCTAATTTTTTAGTCTTAGTATTATAACACGACAGTTTTTCTTTTAATTAAAACTTGACTTTTTCATCATATAACAAACCATAATCATTTTACTTTTTCATCATCTTAAATTCTAATGAAACAGCAATAAAATTGAATGAATAAGTCTTCTTTATACCAACATATGAGAAATGTAAAGAAACTGGCCAAATTTAAAAAGCTTAACAAAAGCCAAAAACTAACTAATTTGGCCGGACACGCATCCAAAAAGCCTGACTGTGTCCGGCTTTATCGGGACGCCTGGCAACGCTATACGGGAAAGTACTGTCTCAACGATCTCACGGTCAGACGTACTCAATATTCAAGAAACATACCTATACTTGAGAGCATTGAAAGCATTTTATTCTACTTTGATTATAATTGCAGATGATGTGACGGTGTAATACGATATATAAAAACGGTCCTATTACATACATGTATGCGACATACCTGTGCGACTCATCCTGCAGTTACCTATGATAAATAAACTTGCATCATACTATACGCGCATCTACCTTGTACAAATTAATACGCAGTGAACCAATGTGACCTATCTACTACTCGAGTCACTGATTCTCTCCGCGTGGTGGTCTAGTGATTCTAACCAGAGGTCAATCCGGTGGTCGCCGGATCAAATCCCGACGTACACCTGAGTTTTTCGCTTGAAAGATTTATGTGCAATATCTCGTTCTCAAAACGGTGAAGGAAAACATCGTGAGGAAACCGACATGTCTTAGAGCTAAAAATTAACATGACACGTGTCAAGTGCACGAAAAGAGCCTCTTTGAGGCGCACTTAAAATCTTTTCACCACACTAGTTCGAGAGAACCAGTGATTCGAATAGAGTAGAAGACTGGTTCTCTCGAACGGTGTTGAAACGACTAAAGTGCGCCTCAAAGAGGCTACTTTCGTGTTGTTGACGCACGTCTTCAAATTACTGATTCCAAGACATGCACGGTTTTCTCACGATGATTCACCGTTTTGAGAACGAGATATTGCGCACACGCATTTTTCAATTAATAAAACTCATCGGTACACATCAGGATTTGAACGAGCGACCTTCCAGATTGAAACTCAGTCTACACCATCGTGGGAGCCCGTCATGAGAAAGGTAAAATATACTATCTTGATTTTTTCCTTTTCATTCATTCAAGTTGTTCTTTCTTCACATATTAGCATGACACTAATTTTAAAGGTAGTATGTAATCATATGCCCTGCCGATAGACATTAAAATAAAAGCCATGGTGAGCTCCAATAAAACGCGATGAGTTATTCATGTGCACGCGTTGCTCGACTCGTGGTGTGGGCGGATGCTGCCAATCTTGATCGTTTCACTGAACTCAGGATAGTTGAACCGATAAGGGTCACCATTCGTGACAGACACTCTAAATGAACGTTATATTTTATGTTATAATGCTACGTAACGAGCTGACGGCCCACCTGATGTTAAGTGGTAACCGCCGCCCATGGACAACAACAATACGACTCAAGCCCTCTCCACCAGAGTATGTGATGTCGCATTGCGTTGCGTCCATCACCCCGAGACGAGGACGTTACGTCTCATGCGCCTGCAATTTCACCGACACCCACTCCCTTCCATCGGAACACAGCAACACGAGTACATCACTGCTTGGCGGCAGATTACCAGGTGTAGTAGTACCAGGCAGTACTTCTCCGGGCGCACTTAGGACAAGTTCTACTGCTACTTTGGGTTGCTCCTTTCGCACCACCCGGGGGACACGTGTAGGGATTCATAAAATAACCTACGGACGCGAGCAACGTGGCCCCCCTGACGACTTGGCTCGTAAGGGGACTTAGGTACGACAAGACCGCATCGTATACACCAGTAACTCTGAGACGTAAAGGTGGAATGTTTCATGGTCCTGTTATCTTTTGAGTGGATCAGCAATGTTTTGAGTAGTTTAAATAATAATAATAATAATTATAACAGAAAATTTATCTATCGACATAAAATTGAAAAAACAAAACGCGTTATCTCGAATGTAAAGTTCGTTCACTCTTCGAATCATTAATGGTTTGGATATCGTAAATTAGAACAAAACAATGTACAATAAGAGAGCAGAGTCGCAGATATACGAGCTTACGTCTTCTAATCCAAAGGTACCGGATCTAAACTGAAGATGAGAACCAATGAATAGATCAATTATAAAATGTTAATGTTGTCAAAATGGTAAAAATTTAAATTAAATTAAACAACATGGGTTCGGAAAATTCCGATATATACCAATAAGTTTAATTCCCAAAGTAGGCTGGTGTAAAATAAAATAGTTACGCCAAAAAATTCGGATTATGTAAATTATCGCCTATTTTTTAATTCTGTTAGACTAATACAAAAATAGATTGGGTTAATTGCCTAGTTTTTGGAAAAGACTACAATAACTTGACAAAAGACAATAACTTTTGATACATTTACTTTTTTTTTGAATAATGTAAATGTTGCACTTTTTTTATAATCGACATTCGACATAAAAACTTTACAATTTGAATAATCTTATTTTCGTCACTTTTTGCATTTTTTTGTACACAATGGCGCGTAAAAATAATATTTAAATGACTGTTACTCAGAGAGAGTAATGGAACCCTGAGTTGGGATTTTTGTATATAAATAGTTACAATGAACACCTAGATTATCCCTAGAGCATGACCGAACATACCTAGGTACTGTATATACGCGACAGCCTTCAAATAAACAAACATGAAGTGGAGTAAGTAAATGTAAAAAACGCTTTCGTTGGATGGTTTCATTAAATAAATAAAGCGTGCGTGAAACTAGCAGTAGTTATTTCATTATTAAGGTATTAAACGGTCTTCAAGGTCCATTGTTTGGACCGCTATTGTATCCTATTTATTTTTTGTTTGGAATTTCAAACTATGCTTCTAATGAATAATGTACCAATTAAGTAATGTTTTTTTCTATATGGGCATAAATAAGTTATAACTTGTAAGTAGTTAGGGATGATTAAAAACTGCCACTGCCTTAAAGCCAGGATTGCAAATGCTTTAAAAGTACTATATAGTACCCAGTTCACTGCAGTGCACTTACGTGATGACCTGAATGATGATGGGGTACCTGATCAAACTGATAAGAGATACCAGACGAGCTATGCTTTTACCGCTTTCCCTCACGAGTCCATAGTCATATCAGTTATTGACTGAAACAACCCTGTCCTTGAAAAATCAATGTTGAAAACAATAATTACCAGAAAATCTGAGGTAGCCCGTCACTGAGGTAGAAAAAACCACTAATCTATTAGTCACAGACACAAGTGCGATTCTTGTATGGATTCACGACGAAATGTTTGCTCATGTTTGTTTCGATACCGCTAAATAGATACGTTATCCAACGCTTCACAACAATCTACTTATCTCGTCTCGATAACGATAACAAATGGATTCGCTGGATTTGTGAATAAACTAAATTATTTTTATAACCACACGGAACTTTCGATGAAAACGACGAGAGGGCATGAATGTGAAGTTATAACAAAATTTTATGAATTTAAAACTGGTATAAAAATGCTTTTTATTTTTAGTATGCATCTGTAATGAAAACAAAAGAATTGAAATAAGATTGAGATGCATGAAAATCTGATAAATTATGTTAACAATTGGTACAACTAGTTGGATGTTATAAACTGAACAATGATAGTCAAAAACATAATTATAATTAGTTTGTTCTACAATGATAAATAATAAAAAAGAAGTTCTATAACATAATAAGCAGATTCTTTTTCTAGGGCTCCAATTAGGTATTGTTGTTGAAGAACAGATTTTTGAATTTCACTACTACTTACTCATGATGTCACTAGCCCCTTCTGAAAGGATTAAACTCGCCTGAATGAGGTGGCTCCCATATAAATATATGGTGTTGTGCACATAAAAGCTAAAAACTCATTGGTACAAGTCTGAACTAGAGACCTCCAGATGTGCAGTCAGGGTCGGTACTACTTGGTTATCAAACTCTTATTAAATTATTGCTATAGCTTATGAACGAACACACAGACAACTCAAATCACATACTTTATTTAAGCATGTTACACCAGGCTTAATTCTAGGTCACCATTTATCGGTTGTTAGCATGCATAGCTCTGTCAATGTTTGTATACACAGCTGTGTGATGTTGTAACAAAGGAAACCATTGTAATATTTTGCATGATGGGTTTTAATGATAAGTTTATATGCTAGCCTTTTATAACCTACATCAGGGATGTGAACCCTTCCCTCTTTCCACATTCTTGTGTTACAGTGGTCTAGTCCCTTAAGTACAAGTCGAGCTACCTGCAAACCCAGAATCTAGACTTTTGTTGATTAGTTAAGGTTTGTGCACCATAAGTAAGGATGGGGAGGATGCGCACTAAGTTTAAGACAGGGTATCAAACTGTTCTGAAATAAGGTACAATAAGGGATACTTCACTCAGAGAAAATAAATTATGGGATGTTAAAGATTATTAGATTTGTGAAACAGTATGTTGAATATAGTACACCTAAACCCAGTTTAGGCCTCAAGAAATATATTTCAGAAAACTACATTCTTAACTTTTATTTATATATTCATACAAAACACATTACAATTACAAAAACAACATACATAACAAACCAATGGAAAAATCTCAATTGTAACATTAACATGCTACAATTCAGATTGTTGTGATTATGTGCATACAACTAATATAAATAAAGTAGACTGAGTAACAAATTAAAACTAATAATGGTTATGTTTATTGTACCAAGTAAATTAGCTTTATTATAAATGTACATTCTTCATTACTACATTGATAATATGCCCTCAAATACATATCAACCATCATCATAACTAAACATAATTCTAACATAGAAAACCATGGATGATGATGATATCGCACTAACTACCCACACAGTGAATTGGTGTATTGTACCCAGATCATTCTTACTGGTTGTTTACACTGGAACTTCAATGTGAAGATACTGCGAGGAACTGAGACACGGTATCCGCTTCAGGACTGACCAAGAGTGCACTGAGTAGCTAAGTAGACCTTGCATTGTTATACCTATTAGCTATCATTTATAGCGAAACATGGGAGGGATACTGACCTGAAACTTCTCGAACTGCTCGCGCTCAGCGTCCAGGCTATTCTTCTTCAGCTGAAGAACTCGAGGCAGTGAAAGTGACGCCATAGAGTTTACACATGCGAAACACACCTACTAAAATTATAATCGCAGTAATAAATAAATACACGCTTTACTTATGTTGCAATTATACAAATGCGAATATCAAATGTGTTATTTTATTCCTCACGGTTCAAATAAAACAACACTAGCGATTTAGACTTTAAAAAGTTGTTTTCGTAATTTATTTCAAAACAAAATTCGCGGAGCACTTCGCGCACGTCCACAAACTACTACAAAAAATGAACGAGTGAGTAGATTGAACGAATGTGAACTTTATTGAATGAAATGAAAGAAAGTTATAAATTATACACCGTGAATTAAAGATGAGTTAATACCGATATTTTACAATATCACTGATACCAGTATATTCATTGAGAAGTATTATAATACCTAAACTAATATTGGATATCACTGATATTCATGATATTGGTGGCTATACCTAATACTATGAATACCCATCTACCTTAATATTATTATCACGTTTATTGTGAAATTAATATTAATGCCTATTATGTATGCCTTTCATTAATCTATCGGATTTTGTTGAATTATTGGAATCAATAAAAAAAAACGATCAAACACTTTTAGGTAGTTAAATAAAAGTTTACAAAAAAATGTGGGTGTAAACAATTATTCAATCAATTTATTACAATAAATAAAGAAAAATGTAATAGGCATAACATAAAACATAGTAAGTAAAATGTAATGTAAATTATGTAAGTAAGTCAATGATATTTTTTTATTAACATGTTTGTCTGAAGTAAGTTGCATTTCAAATATCCCGCCGGCCCAACCACTCAAGCGTCCACCTCGCGCAAACGACACTCGCTTCGCTTCACCTGTCCGCGCATTAAACGTCACATTCGTTTTCTACAACCGCGCGAGTAGTCTACAAAAACGATTAGGTACTACTGAGAAACTACTGTAGCCACAGTTGATTAAAAAATACTCCCGAAAAGTTCAAAGAATCGAAAATCTAATGAACTTCAAAATAAATTACTTAGATTGATGACAAAAGAAGAAAATAAAGCTTAAAGTTGGGGATATTCGAAAAAAATGTCGTGTATCCTTATTGTTTCGAGTTTTACAAGAAAATATGAAAGTTAATAGGAAAAAGGTTCTCCTTCTTATCTCCATGAGCGTTTTGATTTCCTTGTCCCTCGTGGTAAGCCATGTCGGTCATCTGTGTCACTTCTTCTTAAAATCCCCTCTCATTCTTCTAGTAGGTATGGTGGTTCCTTCACCGTAGAAGCAGCTCGGCTATGGAATAGCCTTCCACATGTAATCCAAGACAGTCCATCGCTTGGTATATTTAAAAGAAAAGTTAAAGAGCACTTTCTCAACATGTAATTATAATACATATTTTATATATATATATATATATATATATTCATTTATTAACATTATGTATATTGATATTGTATTTATGTATTTATTTGTATATAAAATATATATTATTTTGTGTAAGTAACACATCATACCCACCTTTTGTTAACAAACGTTTTCTAGCCTCAAAGGTTTGCTGGAAGAAAACTCTTTTTAGGGTTAAGCTCGCCTTTGAACATATTTTTTATATATGTTAATTTATGTTTATTTTTACTGTGTACAATAAAGAATAAAGAATAATTCTTTTATGTAACAGAGTACACGATATGCCCTTTAAAATGATATCAGAATCTCAGTATAAATATTAAGCTTTCTCACAAAAAAACAAATATAGAAGTACTTCCCGCCGTGTCAAGCAAGAGGCCTCGGGCGACGTAACCATCCATCCATTCATCCATCAGACGCATCTCAGTATATTTCGTTTGTTGAATGGTCTAGATGTAATGATAGTGAAGCATTATCTTAAATTTAGCATTTATTTTTACAAAGATACTATTATAAATTTTCAACAACGTACAATCACAATCAATTATAGCGTCGAGATCATGTAACTTTTCGGACCAAATTATTCTATGAAAACCTTTCGGGATCGTCGTCATTATACATATTTCGAACATAAAGTATCTTCACGATTAATTTAATGTACCATGTTCATTACAAATATCGCAAAGAAACAAAAAAAATACTTCATTTTAGTTCGATCACAAATTCACAAACAAGAATGGCGAACCGTCACTTTAACTTTTTTTTTCTAAATATTTTGTTCCTGGACAGGTACTATTCACTCTCACGGATGCCAAATTTAATATATTGCCATCTAGTAATTTCCCCTTGAACTATTAACAACTGATTGAGGCGCTGTACGCGCCTACATGACAAAATATGTCCAATGCAAAATAGTCCTTAAGCAATGCACAAAAGACTCACATTCCCTACGTAACTATTTGTCTCGCTTGTTCTGATCACGTATCACATATTAGCGAATCAGAGTGAGGCATAATTTACACGAAGCCCGCCGACAGATATATCAGCCAATGAATAGTGAATACGAGTAGAATACTGATATTATACGACTGATATTAAACGCCCGCTAATATGGTAGAGTGAATATTAAGTATTAGCATACCAGATTTCGTGGGATTACTGATACATGAATACACGACATATCACTGATATCTTAGCGAATACTAATATATCGGACTCACCCTTACCGTGAATGTACCTACACAAATGGACGATGTACGGAGTTTTCTCTCACATCATTATGATGACCACGAGTTCTTTCATTCTTTGAAAATGTTAAAGTTTTTTTTTTCTAAATCATAGAGTACGCCACGCCACTGGAAGGTTTGTTTCATAATTACACTGTCCATCATCCACCATCAAAGCCGTACCTTACCATCATGATATTCTCACTGTAGGGACACAAGCTTACTCTGTACGAGCATGAGTAAAAGGGCTGTAGTTGATTACTTAACTACGAATTTTATTCAATAGGAAATGTTGTTACCCTAACGATATTATCCTTCATGTCAAGATTTGAGGCAGTTATCTACGGATCGAGTAATAATAATATAAGTCTACGTCCGTACCGACCTCAAACCATCAATGCACATTTGATATAATGGAAAAATTGACCAACATATTTTACTTTGGTCAATGTAGTTATATTAATGGATCCTCTGGGCTACTGAGACTTTTTTTTATTAAGGAATTCTTTGGGTTTCATTTTGATTATTTGTCCCCATCCCATGTTTGTAAATAAAGCAGAAGAAAGAATGGGATTGTTGCTTGGTGACCAGCTAGGTCAGGTGGTAACTAATAATTGCTATCCAAATGCCCCGCTTAAAAAAATTTTAGCAGGCATCAAACTTATCGATAAGTACGCGTGACCTTATGTTTTGAATATTGACGTTTCCAAGCCATTTCTTTATGAATTCTATGGAAATAAAGTTTTTGACTTTGACTTTGACTTTGAAGCTATTCAGACTGTAGACTTGTGTGATGCATAAATAGCAAGAAGGAATATTATATTATTCTTTGACTGTAAATATGCCGTTCATTCAAACACCCGAACCGCACGTTATGTGTCAAATGTCAAATCAAAGAATAGAATCGCTATCGCTCGCTGCCGTTTTATTTTAGCCGCATCGCGCGCATTTCATTTTCAATTTTATAAAGTACGAGTGAAGCGCGTGGTTTACATTATTTAATTTCGTGACCTTTTGCAATGGACGGATTTCTGGAGTATAATGATGTGCAAGCTGAAATAAAAGGAACCATGGTAAACAAAATTCAACAGATTTGGTAAGTTTCCATTAGATATTTTTGGTATTTATACTATACTTTGACCTATTTACAGGTTCCTGGGCGTCTGAAGATGACCGACCAGAATATTATATTTAAAAATAGCAAAACAGGCAAAGTAGAACAGATTGCTGCCAACGATATTGAGCTGGTGAACTTCCAGAAGTTCATTGGTTCTTGGGGCTTGAGACTGTTCTTAAAGAATGGAACTCTGCACAGATATGGAGGATTCAAGGATGGAGTGAGTTATTTTTTTATGGAAGTATTTATTCTGTCGTATTAACAAACTACCTTACCAGTGTATTTGTAATATCAGATACTTAGGATGTATCAGTGGGGTTAAATTTGAAGCGATAAGGGGAATAAGTGTTCAATGGTATCTTTGAACACTTATTCCCCTTATCGCTTCAAATTTAACCCCACTGATACATCCTAAGTATCTGATATTATAGATTCAAAACAGGAATTAACTGATGTTTGCAATTATTTTTGTGTAAAACATATACAAGTTCTTTATTTTATATGTAGTAGACTGTAGCAACAGTTTTATACAAAATAAAATAAGCCTTTAAGTCTAGTTACTATCTAAAGTAGTGGTCGACAGAGTAGTGTGCCAATTTATCCCAAAAAGTCAAATAAGTGACAATGACACATCGGCTATGATGAATGATACTGAAGAACAAGTGATTGAAATTATAAAATTGACTCCTTATTTTGCACTACGATGTCATGAATCTACCGATGTTGCACAGTGTTGTCAAATATTTGAATTTATTTGATTTTTGAATAACAATATAATGCTTTTTGGTGGTACATAGCAAGACAGAAATTTTGTCTAAAGATCCCTCATCACTAAAAAGTTAAGTTCTAGTGTTATTTATGGGAGCAATTTTTTTATTGTATCATATATTAGACACTTTAAAAAACATAAATGCTTCTTAGTTTTTTATGTGTCCTAAATTATTATTAGAATTAGATATGAATTGTTAATCAGTTAGATATTAATCTAATGCTGTTTCTTGTTACAGGAACAAGAAAAAGTTGCCAAATTCTTCAAATCAAGCTACAATAAGGACATGCTTGAGAAGGAACTGTCACTAAAAGGCTGGAACTGGGGGACGGCCAAGTTCAACGGAGCTGTGCTTAGCTTTAACGTCGGGTCCAACACTGCATTTGAGATCCCATTACATTATGTGTCACAATGTAACACTGGAAAGAATGAAGTCACACTAGAATTTCATCAGGTAAGGCAAACTTTCGGCCAACTTTCAATCACCACACTGTTCTGAGAGACTCAGTGACACCAGTTATAGTAATAAGAATGATCTAGATTGTATTTATTTAGTAGCTTACACATGCATTAGTAATATGAGTATTAATTAACATTAGGTATATAACCAGTATTGCCATTACAAGTTAAATATTACATCAAACTTACAGTTAAAAAATATAGATCAAGTTTTTTTGTATAATTAGATCTCTTCCGAATATTGTCTTACCATCTCATTTTCTGTTGTTTCTATTTATGAAATAAGATGACAAGAAGGCAATGATCCGTCTAAAATTTCCATCAGCTCATTAGAACTTTCTGTTGATGGTTTACTTTAAATAGCTCAAATGGTTTTGTATTTTATATATATTAATTGAATGTGACTTCTTTTCTTAAAGTAAGGGTAGTCATTTTGTCTAATGGTGGATTTGACTGTTACATAAAAATAATCTATACATATAATAAAATTGTAGAAAAGTGGTGTCTGTACAATGGAAATATATAAAAAAAAAGTAGCAGGGGTTGTTATTATATCGATGCCGAACCCGAAATTGTAATAAATATTTTTTTTGTCTGTTTGTCTGTTTGTCTGTGTGTTTGTGCACGCTAATATCAGAAACGGCTTATTCGATTTAGATACGGTTTTCACTAATATATTGTAGTAAGCTTCACTTAACATTTAGTGTTTATTTCATGTCAATCGGTTCATAAATAAAAAAGTTATGTCAATTTAAAGAATCACGGCGAACATTTTTAACGTACAGAGTACGTACTACACGCCTCGCGCCTGAGCGTCCGTGGCTATATAAAGCGCGCTGAGAGCCGCGAAACGTGAAAGTTTGTATGGATGTTTGTTACTCTTTCACGCTCAAACGGCTGAATTGATTTGGATGAAATTTGGTACCAAGATAGCTTATATCCTGGCTTAACACATAGGCTACTTTGATCCCAGAAAAGTGCAGTGTTCCCGTGGGATTACTTATTCACCGCGGGTAACACCGCGGGGCACAGCTAGTTGATTAATATAAATGCAGAAGTTTGTTTGCATTTTTGTTGCTCCTTCACGCCAAAACAACTGTACCTGGTAGATGATGAGCAACACAGGCATGCTACTTTTTATTCTGGTACCAAACAAGCGGAGCAGATGGCAGCCAGTTGTATTTATCACACTAGCACTTTTAGACCTTCAAGTGAAATAATAGTTATTGAATTTTCATGAAATGTGGAAAATATATCAATATATGATGCAAGCAGAAACTATTAAATCAATAAATTGTAAATTTCAGAATGATGACACACCAGTATCCCTAATGGAGATGCGTTTCCACATCCCCACAAATGAGATGGCCGGTGACATGGATGCTGTGGACGCCTTCCACCAGCAGGTGATGAACAAGGCCAGCGTCATCTCCGTCTCGGGAGACGCCATCGCTATATTCAGGGAACTGCAGTGTCTTACTCCTCGGTATGTTTTCTAATCACTTTTTTGAGGAGTTTGGTTCTTTAAATAGAACATGTTATTCTCATATAATATGATTTTACAATAGTCAAATTTTGATCTTGTCCAGAATCTTGCAGCGTTCTAGATGAAGACCCGTAGTATGATAGCTGCCCTGGCATGTATTATTTTTTATCTACTGCATTCTCCCTAAAGATCTGTATATTATCTAGAACCAAGTGCAGAAATGAGTCTCTTTAAGGCGCACTTTAATCCTTTGACCACACTGGTTCCAGAGAACCACGGCATAAGTAGTAGTACTATATTTTTGTACTTGTAGGTTATGGGTACAATTGCAACCTAGAATAAACATTTATATGGCGAACATAGACGTTTGTTCTGTGTTTAGGCGTTAATATTTATTTACAAAAAGTATATAAGTATTCTATCAGTCATCTGGTTCTCCATAGTACAAGCTATGCTTAGTTTGGGGCTAGATGGCGTTGTGTGAAATGTTCACCAATATTATTATTTATTTTATTTATTGTAAAATTATTTATATTGTTTTTGTGTTGTATTGTATTGTTATGAAATAAACGCTTAATATTATTTTTCCAGTGGTCGGTACGACATCAAAGTGTTCCAAACATTCTTCCAACTCCATGGTAAAACGTTTGATTACAAGATACCAATGTCAACTGTGCTGCGTCTGTTCCTCCTGCCGCACAAGGACACGAGGCAGATGTTCTTCGTGGTGTCTCTGGACCCGCCCATCAAGCAGGGTCAGACCAGGTACCATTATCTGGTGCTGCTGTTCGGTATCGAAGAGGAGACCAGCATAGAACTGCCGTTTACTGAGTGAGTACCAGTGTTTTCAAATGTTTTTAAACTAGCTGTTGCCCGAGACTTCGTCCGCGTGGAATTCGGTTTTATCACGCACCCCTATTTTACCCCCTCGGAAAAGTAGGCTAAGTTACTCCTTGTTACATCGGCTATCTGCTAGTGAAAGTCCCGTCAAAATCGGTCCAGCCATTTCAGAGATTATCCGGAACAAACAGACAGACCGACAGACAGACAAAAAGTGTAAAAAATGTTGTTTTGGTGTATGTACCGTGTATACATCCATATGTACTTAGTAAAAGCTGTTATTTTAATATTACAAACAGACACTCCAATTTTATTTATTTGTATAGACTAGCTGCGCCCCGCGGTGTTACCCGCGGTGAATAAGTCATCCAACGGGAACACTGCACTTCTCCGAGATCAAAGTAGCCTGTGTGCTAATCCAAGATATAAGCTATCTTGATACCAAATTTTATCTAAATCCATTCATCCATATTCATCCATATCACATCCATACATAAAAACTTTCACGTTTATAATATTAGTAGGATATATTTGTATACTTTTCTACAGGGAAGAACTAAAGGAGAAATACGAGGACAAAATATCGAAGGAGTTATCAGGACCGACTTACGAGGTGCTCGCCAAAATAATGAAGGTCATAATCAACAGGCGGGTTACGGGACCTGGGGATTTCCTTGGGTGAGTATTCAAAATGACAATAATAAATAAATAATTATAAAAAAAGTACTTTGCTTGTGAAAAAAGCTCTGTGCTCAGCATGTGCTGAGGACACAAGATTTTGCCAGCGCTGATTTTCAGCTCAGGCTTAAGTGAAATCACGGAAATTGAAGATGGTAAGGATGATCTAAGGAAAAAGGCGATTATTATAGTACAGTACTTTAATACTACTACAATTCAACGTCAAGTTAGCAACCATTTTTTTTTTCGATTAGATGATATTTAATTATAATTATACATAATCATTTAATTTAACTTAGCTTCGCATCTACAACTTTGTTTAATCTCAATGTCAACTACACATATAATACAACAATATAATAATGTACATATCTGTGGGATCTTTTAATTAGCCTTAACTTAATAACCTATCCATTAAGCTAGATGTAAGATTTCTTAAAAATTTAAAAATTAAATACTTTCCCGCATGAACTTTGCATAAGTTCTACTGGTACTAAATTCAGTGTATCATGTATAATGACAGTCCAGTTTATCATGTGACACGTTGAATGATTTCAGACACCATAAAACGCCGGCCATAGCGTGTTCGTACAAGGCGTCCGCCGGGTTCCTGTACCCGCTGGAGAAGGGATTCATCTACGTGCACAAACCTCCCGTGCACATCCGTTTCGAGGAAATAGCTAATGTCAACTTCGCGAGAGGGGGAGCATCCTCTACCAAGTGAGTTAACTTGAATAACTTGAAGCTGTCATTTTGTACTGGCCTCACCGCTCGGTTGGTGGTAACTCTGCCTTCTGAGCTTTAGATTGTGGGTACGATACCCGCACGCTACAGCCATTTGTGTGACGAATATATTAGATGTGTCTGGTTCCCATGATACAAGCTATGCTTAGCTTACTTTGGGGCTAGATGGCGCTGTGTGAAATGTCCATCATATCCAAATGCTCCGCGGTGTTACCCGCGGTGAATAAAATAAGATATCTAACGGGAACACTGCATTTTTCCGGGATCAAAGTAGGCAAAGTAGGTATGTGTTACCAGGACATAAGCTATCTTGGCACCAAATTTCATCCAAATCTATTCGGCCGTTTTTGTGAGAACAAGTAACAAATATCCATACAAAAACAAAAAGTATAATTTGACTGGTCTCATAGCTCAATTGGTTAGTAACCCTGCCTTCTGCGCTGTAGGTCGTGGGTTCGATTCTCACCCAAGACAAACATTTATGTGACGAGCATTGATGTTTGTTCTGTGTCTGGGTGTTAATATGTTTTTATATGTGTGTATTTACAAATAAAAAGTATATATGTATTGTATCAGTCATATGGTTTCCATAGTACAAGCAATGCTTAGTTTGGGGCTAGATGGCGCTGTGTGACATGTCCAACAATATTTATTAAAAAAACTAGTAGAATTTTTTATCAGTAATTGAAGCTTGGTTCAGCTTAAGTACAGTCAGCACCAATGTATTGTGTGTACACGTCCGCAGGTCGTTTGATTTCGAGATCGCCCTGAAGTCGGGCAACGTGCACACATTCAGCAGCATTGAGAAGGGGGAGTACGACAAGCTATTCAACTACATCTCCTCCAAGAAGCTGCACGTCAAAAACACCGGCAAGAATGTGAGTTATTTATTTTTTATTTGGTTCACAAAACTGGACTATCAAATATAAATATTCATAAAAAATTCCTGATAATATAACATGCGAGAGTGAACGATCTTCTCGAAGTGAACACTACATTAAATCTATACAAATAAATAAAATTGGAGTGTCTGTTTGTAGTATTAAAATAATCGCTTTTTACTAAGTGCATATGGATGTATACACGGTACATATACCAAAACAACATTTTTTACAATTGATGTCTGTCTACTGTTTCGGCTAATCTCTGAAATGGCTGTACCGATTTTGACGGGACTTTCACTGGCAGATAGCTGATGTAACAAGGAGTAACTTAGGCTACTTTTCCGAGGCTAGATGACGCTGTGTGAAATGCCCACCAATATTATTATTATTCTTTCTGATATCCCTTTCGCTTATCACAAATATCATCTTTGATACAATCCATATTTAGTTTGGCCTACCTCTACTGTTATATCCATCCATATGCATATTTAACCCTAAAGTGGTAAAGTGGCTTCCATCCACGCTAATATTATGTACCAATGCAAGTGTGTGTGTGTGTGTGTGTGTGTGTGTGTGTGTGTGTTAACGTTGTGTTGTGTTGTGTTGTCAGGACAAGGCGCTGTACGACGACGAGTTCGGCGACTCGGACACGGAGAAGGAGCCGGACGCGTACCTGGAGCGCGTCAAGGCGGAGGCGAAGGAGCGCGACTCCGCCGACTCGGAGGACTCCGACTCCACCGACGAGGACTTCAACCCGGACAAGAGCAGGGAGAGCGACGTCGCCGAGGAGTAAGTACACTACATGTGCCTGTGCCGTCTCACACACACTATACTCGCGCTACTTGCGCTACTTGCGCTACTTGCGCTGTCGGTGACGAGTCTGATGTGGTGCTGCAGCATCAGCCCAAACTCACTATATTCTTGCAATACCATTGCAACAGGATAACAAATTTCATATCGATCAGAACTGTGGTAATTGCTCACATCCCTTTATTGAATAGACAAGATGACTTTCAGACGGCTGTACAGATTCTCTTAAGTCATAGCTAAGGACACCCCCCAAACATAAATAAATAAATAAATTAAGTTACCTTTCAAACAAAAAATAATAAAATCAAAATCGATTCATCCGTTTAGGAGCAACGGTGGTTCAGATACACGCGTTAAACTTAAAAACCCCCCTTTGTTTGGGTCTGGGTTTAAAAGGAGACCTTTTATTTGGTACTCTTACCTAATAAGTTAATACTATCATTGAAATGTAGATCATTTTTTTATGTTTCGCCGTTCCCCATTGTTTTAGTGAAGTGAATTTATGGGGGTTTTTACATTTCAGATACGACACGAACGCTTCGTCTGAAGGCGAGTCGGATGCGTCGGGCGCCGCCTCCGACGACACCAAGAAGGAGAAGAAGAAAGACAAACCCAAGAAGGCCAAAACAGTTGTAAGTCTACAAATGCATAAAAGTAAAACACTTATAAGATAGTACTTATAGATAGTTCGTCCAGTGAAACACTGGTGCGATGCCACCGATGCATTGACTTAGTAGATAAGGGTCAAAAACATTTCCAAATAATAAAGAGGTGTGGAAAAAGGCAGAAGAGCCTTAGCCCAGTATCAGTAGAACTTGTACTAAGTTCGTCCGGAGAAGTACTGCCACCGCACCTAGTCATCCGCCGCCAAGCAGTGATGCACTCGAATTACTGTGTTCCGGTAGAAGGGAGTGGATGCCGGTGAAATTGCAGGCGCATGAGTCGTAACAACCCCGTCTCGGCGTGATGGACGCAACGTAATGCGACTTAGGTCATCTTATACTTTGGTGGAGAGGACTTGAGTTCCGCTACCAGAATCACATTAAAACAATATTGCATTACTTATTGAATGTTAAACAGTGTTTTCTCTAATATGGTATCATTGAACAGTCAGAGGCGCCGCGCAAGCGCAAGGAGAAAGGCAAGAAGAGAGAGAAGGACGCGAACGCGCCCAAGCGGCCCGCCACCGCGTTCATGCTGTGGCTCAACGAGAACCGCAAGAAGATCATCGAGGAGAACCCCGGGATCAAGGTCACCGAGGTCGCCAAGAGGGGCGGCGAGCTGTGGCGGGACCTCAAGGACAAACCGGTCAGTACACACACACACATACACACACACACACACACACACACACTCCGCGCGCACACACACACACACACACACACACACACACACACACACACACACACCCATTCTAGTGTGACCCCACGCTGAGTCAGCAAACCGGTCAGTACACTGCCCTACCCCCTCATTCATAGTGTGACCCCACGCCAAGTCAGTTTTAGTGGCAGTAAGAACTTATGCTAAGTTACATACGTTAATGTGATCCGAATTGAGAGGTGTGCTGCCGGTGAAGTTACAAGCGACTATTCCACTTTCACATCTCACAGTGACTTGGCTTGATAAGGATTTGCATGTTTTAGAGGTAAGAATATACATGGAACTAATTTACAATACTATAATACAATAATTAACAAGTACACCTATAATGATGCCTACATTCCTGCAAATAAATGATATGATTTTGATTATGATTGACTTCGGTCTTGTCGTTCCTACAATATGTAATGGAGGATCCAAGATGTATTGCCTGATATGGGCAGAGGTTATCACTCAACACCAGGTAGGTTATCTGCTCGTTCCGTAACATTATTATACAATACAATGAATAATATTAGAATTTACGAAACATTACATCTCATGCTTAACATAAACCACCCATAAAAAACATAGACATGTGTTTAGTGCATGAAAGAAACCGTTTTGAGGTATTTTTAATCCTTTCACAACACTGGTTTTAGAGGCAGTGCCAGGACTGTTAGTAGTCACCACCTAGTATTTAAAAATAATCCTGTACCTTTGATTATTATATCAGGAATGGGAAGGGAAGGCGGCTAAAGCCAAGGAAGAATACAATGCGGCAATGCAGAAATACAAAGACAGCGGCGCCGCAGACGAATTCAAACAGAAGAAAAAACAGGCTCAAAAGGTAAAGGAGCCTTCCCTTTTTGGGGCGTTTCGGTCGGCTTCTAACAATTTCAACGTCAAATACATACATATTTAATCGACTTCAGAAAAATGATTAGTTTCTCATTTCATTTGTATTATTTGTTTCTTACCTCAGATCTCCGTCGTTTATGAACTTTTTTTTATTTAAAAGGGATATATTTTCAGATTGATCCCATATAAAGTTCATTAAATCACAATAGGTTCACGCCTTTTATCTTCAAGGGTGTAGGCAGAGCTTCAATGACCCATTTTTCATTTTGTGCGTCACACTATCGTGGGTATGTAGACGTGACGCGGGTCTACCTCGTCGCCGCCATTGCATTCTCACGAATAACTCAGCTTACACTTTCTTCCCGTAATCCTTAATAACCTTGAGGACTTGAGTCGTATTGCTGTTGTCCATGGGCGGCGGTTACCGCTCATCAGGTGGGCCGTCAGCTCGTTTCATAACCTAAAAAAAAAACCCGACAGTCAGCACAAATCTTATGCCAGCAAGTCCGAGCTAAATTCATTAAATTAATAAATATACCTTTTGAAACTTATTAAATGTTACCAGGAGCGCAAAGCGGGCGAGCGGAAGGCCAAGCCGTCTCCCAGTAAGAAGGCCAAAAACACCAGCACCGGTTCCGCGGGCAAGTTCACCAGCAAGGAGTACATCGAGGACGAGGACACCTCATCCGGCTCCGACACTGATAACAAGAAAGACACCAAAAAGGTTATTAAAATGATAAAATAATAATAATATTGGTGGACAATTCGCACAGCGCCATCTAGCCCCAAAATAAGCATAGCTCGTACTACGGGTACCAGACAACTGATAGAATACATATATACTTTTTTGTAAATACACATATAATACATATTAACACCCCAGACACAGAACAAACATCTATATTCGTCACACAAATGTTTGTCCTGGGTGGGAATCGAATCCACGACCTACAGCGCAGAAGTAGGGTTACTACCAACTGAGCTGTGAGGCCTGTCAAATAATGCAATTCATTCATTAACACTTACTTAACAGGAATATTGAGTAAAAATATTTCCCTCAAGGCAGTGGAATCTAGTGTTATTATTTATTTTATGTATTGCAGAGCAAAGAGTCTAAAAAGGAGGTTAAGAAACAATCCAAAAAGAGTTCGTCGTCAGAAGCGGAAGCGGATTCAGGCTCGGCCGAGGAAAGCGCGAGCGGTAGCGGAAGCGATTAACATCCAACATTACATACATTTAATTGCATTAGTATTCCAAAATAACATTGCTAACTTAACGGGCACTTGAAGCCTAGAGCTTACAGTAATTAGGCGTTTACGGGGATCGTTCCCAGCAATTTTGAGGATTAATAATGCTTAATATCCTTCTTAACCGATTAAGCGTAACTATCTGCTGATAAAAACTGCAGTTCACCAGAACGTATGCGGAATCCCTGTTGGAAATACATTATGTGATATCGTCCAATGCTGTATAAATGTCCTAATAAATCTCAAATTCCATTGTAATTCTGTATCTGTTGAATAATGAATAATTGTGATATATTTTGTAATTTGAACGTGTCAACTTAATTTAAGTAGTGGTTAGTTTTATGTTTAATTTAATTACGATATTTTACGAGAAATTATTAGGTGTGCTACACACCATTACACGTTTTAGCAAGGGAATTAGACTCAATCACTTTATATAGTCAAACTTGTTTTGTCAAAGTTGATATCTGCGATTCAGTTTTATTACTTGTGCAAACGTAATCGTTTCTCAATTATTTTCTTATCCATTGTTTTGTTTCACATTATAAAAATATTTTCATTTTGAGTCTGTGGAGAAACGTGGGGAAAAAATAGTAATGAGACATGCACGCCTGATGGAAATATGTTGCCAGTTTAAAAGCAGCACTATTGGCGGCAAATGAAACATATTTGTGTGTTTATTAATTAGTAATTATGTTTTTTGTATATATTGTTGTATGATCCCATTTTAATATTACACTATTTTTTAATTTTCATTAAAAAAAAGGGCGCACTACTAAATTTCGCTAGCTTAGCTGATTAATTTCAATGGATTGTACTTTTAAGATTTGTTGCCACAGTCTGTAAAATTTTAATCAGAGGAGTTTGAGTCTGTTATCACTTTACTCCTAGTTTACCTAAAATATGTATGTAAGCATTAATTGCTATCTAAAATAAACTAAAAGGTTCCTTCGGGGTAGGTTCAGAATACTTATACTCCTGAGGTAGCAAATTTCAATATGCGAGGGTAATAATAATAATAATAAATTTATTCAAATAAAACATGGTAAAATGTGATCAATTGTAATAAAAAAAGCTTTATTTTACACCATATAAAATTAAAAATAACAAAGGTTGATGGTATGGCTTGCTTGATAGCCATCTTTCACATAAAAAAAGGGTTTCATCTCTTTAAAGCTATGTATGTTGTGTGACCCCTATCTTATAAAGTGAAAGAAGTTTCCTTGTTGATCATATAAAAGTTATTATAATGTAAAATCCCAGATATTCTTCGTTTTCAATTGTGTATTGTGTTGTTTCACGTTCGAATCTCATCCGTTACATTGTGGATAGAGATATTGGGAACGAATTATTCATAAGTTAGTATTATATTGTTAGTTATAATAAATTAAGTTTATAAAACATGCAGTTTTCTTTATGAATATTAAAATAATAACTGTTATGTGCGTTAAATAAGTTGATATAAATGGAGTCGAGGTTACTATTACCAATCATTTTTATCACAAACCTTATGTAATAATCTAGTTCTAAATTACTAGTCTATTGGCTCTCCATTTACAATCCAAAGGTCCCCGATTCATAGTTTAGATAACGTGCACCAATACGTTTTTCCCTATAAAACGATATGCACTAACACAATATAATGAAAAGAAGACGATATAACGGAAATAATTTACCGGCCAAGTGCGAGCCGAACTAGCGCTAAGTCCCGACCTTTGTGTACGGAACCCTAAAAATGTTAACCACTTCCAAGAGTAACAATAACACTGAGACGATACTTTTGCATAATACAAACAATTAAATCATTGACACATAAAAAGATCTACAACCTGTCTTTCTTTAGAGCATAAAATGGTTAAATTTTATCGTTAGCACTATGGTAGGTAGGTATGCATTTAGTTACACTATCAAGAAAGTAAATGTTCAAACATACGTCCCCTTGCATACATTTTACTAGCATTTATTCTGTCATGACCCTTATTCTCATGGGAAAGTTTCACTATCGTACGAAAGCTTTCGTTGCCGGAATGGTTACTCGTAGACATTAATTCTTCAACTGAAGAATGAAAGGGATACGGTTGTAAGAGGGTGCGCGCGCAACCGACTGCACATCACAATGGAAGTGCATGAGCATTACGTGCAGCTTGATCGTACATTGGTAGATTCCGTCCGATTTATTTACTTACTAGCTGTTGCCCGCGAATTCGTCCGCGCGGGATTCGGTTTTATCACGCACCCCTATTTTACCCCTCGGAAAAGTAGCCTAAGTTACTCCTTGTTACATCAGCTATCTGCCAGTGAAAGTCCCGTCAAATACGGTCCAGCCATTTCAGAGATTAGCCGGAACAAACAGACAGACAAAAATCGTAAAAAAAAAAATGTTTTGGTATATGTACCGTGTATACTACATCCATATGCACTTAGTAAAAAACGGTTATTTTAATATTACAAACAGACACTCCAATTTTATTAATTAGATTATCTATTCAATCCGAAAGGGTAGGTAGAGCTTCAGTGAGATATTTTTACCATGTCACTTTTTACACTAGCGTGAAAAAGCCATGTCGCTGAGCTCACTTCTCGTCACGTCTATCGTTCCCACGATAGGGTCAAAAGTGGCACACTGATGCTCTCACCTCACCTCTGTCTGCACCAAAAGGCGGAAATAACATATCTACATAGGTAAACATTCTGTCAGGGCTCTTTTCTAAAGATTTTACTAAACATTTGTTTGTTTCATTATTTTTGGCAGTTCAGCTTTATGTAAATTACTAGTCCACTGTCCCCTACTTGACCCTATATATATATATAGAAAAACATCACAAACTACAACCATACATACTTTACGAACTTAGAAAACACATTTTTTTTACCTAACTAGCAGAAGTTCTGCCATAAGTAAAATAGATATAAATAAATCTCCATAAAAAAACCATATACCAAAATATTCATAGTGATCGGTCATCGGTTTTGGAGTTAATTTATACATTTTCATGATCCATTCTTAATTATACATAAATGAAATAAATTGTATTTGCTTGAATGTAGGTTTTACACAAACTAGACAGTTATGCCTGCCTCATCAATAGATCTATTTCACAACTCGAAATACGATTCCTTTGAAATGCAAGTTTGATGCACGTGTCTTGTCACTTGCTTACTAAACGACATTTGTTTCAATTGTAGGTCACAGCGATAAAATCTTTCATTGATTAACTTAAGTTTTATACTTACATAATATTAGTACTGAAATAAAATCACGCTCAACTTATCTGGAGTGGCTTTATACTTACATACCTATTACTTAAGTGGTAATTATTGTTGTGTTCCGGTGGAAGGGAGTGGGTGCCGGCGAAATTGTAAACGGCGGTTACCATTAACATTAGGTGGGCCGTCAGCTCGTTCCGTCACTTCAATTACATAAAAAAAAAACAAATTCTATTTATAGTTAGGCTTTAGGCAGGAAACTAATGAAAAATCTCGAATGCCGAATAGTAGACCCGAAAAGACCGACACCGTATATTAGCGATTTTTTTATGGATTAATCAACGCTCTTTTAGATCTAATTTAAAACTGTTTTAAAATATACCTAACTAGCGACTCGCCCCGGCTTGGCACGGGTGCAATGTGGTGTCAGTGTGAAGTCATTAATAATATTACCTACTTATTATGATTAGACTATACTACAGGTGTCTATATAAAATGTTTATAGCTGTTTTTCATGAGACAATACACACATATTTTCTGTAGAGTTTACTCTAATAATAAGACAACATTTTCGATGAAGATTTCTTCCGACATCTTGAACAATTATTGTCATATTTCAACAAATTAACACAAAACAATATTAAACTATATGTATAAACCATCCTTTTAAATCACTACCTATCTATTGATGAAAACCGTATTAAAATCTGTTGCGTAGTTTAAAAGACCTTAGCAAGCGTACAGGTGGACACGGTGGGAAATACTTTGTTATAATCTATATTGTAATCGTTACTGTTATTGGCTCGATGAGAACCGGGTAACGACCTTTTTTGACTCATAGAACCCAAAGGTGGTCCCTACAAGAGGCACCCGATCCATTCCTTACAAAAAATTGGCTCGAAAGCTTCTCGTAGGCCGCGTCCCAATATCCCTTTTTGTTGACTGTGACGAATAGTCTGCCTGACTCTATTGTGAAGGATTTTTATATAATTCTCGGAAGTCAGTACCCAGTTGCTAAGTACCTATGTACTTAATTACTACATATATTATATTTAATATATACTACTTAAGAACTGTGTTGTTACAATATATTGTACAAATATAAGCACTCCGTCCGTTTATGTAAAGTAAGGGACGCAGCAAGTAAGGGTTACCCCTTACCTACGTTCCCGCGTAATAAACGCACACATTGAATAGTGAAAGACCCGTTGAAGCTTTGCGTGCTCATGCTCCTTCTAAGAAAGTCCGATGGGCTGTGAATAGTCTATCTACCTGTCACTGACCGCCATCCGTTGAGAACCGGGCACAATATTGAATATTCACCACGCTACGGGGCATTCAGAATTAGCGTAGTAGGTACCTACAGTAATAACAATTCATGAAAAACATTTGGACATACTCAATACCGCGTGCTGTATATATGACGCTATGTTGTTTTATAAAACATTAGGAAATAACTGATGTATGAATTAGATTCTAGATCTGTGTCTAAAGTCTCCTTACTGCTCAAGCAGCTGCTTATAGCTAATTTACAAAAAAGTGGCAGTCTTTTTGATGTGAAACATCTATAGCCGCACGTAAAACAGATTTCTGGCTTGGCGACGCGTCGCCACGGCATGAGCGCTGATTGGTCCGTTCAAGGTTACGACAAATCATAAACATTATTAGTGATGGGGTACTTAGTTTCTTACAAAATAATGTCGATGTTTCACATCTGCCAGGCGTCCCGTGACGGCTCATATTTTTTTTTTATAATATCATTTTTTGTCACATATTATTAAGCGTAAAAAACTTAAGTTTAAAATATACAGGGGTTTGTATCAATAAGTATTCAGGGTTCTTGATGTATGGATAGCATTGTTTGTAGCTGGGATACGCTTATATACGATGCGGTTATGCATATACCTACTACCTATTCGAAGATAATAATAATACAGGTGCGGGCTGTAGGCAAATAATATTATTTCCTCTATAAGTAGCCATATGTATGCATAGGTAAGGTAACTGTACCTACCATCTTGTCTACTTCCCTGACTGTGATGAGTTTCAACAGCTCTGCTCTGGAGACACTCCAGACAAAGCTAACATAGATATACCTAGGTAACTAGGTCTTTCATCTAAGATTACCGTTGTTCCGCGCCATATGACACCTATGACATGTCGGGGAACAATTGTAACAAACATCTGCGACTGCACTTGTCTATAGGTACAGTGCAATACAAGCGATATACCTACGTTTCGCCAAATAATGTTTGTGATATATCACCAAACCAAACCCAAGTAGAATACAATGTATGAAACAATACTAATAGTCGGCATGGCCTTTTTTCGTTAATAGGCATTACCACAATGAGCTTGATTTGCATGGCTTGGAAAAAGGATTGCATGCAGGCGATTATGTAGGTTCCTATCTAGCCGACTCATGACTCGCCTAGAACTCCTAGATTTAATTTTATCGGACCATATTCCGACCTAATAACTGTCCCAGTGCTTCATCTGCATCATATTCAGATGCTCTTATCACAGAGATGTTTCTTATCACTAGTCCTGAAGATCAGGAAAGAAGACCCTTGTGCACTAGAAATAAAAACCATTTCTCAACAAAATACCAAATCGTAAACAAAACGTGCCCCGCTGCCATTCATGTGCTATGTTTTATTGGCGTCTCTTTCTTACAAACGATTGCCGCGCTTTTGAGTTTTCAGAAATTAAACGTTGGCGGCATTCAAAATAAAGGCGCGAGTTAATTTTAGTAGTAATGGCTCTTCAATGGACTGGGTCGTTTTTTGATGTACTCATAACTCTTTAGTATAGAAGATGTTGATGAAAAATATGCAGGTATTCATTACTGAAAGTTTGACATAAAATTTCGTTTCTAGAAATGCATTTTTCTTAATAAATTTTAAGAAAATCTTTTAGAGAACAAATGTATGAAAAATAAAATGCCAAATGAAAACATGTTCTATACAGAGGACATAAAGTATATTCTTCTATGCAATATTGACAGCCCACGTCACGGATATACGTAGTACAAGAAGCCGGAACATTGTTGGTCGGTTGGCACTATTGAGTTTTTCAACCAATGACGTGAGTCGTAGGTGGCGCTGCCGTTGCGACGCGAGCCGACCCCAAGCAAGCTTGCTCTGGGAACATTGCTTCGAGCTCCATACATTTTCTTCTGGTTCTCTACGTATACAGTTTGGTTGTGCACCAGTTCAAAAATATTTTCAAAATTTTTGCCATCAGGTAAGTCTAAACATTTTTCTAATCGTAGAGCAGTAAAATATTATGTTTATTCTTATTAATCGAGCCTAGATTCATGTAATAACTTTTCGTTCCACGTTGGAATTCGCGTTCAAACATGGCTATCCAATTCTCCATACATTTTCTTAGTAGCGTGGGTACGGAAAGGACGCTGTATTTCAATAATTTATTTCTCAGATATTTTCCATTGAAGGATAGAAACAATTCTTCTACAAGTCCAAGTATTATAATAGTGTGATTAACTGGTAATAGCGTCTTATTTAGTTATTGCGTATATTCGTCACAATCCGATAAAACAAAATGGCTCGTTCGACCCAAGCCTAGGACAGTGAACTCGTATATGGGGCGATAATTTTACTTAGGCATTTTAACGTTAAATGAGTGTTTATTAGTATAAAATTGTTGTTTTCGAACTGAAAATACTGAAATTTCTAATCGAAATACTTATTTCAGCCCGTAGAGGTGTTTCCCGCCAAAACGCCGCCCTACTGTGCCATAAAAGCCGTGTGAAGGCTATCTAGTACCTACTCGAAAGCGTGGCTCCCGCGTAACCTGTTGCCTGGCATTTTAACTTCAATAAGTATTACAATTTTCAATGTTTGCTTATAGGAAAAAAAATAAGATGACGGACAAGCCGAAGCGTCCCATGTCAGCATACATGCTGTGGCTTAACAGCGCGAGGGAGTCTATCAAATCTGAGAACCCTGGTATTAAAGTGACCGAGATTGCCAAGAAGGGCGGCGAATTGTGGAAGTCGATGAAGGACAAGACTGTAAGTGTCATATACCTAATACTTTGTTTGTCTTATTGATTGAATAACCTGTATAATTATCATACTAATGCCATACATTTTGTCGTAGGAGTGGGAGGAGAAGGCTGCTAAAGCCAAGGAACAGTACGCCAAGGACCTTGAGTCGTACAATGCCAATGGTGGTGGTGCTGAAGAGGGCGGCAAGAAGGCGACAAAGCGCGGAAAGAAGGGCAAGAAAGCTGCCCCAGCTGTAAGTGTATGCATAATGTTTTATTGATATATTTTACTGGTATTTTGTTTAGTAACCCCTCACTTTAGTGTAGTTGTCACATATCTTGGAATTTTCAGTCTTGTGAAGGATCCTCCGAGGCATACTCAAATCCTTTCACCGCATTGGAGAGCCAGTGACCCAAGTAGTAGTACATTTATACTTAGGAATGGATCTTAAAACATTTTATTTTCAGAAATCTAAGAAAAAGAAGGAAGAGTCCGAGGAGGAGGATCAGGATGACGACGAGGAAGAAAGCGAGTGATCTCTCAATCTGAAACAATGTTCATATTGAATAATTTACTTGGACTTAATTTATTACAAAGTAAAATGGCACTGGACTTTCCAAAGTCTGTATGAAATTCAAATTTTAACATTTGCAGTATTTTGTGGAGACTAATTAATTTGTCCTTTTTTTTTGTCACATCCTTCAATTTAGACCTATACATGAAATTGTTGTTTTGCATTGTCTTGACTACATCTTGTTTACTAGAAGTTTTAAGAACACTGCAGAGTTTGGAAAGTTTTGCCACTGGCTAGGGTATAGATGTCTAAGCCTCTAAAAAAAAAGTAATGTTTAAGTGTTAGCATATTCACCAGGGAATTGTACAGTTAGCCCTCCCTCGTTAAGTTCGCTGTGACTTGGATGCATATGTACATACCTTGATTGGTTTCATCAGAACTTAATGTTTGCCAAGATACCTGATTAATTTAAAGCTGTGCTTTTAAACAATTAACCCATTTATTATTTTGTATGTCCGCATCCAACTATCATCCAAGTTATGGTCAATACAATACCAACATCTGAAATTAGAGACTATTCATTGAATGTGAAAGCTTATTGTTACTTGAACCTACCTCTTCTCATTGTAAATTTCAATGCAGATAATGGTACCAAACAGTAAGCTAAGTTGATTTATCTTTTGCTGAGCACTATAATTTAGGAAATTGATGTGTATGTTTTATTTTAGTTAGGTAGGTTTTCGATGTGATTTGTCTCATATTTTGCATTTGTGTTAATTTGTGAATGAGAATTAGCATTCCTAATGTCAATACGGATTTACATGTTCAATAAAGTAATAATTTCATATAAAAGTAGTCTTTTCTTGTAACTCTTCCTTATTTAGTGGGAATGACTGTTTTCCTCACTGATCCTCCCCAGCAGGAACGGAGGTAGCGGGAACGACTATGAATCGCGTTTTCTCAACAAAACGTGATGAATAAAATTGTCCGCTAATGAGTAGTACCTATCGATCGCTGTTGCGTCATCAATTGCGACCAGGTAGTTTAGGGGTTATATTCCTTGCTTTAGTTAGCGAAAGCTGCAATCAATGTCAAAATCCTAATAAAAAGTGAAACGGCAAGGAATCCCGGTATCGAACCATGAGGCCCAGCTTCAGCTTGATATAATATACCTGCCTATCTAATTTGTATTATAGTGAGGGGACAAATTAAAAATCCCCACCTATAGGAAGCTCCGCAAGGATTTCGAGGATAACCTCTTGAGCCGTAGCTGAAAAAGAATATCGTCACCTCTTGAGTATACATCTTGTTTCAACCACGTGCACGGCACGTGTTTCAATTCATTAAAACTCATTGTTCCCGAACCATCCGTAGAGTAATGTAGATTTACTTTATGGATGGTACGAGAATTTTCAATTAAATGCAGCCATTACAATAATCAATAATCAGCACGCGGCATTCAGTCTGTCAAGTCAAAAGCTCGGGCAAGATAGCTAAACGTCCATAGAGTAATGTAGATTTAGTTTTGGATGGTAGGTTAGGTACCTACGCGAAGTTTCTAGTAAAGCAGTCATTATAGAAATCAATAATTAAGTAGGTACACGTATTAGGGTTGTTTTAAAGCTCAAAAGGAAGATCGCTATTACACTACTAAATGCCGCGTGATAACTGATTCTCAAGGCTTCCATCAGACTATATAGAATGCGTTATAGATAAAAAATATATGTAAAAATGACTCAATTTAACTGCTTTCGCAGGATAAAATCCGATAAACTAATACATTACACGCATATAGTCATTTTATTTTACTGACATTACAGTTTACTTGCATTGATCAGTTTGAATTATTTGCTAAAATTGCATATGTTCTAACCGTAACTATCTAAAGATATACATGTATTGAGAAATAATGTGCAATATCCTTATTATATATTACTATTCTTTTAATAATATCCCCCTCAGGTTTTGGGCATTATAAACTTGGGTTTGTGGATTTGAGTTTGATTAGCTCATCTGCAATTCCGCGAGCATGATTGAATGAATGGTCGCCAAGTGTGTATAGCCTTGGCCAATGCCATCCATAGAAGTAAAAAAAAAAAAGGAAAAGTATTTTAGGTTATGTTTGTGTTTTCGTTTTGATTAGAACAACAGTTTCAGTTTGTATCGAATTTTGGTATTACCTAGTCCTGAAAGGTGGCGAAAAATAATTATAATAATGGCCGGTGACTCTGCGACGGGTTCGCAAGTGGCGCTGGTCACCGGTGGCTACGACCACACCATCAAACTCTGGCAAGCTCACAGCGGAGTCTGCCTTCGCACTATGCAACATCCAGACTCAGTAAGATCATACACGTAGTTTTTGGTGTAAATTAATATCACTCGAGGAATTCATATTGGCTGTCATTGATCCGCCTACCCAATAAATAGTGAACTGGAAATAGAGCATATATAAATCTTTTAGAGGGCACCATCAGATGGTTTAATGTTTTTAAATTGTTCTTGCAGAGAACAATTTAAACATGCAATGATTCTTAAATTCATTATTTACTTGGGTTAGCAATGACATCACCTGACAGTTAGCCTATCACCACACCTATTTTATTCTGCTGAGTAGGATTTCCAAGCTGAGTTCTGATGTTAAATATTTTAGTGCTGCATGAAATTATAAGTATGTAAGACTTCCCATGTCTCAGAATAGACATAAAAGAAAGATAAAGCAATACAATTTAGTATATATAGTTTGCTATCAAATTATTTAAAATATATATAATAAAAATTAATATAATGCCGAAAAATAATTTGTTATTGCATTTTCTCCAGCATATTACCATTTATCACTTGATCAGCCGACTCCTAGCCAGCTAGTGTCAGGCATATTGATGTGAATCTTGTATAGCAGTGGGCATTGAATCAAACTAGTTAAATGAACCATTGCTATTTAACACAGGTGAATTCAAAATACCTATGTCCATTACAGCAAGTGAATGGGCTGGAAATATCTCCCAATGGACAGATGGTTGCTGCCTGTGGCTACCAGCACATACGCTTGTATGACTTAGCGAGCGCCAATCCAGATCCCGTTGTCAACTTTGAGGGTATCACCAAGAATGTTTCCAGAGTGGGCTTTCAGGTAAAAAAATATATTTTATTTATTGTGTTATTTTTTTTTAGTAGAGTAGTAGTGTTCTGTTAAAGAAAAGATGGATATAATGTGTTTAAGATGATATGAGTAAAAAAGGAGTGAGCATTGAGATGACATCTGACAGAGTGAAATGGATGATAAATATATGTTAGCTATATTGTAACAATGTATTTTGATTAATTATAAAAAGTAAATCCCTTATTAGGTGTTAGAACTAGTAAATAAGCGTCACCTGAAGTTGTTAAGATCTGTGGATTGAATTTGATGAAATAAATAAATATAAATGTTTTTGTTTAGAAAAATGGACAGTGGATGTACACGGGGGGTGAGGACTGCACTGCCAAGATTTGGGACCCAAGGTAAAAAGGTACTCCATATGCAGTGTTATTATTGACGGGGCTCAAGTTTGATCTCTGCTGCATATTTAGCACAGTTTTTGCTCAATAATTTAACTGGACTAACAGATCAGTTGGTATAGATGCCGGCAAACAACTTAAAAATGACATTCGATCTGCAGAGCTCATTCGACGTACATGCGCAAACTTTCTTCTACTTCGACAACCAAAATTAATCAGTCTACATTGACTGACCTCATTCCACCATTGATAGACATTCGATCAGTTGTATGATGAATAACATTATCCTAAAAAAGTCCTGTTTTCCCAGGGTACCATCTAATATGCGATGTCAGAAGATATTCCAAGTTCCCGCTCCAGTGAATGCAGTGATGCTGCACCCAGATCAGTCACAAATCATGGTGGGAGACCAGAGCGGCATTATACACATTTGGGACCTCAAGACTGACCAAAATGAGCAGCTGGTATGATTATAATTTCACACAAGACAACTATTCCAATAAAAAAAATGAAGTATTGAGATATGAATACTCCATAATACAGTTCAAAAAAATTCGTGCCTGGTTGAGACTAGACAGTCCAGTCTCCACGTATGTGGTCCAGGCTTAGCCCAGTACGATGCCCAGCCTATTCCTTGCCTGTAGAAAAAGGCTAACTGGGACCGGGACCCAGACCCATAACTAATATTTGGAAACTATGCCTTCTTTTCTTTCTTTTCTGCCATTGTCACGTTTAACTATGCATTTGAACGAAACTTTGTGAATGGAAATTAGAATGGGTTCAACTAATTTATCTTGACTGACCTCACAGCTCAATTGGTAGTAATCCTGCCTTCTGCGCTGTATGTCATAGGTTCGATTCCCATCCAGGACAAACATTTGTGTGACGAATTTAGATGTTTGTTCTGTGTTTTGTTAATATGTATTATATGTAAGCATTTACAAAAAAATAAGTATAATATCAGTTATCTGGTTCCCATGATGCAAGTTATGCTTAGCTTACTTTGGGGCTAGATGGTGCTGTGTGAAATGTCTACCAATATCTATTTTTTATCTCATTGAAGCAAGACGTCCAACCAAATCATGGAACTAGATGGAGTCATATTTCAGTTGCACGCGTCAAGAATAACCCTCCTCAGGTGAAAGTGTATAGATTCCAGAAGCGGAGGCGTCGATCCAGGACATCGCCATCGACCCGAGCGGCAAGATGATGGCGGCCGTCAACAACAAGGGCAACTGCTACGTGTGGTCCCTCGGCGGGGAGCCGCCGCACCCCGTGCCCAGGAAACACATCGCCGCGCACACCAAGTACGCGCTGCGCTGCAAGTTCAGCCTGGACTCCACGTAAGTCACACGAGCTCAACTCACTTATACCGATACCGCCAGAGTAGAGCGCTGTGCTCGCCCCTATTTACACTATACATGAGATGCTACAAGCTCGCATTGCGAACCACCCACAAGCCGTTTGTTTGTGTATGTACGATGTATCGCACACACGCAGAGCTTCACTTGCTCTATTTAGAAATAATAAACAAACAAACTAAACAAAAATGTATGTATTTGTAACATATTGAACTTATAATGTTTGCAGCATGCTAGTGACGACATCCGGCGACTGCTCGGCGCGCGTGTGGCGCACGAGCGACTGGTCGCTGCTGCGGGAGCTGCGGCACGACACGCAGCGCTGGGTGTGGGACGCAGCCTTCAGCATCGAGTCACGATACCTCTTCACAGGTCAGATGTATTACATGTTATCATCTTGTGGTCGTCGTGGCTTCGATTAAAGCTACTTAAGTATATTGCTAGATGTTAACTTCTCTCAGTGAACACAGCTAGAGTTCAGTTTCAAGTCCATTTTTCGACGCTGCACTACTTACACGTCTACACAGATGAGATGAAGTTTAGAAGATTAACAAAGCCTAATCTTAGAAATTGATATTCAAATACACCAGGAATTAATTGGTCAGAATTTTTCGTCATGTAAATAAAATGAGTGTGTTCGAAACTCCTCTTTAATAGATGTCACGTACATTTCTAGAAGTAGCCGTAGGTCAAAGGACTAAGTAGGTACATTTTCTTCTAAAAAAAGCACAAATGTAAACTATTCTTCTGATGATATATTGTTTGTTTGCAGGTTCGTCCGACAGCTACGCGCGACTGTGGAACGTGGAGAAGGGCACTCTCGAGCGAGAATACTGCGGACATCAAAAAGCCATCACAGCCCTCGCTTTCAAAGACCAAGCTGTATAATATTACGCCATCGTGTAACTTCATTAGTCTTCTAAATAAGTTTTGGGTAGTCGCCTCTTCTACAACGCAAGTCTATTTCGTAGAAATGGGAAAATGAGAACGCAAGGATTGTAACTTAACTGACAGTTCAACTTGGTCAGAAATGTGTTCATTGCATTTACGGTGTGAATATTAGATTTAAGTGAGATGTTATGTTATTGATAATTATTTTGTACAAATTAAAGTATCATGATATTTATTTCAATGTTTAATTTAATTTAAATTTATGCTAATCTTTGCCCTGCAAGTTATAAAAAATGAAAATAAAATTACAATTATAAATCATAAAAATTACTTTAATTACTTTCATATTATATTCGAATTTGTATTGCACACCAAACGCTGTCGTATCACATTGTAATTAAATGCAGGAAATATCAGTATAAATGGTACATATTTCAGCCTCCTCGCTCGTGGAATTGTCCGGTATATTTATATATTGAAAAATTATATAATCGAAATTAAATATACACAACATAAAAATCAAATGTTTAGTTGACACGAATTCGTGCAATTCCGGAGCGGGGCAATTTTTTTCTTTTAATACGGAACCATCTGATATATGTACTGAACTTATTGCCAGTAGCTTATCAGTTTTAATGAGATCAATAATAATTTTGATGAAATCACATCTATACAAACACATATAAAACGGCTAGATGATTTTTACTAGTAGTAGTAATTATAATATTTAAATATATTTATACAATAGCATGTGCTTCATATTAAGTCTTGCTTTTTACATTAGTCCGCTACAGCTAAATGCATTACAATTAAAAACAAAATCATCTGCAAAACAACAAATATGGAATATTATTTCTTAAATAATTATATTAAATTTCATGTCACTTAGGATATAAACTATAACTTATAAAGTACTTTACATTAACAAATGTGGACACTGAAGATAAAATTGCAACAATAATAAATTCAGTGTACACAATTAAGTACAAGGAGTTGATGGAATGCATTTTAAATTATATAAAAATTCGCATGTAATCGACTAGAACTTATGATTCATTTTTAAATAATGCTTAAGGGGTTTACTTCAGTCTAGAATTTAAAGTCTAATTTTATTTCTTTATATAAAACGCAAATGCTAATAAAAAAATTGTGATTACATAAATAAGGCCTGGCTCTTGTTTGTATATTACGACTGACAATAGCAGGCCTCAACTTAGATACTAGAACAGGTTATACAAGTACTCAGATCATTTTCCATTAACCTTTTGGTATGAGAATATTTCTAATAATTGAGACTACAAATAAATAAATTGATTTATAATTTTGCGTGTATTTTTTATAACTTCGCAAGCAATATATTATTTTTATGTTGTAAGCATTCGGCATTCGTCATAAATATTAAAATTAAAATTCACTTATACCCATCCAGCGCGAATCCATTTTATTTTGTTAATTCCGTACAAAAAGCGCTCCGGCTTTTCGACGGAAATTATTCGTTTATCGTTATACTACAACTTCAGTGCATTCCCAGGGTCCGACCAAGCTTCAGCATGGGCAATAATCATATCCATTGCTCACTTCTAACTGCAAACTAACAAGCTGTCAAAGCTTCACGCGCAATGTGTGTGTCCGTGCGCATATGGGATCACTGTATATCGTCGAGCGGTAAGTGTTTCACCTCCCCCATCTCCGAGCACTGGTCCTCGTCGCTGGTGTACGTCATGACGAACTTGAGGTTGACGGGAGGGGAGTCTGGCGGGCGGGCGATCAGCATCACCTGAGATATACACCGACTATAGTTCTAGTGTTCTAGTGGGCAAGTTTGAACTAAACTGATCGGGTGTGTCCGTGCGTGCGTGCATGTGCGTGTGTGAGTAAGTGTGTGCGTGTGCGTGCATGTGTGTCCGTGTGTCCGTGTGTGTACGCGTGTCCGTGCGTGTGTTCGTGTGTGTGTACGCGTGTCCGTGCGTGTGTGTTACCTGCGTGCGTGCGTGTGTGTGTGTGTGTTACCTGCGTGCGTGCGTGTGTGTGTGTGTTACCTGCGTGCGTGTGTGTGTGTGTGTTACCTGCGTGCGTGTGTGTGTGTGTTACCTGCGTGAGCGCGGGCGGCGGCAGGAAGGGGTTGAGCGCGGGCAGCGACGCGCCCGACGCGCTCAGCAGGCGGACCTTACAACCCTGTACACGAAAACATACAATTGATCTTGATCAAATGATTTACATTCACATTGGACACATTCAGATTTCTGTCTGTCAGAATCTGAATCTGATTTCATTCGAGTATCTCAAAGACGTAGGCTAACTTACAATGGGCATCTGAACTGTAATTCCAATATCATGCGGACAATTTGATAGAAAAGTATATAATTATTCTACCAGTCCTCTGGTTTCCATGCTATGCTGATTTTAGGGCTAAATTGCGCTGTGTAAAATGATTACCAATATTTCTTAATTAAATTATGGTAACCTATCACAGATAAGCTGTTACTGGCAAGAGATCAAGCTGTATGAAATACATGTAAATAAGTCTTAATTTTAACTCTAATTTACAAACTTAGCGATTAATACGTGTGACCTTATGTTTTGAATATTATTGACGTTTCCAAGCCATTTCTTAATGAATTCTATGGAAATAAAGTTTTTGACTTTGACTTCACCTTTGGTACGACACACTGCAGCTTGTAGTCCTCAATAGGCGAACTGCTTCTGCTCGTTGTTGATATAACAACGACATTAACATCCGCCCTCGGTTTGTCCTTACAGAAATGCAGGACGACTGTCACACCATCTTTCTCTTCGAACGCAGTCAACGGTGGCACATTGCTCGGGTGGACACTGTCTAACGTCACATTTATATCAGTCAACGGTTTCACTTCTCTACTTTTCCCTTTATCGTTCACATTTGATGTAGGTTCTTCTTTGCTGGCTACTGGTAATCCTACGTCCATAATGTGGTTATTAGTTGGTGCTGCGGCTGTGTCGCTGATGTCTACCATGACGTCATCGGTTGGCAGTGTTGGTTGTGCGGCTGTGGGTTTAGGATCATCTTCAGGTTTCTTGGTGAAGAAGTCCAGATCGAAGAGCGGCGTTTTGTTGGGCGCGGCTTCGTGCTTTGGTGACGTGAGTGCGTTCATTGGTATTTTCTTCGACTTCCTGAAAGAATTTTTGTTCCTATTTTCATTTTTATTAATATTAATGTAATTTTACACAATTCTCCAAAAAGAGCTGTAATTCTTTCAGTACTACTACTAAACCAGTCACTGGTTCGCTCAGTGGGTTTCAGTTTGTTTCATATATGTGTGTGAGTTTCTTTATTCCATGGTAACTTTTAAATGCCTGAACAGATATGGATGTATGGGGTATCGTTAGAATACTTATATCACCCCGAGCAACACTGGATGTATTTTATGAAAATATATAATATCCGGCAAGGATGCCTAGTATTTTTTAATCTTAATTTTTTCTTAAATGTAATACAAAAATATTTATTAATACAAAGTAAGTGTATAAATAACTGTTGCTGTGCTGTCTCCTGTTTTAGTTGACAGAAACTGTTACAGGAAGCAGTGACTTAAAATATATATATTGTTGACGATATAATTATGTTGTAGAAATTGTGTAAAACTAGTGCTTACCCATTAAAACTATCGAGCCGCTTTGCATTCTCTGGTAAAGCCTGCTTTAAAAGCTGTTCACCGAGTGAATCTAATTCATTCCAACCCACAGTTTTACTCTTTTCGCCTAAAAGATCGACATCATCTGAAAATGAAATGAATTCAGCTAGTAGTTGGTGCCAGTTAAGTCTAGTAAAAATTATTGACCCACTTGACTGGCCTTACAGCTCAGTTGGTAGTAAATTTGCCTTCTGTGTTTTAGGTCGTAAGGTTCGATTCCCACATAGGACAAACATTTGAATGACGAAATAAGATGTTTGTTCTGTCTGGGGATTTATATGTATTTATTTATAAACAATGTGTAGAAGTATCATCAAGTCGATATAGTATTCATTAGGTTAAATCAGTCACCTAGTTCCCACAGTACAAGCTATTGAAGTTTGGGGCTAAATGGCGCTGTGTGAAATGTCCACAAATATTAACATACCATTATTTGTCATTAGACTGACAGGCTGCAAAGGCGCAGCAATATCCGGCCTATCTTCAGTAGAAAATATATCTCCCAGCTCATCCAAGGCGTTATTTTTGGCAGCACTCTTTGGTTCAGATGTCGGTGTATACTTAGCTCCAGCAAAATCTAGTAAGCTCTCGCTGTTTGGCGCTGATGGTGGTCCATCTGCTTTCTTATGCTGCTTTCTATTGTCGACGAATGCCTCGTACTTGTCGTGTACTTCGTCGAGGAGATCACTCGCTTGCAGAATTTCAGCTGTGGAAATAAAAAGCAGTGTTTCAAGAAACTGTGTGTAACATGCCTAATGAGTGCATGTTGAGTGGAGGGCCCCTCTTTGGTCATGTGTTCTTACTCTGCACGTTTTTTTGATTGGCCCTACGGCACAGTCGGTAGTAACTCTGCCTTTTGCGCTGTAGATCGTGGATTCGATTCCCACCCAGGCCAAACCATACATGTTTGTACTGTGTCAATTTCTATTCAAAACTTATTTACAAAAAAGCTAAACATAGCTTGTACCATGGGAACCAGACAACTGAAATACTTATATACTCTATTTTTTGTTGTAAATACATAAATACAATACTAAATAATATATAATATATATATATATATATAATACTGACACCCAGACATAGAACAAACATCTATATTCATCATACAAATATTTGTCCTGGGTGGGAATCGAACGCAAGGCCTACAGCGTAGAAGGCAGGGTATAAGTATCCTATCAGTTATCTAGTTCCCATAGTACAAGCTGGTTCGAGAAAGCCAGAGACAGAACTAGCAGGACAAACGGCGCTTTGTGAAATGTCCACTTAAAGAGTTATGGAGCCAATGAAGTTACCAAGTTCCGTCTCGGCAACATTAGATGCAATCTCATCGAGAACTCCTCGCATCTTCGTTATGATCGAGTGCAGTTCGTGTATGAGCTGGAGTTCCTCGGGTGACGCGTTCTCAGCGTACTCCAGCATGTCCGAGAGGAGGCCGGCGCTGTCCATCGCCGTGTTTATCTCGTGCGCGCGGCGGCTGCTCGCTTCGGTGCGCCGTTCTTCCTGTAACAAAGCGTTAAACTCGAGAAGGAACATACAGGACCCGGTACTAAGCAGTTATATCGTTATAGCAGCAATACGCGTTGTACACCCATTCTAAACACATGCGTAGACTCAAGTTATTTCACATGGCGCGTGTCACTTTAATACTTGAAGACTGGTGGGGTCATGTGCCTGTAATTTCACCGGCGGTAGTAGAAATGATTGTGTAAAGAAACTGCCACCTTATATTTCCCACCCTGCAGTATATTAAAAAAAATATAGTGGATATAATTTTTATAATCTAGTCCAATAAATAATAATAAAGTATCTTTAACCAGTGAAATAAAGGCTTTTATTATTTATATATCTTTAACCAAATTATAAAAATCAATATTCAATTTATTTTGAAAAATTATTGAATTCAAAATATATGTAAACCAATCCAATCCTGTACCACATTTTTGCAAATTCCATACAAAAAACGAGAAACAAAATCTCTAAATAATATGGAACAAAGTCGCTATCTGCCTCTGTCTGATTCTCCACTTACTTCTTCGAAACCACACAACAGTTAAAGAGCAGTAGAACTCTCGCCATGTTCGTCCGGGGAAGTACTGCCACCATACCCATTTCTGCCGCCAAGCAGTAATGCGTTCGCGTTACTGTGTTCCGGTTCCGGTTTGAAAGGTGTGGTTGCTGGTGAAATTACAGGCACATGAGACATTCCACCTACACGTCTCAGAGTTACGGGCGCATACGATGCGACTTGGGTTTTGTCGTACCTAGTAGGGGAGGCCCCAAGTCGCATTGGTTGTTATGGACCGAGGTTACCACTTAACACCAGGTGGGCCGTCGGCTCGTTCCGTAACTGTGTTACATATAAAAATAAAAGTTTTCACTAATAGAAAGAGTGATAAACAAGGAAGATTTGTGCATAATAAATTGTCAATTAATTGCATTATACAAAGCCGGGGTGAGCCGGTAGTGTTAATTAAAATACGTAACAATCAAATTACCTCCCGAACCATAGTCTTGATAAGTCTGTTAGCATGCTGTATATCCTCTGGTTTCTTACTCTGCAGCAGTTTCTGCAGAAGCTTAGACTTTTCCTCATCCTCGAAAATGGCGTTCTTGGTCCTGACCCTGGGTGCAGTTCCTTCTTCAGGGGGCAAGGGGGGAGGCGTCTCCTTCACCACCCCCTGGTTCTTCAGCATGTCATAAGCAACTTTGAACTTCACTTCTTGGGGGAATTCGATTGACCATGCATGTAAAAGTTGTAGCACCTGAAATTATTGGCCAGTCGTCAAGTTTAATGTTGTCTCAACATATTCCTTGTTGACATTAATTCAACTAGGTCTAAAACTTCAAAAATAATTGAATATAAATGATGTTACAGCCTGAAATATATTGGTGTGTTAGGTCATTTTGACTTATTCTTTTTCGTGTTTTTTTTTACCGTTCATTTTATTTATAGTCTGAAAGACAAAACTTAAAGGTTTCAAACTAAATTGGGGTATAATTGAGAAGGTAATAAAAATGAGAATTATAGATAGGTACTCAAAATGTAAATCTTAAATTATTCAATCAATCAATCAGAAGATTACACAGAAGATTTGATGGACTTCTACTCCTCAAATAGCAGTCTGGCCAAAATAAGGTGAGAGGAATATTCATAACAGATTTATTTAATATCTGTATTAGGTACCTATTAATTGCCTCACAGACAGCATTTGCCTACTGAGGAATCACTCTGGCTAATAGTAGATAAAAAAGATGAAATAAACCTGGCTCAAATATATTTCTATTATTTGACATGCACTACAGCAAATATCAACAACTTGTAGTTAATAATTTTATTCTATTATGACTCAATTTCAATATACACAAATTTTTCATTTCAAAATTTCACGATTCCTTTAAACCTGCTTGGAGAAAACGTGCTTTGAACATATTTATTTTGTTCTATCTCCATCATTGCCATGTCACATGACTAACTTAACTAATATTTAAACTCATATATAATATTTGGGCATGAAAGAGTGAGGTAATTGACTGAATATTCAAAAAATATTCAAAATTCACTAAGAATGATTAAACTGACTAAATGACTAAACTGTAACTGCACACAGCAAATATTGAAACAGGAGCAAGGAACCTTACCCTAGTTCTAACTTCAGGTGCAGTCCTATCAGCAAGATACTTGGGTGACACTAGCTTTATCATTTCATTCAAAAAGCGAAATTTTCCGATTTCTGCGTGGAAGTCTGCGGCACACTTTCGCATGCAGCGATCAGTCATGGAGAGTGCCAGAAGGGCTTTCTGAGCGTCTGGGGTGTGGATACGAGCTGCCAGCGCCTGAGCCGCGAGCTGCGGGCCCTCAGGGGAGTTCTGCATCACAGCACAGAACGCCTCCAGCGCTGCTGGATCCGGGCATGGCAACGATTCGTTTGTTGCTTTTACTGCCAACAAATATACACAAGTTCAGCCGTTTTCATAAAAGAGCAAGAGTTTGTTTTGGCAAGCTCTACTTACAGATTAGAGCTTCTAAACTCGTGAGAGTCACATTCATTTTAATTGCAGCAACAGTCGATATAATGTTTTTATTCAATTTTGACTAAATACTGATTACGCATTTTTGACATTTCGTTAAGTTTTTTTTTTATATTTTCTAAATTGATAGCCGGTTTTCCCGATAGCAGATACGTTCCGTTCGTTTCAAGGACAAATAGAGTAATCCTCAAGTTCGTATAAGTTGTTAAGTTCCATTACCCATGACTTCCATCATTCGAGTTGGTACAACTCTAGTGAATATTTATTCAATTGTTATTCATGTCTCATGGCACAATAAAGAGACACCGCAGGACCCAGAGTAATAACTAAGCTAGCTATAGAAACCCTCGACTCAACGGAAAATTTTGGACTAGAGTAAGCATAACAGATGGGGCTGTGCAGAATGGGAGGCCTAAATCCAACAGTATGTTATCACAGGCTCGTATGAATCATCAGATATATAGTTAAATCGAATACAACTAATTCGCGTAGTTGAGATCACGGCTATTTAGAAAAGGGGGGCTGCCGTAATAAAGCCTTTGATAAAAATAGAGTCAGTAATTATTGTCCTTACGTCGTAAAAGTGGCTTTTGAGGATAGCACAAGTTGTATACAAAATTATACTTACCGTTTTTTTTTTCACCGTATCGTCTATGCTACAAATAATACGACATTGAACAGTTTTTGCTTTTGACAGCTAAACTTTTTTGACACATGCTCTTGTTTTCATTTAGCAGTCAATTTTATTTCATCCCAACAGGCTATAAATATCGCTAAGGATAAGAGAAAGTAGTAAAAATGGCAATTATCCGGCTGGGCAGACTTATGGCTCAATCCAGAAACATCCGTAAGATCGACAAACCTATACAGAAGAGGCATGCGACTACAACTGCTACCGGAGCCATTCTTCCAGAACCTGAGAAGCAGCCGTTTGGTCTGATAGCCATCGTGATGGCCATCATCCCTGGACTGTTCGTTGGTGCAGTGATTAGTAAAAGCATTGCTAACTTCCTTGAGGAAAACGAACTATTTGTACCATCTGACGACGATGATGATGATGATTAATTTTTATTATTTAGGTAGGTATGTTTGTAAAAGTGTTTCAGAGGGCCAGTCATTTGAAATTTGTCGTCTCGAAGTTCGCTTGCAAAATTAGTTAAATTATTGATTTACTTTTTTTACACTTTTATGTTTAGGGGCACTTTAGATATATCCATGTTAAATATACATAACAAATGATTTTCAAAACTCAAACATCAAATTATAAATTAGTTATTATTAAATTAGTGGGGCCCATGTTGTTCGCGTCGGTAAGTAATTATCCTTTGAATCCCTATGGCTCGCAGTTACCACTTAACGTCAGGTGGGCTGCCAACTCAACCTGCTACCCTCACTACATAAAAACAAAATTGTTCACAAGCATTCATCACCCTTGTAGCTTCAAAAATTTAAGAGTTCGATTCACAAATATTATATTGCCATTCCTGATATGGTAATCAAAACTAACATCAGCTATGCTATATTTCTCATCTATATATTTATTTCTCCACAAAAAGGAAGACCATCAATGGGCCTGTGGACTGCACTATGTGAACATGGAAGTGACAATTGGTAAACAAACAAGGTGGTTACCTTGTTTCTGTACCACTAATAAATTGGCTAGCATTTACAATACTACACTAATAAAATAATACTGTCAAGTAGTAATGCAGTATAGTTTAGTTTTAATCACATTTCCTTTATTTTACAGGTAATCTTCATGCGGGTAATTAAGTAAAGACTCAGAATAGATGTTACGTTTTTATTATCAATATTGTTAAAAATCTATGATATATTTTGTGCTCAGGCTACAATAACGCACAAATAAATATTCAAAATTTATTGAATCAATTACAATAGATCTTATTTACCTTACAATTCATATATAATAATCTACAATTGTATGTCCAACCTCATACTTTTTAAATGCATGCAAAATGCATGTTTTCATACAAGAGTAACATAAAATGCAATCTCTGCTAATCTAGTCAAAAGTTACTCATAATGTGATGTCCATATACTTCACTGATTGCTTGCTAAATAATTTAGTGAATGAATAATGGCAAATAAAACGTTTTGATAAAATGGCATGACTCAGTCTTTCATTTTCACTATCCTTCGTTATGTCTTCGCTTGGAAGCCCCGATATACAAATGAAATTGTGCACGTAGATTCTATAATTTAATACTGCTATCATAAATACTTGTCTTTTGTTCAATACTGAACCATATACAGATATAAATAATATATAAATAACAGTAACTGAAGATCTACAATTATTCAGGAGGCCTTTTATGTTCACCCCAGCCATGGAAGCACTTGGTGAACCGTCGAGACTCCTTGTTCTTGAGCGTTAGGAACAGTTTCCGTGGCTTGTCTGGTTGCATTGTCTTCATATGTTGTATGTACACCTGGACGAAATGATACAAATAAATAAAATTGTGTCTGTTTGCAATGTCAAAATAACATCTATTACCAAATGCATATGAAACAATTTTTATAACTTCTGTCTGTTTGTTCTGGCTAATCTTCAAAACGGCTACACCGATTACTACACGAGACTTTGACTGGCAGATAACTAACTTATATAGTAACTAAGGCTACTTTTATTAAAGTTAATTTACTAATTGATAAAAATGACTAAACGTAGAACAGTAGCTAATGTAGCTACTATTCTATAGTCGCAAACGGAGTTCAACCCCGCGAGCACAGCTAGTTGTAACTAGTTATATATATATAAAGAGAAAATTTGTCCAAAGACAAACAAATCAGACAAAATTATAGAAAAGAAATAAAAATTATACAAAAACATACTAATTTAAACAAGTGTGGATCAGAAACTCAAATTATTATTTAATGAAGTTACAGCTGAACTACCACTGAAAGAACGAGCTGTGAGAAAAATTGGGTCCTCGCCTGCTTAGGTAAGACCCGAGTCGCATAGCATGCGCCCGTAACTCTGAGGCGTGAAGGTGGAATGTCTCACATACCTGTAATGTCACCAGCAACCACACTTTACTGCTTGACGGCAGAAATGGATATGGCGGCAGTACTTGCCCGGACGAATTTTGCATAAGTTGTACAGCTTCAAAACTGGTATTACCTGAGCGGATTTGTATGCAAGCTTTATCTCAACTTCAGAGCACTTGGCGCCAAGCCATAAGAACACTTGGTCTCCGTTATCCAAGATCATGATGTCGTCGTCGGCCAAATCATCCTACAAACAAAAATATGTATTTATCCTCCATATTCTAAATAGTATAAAACAAATGTGATATCTCTGTCCGTCTGTTTCGCAGCTTACTTCTAAACCAAGCATTGGGGTTCGATACAGTTTTCATTAATAAGATAGATAGATAGATAGATAGATGGGACTGTCCTATAATAAACCACTGGGTGTTGAAACACACCATTTATGTTAAATAAATGAGTGTTTCAGCATCCAATGATTTTATTGACTTTATTGATAAGGATTTTATTTTATTTAATTGTGGATGTGAATTGTGATGTTATTTTAGTTTAATTTTAATTTTATTTTATTTTATTTATAATCTCATTGCTATGGAAAACTTGACATTCCGAAAAAAAAATTATATTATTATTATTATTATTAATAGAAGAGCGATAAAGCTCCAGAGGTTTGTGTATAATTTTCAAATATTTTCTACAAAATGGTTGAATGGCGGTGTTTTGTCGAATATAATGCTCTCAGCTTACCCCTCCGGGACACTGGTGTTATTTTATGTATGTATTAGTTGAAGTATTTGACTGGCCTCACAGCTCAGTTAGTAGTAACTCTGCCTTCTATGCTGTAGGTCGTGGGTTCGATTCCCACCCAGGACAAACATTAGCATGACGAATATAGATGTTTATTCTGTCTGGGTGTCAATATGTATTATACGTATGTATTTACAAAAAGTATATATGTATTCTAGCTAAGCTGTGCTTAGTTTGGGGCTAGATGGCGCTGTGTGAAATGTCCACCAATATTTGTATAACTCAAGATACCTGGCAGAAGTCTGTGCATTTCTCTGATACGGTGAAGTATCCCTTCTCGTTGGAGCAGCGGAAGAGGCGCGTGTACTCGAGATAGTCCGCGTCTGCGTCGTACGGCTTGCGCCCGCCCAGACCCACCCAGAAGAAGTTGTCCGGCTCGCTGCCTTCGGTCAGCACCTGCGGACACCACACACCACTCAGTGACCGCATGCCAAGCGACAAAGGAATTTGTACGTCTGCTCTACATTTTATTTTTAATCTGTATTTTTATGGTAACTGAAAACAACTTATATTCAAATGGAGAATAAGTTTTAAAATGGCGAAAAAAAAACTATTTCCAAAAAAAGAGCAGACTCTCAAATCGGTTGTATTTTTGTTTGTGTTTGTTACCTCTTAACACCGTCGAAAAGAATTTCCGATTGGTCCCATAGAAATTTCATCTAATTTGGTTCAGTAGCTTGGTTTTTTTGAAATCAAAAAAGCTTGAAAATAAATATGTCATCCGTAAGAGTATCAGATCATCATCAGTAAGAGATTAACAAGGAATCATTCTCGTTCATTGACGATGAAGTCTGCTTTCCGTTTTGCTGCGTAAAATAATTAGTTCGAATCCATTTGGAAAACTACTTACAGATAACAAGATAATTGGTGTGTTGTGATGCAAAGCGGCAACAGGCTATGGAGTTATAGTGTACTAGTTCTCTCTGTATCAGTGGGTCGACAGCACAGTGTGCGCGGACGGCACGTCAGCTCTCGCCCGCGGCTCGCACAGTAATGGAGGGCACGCACTTTTTTTTGATGACTGGACTATATTGCTGTTGGCCGCAGGCCTTAACGGCGTTTACACGGGCTTTTGGTGAGAGCAGACGACTCTCAACCGGTGAAACTTAATCACAACGACACCAAGGGCACCACTTAGGTTCGGACCTTGGCTTGAGGCGTTTCGAGTCGGGAGGAATGGGAGAAAATGCGCCCCGCGCGGGCGTTTACGGGAACACTCGACCCCGCTGGCGGGATCGGTGCGAAGGTGGAGTGTTTTCTCTGTGGGGGGCTGAAGATAGGAATAACTCCGAGTAGGCGGCCGTTATCTCATCAGGGTGATCACCGAGTACGTGTCTTGGTGTACGGAGAGAACGTACGTAGTGCGCACGTCACCACCATAGTCACCATAGACGTGTCCGCGCGTATATGTTACCTGAAGGCTGACCCACGGGTTATTGAACTTCTCCTCGGCGATCTGTTCGATGAGCCGCGCAGAGTCGGGGTCGGTGCGCGCGCCGATCCACGCGTACACGATGGCGGACGCGGACTCGTCACCGCCCTCTAGCGGCACGTTCACTATGTAGCTGGAAACGTAAGTGTTTTATCCCGGCGCCAGACACTGACAAATATTTGAACAAAGATAATGTCTACAAATACTTATTTATCTATCAATTGAATCCTAATTTGGTAGCTAAGATATTGTACTGAAATTAAAGATCCTTTTGAAGACTTAGTATAGATGCCGGCAAAATGAAATGACTATCTGAATATAAAATAAATTAAATTAAAAAAAAAACACGAAAAATGTCATTCGATGCAGAGAGCTTATTATATTCGTACAACTGTACATGCGCGAACTTTCCCCCACTTCGCCAACTTATGTTCAGATTGTTTCCCGGCAACTATCCCTGCCCAAAGAAGCTGTAAAGACGCTAGAAATGCAAAAATACTAACCAGAAAGCGCTGTTGAGTTGTGAAGCGTCCGCTTTGACTTGCACGAGGCGCGTGCATAGCGCCGACCCGTTGTTTCGCAACTCGAATAGTTCTACCGGTTGCTTTCCGCCCTCCTGTCATCATACACAAATTCATATTTGAGCTGTTACTTTAAAATGTTGATTAGTGAGCTAATCAGTGTTCTGTCATTATCATTGCATTTTTAATATTCAATCATAATATGTAATATATGTTCAATAATGATGATTGTAACATATACCCCAGAGTATTTTGCTATATGTTACGATAGCGTGAAGGACCTCCTCTCTCTCTCACTCTCCGGTGTACACTAACCGGCTTGGCGTTCCTCTTGCCGTCCCTAATGATGAACCTCCGATGGAAATGCGCCATAAACTTGAGGCTCTCCTGCTGCTGGTGCGTGCGCACCACGTCCAGCCGCTTGCACAGCTGCTTGAACTTCCTCTCCAGCCCGAACGTGAACGTCAGCCATCCCATGTTAGGTGCGCGCCGACCTTTACACAACAACCTTTATATTATAACCAGCTGCGCCCCGCTGTATTCCCCGCGGGGTGAGTAACTCAACCCACGGAAACCCTGCACTTTTCCGGGATCAAAGTAGCATATGTGTTAAGCCAGGATATAAGCTATCTTGATACCAAATTTCATCCAAATCCATTAATATATGGCAATATATGGAAATCGATTCCCAAGGAGGAGTTAACTCCAAAAATATTTATCCAACATGTGTACAGCTTAATCTATTTTTAACATACTTATCGTTTTAACTAACTACAGTTTAGATCCCAACTGTAGTTAGTCACAACGATAAGTATGTTTGGTTAAAAAAAAGCCGTAATGAATGCGTCACCTTGCCAGAAGTAGACGACCCACGTGGCGGTCTCAGCATCTGCGTCCTCTTGCTCAACCGCAGACTCGTCGCTCTCGTCTTCCGGCTGCGAAATAATGAAGGTAGTTTGTTAAAAATACATCAACACTTTCTGTAGCTGTTTAGGTATGCAGCCACTTGAAAATATGACTTGTGCCTAATTACTGAGATTTTAGAGTGGATTTGTTATAAAGTGAAATGCTGACCGCTGGCAGCACATATCTGCACAGGAACACGTAGCAGTCGCAGCTGTGGAAGACGCCCAGCTCGTGGTCCGGCAGCCGCACGAACTGCCTCCCCTCCAGCACGAACGCCTCCATAGCGGCCAGGTCCTCGTTGAACACGTCCGCCAGGGTGCTGGCCTCCGCCGCCGGCATCGAGGGCTGCCGCGGCGTGAACAGCGCCGTCAGGTCCGCTCTGTGGGTGGACGCTGCGATAAGTACCAACCGAGGGGCGCGTATGCTTCGATAAGGCAGTTACGGTAACATGAGCTTGATAATTTCTACGGAAGTTTTTGCTTCTTATCATTATCATCTTTAAGAGGAGAGTGAATAGATCTTCTAAGCAAGCATGCTACATCGTTATTAATTCTGCAATAACCGATCACAATGCTGCTATACTAACCTTAAATTGTAAACTACCTAACATAAACAACAGTCGTACTATTTCTAAATTAAATAAAAATAAACTTGAAGATGATTTACGTAACATAGACTTTGGTCACGTTTACAATTCCTCTGACCCACAGTTTTGCATGTCATTTGTAATAGAAAATATAAAACAAGCAATTCAAAAAAACTCGGTCAGTGTTCGATTAACTAACAAAAATTATAATATTAAACCATGGATCACAACAGGCCTTATTCGTTGTATGAAACACAGAGATAGACTCCATATGAAAGCCAAGACTAATCCACATAACTCAATACTTCAATTATCGTACAAAAGATATCGAAATTTCTGTAATGACCTACTAAGAAAAGTAAAGATCAGCTACGATAAAATTGCTCTGGAAAAGGCCGGAACAAATAGCAAAAAGATTTGGAATCATATTAAAAATGTAACACATACCTCGCCACAACACGAATCGGCTTCAGGCTTATTACGAGCCAACTCATCACCTTTGACATCTGCTAACATCGCAAATAATTTCTTTGTAAATATCGGTAAGAGTCTGGCGGAAAAAGTTCAAGGCCAATCACAACACCAAACGAGCGCTTCTTTTACATGTAACACTATTCCAAAATCCTTTGTTTTACTAGATACTGATGAATCCGAGGTAGAAAGAATAATCATGGGTTTAAAAGACGACTGTGCAGTTGGTTGGGACAATATATCAACTAAAATTATCAAACAATTCAGGCACATTTTAATCCCACCGCTTACATATATCTTCAATCTATGTTTATCTGCAGGACTCTTTCCCAAATGCTTAAAAAAAGCGGTAGTTGTCCCTGTGTTCAAATCTGGCAGTAAAGATCAAGTAACAAATTATAGACCGATTTCTTTACTTTCTTCTGTATCGAAAATATTAGAAAAAATTATAAATAAAAGGTTAGTCAAATATTTGGAAGATAATTTAATTCTGTCAAAGATGCAGTTTGGTTTTAGACCTAAAGTTTCTACATCTGACGCTGTACATCACTTGACTAACTATCTTGCACAAGAACTTGATCACGGTAACCATACTATGGGAATCTTTCTGGACCTCGCCAAAGCTTTTGACACTGTTTCTATTCCCATTCTTTTGCGCAAGCTTGAAAACATAGGCATCAGAGGCACTCAGCTGAAACTTTTCTCAAGCTATCTAGAAGAACGTACCCAATGCGTAAGGATTGGTAATGTTCTCAGTGGTGATCAGAATAATACTACCTTTGGTGTTCCCCAAGGAAGCATTTTAGGATCTACTCTTTTCTTGATTTATATAAATGAGCTTTGTAATTTAAAACTAGACCATGGCATAATCATATCTTACGCTGATGACACTGCACTTCTTTTTTCGGCTGATACCGAAGAAAAAGTCTTCAAGCATGCGCAGTTCGGATTCAATATGGTAAATAAGTGGCTTCAGCACAACTTACTAACATTAAACTCAGATAAGACAAATTTTATCAAGTTTTCAATGCGCAAAATAAATTCTACTGAAATAACCTCAAAATTGTATGCACATATTTGTAAAGTTCCTTCTGACAACCAATGTATGTGTCCTGTCATAAAAAGCTCAAACAAAATAAAATACTTGGGTGTTATATTAGATGATACTCTTTCTTTTAGACAACATATAGAGGCCTTAAATAATAGAATACGTAAGTTAATATATGTCTTCAAAAAACTTCGTTACATTGCAGATCAAAAAATAATTTGTCAGGTTTACTATGCTCTATGTCAATCAATTTTATCTTATTGTATAACTACATGGGGGGGAGCGGGTAAAACATTATTACTAACAACAGAGAGAGCTCAAAGAGCGATACTCAAAGTGGCCACTTTTCGCCCTTTCTTTTTCCCCACTAACCTGCTATATAAATCTTTTAAAGTGTTAACAGTTCGGCAGTTATTTATAATGAACATAGTACTAAAGCAGCACGCAGCCCTTCCCTACACCACTGAACATACTAACAAAAGACGGAAAGATAAAGTCTGTCCGCAACAAACAGGGTTAAAACATGCATTTACATCCAAATTTTACACATTCTTAGGACCGCTTATGTACAATAGACTGAATGCGTTAGCTAATATTTATCCCCTTAATTACAATAATTGTAAAAAAATCCTTAAGGATACCCTCCAGAGTATGTCTTACCATGATACAGAGAACTTATTGAGTGTGTTAAAATAAATCTTTTTAGTTTCTATACATTTAATTAAGTCAATTAAGTTATAAAAAAATTTGCAACTACGGACTTTGTTATTCGGTCTAGTTAGTTTTTGAAATGTTTACTTTTACGTTCAATTCCAAATTGTTTACACGTTATGTATAACTTGTAGCTATAAGTAGGTACCTATAATAATAACAAAGTAGTGATTATTTTACATTAAATGTTAGCTCTTCTCGCCTGAAACACAGGATTACCTAGTTCAGGCTCCCGTGTTATATATACCTATGTCTAAATAAGTTTTATGATTTGTTTATATTTACCTTGTTTTATTTGAATAAATTTATTATTATTATTATTATTATTATTATATCGTAGACCGCATCGTCACTTAACATCAGGTGAGATTGCGGTCTAATGTTTAGCCTATCGAAAAAAAATAAGAACATGTTGCTCATTTTTTTTTTTCATATTTGGGGTCCCAGATGTGACAAAGTGAAGGTATACAGATAACGTACTTGGTCTCCTGCTGCTTGGCCCAGCTGGCGAGGTCGGCGCCCGTCCTCGCGACGGACTCCGCGGTTCGGGTGAAGTCTACGGCGATCACCTCCTCCCAACCGGCGAAATATGTTTTGAACACCTACAATATGAGAATACTTACACATTTAGTTATAAATAATATACAAATTACTAAACTTTTAACTCGGAATATATATAAATATATATACATTAACGAACGAAATGAACGAGACTTATGTTCCTTATAAAGAGATCTTCCAATTAGTATATTTGTTAAAACCGCAGTCTTAAACTTTTAATTAAAATGTTGTGAATGCTCATTCGAGAATATAAATGGTGACCACGTTTGATCGTCATAATTTGTTAAAGCTTGGACCACATCTGACTACACGCAATTTTTGCATACCTCTTCCCCTTTCAGTAGCAGTTCAGTTCAGAAACGTTCAGAAACGTCACAATTCAGAACGAGATAGAGGTATGGATGAAGGTACGGACAGTGGTCAGATGCGGTCCAACCCTAAGACTTAACACAAAGATCATCTGTCGACCTTCGAGAAGGAAGATCTGTGGCCAAAGGAAATCGTATTTCGTGAATTCCGAGGCAGAATGAAGCTTGTACCCACCCCCCGCCTCACCAGCGATGTTTCACGTCGCAGGCGATACGCTCTAATGAAATGTTATATATTGTATGTATTTTAGTTTTAAGGTAATATATTTTATGGATTGGTTATGTACTACTACCGTATTGTCTAAATTTAAATAAATAATAAAAGTCGAAGACAAACCGTTTCAAAATGTACCGGCCTGTGATGTAGTGTACCTGTGTTTCAGTGCCCTCCTGCAGTCTGGAGACAAGCGCGTGCGGCGGGCGCGCCACCATGTTGAACAGCTCCTGCGCCAGCTTGACGGCCGCCGCTCGCACCAGCCGCGACGATTTCTTGCCGAACCTGAGGTAAACATTCACGTCACATCACGTCCAGAACATAGGAGGGTAAGTATAATATCAGGCAATTTGTTTAGCAACGTATACCGTCCGAATCAGGATCAAACAAAAGATTCAGCATTACTTTAGGATCAGGAACAGAGACAGGTTAGCCTGGGCTTATAGTTACCGGTCTAGTCAGATTCCTAGTAAGAATCATGGTCCCTCGTGGTCAGAACAGCCTAAACTCAGATACGCCCGGTCACGACCGCACCATGTCACCGACACAATTCTCAATTCCCAATTCTCGATCCGGTCAGAGAGAGAGAGAGAGAGAGAGAGAGAGAGAGAGAGAGAGAGAGAGAGAGAAAGACGACACAATTCTTGATCCGGCCAGAGAGATAGAGAGAGACTGAAACACGATGACACAATTCTCAATCCGGTCAGAGAAAGACAGAGACACGATGACACAATTCTCGATCTGGTCAGAGAGAGCGAGACAGAGACACGATGACGTCATATACCGCCGCACACAGCCGGTTGCGATCCTGGGAAGCGACGCTCTGCGCGCTTGCAGAGAACGGTCCTCTGCGACGCGCGAACGTATCTGGTAGGTATAAAGACGGTAGTTACCACACAAAGACGTCGACGTGTCCGTCGAGTATGTAGACGTTGCGCGTGGCGAGCACGGAGCGCGCAAGCGGCGCTCCCTCCGGCTGCGGCAGCTCCAGGTATCCCATACCCAGCTCCACGCGGTACAGCCGCGGGGGGGTTATCACGAAGTCTTCAGGTACGTGCTCCTGCAATTCAAATACATTTTGGAATGATATAATGACAGTTAACTGATCAGTTACGTTAAACTGAGACTTATTATAATAAATTGGTAAAAAAATTGCAAGCATATATAAATCTCATATTTGAAGTCTCAGAGCGGCGGCAGGCGCAATGTCATGTCAATTAGGCCTTCATGAAGTTATGATGTTTAGTGCAGAAGATACCGCTTAAGAACATAAGGCCATCTGCTCTAATCTCTCTGCTTCCCTTTGCAAGTAAAGGTACTGTTAAGGTCGTCCAAAGTACCAACAAACAGGTTCCGCCAGTCAAGCTACTCTTTAAAAAACGAACAATGGTGTGGTTCATTTAGCTTCACTTGAGAGCCAGCTCCCATGTAGGCGTTACGTGGCGCCACCATCGTCTACATAGTCGCTTAACATATAATCATAAAATGTTGTCAGTATGAAAAATAAATGTATTTTATACCTTTGGTACAAAAGGGTTGTCCCCCTTATACTGCAGAATCTCCCAGAAGGCGCGCGGCTCCTTACCCGGCGGTTCGGCGATCAACTCCGCTTTGTTCTTCCTCTCTTCTTTGTTTATCTTCTCGGCGAATAGTCGCGCTTTAGATTTGAGGGTGTTTTTCGCTGTTTTGCCGTTCCTGAAACAATAGTTTTTCCATCAGACGAACTGTAAGCAACTCAAATTCGTCAGAAAAAAAAACACAATATTTATATTTTTTTACTATGGTAACTTCAGCTGAAACTGCAGTCACCAATGGTCGCTTCACGGCACGAATCGTAGCAACTCGCTTCCTGCGACCAGCAACCGCAAACCGCCGCCGCAAATGGATGAAAGAAAAGTAGCTGTAGAATAAACGGCATACTTCTCTGTCGTTACAATCCCGACCGATCGTCTCTTTAGGGGTCGTAGTGTGATTTAAAGTCCATTCGTCTCATACCACTGCTTTTCTGTTGAAATTTTAAAATAGTCCATCATATGCAGTTTTCATTTGCTAGGTCTATTTCATGGATATTTCACGACGATCCTTTTGGTGGACCGGCACCGGTTGCAGGTGGATGCTGTTGTGCAATCTGTCCCGTAGTGCTGTGCACATAGTTACCACAGGTATATGAGGAGGCCGGTGTCCAGCACGAACACGTATCTCGGGTCCAGGGAGTCTGCGTGGACCGGCACCGGCTGCAGGTGGATGCTGTTGTGCAATCTGTCCCGTAGTGCTGTGCACATAGTTACCACAGGTATATGAGGAGGCCGGTGTCCAGCACGAACACGTATCTCGGGTCCAGGGAGTCTGCGTGGACCGGCACCGGCTGCAGGTGGATGCTGTTGTGCAATCTGTCCCGTAGTGCTGTGCACATAGTTACCACAGGTATATGAGGAGGCCGGTGTCCAGCACGAACACGTATCTCGGGTCCAGGGAGTCTGCGTGGACCGGCACCGGCTGCAGGTGGATGCTGTTGTGCAATCTGTCCCGTAGTGCTGTGCACATAGTTACCACAGGTATATGAGGAGGCCGGTGTCCAGCACGAACACGTATCTCGGGTCCAGGGAGTCTGCGTGGACCGGCACCGGCTGCAGGTGGATGCTGTTGTGCAATCTGTCCCGTAGTGCTGTGCACATAGTTACCACAGGTATATGAGGAGGCCGGTGTCCAGCACGAACACGTATCTCGGGTCCAGGGAGTCTGCGTGGACCGGCACCGGCTGCAGGTGGATGCTGTTGTGCAATCTGTCCCGTAGTGCTGTGCACATAGTTACCACAGGTATATGAGGAGGCCGGTGTCCAGCACGAACACGTATCTCGGGTCCAGGGAGTCTGCGTGGACCGGCACCGGCTGCAGGTGGATGCTGTTGTGCAATCTGTCCCGTAGTGCTGTGCACATAGTTACCACAGGTATATGAGGAGGCCGGTGTCCAGCACGAACACGTATCTCGGGTCCAGGGAGTCTGCGTGGACCGGCACCGGCTGCAGGTGGATGCTGTTACCCGCACCGTGCACCCGGTACAATCTCGTCACGTAATGCTGTCAAACAAATAATCAACAACGTATTTATTAAGAAGATACTTGTAAAATTTGCTGCAACAAGTTTTGTCTCTAGCCTAGAAACAGACAGTATATATTAAGACTATATTCTATTAAACGTGTTTTCAGGTCTAGGATGATTTTGGTGTAATTGTGGAGTGTCAATTCCACCTATGACACCAGGAATACTTTAAAGTTGAATATTTGTAGGTAGTTACCGGGTCGTCGACAGTGAAGAATCCGGAAGGCGTGTGACTCCCCTGTATGTAAACCGGCGGCGTGGGGAAGAGAGCCAGAAACTCGGGGGTTTCGTCTCCCTGCTCGTGGCGCTGCGTCCGCTTCGCGCCGAGCAGATTTCGCAGGTTGACCGCGTGCATGGCTGCGCACGCGCCTTTATCTAACTAGAGGAAACAAGGCAGTCACATCCAGTCATGAGCAATACACAAATTGGAAATGGAAAACGGAAGCCCTCTTTTAGGGGTTTCTTGTCCGTTCTTCTCCCTGGATGGTCGGATAGGGTTTCAAAAGGCGTCAAACTTAGCGATAAGTACACGTTACCTTATGTTTTGAATATATTAGACGTTTTCTGGAAATAAAGTTTTTGACTTTGATTTTGAAGATATTATTTTGTGTTTGGGTTTGGTTTGGATTATTAACTATACTTCGGAGATATTTAAATAATTGGGATTTGTTTAAAATATACTTTTATTTATTTGATGCACATAAATAATTAAACGTAAAATGGATAAGTAAAGTCACATAAGTATAACAAATAAAAACGACTTCAGTCATCTCGTACTTTGGTAGAGAGGAGTAGCATTACTGTTGTTGTTGTCTATAGGCGGCGGGCGGTTACCACTTATAAAATCAAAATTGGAAACGTCAAGTTTTTATACAATCTTTGGAGGAGAAATGAAAAAAACCTTTATTTAAGTGAAATAAATAGTGCTGATATTTGCAAAGAGAAAAATTCTACTCACGGTGGCTTTCGATCCGATCCAGAAGTGAATATCCCAGGATAACTGTCCTTGTTCTTCCACGGATGTTTTAAGGACAATGTAGCAGTCTCCTTCGAAGAACTTACCATGCGCCACCTAGCGGAAAATATGTTTCTCTTAAAAAGCATATTTACTGATTTTAGCACAAACTCTACAGAAATAAGAATGGACTTAAATAAAATTTGGTCCTATGGTCATATTTGTGTAAAAATATTTTTAGATCCATCGAAAACGGATTCTGTGATGGTTATTTGAGTACCTTTTAATGACTATATGTTTGATTGATACTTGTACTACTGGTAAATAGAGGTTGATGCTTAACATCAGGTGAGCCATTTTGCTCATTCCAAAACATAAAACATCTATTGTTTTTTCGACCAGCTTAAGAATAGAATAGAATAATCATTTATAAAAAAAAAGAATACAAAAAAAACTTAATACAATTTACGTAAATTAATAAAAAAGTTGTTTATTTCTTCTCCTTCTCGTCATGGTTTACAATATTAAGTGTTAGATCTTAAGGTTATAAATTCATAATCCTACCTAATAGGTATTATAAATGCGAATGTGACTTTCTTTGTTACGTTTTCACGCTTAAGCCGCTGAAACGATTATAATGAATTTAGATATAGAGATAGATGGGACAATGCAGCCGGTTATAGGCTAATAAAAAAAAAATGTTGAGTAGTATGAAAGTTTCGTGAATGATTTCTGTATCGATCAACAACCAGAATTGGTTGACAAAAAGCGAAACCGCGGGTAAAAGCTAGTAATCATAAATTCTACTAAAACACAAGTGAAGTGACTAGCGGTGGTTGATTAAACTGAGTTGTGTATCAAAGGGCGATCTTATCGTATAGCTCGATTTCCCCCAGACAAGTAACAATTACCTCATCAACGGGCGCCGGTATAAAATTCTCTATCTCCCAGAGCTGCAGGCCAGGCGCCTGCCCCGTCTCCTCGTCGAAGAACTCCGAGTAGTCTAGCGGTGGCTTCTCTAAGCTCTCGTCCCAGCGTTTTGGCCTAAAACATTACATAACAACTACATATAGAGTGCTGCAAGTCACCAATACCTGTTGTAGTCGATATTCTTTTAAGCTAGTGACAGCTATAATAATAAAATTAATTCATTGCCAGAATACAGGCTGTTGTCAGATGATAAATAATAAGTTGTGTCACTATATTCTTCCACTCTGAAGGGCTGAGCAATTATACTTTTTTTTAATTATAAGTGAAATTCTCTATTACATGGTATTGCAAAATGTTATTAAAATACTACTTAATTACGTTTTTATAGTTAAAATACTCGTCAATACTATAGAAGCTAAAAGGAAGAGGTTACCACGTAACACTATGTGGACTCATTTTCTCGTTCCATAACTTGTATAAGTTAAATAACGTAAATAAAGATATGTCAAAACTAATTGAATTGGATTTGAATTTTTTTTGTTGACAAACGACGACATTTATATGTAAATTTCGTTGTGTTAATCCAGGATATGAGCTACATTGATACCAAATTTCATCCAAATCCATTCGGCCGTTTGAGCGTGAAAAGAGTTATGAACATCCATACATACAAACTTTCACGTTTATATTAGTAGGATGTAAGTGATGTACTTGAGTTCGCTGTTCTTTGGCTCGGGCTTGTGGTCGCTGTGCTGCGTGTTGGCCTGCTCCTGCATACCGCGCAGGATGATGGCGGAGCCGCCTTGCTCCGGCTCGGGGCGTCCGCGACGCAGCCGCATCTTGCGCGCTATCGGGTCCGACTTCACGCCTACGTAAACATTATAAAACAATAAAAAGTCAAAAACTTCATTTCCATAGAATTCATAAAGAAATAGTTTGGAAACGTCAATAATATTCAAACATAAGGTCACACGTACTTATCGCAAAGTTTGACGCCTTATCCGACCCTCCATGGGGAAGAACAGGAAGAACATTAATATATTACTTACTGGTAGGTGTAGTAGGCTCGACAGCATTGGCGCCTGCTAGCTGCAACTGCGCTTGCAGCGAGAAGTCAATATTGTAGTACTGGACACCAGATCCTCTCGCGCGCTCCACGGGCTTCGGTGGCATTACTAGGTCAGGGTTTCCGTGGAGTTGAAGACTTTCTAAATCGCTGAGCAGGTGTACCGCGTCTGGTAATGTTATAAGCTTGTTGCAGCTCAAGTTGAGCTTCTTCAGGGAGCCGCATCTAGAATAAGAGGAGATTTTACTAATATAACTGATATTTACCAGTATTTTGGGCGCTCGTCGAACAGTTAGTGTGTGAATTCAATCAGGTTTTATTTGTTTTCAAATGCAATAAATTTCTTGCTATTTTATTCAAATTTACTAGAAGTTCTGCGCTGGCCTACATACAGGATATTTTACTATTTTATTAAAATAACTAAAACAAAATCGTAACATGGCTTCTGTAGCTCTATTACTTAATTTTCGCTAGTCAAGCTGTATTTTGCTTTAAATTTACTAAAGCGACAAATATATACTAAAAAATTCTAACCTGCACAATCCTTCTGGGATCATCTCCAGCATATTATTGGCGGCAGAAAACACTTCCAAGTTGCCCAGTTTACCGATGCCCGACGGAATGCCTTCAAAGTCCAGCTTATTGTCGTCAACGTGGAGTCTCCTTAAGTTGGGCAGCTTGCACAGAGACGCGGGGAGTGATGTCAGGTTGTTGCGGGAGAGATTCAGACATTCCAACTTCTGCCAAGATTCCATTGCTGCGGGTTTTGACAGTGACGTATGTAGATGATGCTGTGTAGCATCGGATTGACAGGCCTCATAGCTCAGTAGGTAGTAACTCTGCCTTCTGCGCTTTAGGTCGTGGGTTCGATTCCCACCCAGTACAAACATTTGTGTCACGAATATAGATGTTTGTTCTGTGTCTGGGTGTTAATATGTATTTACAAAAAAAGTATATATGGAGTCTACTAGTTGTCTTTTTCCCATAGTACAAGCTATGCTTAGTTCGGGGCTAGATGGCGTTGTGTGAATTGTACACCAATATAAACAAAAAATATAAATCAATTTTCAGTTTTGGGAACAGTCAGCTTAAGATATGAAGTTTTTTAACAATGTGGTGAAAATACGAATGTAAACGGACACTACAGACAAAATTCATTCTTACTTCGAGCAAACAAAAGTTTTAATGCAGTCTCAAGGACCAATGAGAGTGTGGTGAATCAGTAGTACAGACATCCGGTTTCAATCCGGAGGTACCTGGTTCAAATCCTGACCGCTGACGTTTTCAGTTGCAAAACTTATGTGCGCATGTTCTAGAACGGGTAAAGGAACATCGAGAGGTAACCGGCATGTCCTAGGGTTTCCATACTCAAAGTGTGCTCCGCGGAGCCCTAGGGCTCCACAAAGCCTCTGTAGCGGCTTCCCGAAAATACTGATCGACTCCAAGTCTCTTATCAAGCCTGACATCAAACAATTGATGACGAGTAAAATCAAATCCATACCTCCTATGTTCATGTCAAGTAATATGACGATAATTCATAAAAAATACACATTAAACCATTTTTGAATATTTTAGGCTCTGTCAAATATTCTGATTTCCAAAACGGTTCCGTTGCTGAATAAGTAAGATTAAGATTAAGATAATTAATTAAGATAATATTATATATATTATATATTATTATTATTCTTATTATTATTTATTATTAAGATTTTTATATTTTGATTTTATTTTTGTTTTGTAATAATAATAATGTAATTTTGATTTAATTTTAGTGTAATATGAATTAAATGTTCGAAATAAAATGATTAATAATAATAAGTTTGATTACCGCTGTCCTCGGGGGACAAAAACTCGTTACATGATGACATGTATCTAGTGCACTAGCGGAGCCTTTTTAACTTTAATCCTTTCGCGTGAGAGGTAGTGCCAAAAATAGTAGCAGTAATTGACGACATATATTTTAGATTTAATATTTACTACTACTAATTGTAGTAATTTAAAATGTGTCTTCCAAATCTAATAATCATTGTTTTTGATGACTGTTAGTTTCCTTTAGTGGCCAAGAGATGGATTAAACAGCTCACCTGGTTTTAAGTGTAAAGCAAATTTACAAATTGGTTTGCTATGCAATGCCAACTCATAACAAAAAAACTATATAATTTACGCACATGTTACGAGACAGATTAGAATCGGTGACACTGAGATTGAAAGGCGAATAAAACATTATACCAGTCACTTGTAAATCTTCACATCAATCTTCTTAACAAGGATCATTTAATTTTACTCACACATTTCAGTGCCAGACTGACCAGAAATGAGGTTGCACAGAATGGGCCCAGATCTGAATGTTAGGACCGTAACGCAATAAAATCTCGGCATGATATGTTGCACTTGATTAACCAACTGGATACATGCATAAGTACAAGAGAGGACATCTTATATTGCAAAGTATTAGCTCTGCCTTTTGCGCTTTAGGTCGTGGGTTCGATTCTAACCAGAGACAAATATTTATGTGGCGATTATATTTGTTTGTGACTGGATGTTACATATTATAAACACCATCTAACCCCACACTAAACATAGCTTGTACTTAGGGAATTAAATAATTTATAGAATACTTTTTATTTATACATAGGTATTTACACCCAGACACAGAACATCATCACACAACAACACACAAATATTTGTCCTGGGTAAGAATCGAATTCACGACCTATAGCGCAGACGGCAGAGTTACTACCAACTGAGCTGTGAGGCCATTCCAAAAGAAATTAAGAATTACGTGCGTCTTATAAACGTGTGCGAGTTGGAAGATCGAATTACATGATAAAAACGGTTAGCGCTCAATGGCCATGACTTACCAAGTTACAAACACTGTATAAGGCATAAAACAAGACAGTAATAAAATACACATCAACGACAGATAAATCTATATACGGCTAGAAAATGAAATCAAACCATCGAGGCGTGAAAATATATGCAAGTGAAAACTAGATGATTGAATGCGATCTGTAATTATTACGAGCATTATTGATTGTTGTCAGAAGAATTAGAAATGTACGTTTTGCAGTCAGTAAATTCCTATCTACTCAATACACAGTGGTTCCATTATTTTTTTAAATATTTTTTTTTAATTATTTCAGTTCCTAGCCTGGTCCTTTAGAAGGCGTTAGCGGAGCTGAAGCCAAAACTAAGAGGCACGTTTATGAAAGAAAGAAAGAAAAAAAAAAAAGAAAAGAAAATGTGATGAAAATGTTTATGTGCATTTATTCCGGAAAGATGGAGGGAAGATAGTAAAGCTATTATATAAATCATTGAGAGTTCGGGACTATCGCAGTTGATAAAATATGTTATCATTATTAAGAATTAACAATAAATGCACTTTAAGCGACGATTTTTATTGCAATATTTGTCACATTGCTATAAGACAACAGTAACACGAAATCGAAAAGTCAGTAAAATAATATGAATGTTTTCTAGACAGCTATTTAACTTATAAACTAAAAACTCTTGTTAGAGAAAGACATTTTTTCCCTCTATCAAATGACTTTTAAAGCTCAGGAAGACTGTAAGGAAAACTAAATCAGATGAGACCTAAGATACAACCTAGAAAACACAACTCACTCATCTGATTCAGGAGACGAGGTAATAAAGAGTGCTTGCGATTGGCCCACTCGAGGTCAGATATTAAATGTGCGCACTATTATGTCATTCAGTGTATATTATTAAAAACAAGTAATGATATTGTTAAGTGAATCAGCTTTTTTTTTTTCAGCTAATTTTTAGTAGGTGTCGAACTCTTGCCAAGTTCGTCCGAGGAAGTACTGCCACCACAACCATTTCTGTGTCAACTTGCTTTGTTTATATTGCCTTAGTCAAACTTCAACTTACCAGCAGATATATCAGCGATTTCATTGTCACTAAGATTCAATCTCTTTAAGTTGAGCAGCGAGTAGAGTGCGTCCGGTACTTTAGTCAATGCGTTCTTGGAGAGATCCACGTCAGAGAGGTTGGACAGAGTGTCTAGGGAAGTAGGCAGGTTCGCAACCGTACGCTGCGTGTTCCGCATGTGTAGAGTCACCAGGCTCTGCAGTGAGGGCAGTTGCCTGTTGGAATATATACACTAATAATGACTCTTAGCACAGAACATAAATCAATAGAAAAATATATATTCATATATAATCAAGTATCATCATACATATATATATAGCTATATATATATAATATATAAATATATATATAATATATAAATATATATATATAACATATATATTGAACTTGCTGTGCCCACAGATTTGTGCACTTTGAAGTTGAAGTACTAATAAATGATACATTATTATATACTAATAATAATATATACTAATAAATAATAATATCAAGTAATCAAGAGTAGCCTATGTTACACCTTATAACATCTTTCTTCAGTGAAAGTCCAGTCAAAATCAATCCAGCTGTTTCAGATATTAGGCAGGAAAACAGAAATTTTATTAACAGTTCATTTGTTAGCAGTTTCATTCTTACCTCATCATATCTCAACAATCTGTTATTTTGAAATTCCAAACAGACAATCCATTTTTATTTGTTTTATAGATGTACAGATTGAACCCAAACATTTCTCTAGGACAGAACAAGGTTCAATATTCAATATTATTTTATGTTCTAAAATCAATTATTTAACATAGAACAACTTACCTCAACTGAAAAAGTCCAAGAGGGTTGTCATTGAGTATGAGGGTCTGTAGGTTCACTAGTCTTCTAGTCTGAGGGGGCAGAGTCTCCAATAAGTTGTTGGACAGGTCGAGGAATAGTAGATCTGTGAGTTGCACAAATAGTGTGGGTGGGATGCTTTCTATTCTGTGAAATATATGATTAATTATAGGATTTTGTCAGGTTTCACTTACCAGCTTGTTTCTAAACCTCTCTTACAGAAGGTGTTACAGGAATCAAGCTTTATTTTTCTATAACATGAGGATAAACACTTTTTTTTTCATAAATATGGTAAGATAGTAATACATATTACAGTAAATTTAAATTGTAATTCTGAATTATTTTTACAGTCCTAATAGTACTTACTTGTTGTGACTTAGATTCAAAACTAATAAAGATTTGGCTTTTTCCAGTCCTTCAGGGACTTCTTTGAGTCGATTATGGGACAGATCCAAAGTAGTAAGGTCTTCCAATCGGAACAGTTCAGCAGGAATCCCGGAACTCTTCACTTTGTTGTGCCTCACATTCAGAGAACGCAGGCATTTCAATTCTGTGAGTTCACCAAATAGTTTCTCTAGGCTGTTTTTCTTCAGAGATAAATTTTCCTAAAAATAACAATATAATAAAGTAATGTAACAATAACACTAGAGTAAACAATAAGGTTTAATTAGAATTATATTTAAATTCTGGTTAAAGGATTAACAGTATATAACCAGTTGCAAACAAGGAAAGTTTCACAGTAAACTTACCAATTTCATAAGTTTCCCTAATTCCTCAGGTATTTCTTTCAAATTAGTTTTATCCAGCCTCAGCCATTGAAGGCCTGTCATATACCGAATTGCATCGGGGAATTTATCATCCTAAAATTGAAGGAATCATTAAAATTCATACAAAATTAGAGAAGAACACAGGAGGTTAGATTATGATATCATCCTCCCAACTGATAGTAAAGTTTACTTGATACATACACTGAAATCGTTACACGTAAAGTCTACGCCACGTACGAAAGGCAGTAAGCCCGTATTAGCCATGTTTACAATGAACTAATGGTATAAAGTAAAATATACATTGGTATTTTACTATTATTACTACAGAAACAGAAAATAGTAAGGCACACTGAGAAATGAACTGTCAAATATCAAGTGACAAATTGACATTGAAATACAAAAGTGGCGGTTTCCACAGATTAAAATTATCCAAAAACGTTCATCAATATAACCGGAATGCTCTCCCAGGCGCGCCTTGTTCATTAATCGACTATACATGTAATATAAAAAAAATACTTTTATTTTCATAGAAGTGTGATTGATTCAATGTTCATTTCAATACCTACTTAATCAAATAATTATTGTGTGATGTATACTTCAAAAATACTACCTTCACACGTTCCCAGGCGCCGCCGCGCCGTTACGTACGTAGCAACAGCAACACTGGGTACATAGCGGAAGCAAACCATAAAAATTATTTCAACCATCGAATATAAATCAAAATATATTTTTTTTAGTTACTTAGTATTTTATAGTAGTTATTCATTTAAACTTCTTGAAAAAAAAAGGATGCCAAAAATATAAATTGCTAAACTTGTGTTTAAAACTATCAGCATCTAGTTATAATTTTGAGTTGTTACCATAACTGTAATTCCAGTTACAGGCACATCTTAAATATAACATATGCTATGAAAGTATATATTTATATAAAAATAGGTCTGTAACCCATCTGGGCTTTTATATCTAAGGGTTGTGCAGGATGTGTGAGATACTTTGGTCACGTAGAGGATGGATAGTTTAGTCGGGAGAGCCTGAATTAGGAGAATATGTTATTTTTAAGTTATTTTTGGATTGTTTTTTTTTTATAATTTCTTTGTGTACATTGTTTTTATTTTTATGTTTCCCTTCTGCTAATTGTTATATAATGTATTGTGTGCTACTTGAGTAAATAAATGTATGTCTATGTCTAATACTTTAGCCAATTTGGCAAAGTACCAACTACTTAAAAAAGGCCGGGTCAAAGGTACCCGTAACTGATCAGCATGCCTGACATATTTGATGGATTGAGTGAAGCGGTTAAAATCGTAGCGTGTGGCAAATGGCCACTGGCAATCCGTAGTTTCTGGCTACCCCTTAGGGAAACAGGCGTAACTGTGCACTTTTATTTCAATGAAAAAATTCGCGCTAGTTAGCAAATAAACCAGATTGTTATTTCTAACGACAAGAATTTATTTTTCTTTCTAATAATCTATTTACATTTCTGTTATGTATGTCTCCGTATTAAATCGAAATTGTGTCATAAGACTAGTCCAGATTCAAAGAAATATATTTTCTTAACAGTTTATTTCTAATAACAAAGCTCACCTATGTTTTCACAAATGACTAACACACATTCAAAAATTATATTTAACAGTAACCTAAACCATTGATAGGAATTGCAAGAATTTGAGTAGATGAATTGGTTCTAACCTTGGATTTGGTACGTCCAAGTTGATAAAAATGCATTGGAGGGTCAGTATATGAGTACAATTCGAAAATTACTTAAAATAGACTAAACATTAAAGCATACAGGTTGTATTCCTATAGGACTGATTTTATTGCGATTATTCAATGTCCTTGTTTTTGGTTCTATCGTGGCATTGGCGGCATGCTCGGCATCGGTCCCGATAACGCGGTATTAGTGCCAAGTAACACCTGGAACATAAAAAAACATTAAAAGTCAAGTCAAGTGTTTTGAGCACAATCAACCTGGTAGTGAATTGGTTGGGACTACAGATAACTGGAAACGGTTTTGCCTTGTATTATTTACATATTTCTTTGTAAATTGTTTATATGTAAATTTTACAGGCCTCACAGGTCAGTTGGTTGTAACTCTGCATTCTGCGCTGTAGGTCGTGGATTCGATTCCCACTCAGGACAAACATTTTTATGATGAATGTTTGTTCAGTGTCTTGGTGTTAATATGTATGTACATATTTACAAAAAAGTATATAATTTATTCTACTAGCTCTCTGGATCCCATTGTACAAGTTATGCTTATTTTTGGGCTAGATGGCGCTGTGTGAATTGTCCACCAATAATAATATTATTATTATTATTATTATAAATTAAATTAGAATATAATATATTTTTATCAAACATTTGTTGTTTATTTGATTATTATTTCCCTCTTAGCTTTTTAGATTTAAGTATGGTGAGAATTAAGGAACCTTGACTGCATTCCTGTATATGAATAAAATGCTTTTCATCATATGATGAAATAAGCTATATAGCTTAGTGCTTTCCCCATGTTATGAACACTGCAACATGAAATATGTTTACACTATCTTAGAAACTTATTATAAAACAGTTTGAGACACACTTCACATTCAAGTAATTTGAAGTTAATACAATAATTCACAGTACCAGCAGAAATAGTGAATTATCTGAATTTTTCACCTGTTTCTGTTGTGACTTTTCCATCTCAGCCATCTGGGCTCGCTCCACCTCAAATATGACAGGAGCAAAGAGGATGACTGAAGAGCTGGCAACCACCCACATCACTGAGCGGGAAAGTCCATATAGTGATTTAATTCCACACCTGTAGAAATCGTTCAATTCATATTAATTTGTTTAATAGTTTCAGAGTATTATAACTGTCTGTAATATGATTGGAATTAAACTATTTTTCGTCTAAAATAATGTTTTACTTCAAATCAAAAACTTCACCATAAGAGTTCATAAATATAATTTTAATTTGTATTATAGGTAGTTTCCTTTACTTTTATTTAACTTTGACTTCTAGTGGTCCACCAATTTTAATTGAAAATGATTATTTCTATTTTTGTCTTTACTTGTGCAGATCTGTATACATGATTTTATGATTTAGTAATTAGTGTAAGAAAACCACTCTAATTTATTCCATACATAAATAGATACAAACCATGTCTTAGTAGAAGCAGTGTAGGCTCCATTTCTCACACATTGGGGGAACATTTCAGTTAGTCCCCACAGCCTCTCTGACAATGTCTCGTCAGGTTCCTGTATAATCAATATTATCAGCTAATGTACCAAATAAATGCACACATCACTTTATAAATTTAATATCCATAATTAAAACATACAAAACTAAAAGATAATCTGAATTAATTTCAAATCCATAACCATATCTGAAACCGGTATAATATTATTCATAATATCCCTGGTATGCTGCTGCATTCAGTTTTGAAAGGTGTTGTCGTTGGTGAAATTACAGGCACTGAGTCATTCCACCTTAACACCTCAAAGTTACGTTCTCAGTATAACGTGTAACACAGTCTTTCAATAGCTTGAGGAGGACCTCACGATGGAGATTTAGTTATGAGCAGAGGTTTAAGGTTGTTTGAAGAGGCTGAATCTTAGCGATAAGACCACCCATTGTGTGCGTATCTTAAGTAGTTCTAATGTTTGTACTGCATTTTGATGGTGTACTACTTAGCATCAGGTGAGTTATCTTGGTCATTCTGTAACTTATTCACAAAGAATAAGCATGAAGTCCCAAAGAGGAATAAGACTATATCTTGGTTTGTTTAAAACAGGTGTTTTCTTGGCATCAAACTAAACTAAAACTGATGTAGGGAATTGTATTTAGTATAAGTCTGGCACATTATTTATTTGACTGTGATAGAGGTTTTAAAAAGTTAGTCCATTTAGTATTTTTATCCAAACTTGCACTGGCATTCTCATACACCTGGGATTAAATTTAACTGAAGAGAATACATACTCACATCATCATACTCTTTCAGAGGGCCTGAACCGGCTGGAAGGATCTCTGTCGGTGATGCTCCCACCTGGAACAATTGAGCCAAAATTAAATAGCCAAATACAATTAAGAAGAAATCGGATGCATAGGTTATAGTCCTGTGTGTATATAAGTACATACTTATATACACACACAAATACAAAAATAATGCTTATTAAGCTTGTGAATTAAAAAACTTTATAACCTACATTTTTATGCACTGATTACGCATTGTACTAATAATTTATTTTTAACTTAAAATTGTTATAGTTACGTGCATAAATACTATTGATTTATTGCGAGATGCGAGTTAGAACGTCCGAGGTATACCAATTTGAAATATGGAACTTTATTGATTCCTTTGTCACTTTCTTCACACATTCACACATGATTGCTAAATCGTATAACCTATGAGTACGTACCGAGGGGAACCCAAAGGCTTCCAACTCCGTTGTCGAAGGGCTCGCAGAATCCATCGGTCTACGTTCTGGAGTATCACCTTTACTCGCCGTCAAAGATTCCATACCACTATCATTTTGATCTAGGTCATCCGTTAAATCCATATGCTAAGTTTTCAATTATATTCTCCTAGTATAATAACTCTGTAGGCCGCTATTTCAAAGGATTCGGATTTTACTGGGTTGGATAAAATTCAACATGCACCAGTGAAACCAACCTCGCCAAAGGATTATGTATGATTATGAAGGTATAGAAGGGATGGCAAATATATGATCGATATTCATCGATTTTGTGGATGGAAACATGTGAGCGTGAAAACATCGAATGTTTAAACATCGATACAAGTCTGTATGGATTTCCGATGTATCGCTAACTCGATTTTGTCATCAAACGGCCTTAAAAACGGCGTTAGACGGTTTTTACTTTCTTACGGAATGACTACCTTAGTACTGTTATGTGATGAAAAATTTCTGCCCAAATTGATGACAACGAGCACATCTTCGACGGCTTGAACAACCAAGCATTTCTATAATATATTTAGAGCCACAAACCTGGTGGGCCCACGTTGCTTGCATCTGTAAGTGATTACCCTTTGAATCCCTACACGTGTCCCCCGGGTGGTGCGAAAGCAGCAACCCAAAGTAGCAGTAGAACTTGTGCCATGTTCTTCCGGAGAAGTACTGCTACTACAACTGGTAATCTGCCGCCAAACAGTGATGGACTCGTGTTGCTGTGTTCTGGTGGAAGGGTGCTGGTGAAATTTCAGGCGAAAATGAGACGTAACATCCCCATCTCGAGGCGATTTTCGCAACGCATTGCGACTTAAGTCATCTCGTACTTTAGAGGAGAGGACTTAAGTTGTATTGCTGTTCCCTATGGGTGGCGGTTACCACTTAACATCATGTGGGCCGTCAGCTAGTTCCCCACGAGAATCACATAAAAAAATATATTGCGGTTGCCGAAACTGGCCAGGAGAATATCATAATCATCAAATAGATATAGATACGAGATCAGATTATGACCAACACTGATTAGTTACGCAATTACTCGCTCAACGTTAACCCGCTCCCCCAAAACTTTAAATTTGTATAAACATAAAATTTAGGTGACATCACAATTTGACCTATTGTGTCCTTGCTCCAAATATTGATGTGAAGTTTATTATACATCGCTGGTGCTACTAGTCGAATCACTTGTCACTGGTTCTTTCGTGTTGTGAAAGGATTTAAAGTGCGCCTCAGAGGGGCTCCTTTCGTGCACTTGATACATGTCTCCGATTCTTTGGTTCTAGGTCATGTCGGTTTCCTCACAATGTTTTCCTTCACGGTTTTGAGAACGTGGTATCACTCACGCAAATTTATCAAGACAAAGAACTCACTGGCGAACGTAGGTATTAGAACCAGTGACCTCCAGATTGAAATTCTTCAGGGTCTGTACCTCTGGGCCAACACGCTCTCATATCGATGGTTATTTAATGATATTACAGTCGATAAATCTCGAAAAAAACTTCCTCCACGGACATCCCTAGTGATAAGCCGGTTGAGTCACAGACTATAAAGAGCTATATTGAAGAGCGAAGCCAGAAGAAAAAAAAGCGAATGACAGTTTACGAAAGGTTGATAACAAAGCAAGAATGACGAGGGTTGCCACTACATATGAAATGACTATAGTCTCAAAGCATCAGGGTTCGCAAGGGTACAAACTCTTAAGTCTTATATGTATCTCAAAGCTTATAAAATTATTTTATTATCCAAAGGGATCCAGAAGAGGTAATCAAACATCACATTATACTTACGGGTACCACTCAAGGGCACACTATGAACATCTCTAACATAAATTATATTCACACAAGCTTACCCAAAGTCTCACACATAGGCAACAAATCATTAGCAACTAGTCCGACCAAATGTTAGATGCAGATTTTTGGATATAGATACGGTACTGTCTTCTAAACTTATATTTATTTCCACATATTCAAAATGTATGATCTTGCCTAAGGGACATTAATGCCAACGTTTCTTATTCAGTCTGTTCACCCTAGTCTAGCGTGGATTCTCGGAGACACGATTCCGCATTCTGCCTTAGCATGAATTTTTAGAGTAGATATAGGTACTATGGAATAACTGAAAAAGTTTGCTTCTGCGTTGTCTGTAATCATTTTGCATAGAAACTAGTAAGTATCGCTACCAAGCTCCTGCTGCTACAGGAGTGTATGCTCTCTGCTAGCAGCTTCAATCCAAATACTTAATATACTAAACTGGGGACTATCGGTATAGCCGTGGTACTCCGGCATCTGCAATACTACAAACCATTACTGACGCATCTTTAAATAGGTTGTTATGAAAGGTCAGTGAATACAATCTTGTCTGTCAATAACGTAGTTTATGTTGCTAGGAATAGAATAAGTAAATATATTACTTGGCATTCCGTTGGAGTACTGCATGAACAAGGTTCGTCGCCTGGCATTTTGAAATCAATTGATTGAGCTACAGCTAGAATAGTAGATGATAAATCTCCAAATAAATAAAAAAATAAATAGCTTTGTTTATAAGATTGTCAACACGAAAGACAACTAAGTCAAAAGTACTTTTGAATCCAAATTAAAAGGTGAATACTTTTTGTTGTAATCTTGACTACCTTCATGTTAACAAAATTGCCTGTTATAATAATTAATAAAATGTGAGTTGAATATCAGAATTATTTAACCCGAGACCCTAACTTGACCGGGCACGGTTTCCTCTAACTTAATTTTACCTTAATTAACATTCTTACACTACTACATCTGAATCTTTAATATCACATCTCTGTGCTAGAGCTTTAACGTTCGGTAATTCGCAAGCATCATTACTATATAGTGACGGGCGTCCTTTTCAAACAGCTGTGATTTTATGTAAGGTCTCAAACGTTCTAAATATACGTTATCAAAGATATTATCACAGCAATTTGCAAGCGATATTATCGATCTTTACAAACGCACCTGTAAGGTAAAGGTTATATTTCCTCTTAGCCATTCACATTTCCTTGAGCATTCTGTCATCCACCCGCGCCTCAGGTAGCGGTAACATAATCAATAATCAATTGTCGTTCGTTAGTTTTGTTTTTGTCAGCATTCTCAATTAAGCACGCTTGATATAAGCAATGTTTTGTCTGTGTGTAGGGTCTAAAATATAAACAATATAAAGCCAAACTGAAATTTTGCATAGAAATTAGCGCACATCCAAGAGAGTTGAATGGATGGATTCTACATATATAGTTAAAAACAGTAACAGTCAGAGTCAGCTGCTTTCGTCGTTGCCTCGTTCTCGCTTTTCTCATTTTTAGGGCAAAGAGTATTTTTGGTGGCAACACCACAACATAATGTTTTTTACCACATTACAATTTTAGGAAAATCTGTAATCCAGTGCTAAACTAAAAACAAATTTCGAGATTACGGTACATGTTTATTAGTTAAATTATTATTACATTGTTTATTTCTATATTAGCTTAACTTAGAAGTCAGCTGGTATTTTAATTAGGTGCGTAGTCAAATTGCCATTACGCTAGGCTTCCAGATATATTTCATACAAACAAATGTAAAATAGCGGTCGCAGACAAGTTCTTTTCAAACTCCCAACTTCAAGGCGATATATTCAAGGTAAGTGTATCTTTCTTATAATTGACTCTACCAACCTAACCGCGTAGTTACGAACTGAGTTCAATAGTACTATACTGAATAAATCTACACTGGAAGAAATATACTTGTAAATCTGTGACCTAGGAAAATCACTATTTTCAACAGAGCTGAGATAACCTCACAAGAAATATCATCAAAATATCATTGGTCTAACAATACCTATGAGCGCTAAAGAAACAACAAATAAAACCGTACCAAAATGAAAATCATCTTTGATAAATATAAATTAATCACTATAATAATAATACTGTAATATATTACTGAATTTCATCAAAAATATTATTGAAAACACCTTACATTGTTACTAAAAGACCAATAATTAAAATAATATGTAGTAAATACATAAGACTTAATTTTCATACTGATTTGCTTACCATTGATAAATAACAAGATGATCATTTTACCAGTGGTGTGTATTATCACCTGCATTTGACTTTTCCTTGTATGTAGCCCTGGTTATAAGCGTTATTAGGAAATGAGGTATCAATTATGTAAATTAATGTGTGGACATTGCTTCCCTATGATAACCTTGCTTACATATTGCAGATAAAGGCATGAATGGAATTAATTTTGTTATTATTTCCCTCTCCATATTGAGAAATACAGTCTGTTATCAACTACTTCAGCAAGTAGGATGAATCCCATCCAGAATTTTAACCAAAATTATGCGGATTTTTACTTCATTGAAAACAGTTGCTTTTTAGTAGTAGTGTTTGACCACCCGACCCCTTTACGAGAGCATTAAGTCTTGGATTCTGCCTTCTTAGGTATGGGAAGACAGTTTCTATTGTATTGAGCCTGTAACTTTGAGAAGTGGAATGTGTCACCTGCCTGTAATTTCAACCGCAACCAGAACTTTCTATCCAGAACATAATGCCGAAATAGCTGCGGTAACAGAACTTCCCTTAACAAACTTCACATACATTCAACTATTCAAAAACCATTTTACTGCCACCAAGCAGCAATATGCTCACAGTACTGTGTTTCTATTAGAGTGGGGTGGGTGCCTTTGTAATTACAGGCACATGGAACATTCCATCTCCAAGTCTCAGAGTGATAGGTGCTACATGATTGTAGCTATGAGCAGAGTATACTTAACATCACACTGACCATCTGGCCTTATTTAGATTAAAATCCTATATATTTTACTAGCTTTCATTTGACTATATATCACCTGATGTTAAACAACTGTGTAGCCATTGGTGGCACAACGCAACACCTGGATCTAGCTCTCAAGTTACACTACTGGAACACTGTTAGATCTGGTTGTTGTATTTCAATGAGGCTAGGCATTTTTCTCAACACAGTCTAACTACTATGGTTTCGTCACATGTCACTCTTCACCGGAAGCTTGAGCTTATTGGATAACCCACAACCTACTAATCGTCAGTTGACGTCAATCCAAATTTAGCCTTCATCACTTCAAATAGTAGCTAGTATCAAGCTACTTTAATTACTATTATATGAATCTCTTTGGCGGAATGTGTGGAAGTACTTGGGGGAGATCTTTGCCCAGTAGTGTAATATAAATAATCTCCCTACAACATTATAAGGGATCTTAGTAGTTGTTTGTTGCGAGACTGATCGCTCGCGGTACCTAGACAATACGAGAATAATGTTATCGGCTTCGAATGTATACTCTACTTGTACTTGGTACTTAGTGTGTTTATGGTTATCTGTTTTTATGCTCGTAAAATTGACTAGAACCTAGTTAGTCAAACAGACCATAGGGTTAAAAACAGTATTAGATACGTAACAATATATTTTGTTAGATAAATAAATAAAATAATGGAGGAGAAAATCCTGGAGGCAAAATATAATGCTATTCTTACTTGGTGGTGAAATACGTTTGCACCCTCTAAATACGACTCATGAAAATGAATCATGCCCGCATAAGCGTTCTAGAGAGAAGGAAGGGTTAAACCCTTCCTTCCCTCTTTTCTGCGAGACAACTTTCTTGAAGATGGACAGTTTTGCCTCCCAACATAGTCGGCCATCTACTGAGATCGGGTTTGTTTTTTTTTAAATAGGGGTGCGTGATAAAACCGCATTCCACGCGGACGAAGTTGCGGGCAACAGCTAGTATATACATTTAATACATATTTACACTCAGACACAGAACAACCTTCTATGTTTGTCACTCAAATGTTTGTTCTTGGTGGGGATCTAACCCACGACCTACAGCGCAGAAGGCAGAGTTACTACCAACTGAGCTGTGAGGCCAACGTATAAGCGAGTTATAACGTAGAATAGAATAGAATAGAATAGAATTTTTTTTATTTGACACGCACATACATATACATTGAAAATAAAATAAATTGAGTTTTGTTCCTGGCGTGGTCAAATGACGAGCTTTATTAATAATATAGTTAAAATGACTAAAATGCTCATATTGCTTGACCTGAGTTGTAATTATTTGCGTTTTTTCCAATGTAATTAATGTTAAAAAATGCACTTAACAACAGGTTCTATTTGAAATTATAATTTTAGTAAGATTGGCTGACGTTAGTACATAGCTCTGTAAGAGATAGCTAAAAATATCTGTCTACAACCGTTGGGGTTTAATTATAATTGTTTGCATTGCCAACTGGACAGCTGAAATTTTTCACAGAATATTAATCTTTGTCAGTGTTACACTTTTTGCTTTATAATCGACTAGCTGCGCCCCGCGGTGTTCCCCGTGGTGAGTAAGTCAACCCACGGAAACACAAAACTTTTCCGGAATCAAAGTAGCCTATGTGTTAAACCAGGATATAAGCTATCTTGATACCAAATTTCATCCAAATCCATTCAGCCGTTTGAGCATGAAAGAGTAACAAACATCCATACAAACAAACTTTCACGTTTATAATATTTGTAGGATATTAGTAGGATTCTAGGTGTCTCAGGTGTGATTTTAATAATTTGAAAATACTTGCTCTTCTTCTCCTTCTTCTCTCTTCTTCTTTCTCTTTTTCTCTTACTTCTTGATAATTTACCACATAAATAATATTAACATCCATATAATTGAAGCTGGTTTTGATAGTGCAATACTCTTATAATTCATATCTGTTTCCCTTAGTACATAGCTATGCTTAGTTTGGGGCTAGATGGCGCTGTGTGAAATGCCCACCATTTATTTTCATGTCATTTTGATGATAGAACGAGCTGAGGCCCACCTGATGTTAAGTGGTAACCGCCGCCCATAGACAACAGCAATACGACTCAAGTCCTCACCACCAAAGTACGAGATGACTTAAGTAGCATTGCGTCCATCACTCCGAGGATACATATCATACTTATTCAATCAGGACCAATGTAAAACCACCAAATAATAGTAGTGTTTGAATTTTGCTGAGCTTAATCCCGCCCGCCTTTGCTGACACCACTTACTGCGAAATACGCCCACACAGAATGAATGCAAAATGCTGCACATTGCACATGCATTATTGTAAGAGATTATTTTGAATCCACTCCCACACATCTATGCACTTCATTGAGAAACGTTGCGTCAGTCATCAGGTGCTGCTAAACTAGTCTATAATAGACGTATTTGTACGATTTCACGTGCGTTACTCAGTTATATGATCAGTCGCTTCCGCGTTACATTGATTTTATTTCTGCTTACTTTCATCGGTCTTCCCTAACACCTGAATGTTGCCAGGTCGTAAAACCGAAAAGCCGGACAGACCGGCTAGTTTAGCCGGACATTTTGGTTAAAATGTTTACACCTCAATTTTTTGTCTTACTATAACATGACAGTTTTTTTTAAATTAAAACTTGATTTTTTCATCATTATATCAAACCATAATCATTTTACTTTTTCATCTTCTTAAATTCTAATGAAACATGAATGAATAAGTCCACTTTATACCAACATATGAGAAATGTAATTAAACTAGCCAAATTGAAAAAGCCTAACAAAAGCCAAAACCCAAGTAATTTGGCCGGACACGCAACCAAAAAGCCTGATTGTGTCCGGCTTTATCCGCTACCTGGCAATGCTACCTGTATATGTACATTAAACATGTACATGATTGAATGTATATATTATGCCTGGCGTCCTCGTGACAGTCAGTCGTTACGATCCTATGATAGTGATGTAATACCATTAACTGATTACTTATTATGTTGTAGAAAGCAACATTGCATTATATAGTACAATCGAATTACACGACGAGATATACTCGGCTGTGGAAACTCACAGCTCAGTTGGTAGTAACTCTGCCTTCTGCGCAGTAGGTCGTGGGTTCGATTCCCACCCAGGACAAACATTTGTCTGACGAATAAGGATGTTTGTTCTGTGTCTGGGTGTCAATATGTATTATTTGTATCGTATTTACAAAAAAGTATATATGTATTCTATCAGCTATCTGGTTCCCATAGTACAAGCTATGCTTAGTTTGGGGCTAGATGGCGCTGTGTGAATTGTCCACCAGTATTATTATTATTATTTAAACTGCCCACTGCAGTGATGGATCTGTTCTAAGGCCAGATGGTCGAGTAATCTTATGATTCAACTAAGAACCACAATTTGGCAGATTTCACCAGTATTTTTTTGTGTGATACAGTTACGAACGAGCCGACGGCCCATCTGGTGTTAAGTGGTAACCTCTACCCATAACAACCGACGCGACTTGGGTCCCTGTGCTAGTTACGACAAGACCCTAGACGCATCGTATTCGCCCGTAATTCTGAGATGGTGGAATGTCTCGTGCCTGTAATTATCTAGATTTTACCGCACATCAATTTGCAAACTATTAAAATAAGAGACATGATCGTGTAATTCTTTATAATATTGCTATTCTCACATAAGAGACTGCGGCACGCGTTAGTTGTCTAATCACTGACATTTAAATTCACACCGTGATAGTTGTGGGGTCAGGGGAGACCGCCTTATCTGGTACAAAGCGGCTCTTTACTTTCCGATTGTGCGGTCCAATTTCATCTGTAGACCACGTTACATAATGTAACTACCAATATCTAGAATTTTCGTGTGATGTTGACTTAGAAAATTTGTTGGCAAGAGCTTAGGACTAAATTATAATGGTTTGTTGGAATAAAACGTTTCTTGAGAAACAAAGATGTTATTAGACGTATTTTTGCTTTGTTTAAGCAAGCAATGACTGGCCTCACAGTTCAGTTGGTAGTAACCCTGCCTTCTGCGCTGTAGGTCGTGGGTTCGATTCCCACCCAGGACAGTCATTTGTATGAAGAATATAGATGTTTGTTCTGTATCTGGGTGTTAATATGTATTAAATGTATGTATTTACAAAAAAAAGTGTATTATATCAATTTGTCTGGTTCCCATGATACAATCTATGCTTACTTTGGGGCTAGATGGCGCTGTGTGTGAAATGTCCACATAATATATTTATTTATTATTATTACATGTCACATGAGTTTTATAAGGTTTGACAATGTGGAGAGTATAAATGGTATTTCCCGCGATCGAAGCTCGTGGCTCGATGCCAGACGGCATTCTTGAACTGCAGTTATCTCCTTATGGCCGTGGTCGAACATTGATGGTTCATCATTTTTCATCACGAAAAATCACTTCGCGTCGTGATCTTTACCTTAATGTACAATGAGAGGCGATAAATTGAATAGAAAATGTTGTTTGCATTCTTTACATTCCAACAGCTCGTTTCAGCTGATTGATTTTATGTGGTGGTCTTATAAACTAAATTATTGTATATCAAGCAAAATGTATATTATGAAGCTGAAGTGACTCAAGACGTTTTGCTTTTGTTATGGGCAGAGGGTACCGGTAAATATCAGGTAACGTAATATTTTGGTCGGTCCGCTATTATTAGCAATAAAAAGTTTTTTTTTTTTTTTATTTCACACCTCTATCCCCGAATTAAGCATAGCTTTTACTATAGGAACCAGATAACCATAGTGCATTTTTTGTCAAAAACGTTTATTACTTATTAACACCCAGGCATAGAACATACATAATTATATTCGTCACACAAATGTATGTCCTAGGTGGGAATCAAACCCAAGACTTACAATGCAGAAGGTAGAATTACTACCAACTGAAGTGTGAGGCCATTGTGATTGTCTTTATGATAGCTAATCATCTCATTTGTGGAGATCAGTCAAAAGCTTTGTACAGCAGGATCGTTAATGAATTTCGCTGAATCGAGGCCACTATTAATTTCTGCTGCTCACATTATATACAATCACAACGTCTTTATTTTCATTTATCAATGTTTAAAGGTTATTTACCCCAGCAAATGCGTGTATTTTAACAACACATTCTATTAATTCATTGTTGTCCGATTTGCACTATATTTTGTGTACTCAAAACGATGCTATAAATTCTTAGAAACATGTTGATTCATGGATTTTAATGAATAACATGTTTCTCAAATATCGTACTATTTCTTATCTAATCTGCGAAAATAGTTCATGAATGTTTTCTTAGTTTATTTAATTACTACCTGTTGCCCGCGGCTTCGTCCGCGTGGAATTAGGTTTTATCACGCACCCCTATTTTAACCCTAACGAAAAGTAGGAAAAGTAGCCTAAGTTACTCCTTGTTACATCAGCTATCTGGCAGTGAAAGTCCCGTCAAATTCGGTCCAGCCATTTCAGAGATCAGCCGGAACAAACAGACAGACAGACAAAAATTGTTAAAAATGTTAGTTTGGTATATGTACCGTGTATCCGTATCGTATCCATATGCACTTAGTAAAAAGTGGTTATTTTAATATTACAAACACTCCAAATTTATTTATTTGTATGTATAGATGGTTTTGGTGACATTCGTGTACGCGCAATTTGAGTACATAAAGTTTCCGTGTGTGCACAATTCGTTAGTTTACATATACATGTTTTATATTGAATTTAACATAACGAAAAACGTGTGCTATCCTGATTGATGATGATTGCGCCATTTTATTATTTGTCTAGATGTTTTTCCTTCTTATCTCATCTCTCTGACGCTACGTTACAAAAAAAGATGGCTCTTGTATTGTTCCATTAGAATAAAAGAAAGAAAAAAAGAATAAAATATATTTATACAAATACAAAATGTACACCACAACACAATATAAAAAAGAAAAAGACACATAGACATACGAATAATGATTTTACATTACATCTTGTTTGTCGTATCCACTTAACATGGGCATACTTTTTTTTTTTTTCACACAGCGCCATCTAGCCCCAAAGTAAGCTAAGCATAGCTTGTTTCATGGGAACCAGACGACTGATATAATACTTATATATTTTTCTTCTGTAAATCATACATATTAACACCCAGACACAGAACAAACATCAATGTTACAAATGTCACATGTTTGTCTTGGGTGGGAATCGAGCCCACGACCTACAGCGCAGAAGGCAAGACTACCAACTGAGCCATGAGGCCAGTCAATATATGATTCCATCATGTGGGGTTGCCGAGGTCGCTTCGGTGCAGTCAGATCGATATCTACCAGTATTTTGTGTTTTAATACATGTTTACCGAATCAATAATGTTTACCTTTAATCCGTCCTTTGGTTTTATGATTAAAATATTACCAACTATATACAAATATATCAAGCAAATAAACTGTCTGTTTGTAATGTCAAAATAAAAGGTTTTTGCTAAATAAATATCTAAGTAAATACGGTAATTGAAGAAAATGATTGTCTGGACTTTCACTGGTAGGTAGACGTTATAAAGACTAACTTAAGCTACTTTTATTAAGGTTAATTCACAAGTTGATTAAAAAATGACTAAACTAAACGTAGCTATTGTTTTAGTCACAAATTGAATTCAACGCGAGCGAAGCCGCGGGCACTGCTTATCACCAAATAAATATACTTGTTTTAAGTTGATTGATATTTTAGCTTAAGTAGTTCTTCGTTTTATAGCTACGTATGATAATATATTATATTATTATGTATAATATATTTAGGTGTATTCGCACTCATTGAACCACATTGAAAGCACAATCATTATTGTGTGGTTATCATGCGTAGCTTATTCATGTCACTTATAAGTGTTTATGTCCAGAAACGAAATGCTGCGTAATATTTATCTCCTACTACGGTTAAGCTTTGTTAGTGAGGTCTTCAGAATAATCTTTATTTTAGTCGCTTTGTGTCGTATAATCGGCCTTTGTTGGAATACAAACGAGATTAATATATGAGCTATATTGTAAAGTATGATTAGACTCACGAGTCTGAAGGACGTGACTTGCCCATTGTACGCTGACTCCTGGGACAATGATGCAACCCAACTCATGATATAGTTCTGTCAGCTTACATTAATAAATGTTCACGTGACCGAACAAACGCTTTGTTTGAATCATTATCATTCGTAAGTGTAGATGGTGTGCGCTTGCGATCTATTAGTATTGAGAGTTTTGTTGTTAATGTTTTGAACCGAGTGAGTAATTGGACATTTATCGAAATTGCTACTCTGCCGGGCTTCGGTTTGCTGCCGCGGCACGCTTGCTACGCTCGCTGTGCACGGCCACAGTTCAAACCTAACCTAACTAACTGATTTCGATCTGTGTACTTTGTAGATAGATCAGCAACTTAAATTTTGACTTGTTATCATACATATTGCATTCATATAATGCATCAATATACATTCATATTGCGCGGACATTGTGTTTAATGCCTTGATTAGTCACTTGGTCCATGACATTAATACTACTAATCAACAGATCTACAATGTATATTGGAAGTCGTCCGTTAAGGATGTCTTGTCCATCCATTCAGAGAGCGTAACATTTATATATATTTACAGCCGTATTTGTATTCTAGTCTAGGATCTTTATATTGACTGCCCAACATTATTCTTTGTTTCAATGCACGTTTGTTTTCTGATTATTTTAACTTCGAAAGCTCGTGGTTTCATGTTAACGCTATACTTTTGTAAACCTCTATTTTGAATGTGTACAAGTTTTTGTGTGTGCTTGCGCCATGTTTTGTTCAATTATTATATACACCGTTAATTGAAACGTGTCTGTGTGTTGTCGGCGACAGATTGGCTGCGGATTTATCATTACCGTTCAATGGCGTGACGAAGCGGTCTCTTGTTCGTGCCCGTTGTGCGAATCCGTCCGTAGTGAGAAAATCATGCTTTGTAGAGATGATTGTGTCATTTACATCTTTTGACTGTCAGTCGCCGAGGCCGGTGTTTTTACCGACGTTGATTTCCTGACGGTTGATGTAAAATGGCGTATTCATACAGCTCCAGTAACTCTTGAACCGTTAGTATGTTTAGATGATGTTGTTAGATGTTATTTGGATCTGATTTATATCGCTATCGACCGGCATGTTACACAAAACGCTTTTACACGACTCGTAATGTAAATACACAAACGATACATTAGTGAGAAACCAAATTAAGCTCATGAAAGTTATTTCCCGACATTTACTTAAGCTCGCATCTCTAGCTATGCTCTTCAAGAACTATCTTGTAATCTTGTATCTTGTAAGGTCTAAGCCATATTTCACCAGAACGGGCGTGAATCAAGGCAGTAATTTGGGGCCACTGAAGTTCCTGATTATGATTAATGACCTGCCAGAAGTGGTATCAGAGTCCAAATGCTTGCTTTTTGCAGATGACCTCAAGTTATTACTGGCCATCCGTGATGTGGCAGATTGTCGACGCCTTCAAAGTGATATAGACAGTGTAGTGGAATGGAGCAGGCGAAATAAGCTTGAGTTTAACATCACAAAATGCTCCTTGATAACCTTCAGTCGGGCGAAATTAATTCTGCATCACAACTATAAGGTGGGTGGGGCGCTGCTCAAGCGAACTGACTCGGTGAGAGACTTAGGAGTTCACGTGGACGCGGAAATGCGGTTCCGTGTTCATATAGTCAATATTTGTAAGAAAGCGTTTCGAAATCTGGGCTTTGTCCTTCGGCGTGTAAACGGGTTCACGAATATGAATGCTGTGACGTCATTGTACAATGCGTTAGTCCGGAGTCAGTTAGAGTGCAACGCTGCAGTGTGGGCCCCGCATGAAACAAAATATGGCCTCATGATGGAGCGTATCCAAAACAAATTTACCAGATACTTGTACTTGAAGCTTTACGGAGTCTACCCATTCTATCCATTGATGTATCCAACCTTGTTTGTAATTGGCATGGTTGGATACAACAAACTGGAAACTAGACGGGACCTAGCCCTAGCCGTTTACTTAGTAAAAGTACTTCGAGGTAACATTTCTAACCCAAATGTATTGAAGGAAATCCGATTATGCGTACCAGATGAGTTCGTGAGCCGTCGACGGAAGCCGCGGCTGTTTGAGGTACCTCGCGGTAGGACCGATATGGTGGGCAAAACGCCTTTAGCGCGCACATTGCGCACACTTAACCAGGTGGCAGATAATGTGGACATTTTTAACTGTTCCTTGAGCCAGTTCGCAAAAGCCATATTGTATTACTTTTCATATTGTTAATTTTAGACGTTGAATTGTTTGTAAATAATTTGTATTATATTTTTTCTAACTTTTAAATTTGAATTGACATGTTTATAACACTATTGCATTAGGTTAGTCCTGTAATAATAGTTGTTGAAATAAAATAAATAAATAAATAAAAATAAATAAAAATCTTCTTAGTTTTCAACTCATGTGTCTGATAATACATTTTAAAATTTTGTTTTTTTTTATATGTAAAATATGTACAAAAATGCTCACATTTTGTTATATTGATTTTAAACGATTTCAAGTGCTACGGTCCAATAACTTAGTAGATGAGTCGATGGTAATAAAAGTTATTACTTTTTGTAAGAAATAAAGAATGTTTCTGCGTTTTTGACCAATCAACTTAGTTAGGGGTATTAACTTTTTTTAAGTAGGTACATACATTCTTTTATATGGAGATCCATCAAACCTTGGACAAAAAAAAGTGACTACTCGAAGTATTAATTCTACGCAGACGAAGTTGCGGGCACCAGCTAGTATAGTAATAATCCGTCTCCAAATAAGAGATATCCCTTAACAACGCCTCTACCTTTATTTTTGTAAGTAACCAAAACTGTTTTTTTTTTTGACATATCACTGTGCTATCTAGCCCCAAAGTAAGCTAAGCATTGCTTGTATGATTTAAGCTAGACAACTGATATAATACTTCTTCTTTTGTGTAAATACATACATATTAATACCCAGACACGGAACAGACATCTATGTTCGTCACACAAATGTTTGTCCTGGGTGGTAATCGAACCCACGACCTACAGCGCAGAGGGCAGGGTTACTACCAACTGGGCTATGAGCCAGCCATGTTTATGTCCCATTTATGGATGACTTACGATTCTAACGTGTCATATTAAAGGAACAACATTCAACCAGCATGGATTTATACGTACAGATACCGCCTCGTGTTTCATAACTCATGTCTATTTGAAACGCGATGTCTTGGAGTTTTTCCACGATTGCAACTAACATTTGTACGTAACTGTATTACGTGTATCACCGTCACTGCCCATTGGTGATTTACGAATGGCTTTGTTGGCATTTTAATTGTCGTCACTTGAATATCTGTGATTGCGATATGCATGATAATACTGTCTATCTCCACTAGTTACTAGGTAGTCTACTAATCGTGACTGGCCTCACAGCTCAGTTGGTAGTAACCCTGCCTTCTGTGTAGGTGGGTTCTATCCCCACCCAGGGAAAACATTTTTATGACGAACATAGGTGTTTTTTTCTGTGTCAGGGTGGTAACATGTATTATGTGTATTATAGAAACATAAGTATTATATCAGTTGTCTGGGTCCCATGATACAAACTATGCTGAGCTTAGTTTGGGGCTAGATGGCGCTGTGTGAAATGTCCACCATTTTTTTATGTGATGCAGTTACGGATCGAACGACGGCCCACCTGATGTTCAGTGGTAACCTCTGCCCATAACAGCTGATGCGACTTGGGTCCTCCCCTACTAGGTATAACAAGACACCAGTCTCATCGTATGCGCACGTAACTCTGAGACATGTAGGTGGAATGTCTGATGTGCCTGTAATTTCGCCGGCAACCACACCTTTCAAACCAGAACACAGTAACGCGAATGCGTTACTGCTTGGCTGCAGAAATGGGCATGGTATGGCAGTACTTCCCCGGACGAACTTGGCCAGAGTTCTACTGCTCTTAGATATAATTTATTTATTTATTTTGTATGTATGGACAGTATTCAAGCAACAGATTGATTATTTTGTTTAAAAATATTTGTTGACAGTTCTAATCTAAAAGTCACAACCATCGATGTGATAAAAAAAGGTAATTGTCACTTAATACCTGAAAGTAAACATCATTTAATTCTTTTATCTAGTTTTATTGTTATTCAATTTACTTAATTGTGAAAAATTCCAAAACCCTGTGATAATATCCAGTTGAAACTGATATGATTACCTATCACACTTTCGTATGTACTTGTTGTTATTGTGCTCAAATATGGCGGTCGCACACCTCACGTATCAAGCTTTTGTTTGGCCTGTGGAAGTTCAGAACCAGAATCATTATAATACTTTTTTACAGGCAGTACGATTTATGTCAAGCAACAATCTTTTATATTGGTTTATAGTTACATTTCGTGTAGAAAAATATACCAACTAAGCGAAAAGTAAAATGGCCAGATAACTCTGCTTTAAAACATTTTATCTGAAGACTAAGAAGTCTTAAGTCTTAAAGTGTCTTAAACGTCAATCCATCTTTGATCTAATGAAATCCATTTAAAAAATAAAATGTCAAGGTAGTTGGTAAAGTGTTAATCTTTTGTTGACTGACCTATGATGAAAGTGTTACTTCTAGTCTTATTAGCATCTGCTTTCCTTGGGATTTGAGAGACAGTGATGCCTGCTATTTGCCCTAGTTGGCTCTTCTCCATATAGCTAGTCGCTGTCGTTAATCTTATAATATCCTAATTTTTGTTTAATTTAATTATTAATTTTGGATTTGATATTCTGATCTATTTTATGATGTTAGATAATTTGATCTAGAATACAGTAAAGAAACCGACAAAACGCCGTTATCATGGATATCATATAGCTAACGTTCATGTGACATCTGAGTTCTTTACTCAAATTGTTCACACGCTTTCTGCATATAATTATTATTAACTAGCGACCCGCCCCGGCTTCGGGTGCAATGCTGATGCTGTATTGCTTAAAATCGCTTCGTAAATAAGCCATTTTGATCGTAAAAAGTAAATGATAAAAAATGGTTATTGTGGGTTATCCCTAAGAGATAGACATGTACCATCGCGGACTTTTTTGTAGACCTTATTAAGGTGTACAATACTGTAATACATTATTTTGATCGATCTCGTAGGGTTCAGCCAGCGTTTGCAATGTAAGCGCAAAAAAATGTGTTTATTTACGACATCACATTAGAAACCTCTAAAACTATCAGTGTTTCTCTAATATATTATGCATGTATTACATACAAACCTTCCTCTCGAATCACTCTATCTATAAAAAAAAACCGCATCGAAATCCGTTGCGTAGTTTTAAAGATCTAAGCATACATAGGGACAGACAGACAGCGGGCGACTTTGTTTGATACTATGTAGTGATGATATAAGAATACGCCATCAAACAATTCGCTGCGTACTCGATTTATTTACAAAACAATTATACGCCTGCACATGTTCACAAAATTGTTAGCGTAGCCATTGATTTGTGTACTAGCTGTTGCCCGCGACTTCGTCCGCGTGGAATTCGGTTTTATCACGCACCCCTAATTTACCCCTCGGAAAAGTAGCCTAAGTTACTCCTTGTTACATCAGCTATCTGCCAGTGAAAGTCCCGTCAAAATCGGTCCAGCCATTTCAGAGATTAGCCGGAACAAACAGACAGACAGACAGACAAAAATTGTTTTGGTATATGTACCGTGTATACATCCATATGCACTTAGTAAAAATCGGTTATTTTAATATTACAAACAGACACTCCAATTTTATTTATTTATATAGATTGTGTGCATGTTATCGTTTCTCCACCATATACTTGACCGATATCGTTTTGAAAACAACGGTATAGTTTTCAAACAATTCATGAATTTATCATTGCCTTCGTCATACGCGAGATAAAAAATAAAATAAACATGGCCTGATACATATTTTACGTCATTTACTTGAGAGAATGTTGTACGGTGAACAAAATGCGTATGTGATGTTAACGGTCTTACTTGAGCTCATTGCACTCTCTCTTGCCAAAAATGTAATAGTATCAAGTATGCATTACTAAACTCTTATATTAGTGCATTCTTATACAACAGAATGCTGGTATTTTTTATTTATTTTTATGTAATTGAAGTGACGGAACGACCTGACGGCCCACCCGATGTTAAGTGGTAACCGCCACCCATAGACAACAGCAATACGACTCGTTCTCTCCATAATAAGAGATGAGTCAAGTCCCACTGCGTTTCGTCCATCAACTCGAGACGGGGATGTTACGTCTCATGCGCCTGCAATTTCGCCGGCACCCACTCCCTTCCACCGGAACACAGCAACACGAGTGCATTACTGCTTGGCGGCAGATTACTAGGGTGGTGGCAGTACTTCTTCCGAGCGAACTTAGCACAAGTTCTACTGCTACTTTGGGTTCAAAGGGTAATCATACGGACGCGAGCAACTTGGTCCCCCAAATTTAAATACATTCCTAAATAATTCGTAACAGATTTATCTCACATAACTCGAGGAACAGTTTCTTTCTATATCTTTATTGCCACATTAAAATTAGCCAACTAAATGTTCATGCGTCACGCGTTGGTGAAATTCTTGATAATTTAATGTCACGATATTTTTATCCGCGTCAAGTAAGTATGTGGCATAAAATATTCAGTATTTCCGTTGTTTGATGAAGATGTGGCGCCCGACGGCGAACTCTTATTTGTCACATATTTCTTTGGAGAGATGCCAATTGTCGATCGCGATCAGAGCATCGACACATGCCAAAAGAAAGTCAAAGTTTGTCTGCATGCCTGGCGATTATAGTGCACCTATCACTCTGGCTGGATCGATGATGATGTATATCATCTTTTATCATCAATTGTACAAGGATCGTGTTCGCGTAAGGAATCCCTCCTTTAGGGGGTTTCTTGGCTGTTCTTCCCCATTGAGGGTCGGATAGGGTTTGAACAGGCGTCAAACTTAGCGATAAGTACGCGTGACCTTATGTTTTGAATATTATTGACGTTTCCAAGCCATTTCTTTATGAATTCTATGGAAATAAAGTTTTTGATTTCGATCATTACTATGTGCTTGTGCAGATATTGTGTGGGTACATTTTGATTGTTGTTTCAGTATACTTTCCTGCTTCTTACGTCGCGATCATAAACTGCGATGAATTTCAGTGACTTGCAACAGTTATGGCTTTCTTTTCCTAGTTAATTTTATTGATTTATTACTTTATTACATTTCTTGTTTTGTGCCTTTTTTGGATTGGTTTGACCACTGAGACGCAATGGTGCGATCCAATTCTTTAAAATATTTGAATAATCTTTATTTTCCGTGTCTGTGAGTATTATATGGTAGTCAAAATCTCCGATTCACATGATTCAGGGAATCCTGGCTTTTACCTTTGTTTCGCTGTTTTGCAAGACCCAGAGGTTAACTGCACATTAATAACAGCGCTGATACATTCCACCTTCACGTCACAGTGTTACGGGCACATACGATGCGTATTGGGTCTGTTCAACGTAAGTAAGGGATGACCCAAGTCGTATTGCTTTGTTATGGGCAGAGATCACGCTTAACACAAGATGGGCCAAATTCTCGTTCTATAACATAAAAACGTAAAAACATTATGCCCTTGACTATATAAACTATTGCCTACGTATTTATAAAGCAATGGTTTATTTTAGTAGATTTATTGGTCGCTTTTGCCAAATTACTCCATGAAGGTGGAATAATATTATGACACCACGCCATGTGACTGTGTAGTGTAGATGATGTATAACTTCCCAGAAGAAATTTCATGCCATATTGAATCATTCGTTACTGAGCATGGTATTCTTTTCTAAGAAATATATATTGTGGATGCATGGATGAAATTCATGGTTACTAATTTATATACTATACTATATTTATACAGGGTTACAGGAAAAGTCGTGCTAGATCCGTTAAGGGCGTGGAGTACCCATCATTTCTGACTTATTTCACTATGAAACACCCTACCCTAAACTTAACCCTTTTCGAGATATTCGACTTTTAATTTTTTATTGAATAATGCCGATTTTTAGGCTACGAAATTTATTTTTGTTTATTTTGTGTATCTTATTATTATTATTATTGCATTTTTACATGTGTAATAAGATGCTTTAGGACATCAATCATTAAAATAGTGCATAAGTTAATTGAATAGACCGTAGTAGACAAGTGAAAGTAAAAAAATAAAAAATATATTAGCAAGCTTATTTTTCTCTAAGGGATATCTAAAAAAAATATTATGACACTTGTTCGGCAGATATTTTTTAAAATATCTACGTTTCATCAGCTATCTAACGAGGTATAATAATCTAGGGTTTTATTCAAATGCATTGGAAAAAAATTAGTTTCATAGGCGACAGTGGAGAAGAAAATTTATACTTAGCCCTAAAAAGTAAAATAAAACATTAGGTATGCATGAAATGTCATTTATTAAAGGTTTTCACACAACTTTTTCTTATTCTACAGTTCATGTTCAACATGGCCGCCTCTATTTCTGAAACATTGTCGCATCCTTCTACGGAGACCAGTCTTCACTACTCCAGTGGTCAACGTGGTCCTCATTTTATTTGCTGCATCCACAATCCTTTCTCTTAAGTCTTCCACAGACAAAACTGGATTCGGCTCGCTGTACACAAGACTTTTCATGCACCCCCATACATGAAAATCCATGGGAGTTAGGTCCGGACTTCTTGCTGGCCATGGCAACGGCCCACCTCGTCCTATCCATTTGTTTGGATAATTTGTGTCCAGCCAGTCTCTGACACTTCTCCTGAAATGGGCAGGGCAGCCATCGTGTTGGAACCACATGTCCCTGATCAGGTTGAGTGGCAGATCATCCAGCAAATCACTCAAGTCTGCTCTCAGGAAATTTTCGTAGCTTTCCCCATTTAGATTATCCGGGAGAAAGTAAGGTCCAATCAAATGATTAGAGATAATGCCCATCCACACATTCACGCTGAATCTTCGTTGGGACCCTTTCACTCTTTTCTTATTGGGATTCCTTAGTTCTTTTGGGGCCCAGTAATGGACGTTGTGATAGTTGGTTATGCCATCTTTATCAAATTTGGACTCATCCGTCCACAAGATATTTCTTAGAAAATCTGGGTCTTCTACGTCAGCATTTAGCATAAATCTGCAAAAGTCCAATCTTCTCGCGGGGTCTCCTTCTTCAATAACGTGTACCGGCGTGTAATGGTACGGGTATAGGCCAGCAGTATGCACTGTAAACCACACTCTCCATTGCGAAAGTCCCAGATCACGGGCAACAATATTAGTGGAAGTAGTCGGATCCGCTCGAAAGCGTTGCACTATCTCATTGTCCTGTTCTTCGTCGTCAATTCGTGGTCTTCCCATGTCTGTATTTCGTCTCAAAACAGAGCCAGTTTCTTTAAGTCTTCGATAAACTCTGTCAAAACAGGCCACATCCGGCACTCGACGACCGGGGTAGCGAGTTATGTATTCGTTACGAGCTTGCGCAGACACACAATCGCAGTATCCGTAACAAATAAGCATATCAGCATATTCCTCAGGTGTGTAGGACGTCATCTTCAACACATATATCACAGTATCACAGGTACAAATCAGAGTCCGGTTAACAAGCACAGTAGTCACAAATCAGAAGAAATAGTCCAGAATCACAGCCAAGTCGAGAAAAAGAGCAAAACGATATCACATCTACTATGTACGAAGCACAAAAGCAGACTGACAACCAAAACAATACCCCCTGTTGTATTCCCAGCTCTAACCGGTCTCTACACTTTTTCTTTCATTCGCACCTACATAAATCGTCACTTGTCTCGCTCTCTCGGTGCGTCTTAACTTGAAGGAAAATAGGCGCGGGACCATTAGAACTGCTACCTGGAGCGTCCCAACTACTTTTTTCCACGAAATGTAATACAAACCCTAGATTGTTAGACCTCGTTAGATAGCTGATGAAACGTAGATATTTTAAAAAATATCTGCCGAACAAGTGTCATAATATTTTTTTTAGATATCCCTTAGAGAAAAATAAGCTTGCTAATATATTTTTTATTTTTTTACTTTCACTTGTCTACTACGGTCTATTCAATTAACTTATGCACTATTTTAATGATTGATGTCCTAAAGCATCTTATTACACATGTAAAAATGCAATAATAATAATAATAAGATACACAAAATAAACAAAAATAAATTTCGTAGCCTAAAAATCGGCATTATTCAATAAAAAATTAAAAGTCGAATATCTCGAAAAGGGTTAAGTTTAGGGTAGGGTGTTTCATAGTGAAATAAGTCAGAAATGATGGGTACTCCACGCCCTTAACGGATCTAGCACGACTTTTCCTGTAACCCTGTATACTTAGTTATAATAACATTAAATTTCACGATTTCCTACAATTCTCTTTATATACAGAAGTTAACCTAGTTAGTAAGAGTAGTTAAGTTAGTAAGAATTGGTACTAATCACTCTCAATCGTAAACTGTTGTACAAGAGTTTTATAGAATGTTTCTCAGTCCAAAGTTTACAGCAGTTAAAACAAAACAGACCACCACTTCGCCTTTATAAATTCATCTATTTTCATTTATATTGGCGTATTTGCCTCAAATAGATCAAGCTGTTAAATATATTCGGCCTACTGTGAGTCGCAATAATATTTACGTTGAATCTCAACGCGTAGTGAGTGAATCAGAAAATAGTTGCACATCAGAAGAAGCCACGTAAATATGGTGGCTATTTTTAATGTGGTTTAAAAAATAATAATTAATGCTTTACCTTATGTGTTAATTTTTAGCAGAATATAATTGAATATGTTTTATTTCACACACAGTTCACATATAATATAATCTAAAAGAAAAAAGAAATTATTAGTACTACTACTATGATGAAAATCAGTAAGCACGATTAGGGAATTTTCGCGTTAATTGTATGGATAATTTTCCCCGAATAACGGAAAGCAGTCACACATTTGCGTGGATTCCCCGTGTGAATTGATTTCCTTGAAGGGAGTGTGAGGAGTGAGGAGTGTAGAGGCTCAGTACACAATGGATCCACTTAGTAGGTGACTATGTGTCTGTAGGGCGAGGGCGCATGACCGCAGCGGCATTTGGGGTGAGTGACGTCACCGGGTAGGCTGCGTGACGCCAACCCGCAACCCCTGCCAAGGCCTGTTCGCATCACGACCCCGCTCTACTCTTGACATTGGATGTTGGACTTGCCGAGATAGAAAGAAAGAAAGAAAAACATTTATTTTGGCCACTCACAAATACACACTAATAAGAGGAAACAAAATACATAAACAAAAAAGATAGAACAAAGATGGGTAGGTACATATAAATATAAACTTAGTATTTAGTGGGGTCAAAATAGGTCCTGGTCTCAGCTTAAAGCCGTACTGTACCCGTAGGTAACAGTGCGACGCTGGTATTCTGACCGGACCTAAGAATGGTGACACGGACAAAAATCAAACATGGAAAACTAAAACAAATAACAATATTAACAGTACAGTAAAAGAACATAGAATAAACATAATATATCAATCGTTCATTGAATGTATTTCCTTCTTGTGAGAAATATTGAATGCTCGTCACATTTTCCAATATAAATATGCTTATCATTTTATCTTTCGCTCATTTCCGCGGTAAAGACGTTCAAGGAGGAATTTCTATGAATACGTGCAGTTTATATTCAAAATTTGTCATATAATTGCCTGCAATCATTCACTGTTGCATGCATGGTTTCTAAAGTAATAAAATAAATTTCAGGAATTATGGAACTGTAAATTGTGTGCCATAAAACATGTCATGCAATAAATATCCCGGCAATTTCAGAGAGAACCCAGCATGCCCAAGGTTCTTGTTAGTAAGCTGATGTAATTTAAGTAAGTCCTCAATCAAATTCCTTGGCACGCCCGCGCCCGCCGCCGGCCGCCTTCGGGATCTCCTCACAACCTTGGACTTAGCCGGGGGAGAACGCATTGCGCTATCGGAGCTAACCTTGACTGGAGACCTTGATAGCTCATTCCCACAACTTGAAAACAATGCATGTATAGATAGATACACGTGTCCTTTTGTAGATTTAATTCTTTTTGTTATTTGGCTTAGGGTTTGGTGCCAAAATTCACTTTTATTCGTTTAGTAGTTTTTCAATGGCATCATATTATATACACCAATAAATATAAGATTATATAATATATATTAAATAACTTCTTAAAGCATAACAAGGCCTCAACCAAGCGGCCGAGTTTGAAAAAAATGAACAACTAGCTTTTTTTTGCACGCGATGTCGTTGAAGTGATTTTTAAAGTTTCCACTTTATATTTCAGGTGATCTTACTACCTACTTTCAAAATTTTATCCAAACCGTTTTGGTTTTGACGTGAAGAAGTAACAAACATCCAAATGAACTTTCGGATTTATAATAGTGTTATTACTACGGACCCTTTATTGAGTTGAAAAGTCAGATTCATTGATTGAACTGAAATATATATTGAATAATGGATCGTGTCGCTTGCTTGGAAGGCTATAATTATGTGAGTAGTAATAACTGGTGTTTTATCCATGGCAAAGGGAGGAGTGGGGGAGGCTTTGAATGGGGTAGTGTTGCGTGGGTGCAAAGAACGTGGGCGGCTTGTGGGCGTAGTCTGGGAAATTTTTATTAAAATTCTTGTACGAATTATGGAATTATTATATATTTTTAACATTTTACGGGCAGTAAAATTTCAACGTTGGTATTCTGCAAACGTGCAGTATTTATTGCTCAGGTTACTAATTAAGAAATGAAATTGAAAAGATAATAAATTCACTCAATACTTGAAATAAAACCTAGACATTCCACCAACCCTTATACATAGATAACCTTTTACCTGACACAGAATACTCTAGACCAGCTACCACCCCCCTAGGCAATGTAGGCAATACCAGTTACTCTGGGGGCCCACGTTGCTCGCATCCGTATGTGATAACCCTTTGAATCCCTACACGTGTCCCCCGGGTGGTGCGAAAGGAGCAACCCAAAGTACATAGTATACCCGAGACGTTACATTCCCGTCTCGGGGTGATAGACGCAACGCAATGCGACTTGAGTCATCTCGTACTTTGGTGGAGATGACTTGCGTCGTATTGCTGTTGTCTATGGGTGGCGGTTACAACTTATGGGCCGTCAGCTCGTTCTATACCCTACATTACATAAATACAGTTCTTAGGTTGTAAATATTTTCTAACAACGCAACCTGCTGAAATTCATAGAGATAGCTCAGGACGTTTTAGAAAATATATGTAATTTAAGTTATTAATATTAGATGGTGTTTTTGTATTTTTTTTTTATTAATGTATATTGTGCATTTTTGTGTTATAACATCGCAAAAAAAAGGATAAAAAAATAATTTGATTGCCAAAAATAGTTGCATACAAAACTCAAAAATGTGCTGAAATAACTCCTTAGCTTCATCCACTCTCATCACATTCATCATGCAAGCACATTGTTTGAAGGTAGGTAGGTAGTAGTTACCCTTGACTTGACCTTTTCCAATACGTCACCGATCTGGTATTTCGTACGGCGAGGCTTCCCATTCCAACGGACCCTTTTACCCTCGCCCACTTGTTCCGTCATTCATTCTTTCATTCGTCCTCTACACGCCCAAACCATACAAGCATACCCATCTCGAAATGGAATGGTTACAGAAATGGAGGTGGTGAAAGTACTTCCCCGGATGAAAAGTTCTACTGCTATCTGTGGATGGCATAGTGCACTCCTTAATGTTAACTGTTCTTCCAATATACTATTCAGAATAGTCCCACACGTTTGGATTGAATATTATTAGTACTCACATGGCGCTATCGAGAGATGTGAGCTGGCCAGATGCCAAAAACGTACGCAATAATTTACCCATTAGTGACCCTTGTCAAATACTAAACTGCCATACCATAGTGTTTTATCTTTTCTCTTATTGTAATCAGTATTATCTTTATCCATCGATTAAGTTCTTTACCGTATACGAGTCCAAATACGAATGGTTGTATGGGATTAGCTTTCTTAGTGTCAAATAGAATGCGACTGGTAGTATTTTGGCTTTATTTTCAAATTGTCATGTAAATAACTATTATGAAGATTTTTTTTAATACCGTCACTTATATAGGGACAAAAATTGAATTAGCCATGTTTGCAGTTGGATTACTCATATTTAACAACCATACGCTAGACTAGACGATATATTGGATATTGTAACGTAATTCATGATGATTTATCATGATGTCGTGCAACATTTTATGACCATCGTAATACTTATATTTGGTCTTGTAAACAAGTATCTTTTGTTCTTTGCCAATATCGTTTAAACAGTTTGTTTGTAAGCAAATTCAGTTGATGTGCGGTGCGGTTTGTCAGCTGTGATGTCATCAATTGATAAGAGAGTTGCTTAGTAATGTCGGCACGCGATTCTAAATTTGGTGTTGCGCCGATAAGGTGAAGGTTAAACGGGTATTTAGTGTCAAACGGTTTAGTTACAGAGAATATTTTACTTAATACATTATTACATAAAATAAACTAAAAATTACCTGACTAACTTTTCGCAAGAGCTATTTTAACAAACCTTTATTTGACTTGCAATGTATTACTGTTAGGGTTAAATCTTGAAATTGAATTTTAAAGCAGTTATTCTCAACCGATTGAGCTGAAATTTTGCATAGATGTTAAGTTTGGAAGACAATGCATGGTAAGAGTTGTGTCGTCATTCTAAATCCAATATGTCGGATCGCGCAAGAGGGCGGATTAGTTATTTTTTATGTACTCCTAAGGGAATACGAATAATAAAATGACGTCACTCTAAATCCAGTATGGCGGACCACCCAAGATGGCGGAATAATAATAATAATAACTCCTTTGCGTTTGGTCTCGTGGATTTGTCTTCAATGTCTATTACTATGGGCCTAGAGACCTAAGTCAGATTATGAAAGCTAGTATGTAGTACAAAGTAAAAAAAGTACCGCAGTAATTTGTTTGATGAAAGTTTGTTTGAAAGTGGTTAAGTATGTTTATTCGAGATGGAAAATGTACATCTGTATGTTTGTGCTCGTAATCTAAGTAACTGATTTATAATGTAATGGAAATTTTAGCTACTTAATCTGATCTAACAGTGTTATCACTACTACACCACCTGTTGTGAAGATAATGCTATAATCGCGCTAAGAGTCAATAGATTGCTTCTATTGTGAAATATTACCTAATATAACTAATCCTTATGAAGAATTTACTGCTTCAACAATATTAGCACTCACAGTAAATATAGATATCACAGATTTAGAGGCTATTTCTGAATACCCGTGTTAGTATGTATACATAATACCTATTTATGGCACATATAAACAGTTTATTTATTGTTTTATTTGAATGTAAAAATACATTCTAGTATTAGAATTGAAAACATACACACACGATGTAAGTGAATAATTACCAAATTGATCTTTGTACCTTCGCAGCGTACATACTTACTAAGCTATGCAAACATAATCAATCCATATTCAGATTTGTTGGGTCCAATATTTCTCAAGCCATATTTGTTTGTCCATATACTTAAAAGACTAATTACACGGTGTAATCTTATCTGTTAAGTAATGTACTTATATGTACTAATTTGCACTGCAATGAATAGCATGAAGCATTGTTATTCAGTTAAACAATGTTGGTATCAGGTGTGCTACGGACGTCCCTGAGAGGGTCTCCCAGATCAGAAGTCCTATACCAGAGTACATCACCGTCAACCAAGCAGCAGTGCCAGGTAAGACGGACGAAGAACATACTGCTACATATTTAAACAAACATTCTGATACAATTGTTTGTAGATGGAAAAATATCTACTGATTTTATCAGACTAAGATACCCAAATGTAATATCCTGCTTGAAAAATAGATTTGTTTATTGTTTATTATATGCTTAGTGACACATTACCCAGTAATTTTATCAATCATATCGCGAATAATCACAGCGATATAATCTCACTGATAGTTGATGCTCGCGTTATAAGCAGTACGAAATCAAATTCGAATTCAAAACCAATCCTGTTAATTACTCTAAATCTAGCCATCACCAATCATCATCAGGATAATCGATGTTTTCCCTGTTTAGAACATATATTAAAATCTTCCTCTACATTTCTCTGATTACATGTTAACTAACATTCCTGGTATTATAGAAAACTGCAGGAAATATCCATTATATCCATTTGCAACTTGCGAAGTCCTGACTATTAAACAAAACTATTCTGACCAGCTATCTACCAGTTAAAATATTGGATATACTTATACCCCTTATCTACCGCGTTCTCCTTTTTCTCTTGATATCAAAAAATAATAGCTTGAATGAATGCGATAAAACTGTCCTGTTAATAGCAGATTTCAGATACAACATAGAATACGGATATCAGTCATGATATAGTTTATTTTAGGTTAAACCTAGAATAAACTATATCATACAAGATGGACTCCCCAGCGAATTGGCGATTTGGTTTTAGAAACCAAATCGCCAATTCGCTGGGAGGTTAGCAGTTGCCAAAGATTCCGTTAGCCCTTAGCCGTTTATTCTATCGATAAACGGCTTCGCTCTGTATTTATCAGTTTTTAAACAGAAAGTCTTTTATCAAGCCGTGACATAATAATATTACTCAATGAAAGTTAGAGTATGTCTATGGATTCAGTTTTGTGTGTACATAAATTACGGTGTTCACTATCAATTCAAAGCTGAAACGATGTTGATATGTTGAAGAATTCGCAATCAAATTGGGCTTGTTTATTGATACTTTTAAAAATAACCAGTTTGATTGCTCATTGCAGTAGAAAAGACTAATCGCAAAATAACGTTAGTTATTTAAAAATATTACGTACTATATAAATAGTCATTCGTAATAAATTTAGTTCAATCGGTTTAATATATTCCAAGTTTATTTTTGTTTCACTAAGTACCTACCACTACTAGGGTCAAATTGTCCAGTAATGTTGATTCCACTTTCATTCACTTGCACTAAAGCGGTAAGTATTGTGTCATAATTATTTTGCGTTATTTGGACTCAACTTAAATATTTTTGAGTTTCATTATTTTTAATAAATGTAAGATTTATAATTTCTACTAGGTGCGTATGTAATGAGTTTTTGAAAATTGAAATATTGAATGTATCATATTTATTATGTAACGCCACCTATTCTAGGTGGCATTAATTTGTCTTTGTTTAGGCTTACAACCTCTATTGTATCTATGAAAAATCTATCTTACCATAGTTTGATAAGAATAGCTTCAGCAGTTATACTTTAGGTCCTAAATTACATGTTTAATTAAACGATATGCTCGTTGTCATTTGCTATATTGTTATTGCGATAAATGAATTGGTGCCTGGATAAACAGGGGTCACTGGGAGTTCGTTACACCCCTCGCCGGGACACGGGCCATTGGAACAGGTACCAGAGCTACCGCGGCGAGACAATGAATGCAACGCTCGCGCTCTCCTGCCTGGCTAGAGCACGTTCCACAAAAGAAGTCTCCTGACCGTGGCGCTAGTTTCTACGCAAAAAATAAATTTCAGTTGAGCTTTACTGTTAGTTCATTTACCTGCCGCAGGACTTATTTCGTAGAACGGACTATAGGTAGGCTAGGTGTCCCCCGCGTCGGTGTGCGTGCTCGTGTGGCTCGCTCGCACGCCGCGCCGCTGACAGATACGGCACACACAGAAATGGTGCGCAACATTGATTCGTGGTTCGCGTTTCGTCCGCGATCGTCCGTCTCGCCCGCCAGCCGCCAGTCACCAGTGCGCATCGCGGAGAGATACAAGTGTTCGCGTCGAGCGCTGTTTGTATTTTGCGTTCCTTTTTTTTGTCCAAGTCTAAGCTTCTACAAAGGAAACCTGTTTGAAATTTGCTCATAACACCGTTTTTGAAGACGATAAGAGCGTTTTTTATATTGTTAAAGTGCGCTGTGTAGCTTCGGTCTCTACGTCTACGCTCCTGTGTTGAGTAATATACTGTGTCAGTTGTAGTGGCTGTGCTTGTGATAGAATCAGACGGATTTCATCGTGAACGTGTTCCAATTTTGGATTTCACCACGAGCGGGCTCAAGGAAGTTTATAGCCTAGTAAGTTGTGATGCACATTTTGATTACGATTATATTTAGGAGCGTGCGTTGTACATTTTGTTTGTATAACATATGATAAAAGTAAAAAAAAACTACATTCACGGACATAACCTTAAAGGTGGTGCATTAGTCATTCTTTATCATTTTTAAATACTTTAATTATCATTAAAGTGCAACTTAATTTGACGAGCGCTTTCAACCATGATTCGAAACCGCAAATACAATGCAGTGATAATTTATTCACATTTTATACCAAGTTACCGAAAGCAGAATAATGGCAAACAATCCGGATATACTTAGCCCCAGTCAATAAAAATTATTCACTTTAATTTAAAACCAGTATCTACTAGCATAACAGACTTTATAAAATACTGAAATTCATGGCAATTAATCATTCCATCCTTGGATTTTAAACGGAGAATAAGTCCAAAATAAACAAACTTTTCAGTTATATCTAGTATATACATGTATATACTACGCGTATACTATATAGTATATACCTATTACTAAAATAGCCCTTTAAAGGAAGGCCAAGAAAACAAGATCTGAATTTTTAAGTCCTTGTCACCTAAATTGATTTGTGTTGTATACATTTATAAAACTGCTTTGTTACTTATAATACCGATATATCCATTTTTATTCATTCTAGCTTTCTAGAAATGAATATAAATAGCCGATTAATATAATTCTATCTACTAGCAGTTTACCACTTCCCTTGACTCTTGCGTTTCCTTGGTATGGCTGTAGTCTTTGAAGCAAGCAGTTTTTTTCGGAACCCTTCGATCCTAAACTTAATGTTTCAATTTAGTCCTTATATATGAGTAGAAAACGTTATTGGCATAGATTCGATTATATACGGAACTCATCCGTGAAACTCGTTAAACTGGTTGACTGTTTTGTGAATACCTAATTTGCGTCTTCATCTTCGTTGGTAAATAAAGTCTGGCAGTTCCGTTGCATTGAGAATCGGTTACGTCCAAGGCAGCGTCATTAGACTGGCCTCACAGCTCACTAGGTAGTCCCTGCCTTCTGCGTTGTAGGTCGTGGGTTCGATTCCCACCCAGAACAAACATTTATGTGACATTTGTAACATTGATGTTTTTTGTGTATCTGGGTGTTAATGTGTATTTTTTTTTTTGTGTATTATGTATTTATAAAACAAAAGTATATAAGTATTATATCAGTTATCTGGTTTCCATGATACAGGCTATGCTTAGCTGCTTAGCTGCTTACTTTGGGGTAAGATGGCGCTGTGTGACTAATCTGAAAAAAAAACTGAAAACTGTCCACTAATATTTATTTATTTATTTTATTGATATGCATAACGAAATCGTCATAGTCGTAGAACAAAAACGGTTTTGGTTTTTTTCAAATTTAGTTTTTATGTTATAATCGACTTTAAATATCATAGAAAATCTTATTACAGTTTTACATATCCAAATTTGAAGATGATAGGACTTGCCGTTTTCAAAATATCACATCAACTCTTATTCAAAAAAGTGCTCTACTGTAAAGTTACTGTATTGCAGATCCGCCTTTGTTCTACGACTACGACGAAATGCTTTATATGATAAATTGAGTGCCATTGAAAGTGTAGGTCGCAAGTACTCCGTCGTTAGTGAAGCGAACAACGCATACGCAGTGAAAGTGGCGGTGTAAGGCAAGTGCCGCGCCGCGCCAAAGCGATCAAGCATTGGACTCTCCACAATACCCGATGTCGCAACTTCCACAGAGTTCTAGAAATACTTGATATTTCGCGTCGAATATCAGCTCGCTTTACTTGGTATACTTACTGCTAGGTAGAACTAATAGGTACAAATAGGCATGCAAAACAAACAATTGAAATCTTCAATATTTTTCGGGAGTCTTCGTAAGCAAAAAAAGTAGTCAAGTACTAATAGGACTTCAAATATTTTTTTTTAACACATACGTATATTTCTGTGTGGTATCTATATATTTAAAAAATAAGTCTTAAAATATTTGAAATCAAAAGTTAAACATTAAATAAATAAATCATTACATCAGTTTCAGTTAAATTCATTTTATGTTTTGATTAAATGTTATGTTACCTTTTGCAAGTTTTCACATAACACTCAAAGCAACTCAACTCAATGACATTGAAACTGTACATATTCTTTTTTAAGAGGCCACCTGTGCATTGTTGGCCTCTACAATCAGGTGCGTACAATTCTGCCTAGTAATATCAAGCTATGTACTTGATTTTTGACTATGTAAAATTTGGTTTTACCGTAGTAGTATGAATTTGGTAACCGGAAACATGATTGAATAAATGAACTCTAAATATTATAAAACAAAGTAGCTTTCTGCCTCTATCTGTTTCTCAGCTTACTTCTTCTAAATCACGTCAAGGATTTTCATACGGTTTTCAGTAATAGAAAGAGCGATAAAGGAAGGTGTGAGTATATAATTTGTAAATATTTTATACAAAATGGCTGAACATTGATGGTGTTTTATCAGAAAACTGTTATTTAATACTTTATTGCTAAGCGTACTGCTTATTTATTATTGAAAATGAAATGAAAATGAAATGAAATTTATTTCGCCAACAAACATTATTAAATTCAAAAATGCATTAAAAATACATACGTAGCATACAGATAAAACATTTAAACATTTTTGTTTGGAAACACATTGGTACCCAAACTAGGATGACCTGTGTTATGGCGTACCAATGCCCTCCGCCGGGTTAAGTGACTGTTACATAGTTTTACAAAGAAAATTATAACTATGACTTCCTTTCAGAAGGCACCAATTTATAAATTATTTTATTTATATTACATTTTCTTTTTTAATATTGCGCCCGTACGAATCCGGGGCAGGTCGCTAGTATAGTATATTTTCAAAGATGGCGCTTGCTTTCTAAATGTTTATCTCGTAACACATTTTTTTTTTTTTATGAATGATTTTTAGCGCACATGAATTTCTTCCTTTTGTATGTTTCAAAAAATGTTAAATTCTTTAACTTTGCCGCAGTTTTTTAGACTATATGGTTGTTCTACTTCAACATCCGAATCCTTCCCTCAGAGGAAGTGCGAGAGGGCTCGCACTGCACGTACTCCCTCATGATGATAATACAATGGTAGTATCAAGTTAAAGACTCCACCCATGCACGGTTAATGAACCGTGCATGGGTGGACTCTTAACTTGTGATGCCCACTATTGCCCACGCCCCTATTAAAGCTCAGTGTTTATTTTAACTTGTGTAAATATCGTTACAACGAAGATTTGTGCCATCAAAGGCTACAACTATTCAGAATTTCAGTTTACCGTGCCAAACTGTTTTTGAAAAAAACGTTGGCGTCTTCCACAAATTCTCTCTAAACTAGTAACTCTAAAAATATTCCTTTCACGCTCCAAAACACTTCATCGGTTTTTTTACACTTGATCGATTTTAATCACACATCACAGTATAACGATATCGTTAATTGTTGGCACTATCCGCGCGGTTGATCTGGCGTATGACACGATCGAAGCGCGTGTACCGCCATGTGACACTTAGCACACACCTAGCACTGGCAGTTATTAATTCTTTCATCATTTCCTGACAATTAATGCGGTACCTATCATCAGTTCAGCTGATCTCCAAAACGACCAATGACTCATTAGATTACACAAATGTAACTACAATACACAAGCGCCTACACTAATCAATATTATTTACCACCTGTCGCCTTGTTACGTCGATTGTTCGTTCATTGTTGGTCAAGCTCAAGGCAAGAGTGATTTGGTGTATTTGGATCTAATTACTGTTGACTTATTCCACAGTCGACAATTATACAATTATTTTCTGTTACTATGCAGTTTAATTGGCGGTGTAAGATCGGTGTTATATTCTGTTTAACTGTATTGTCTAATGTGCCAGCGTAGTCATTAAAGAAAAAACGTTTCCATGAATGAAAAAGATTACTCAGTCATTTGGCTCGCTCGCCAATCGTCTGTTTTCATTCAATGTTACATATTGTTTAAATCACAGTTAGGTTTATTCAAGGATGACAGTAACAAACAAGCCATGTTTTACTAAATTCTGTTTAATAATAAATTCGTTAAAACAATTATTATTTTCGTCTCGAATGCCAACGTGTGGCGTTGGAATTGGTCCTCCACCGGGATCAATGTATTCTGGTAATGTTATAAATACACCGTTTGCAATACTGTCGATGCGTTTAGTATAGAGCGTCGCGTCACGGTGTTCGCCCGTTCCACGTGAATCACCATTGGTATAATTCTCTACGTTTATTATCGGTCAGTAGGACATGGCAACAGTTGTGATTGGCGTTAGCATAGTTAATTTTAATATAGACTACCTGTTGCCCGCGATTTCGTCCGCGTGGAATTCGGTTTTATCACGCACCCCTATTTTAACCCTCGGAAAAGTAGCCTAAGTTACTCCTTGTTGCATCAGCTATCTGCCAGTGAAAGTCCCGTCAAAATCGGTCCAGCCGTTTCAGAGATTAGCCGGAACAAACAGGCAGACAGACAAAAATTGTAAAAAAATGTTGTTTTGGTATATGTACCGTGTACATTCACATGCACTTAGTAAAAAGCGGTTATTTTAATATTACAAACAGACACTCCATTTATTTGTTATAGACGATTAACCGTGTCCTGTCATTTAGTTGGTACACGTGTTCATAAACACTTTGGGTGTATCTCACAGGTGTAACTGATAGCACATTATGTCCATTTGCCGCAAAGTGCCGCAACCCAGTGACCTACATTCGGAGGGCGAGTTTACATTGCAGTTTGCGTTTGCTGTTTTATTTGCTTCAGATGACAATCTACTTGACTACACCATTAAGTATGCAGGGACAGATGAAAAAAGTTTTTGATAAATGTCGATATAATTTGTTGATTTATTGCGCAGAGGACGCATCGTTTTAGAGAACCCATAATTCAATTAAGCGTTTCCTGTTTTGACATCTCGTACACATTACGCCAATAGATGTCGTAGCTGCGTATCTTGAACGATGTTTTGTTATTGTTCGTTCAGTTCAAAGTCAAGGTAAACTGCTCTAAATAACGTAGGAGCATTGTCTTTCGCGTCGCGATGTAGAAGGATAAAGGGTGAGGTGAATAGGTCGCTCTCTACGTAATGTCAAGGCATTTTTTCTCTAGCCAACGACTGTCTATCGGCTTTTTTTCAAAGTAGTGAATTTTCGACCACTATTGTTCGTTATTGTTAGATGCTCAACGGAACCAAACAATTTGGTTTACTTTAAACTTATCGAATTACTTTTTTATGAGATTAGTGAAATGGTTTTTTGCAAGGTAGGACTTATGAGTTATAATAGAGTATGTACATGACTTTAATTCTACCCTGTCGTTGTAATTTCTATTTTTCAGGACGGTTCCTAATCTTCCTGCGCATCAAACTAAAGTTTGCAGATTTTGTTAAATCTTTGCCATTATTATTTCGTGTCGTTCATTCTCATTAGCGTTAGATATTCCGGTATCATGCTATTGTCTCGTAAATTATTCTTGTAAGGGATTAACAGATGGCATTTAGATCTCAGCAGTGGCTGTACAATAAATTCAACTGTTTATTTCGATACGGTAGCTTTGCCTAACCGGTTTTGGTTGGTTCCCAATATTTTGTGACCTTATTATCTAAACATTTTGAACATTGCCCCGCGTCGGTTCTTGTTTAACTTAAAATTGAATTGTTTATTTGACTACTGATGACGATCTACGTGTAATATACCCTTCTAATTTCTGATCAGTCATTTCAAGGCCACTGATATAGAGTACCACAAGTTTTGTAGAGATGTGGTGTGATTACTCCACACGAATGTAACTCTAACTAAAAGCTTAAACTGCTATGGCTTTGTAACCAGTCCGTATTGGCTTTAACAGAATAGCAGTTGCGTAACTGTTTAACAGCTGGCTTGTTACAGTATACTGCCAAGATTCACATTAACTGTTGAAGCAATATGTATAATCTATTTTGGCTATTCCCTGTCGACGGTTTCTGTTTGTCTTGTTGTCATTATGTCGTCGTTCCGTGGTGCGATGTCACGATAGAGCATCATCGAGAGCGTGGTGGTCTAGTGGTACTGACTGACCCCTAGTTTCAATCCGGAGGTCGCCGGTTCAAACCCGACGTATGAGTTTTACGATTGAAAGACTTAAGTGCGCAATACCACGTTCTCAGAACGGTGAAGGAAAACATCGCGAGGAAACCGACATGTCCTTGAACGAAAAATTCGAAGACACGTGTAGAGTGCACGAAAGGAGTCTCTTTGAGGCGTACTTAAAGTCCTTTCACCTTTGGTTCGAGAGAAACATTGACTCGAATCGAATAGACGATAGAACACTATCGAGGCGGGGTTTTGCATCACGAGACTCGGAGAATAGAGTAAGGCAGTCGGCTGAGCTTCGCTCGCGTCTAATTTGGTGACGCCGCTTGCTGGCAACCATCGCCACTGCTCGGCGGCGTCGTCGGTAGTCGACGCAATCGTTTCGCCGCCGACGCGCCCCCCTCCAATCACAGGTTTCGTGCGTCACTGCTTTACAAAACAGATAATCACTATGACGGGTGGACGCACAAGAAACTGTTATTGAAGTTCTATTTATCGATCTGAAACAAATATTTTCAAATCTTGAAGAATTTCAGGCCAGACTTCGGTCAATCATTTTTGCGTTTTTAACGATCCACGCATTAATGGAGCGTCTTATCGTACTGTTATGTAACGCGTCGTATTTCGCTGTGTGGTGTTTCTGAATTCCAATTTACTTAAGCGGGCTACAGACCTTTATTTTTAACTGAACAGTTGAACTGATGATCAAATGATATTTTGATTAGATTATCAGTTCACCTGTATAGCTCTCAGTTTTGCCTACACACATACAACTGATCAGTTAAAATTGAAGGTCTGTAGCCGGCTTTACCGATTCCGACGCCTGGAGGTTGAACTCAGATAATTGATTGCACGACGATCGCCTTTCTGGAGTGTTCTTGGTTACTGTTATTGAAGCTAGGTTGTGCCCTTGCAGCCGCTAGTGATCACTGGTGCCGAGACCAACAAAAAGTGACGTGTTTGGTTACCGCACTCTGTCGCTTTCGAATCTGTTGACAATACTGGACTCGTAGCTCTGATAATAGTAACCCTGTAGGTAGTGGGTGGGAATCCAGGAAAAATATTTGTGTGACGAACATAGATGTTGGTTCTGTGTCTGGGTGTTAATATGTATTATATGTATTTACAAAAAAAGTATATAAGTATTATATCAGTTGTCTGGTTCCCATGATACAAGCTATTCTTAGCTTACTTTGGGGCTATATGGAGCCGTGTCAAATGTCCACCATTATTATAATATTATTATAATAAACTGAAATGAATTGAGATTCACGAATCTCTTTCTCTCTGATGAATGACAAAAGATTGACTAGACCACAGATTGAATTTTAGAAATTACTGATTAAAATTTGGTAGTTTGCCCCATGTTTCGGTCATAACTTAATCGTGATGGTTTACTTTCACGGCTACAATTGTCTATGGACGCCATATTAATCAGATTTATAGTTTGACATTATGTATAGTTTATCTCTTTTCACTCACTAGGGAGAAACATCCGGAAACCTAATATTAGTTCAGTAGAGCCAAACAACTCGCTTCATTTCCCTGACCCGATGCATTGTTTGTAAAAGTTGATAAGCTACAAGTTCTGTCAAAGATTCAAAATTTGAAGGGCAAGAGCAAATGAAGATCTTGAACTTTACTCGGGTCCGTGACTGATAGTGTTATCTTACAGGAGAGGTCAATATATCACGGATTTACTTACTTTTCCACGTTCGTTCAAATGTCAACAATAATAGTTGACGTGGGGAATGTGAAAGCGCATGAAGCTATTGCATCAGACGTTTTGACATTGTCGAAGGGTAGTAGGGATTTACATTTTTTTCTTTCTTATGTCATATTAGTGACTTAACGAGCTGACGGCCCACATGATGTTAAGTGGTAACCGCCGCCCATAGACAACAGTAGTACGACTCAAGTCCTCTTCACCAAAGTACATGATGACTCAAGTCGCATTGCGTTGCGTCGATCACATGTCACTGAAGTTTCAATCGTATTGACCTAACAAACAATGCAAATACTCAATTATGTATTTAATTAAAAGTAAACATGCACTTTCTAGAGGTATATTTACTACGTAGTAAGATTTACAAAGTAAATTGTTCCAAAGTGTGCTATCTCATACCCTTGTCAAGTGCGTTTATCGACTGTAGTATAAATAGTACACAAATATGAATGTTGTTTGCTTTGTTGTAGTTACATATACTTTGATTAATGTTTACACACGCTCTGCACCCATTGTTCACTACAGTCTCAGTTCTCAAATTTAGAGTTTTAGGTTGTTTAATCAGACAATGCACCTCGGCTTTGTTTGCATCATTAATGTTTGTTTGCGTCCACTCGACGGTTTATCTTTTCTTTACATTAAATGGACTCAAGAATGTTTGCCACGACGGTCGAGGAATTTCTAGTCACCGGAGATCTTGACCTTTTCAATACAGGTACTAGATTATAATATGACAGCAATATTTGGCCAGTTTCCAAAACGTGTGAGCTTTCATATTTTTGGCGGAATGCGAGTTCGTTAAAATGCTTTATACCGAACCAAATTAACTGCTCTAGGTACCTACTATAAAAACACTAGAACTAGCTATACCTTTGTGAAAGCCACAATGAAAATAACCTGGCTGACCCCTTGCTCCGTTTGGTGCAGTCACAACGTCACTTTGACTATTGATTAGTCTTACTTTATATTATTCCCTAGCTCTGTTGCAGTAAAGCTCTATTGCAATACTCTACAGAATAACCCCTATACAGCGACTCAATGAGTAAGGGTGAAAGTTAAAAAAACTTATACCATAATAAACTAAAAGGTACACTTATAATTAACACAAATAGCCACCTAGAATCAGTATTGCTGTGCCCTAACAGGGTTTATGTTTGTATCCTATAAATATATTAGGATCCTTGTAACAACATAGTGCAATAAATGCTTTGAATTTAATTCATTACACGAATATTAAACCTCGGATAATTCAAGACTCCTGTTAGCACGGTAACTACTAATATTCATTAGACTTCGGTTTCAGACCATCAAAAAAATAGGCTAATAGTCATAGCAAGCATCGTACATCGTAAACCGCATCGTCACTTAACATCAGGTGCGATTGCGGTCAAATGCTAGACTATCTTAATTAAAAATATAATATAATGTCCACTTATATTTATGCTGACCTCATAGCTGACTGGCTTCATAGCTCAGATGGTAGTAACCCTGCCTTCTGCGCTGTAGGTCGTGAGTTCGATTCCCACCCAGGAAAAACATTTGTCTCATGAATATAGAGGTTTATTCTGTGTCTGGTTGTTAATATGTATTATATGTATGTATTTACAAAAGAAAAGTATATAAGTAAGTATATCAGTTGTCTGGTTCCCATGATACAAGCTATGCTTAGCTTACTTTGGGGCTAGATGGCGCTGTGTGAAATGTCCACCAATATTTATATTTATTTATATATTGTTATATAAATGTTTCCAGGTGGACAGTGGCGGCGGTGGCTCTGCCGAAGTAATGGTGTACTCTCTCGGCTGGGGTATGAGCGAGCCGGAGCGGCGCGGCGCTGAACGCAAGCGCGCGCAGCCGACTCCAGTCCTCTCTCAGCTCTCCCCCGACGACGGCCACGAGGTCGACGTTTTGCCCCTGCACAATCAGGTAACACGCACGCTCTACGCTCTATCCGTACACCAAGACACGCACTCGGTGACCCCCCTGACGAAATAACGGCCGCCTATCCGGAGTTATTCCTATCGTCAGCCCCCCACAGAGAAAACCCTAAACTTTCGCACTGACCCCGCCGCGGCGGTGGGCCAGTGAGAAGGTAAAGGCCCGCGCGGGGTGCATTTTCTCCCATTCCTCCCGACTCGCAACTCCTCAAGCCGAGGTCCGTACCTGAGTGGTGCCCTTGGTGTCGTTGTGATTAAGTTTTACCGGTTGAGAGCCGTCCGCTCTCACCAAAAGCCCGTGTAAACGCTGTCAAGGACATGTGCGGCCACAGTCAATAGTCCACACTTAAAAAAAACTACGTACTACTCTCTCTCTCTAGGCTCGTGCACTTGACGCGTCTTCGATATGAACCAGCGACCCCTTGGTCGAAGCTCGGGGTCTGTACGGGGTTACCAAGCTTTCGGTTATTAGAAGATAACATTTTATCTTAACATTAGAGCTATAGATGCTAAGTGTGGGGGATAAACATAGCGAACAAGGTTTATTGAAAATGATTAACTTCATCTGATCATTCTTTAAGAGTCCGAGTACCTGTTATTTTCTTACAATAGTATTTTGCTGAGGAATTAGAAATTTTCATTGTACATTATTTACTTCAGGTGGTCACTTGCATACATTAACTAAGACAAGCTATCTGAGAAGTACTGGGAGACCAATTACGCTACATTCAAATTGAATTTGTAGTTAGTATCATACTCTACATTTTTTTCCTATACCTCATATAACATAATTACGCGATCAATTCTATTGGAAATAATTAATTCTTTTCCTGTTTTCCTCAGCGCTGTATTCTTATTGAAATTCCTCTTTTGAGTACCACAAGTCCTTTGTTTGTTAAATATTGATGAGTGCCCACCTACTGTTGTTGCCTGATATTTTCGTTTGTTGTCTGCAAACTTCAGCGTTTCTTTTTGTAGTCTGTTTTATTGCTTTGACGTCAGAAACAGACGTTTATTGTTCGTTTATGGAGAAATATTGAGGAGCCACCTGCTAATTATAATTTTTTGAACGTATAATGAAATGTATAAAAAGACAGTAAATAACTCTAATATGTTGCGGTCTGAAAAATGTGGTTGCCGGTGAAATTACAGGCACATGAGACGTTCTACCTCCACTTCTCAGAGTCACGGGCGTATACGATGTGACTTCGGTCTTGTCATACTTAAGTCTCCTACTTACGAGCCAAGTAATATTGTTTGTTATGGGCAGAGGTGACCACTAAACACCAGGTGGGCCATCCACTTTTCCGTAACTTCATCACATAGAAAAAAATACGAAATAACCTGTTTTTGAGTACTAGCTAATTTAATTTTTGCGAACGTAAAAGGAACGGAAACGAATGGCGTATAATTTAACGTTTGTTGGTAGATTAAGCATGTAATTTGGCATTGTGGATCATCGTAAGCGTTCCAGACGTTGATATATGTATTGGTGCTGTAACAGCGTGAATTACATCCAGAGACGTGCTATTTTTACCTCATAAAAATACATTTAGCTGCTCACCTTCAGTGTGTTTTCTCGAAAGTGTATCTACATGAACGCTTATCGTAATATTTGTATAAGTACAGTGCACAAATGTGTACCTATATGATAAACAGTAAAACTGTGTCATAAACACACGTTTATCTTATCGACATTTTTTCACATTTTCTGTTTATATTAAAATATTAAACAATATTTTTTGTTGCTCTGAAATTTCTTGCAATACAAATTTAATGAGCGGAACCTTTATTATTGCCCTGAAATGAAAGAAAAAAAGAAAAATATATTTATTCGTGGCAAGACACGCAAAGAACACAAGACATTTAAAATGATGTGGAACATACATATAAAACAAACGTAAAAGTGCAATAAATAATTATTATGATTATCATATTTTATGTCTATGTTGTGTGTTGTGTGTCTCAGAGTGCGGATAGCCATAAAATGGCACCCAACTCAGCATTTGCTAAGATACATAATGCACCCCAGCGCTGGTGTACCGTTGGAGCCAGGAGTGCGTGTAAAGCACGGATGTCTGCTTTACTGTGATGCATTTATTCACTTTGCTTATTCGTATATCAAGCGTTAGCGTTAGACCTTCAGATATGTGAAGATCAAACAAAATGACCCATGCGGCTAGTCTGGTCAGGCGACTTCCCAGGGTCGACGTGCGCTCACTTCAAGTATAACATCGGGTCAACGCCACCGCTTATTTTTTAATTCTATTTCTTCAACAAGCAACTCGATCTGTTGTTGAGTCTCGCGTATGGCTCTACAGGGTGTTTGGAACCGCATTACTTTGAGCCGCGTTTATATAGGTGGTGGGCTTTATCGTTTAGGCGATTAGTTCTGCGAAAATATTACGGTTACGCTTATGAGTTACACAAAAGGTGTTTTTTCAATTTCCCCGTTTTGTTGCTTAAATTGCTGATTTTGTAAACAGTTCTTACTGTAATAAGTTACCAAAATTGTTATTGATATCACATTAAAGAAAATCTAAGGCTGCAACTTAAATTAAATTTAGACTATCATTTTATAAACAGTACTCATAAAAAAAAAAAATGCAGATTACCTTGATACCTTTATTTTTCTCAGAAGGTTGACTTTATTTATGAAAATATGGCAACTTTAACTCCCGAAGATACTTATTTTGAGTTGTTACCTATCATTATCAGATATAACATTGGTCTGCAGAGGAACGGATGTTTTACAGGAAACAATACATATTTGACTCGCAGGTTGTCTGTCCTGATTTTCAAATATGGTTGAAGGTCTCCATTACATCTTTTATATATATTGGTGGACAATTCCCACAGCGCCATCTAGCCCCAAACTAAGCATAGCTTGTACGATACTATGGGAACCAGAAAACTGATAGAATAAATTATATACTTGTTTTGTAAACACATACATATAATACATATTAACAACCAGACACAAAATAAACCTCTATATTCATGAGACAAATGTTTTTCCTGGGTGGGAATCGAACCCACGACCTACAGCGCAGAAAACAGAGTTACTACCAACTGAGTTGTGAGGCCTGTCAGAATCTGCATTGCATGTTGTACTCGCAAAGTGGGGCTTGTGACCTGTAATAAAAGTTAACATAAACTTACTTCCAGGCACCAATCTCTTACAATAAATTTTACTTGATATATTTATTTTTAACAAACGACTTCTGCCTAATTAAAATTATAAATTAAACTAGACTATTCAAACTTAATATACCTAATTATCTACAACTAATCTAATAATTCTAATGTCGTCACAAATAAATTAACATTAACAAACTCTTGTTTTAATTTGTACGCGGAGTATTATCTCTTTCAATATTTGATATTTCATCAATACACTTCATATCGAGATTATTTCTCCCTACTTTTCACAATCAATATTACCATCTGATTAGGAAATAGCACCTTACTGCTATATCGTACAGACGAATGCGATTGGCATCGGTAAAAGCGATAGAATATATCGATCCTTGAACGCCGACTTATCGTAAGCGAAAATTGTACCCAAATCGCATTTTTTTGGTGCAATTGATATTTTTAAATAAAATGTGAAAAATCACGTGCTAATGATAAACTTTGCATTCGCTATATGTTCTCAATAACGACATTTTGTCGGGAAATCTGGACCACACCTTGTCGTTATAGCTTAAAATATCACTTTCGATATAATATTTGGGTAAAATTGTCGCTACGATAAGTCGGCTGTCAAGGCTCGATATAATTCGGTATCGAGGAAACGGTGTGCGTGCAAGTAACCCATTCTCTATATGTGGTGTTTCAGGTGGGGGGTCACACGAGACTGCTCGTGCTCAACGACAGCACAGTCATCAAGCCGCTGAATATTCGCGAGCTGCATTTCTACCAGAACATTCCCGAGGACATTCAGAACTTCGTGCCCAGATACAAAGGTGAGCCATCTACATTCGCCGACAGTTTGACGACGATGCTCTGTTATGCTTTTGAAAATTCGCTGAATGCATCATAATCATTGCATTTACATCTTACATTTTTGTTTTTTATTTTTAATAATTACGACATTGTATTTTGAATGTTTTTTTTTTTACATTTGCGAGCATAAAGGAGGTTTGACAGTTTCTTGCGTTTTCACGGCTTCCTGTGCTGTCGTGTTTACGAAATGTTTCTGTCGTAATCGTATATTGAAATTATTTAGCTGGAATAATCGTGTTTAGTTTTTAATTGGCTCGGTGTATATAATTAACGTTATCTCTTGCGTTGATAAGCAACAGATATCTAATCGATGTGTAACGGCTATTAGTACATAAAGCTGTGAAAACATCGTAACAGAAATGGAGCTTTCCTTGTTGCTCATATGAATGTGTTCATCTGCCGATTTGTGTGTGACTGTGATGACTGTTTGACGATGAAACAAACCCGCCGACCGCAAAAATTTGTCTGTAATATAATTAACAATAACTTATTCATTATTTCATAAATAAAATAATATCTGAATTAATGATTTATCCTCTGATATTGAACGATAATTGGACGGGAAAATAGTTAAAATGATTTAAGTAAACAGGTAGTATATAACAGTTATGAATAGGGAAAATACTACAACCGAATAAAGGCACAATTAATATTGGAAAATAATAATTATTAAATTTATATCGAATGCCATTCTTGATAAAAATACAATCATATGCCGGAAAATAGTGTTTTATGTTAAAGTTACATAGCACTATATAATAATTTGAAATGCATAATATATTTATAACACGAAAAATACGGCATTATGTGGATAGTAAAGGTCTATCATAAATATATTGTGCATTACAAATATCGTGGAACTTTTACATAATTGCTTATATACCTGTTACAACTACGCTATGAAAAACGTCATGTTCCCTAATTAGAACCGTTGAATACGTTAATTGAGAATAATAAGTTATACGCGATCATTTGAAGACGAATACTGACTAAATGAAGTTGCCATGTTTAAATGTTTCTTTTGTTAGCGTTAATATTTCGAGCCAAATTATATTGCTTTCAGCCATTTGTGTGTCAGATGCATCCGATATGATTGATGTGCGTCAAATAAAGGACAGTGTTTGGTCGTAAATACACCGCAGTATAAGTTCAATGTATTTGCGCGTCGTTTGTGAGTGGCGATGTAGTTCGCCGTGTTAGATTAGGCTGCGTTCACACGGCATTGTCCTGCACGTTTTTTTAACGTACAATCAGCCGGGTGTTCATACAGTAGATTTTCATTAAAGAGTAGACGTAATGGATCCACGCTTAGTGGTACTTTTATATTGGTATCGAAGGCGCCAACAACCTTTCACCGCCGACAAAACAGAAGGTTTTGGGTACATCCTATAAATCAAGAATCAGTGCGTACATTTGAAAATTTATACGATAGACTTAGAAACGTAGAAAAAAAATTTGCTATTCGACATAAAACGTATTAACAGTGTGAAGGAGACAGAGTTATTCTGTGCCTGTAAAAACGAATAGCCGCTAGAGAGCTAGAGCTATTCTACGTGCCACTGCAAACAGAAAACAAAAAAAAAACCATTTCTTTGACGTTTCCAAGCCATTTCTTTATGAATTCTATGGAAATAAAGTCTTTGACTTTGACTTTGAAACCGAATACGTTAAAGTTCATTAGATTCGCTTGACAAGTCCGGTGAGTATACGTTTAAACGTATAAAAAGGTATACGATTTTTTGCAGTACAAACGAGACGTGCGAATGGTTCTTTGAACACTTGACTCTTTGACAATGACGTGCGAACTAAGCGTTAGGTTGTGGCGCGGCGGGCGGGCGGGTTTGAGAGCGCGAGCGGGAGAGAGCGGAGAGAGAGCGGGAGAGAGCGGAGAGCGGCACCGCGGTCAGGAACACAATATTAGTTTCCTTGTTGTCGCAAGGGCCACGGCGCGGCGGCGGACGGAGCGGCCCGGCGGCGCAACGCTACCGCCCTAATAGCGCCCTAGCGGTACATTTTACATTTTGGGTTTGTACCTTTACTTAAACTACACCCCACCCACATAACTCACTCACTCATACACTTCGTACACGCAGAGGTTCTCAAACTTTTGCTGTACCACCTTCTGACGCGAGTGGGGGTGGGTACTGCACGAGTAGTGTTTACTCAGTGCTCCATTGAACTTTTTCGATGTTGGAGCCCAAGAACACAGACATAATTCATACTATCGAGCAGTATAATCCTGTTGTGTATAATGAAACAATGGTGATATTATTCCCATAGGATTGAGCTACAACAAAAGTTGACCCTAAAGATGGCTGTTGTACCATCGTACACTTGAGAATCACTGATCTAAACAATTAATACTTCATACACGCATTTAGTGTAAAATAATGACGATAACAAATGACACACACGTGGAACACTACACAAAAACACTACACCACAAACCCTTCTCAAAATGTGCCCACCCTTATTTTTCACTTTTCCATTGATTTAACGCTGGCAACTTGCACTACAGTAAGTTAAACATTTTTTTGAAAGTGAATAATACCAAAGTTTTTTTTTTATTATTTTGCGATCTCCGTCGGTCTCGTGACGAGGATAAATTTCAATTAAAAAGCAATTAGTACATTCTGAATTACTGAAACACAATTGCTTTTTGTAATTGTGAAGTGTATTAGCGTAGGTGTCGTTATATTGTGACGTGTTGTGTGTGCGTGTGTGCGTGTAGTGATGGCGAGGCTGTTTGTTTCAGGAGTGATGCAGGCCTCTAACACTGGCACCGCGAAATTGGACAAGCGGTACTCGCCATGTTTCCGCGACGAGAACGGGCGCAAGGCGTCGCTCGGCGGCAAGCGCAAGCGCGACGACGTGTTCAAGTGCGTATGACGTCACGCGACGTGCACGTCTCTGAAACACCACGACACTTGTCATGTGTCCTTTATCATATTTCAGAATGTTTGACGTACGCCGACCGGCAACCGACGTCGCCATTAATTCATACGATCGCAATACTTACATGACTATACCCCACTAACGCGTGAGCGCAATCAACGAACGAGCCACCGATCACTTGCGTCGTGGAGTCGTGGTAATGATACTATTTGATTGCAATGTAACAATATAACAGATAACACCGACCATGTGTTTCAATTAGCTCCTCATTTGTATTGATAGTTGTGCTCTAGCTTAGCTCTTGTGTGGCGTTCTGAATGAAAGTTTCAATGTGTCTTCTCCTTTTGCAGGTTCAAAGTGCATCGCAATGGCAATGCCAGCGAAGTGCTCAAGAGTATCGCACACATGGACAATTCTAACAAACAATGTGAGTATATAATTGATACTCGAATACAGATATCCTGGATAGCCTTGAGAATTCTGATGCTTGGTATATGAGGGGTTCACTGTTCCCAGTTTGAGATCCACTGCTCCAGTGTGCTTAATCTAACAACGATAATGCTGCTAAGTCTGCCTCACAAGTCTGTTTTTGTTACTGTAACAGAGCCTTTTTAATAACCAAATAAAAGTATTTATTTAGTATTTTGTGAGTGAATAATACCAAAACCTCCTTGTCTATTCACATCGAACCTCTAATGCGACATGACAGTTGTGTGTGGATGCCTTTCAGACTTCCTGATGATGGAGAATATCACGTACTCGTACCGGCGGCCGTGCGTGCTCGACTTGAAGATGGGCACGAGGCAGCACGGCGACGACGCGACCGCTGAGAAGCGGACCAAGCAGATCGCTAAATGTCAAGCCAGCACATCGGGATCTCTCGGCGTGCGGTTATGTGGCATGCAGGTGTGTAACCTCCTTACTGATGACATATTGAGAATAATACAATGATATTTGAACCTTCGAGGTGAGCATATGTACTCTTTCGATGGAAAATAATCATATAGATTTCATTTGACTGGCCTCACAGCTCAGTTGGTAGTAGCCCTGCTTTCAATGCTGGTCGTGGGTTCGATTCACACCCAGGACAAACATTTGTATAACGGATTTAGATGTTTGTTCTGTGTCTGGGTGTCAATATATATGTATTTACAAAAAAACTAAGTATTATATCAGTTGTCTGGTTCCCATAGTACAAGCTATGCTTAGCTTACTTTGGGGCTAGATGGCGCTGTGTTTCCACCAATATTTATTTAAATTTATTTTCCATTATGAATAGGATTCACATAATGAACTATACTAGGGCTGATTCCAATGCAATGAAAAAAAATAGTGTAATAAAATATTTTTCAGGTATACGTGCCGGAAACGGGAGCGTGCGTACGCCGAGACAAATACTGGGGACGCGCGCTAACAGAGGGCGGACTGAGGGAGGCGTTGCGGGACTTCTTCGCCGCGGGCGGGGCGTCGCGTCGCGCGCGTGTGCTACGCCGCGTGCTACGCGACCTGGACGCGCTACGTCGAGCCGTGGCCAAGCAGACTAGCTATCGATTCTATTCATGGTAAGCACTAACGAATACTGAACCTGGACTGGAGGTAGTTGCTAATGCCGACGAGACCTATAATCGCATTTTGCCAACTAGGATTACCTTTGTTCTGTGCACATATACCTATTGAGTGATAATATGTAATATTTCATTTATTGTTCCAGTTCCCTCCTCATAGTATACGAAGGCGACGTCTCGGTGGAGGATTGCGAGGCGTCGTGCTCCTCCGCGGCGGAGTTCGACTCTGGCTCGAGCTCCGAGGGGCCCTCGGGACACTTCGACATGTCCACCCTCCACACGGAGATCGCGCAGCCGCCGCCCTTCCAGCACCACTGCGAGGAGACCATGGGAGGGTAAGTACACCGACCGTTCAGGCTCGGGACACAATTCCACTTATCCATACGGAGACCAACGAGATCGCATATTTTTTGAACATTTCACACAACGCTGTCTAGCCCCAAAGTAAGCTTAGCTTGTGTATCATAGGAACCAGTTACATTGGCGACAGTTGGTAAGGGGGGGGGGAAGGATATGCGCAGCCGTGCCGTCCGTATCTTTCAGACATTCAACGTTGTGTTTTGTCGACAGGTACGAGGAAGGCGAAGTTGCCGGCGGCGGGCTGGGGCGGGCGCACCCGCCGAGCCCGGACTCCGGCGACAGCTGGATGGCGTACTCGAGCACCTCCAGCGAGTCGTGGCGGGGCGAGACGGCCGCGCCGCCGCCCGACGCCGGCAAGCGACCGCGCAGCGACACCTTCCCGCGGCTGCCGGCGGTCGCACCGCCCGCGCCCGCGCCCGCGCCCTCCCCCTCCCCCGTCCTCACCCCCGTCCTCACCCCCGCCGAGACGGAGGAGCGCGACCGCGTCGACATCCGCATGATAGACTTCGCGCACACGGCGTACGCGAACGCGGCGGCCGAGTCCCCCCTCGCCACCGCCACCCCCCACCACGGCCCCGACTGCGGCTTCCTCACCGGCATCGACAGCCTGAAGCGCCTCCTCACAGAGATACTGGCGCCGCCCTACAGTTAATACGAGGCGCCGCGGGACGGAGACCGCGCGCCCCGCCGATGCGGACTCCTCGACTGTGGTGTGATGTGACGCGGAGCGCGCCCGCCTCGCGTCCCGGGTACCGGTGCTGTCTCAGCGTGCGCGGTGGATTCGCACTTAGTGAATGTTGGCGGTCCGGACGGATTTGTTTAAATTTTGTATTTAATTTGAAGTGGGACCCGTTAGGATGTCGTAATATGCCTATGTAAGTATTATCGTTAAGTTATTCCGGATCGATGTTTGAGTTCTCGTAGTGATTGGCCCCTCTCGTTCCCGAAGCTTCACTCTTGTGATGTTGTAATATGAAATTCAATTTGCGATGATTGTATCCCTTGCACTGCTTGTTTGTGATATTGTGTAAAGTAATGAATGTTGTCATAGTATTGAAATTCACGACTATTGTAGAAAATGAAATCCCAGTCAAACGAGCCAAAGTAGATAATTGTAGAGTTTAATAAGGACAGTTAACTGTTCTGTTATTAAAACAGGAGAAATAAATAATTGTATATATGTAATGGAATATTAGATGTGTTAGATTGATACATTTTATAGTATTGGAATTATATTCATTGTGTTCTTACTGAAACGGGAGCTTAATGTGTGTGTTGGAGCACTCGTTGCGCGGGTGCGGACTGGAGCAAACACTATAGTGCTAACAGTATTAATATAATTGTGATTGCCAATGGATTCATTTTAGAACATGACCAAATTGTCTTGGTTGCAAATTTAGTGGTTATCTGAATATTCGCAATACGTGTTGCCAGGGTATCCTATAGATCACAGTGATTTATTTAAATAGAGAAGGAAATGTTTCGTTGTTTACATTTTACGGGAGTGACAATGTAATGTTGATATCAACATATCGCCATAAAGAATTATGTATATATTATAAATGAAATCTCTCAAAGTTAGCCGAATATAATGGCGATATCCAGATAATAATTGTGGCCACACGATTGTTCCTGTATAATAAATTGGTTTGTTTGTTTATGTGAAGTGGGTGTGGGGTATAGTAACAGCTAGTAAGTACCTCACTGTGTGCGAGTGATGATCTCTAGCGATAGCCAACATTCCTTAGTGCTGCATTCGTCATTGTCCGTTTACTTTTTGTTTAGTTGGATACATTTATGAAAAGTACCTGGTTTAATTAGGATGCTAGGTTGTATTGCAAATTATCATTTATGTCTGTTATTTTAAATAACTGTATGACACTATTTTGTTAAATAAATTTTAGGTATTAATCATTTGTTTGATTTCATTGTCACGTAATCTAGTCCTCTTGCTGGGATTATTTATTCTCATAATGGATAAAAGTTTCGTCATAAAGTTACAACGAATATAAACTACACCCCTTCTGGTAACAACTGGAACCAGGTTCCGGTCTCAAGTATCTACTCAGGTTACAAACTGCCCCCCGTAGTGCGATTTTCCGAAGTCCTGGAACTGTCCCGCCAGACTAAAAAGTGCGGTAGAGAACTCTATTTTAAACTGAATTTTCCTGCGTTAGTTTTTGATATACATTTACCTACGGCAGAAAAGCGGCTGCCGAGTTCTGCTTCCGAAAAATTGTTTGTAATAAACGGTTGGTACTCCAGAAACGTATTTCGGGGATTCAAATGGATTAGGATCCATGTGGTCGTTGTCGGTATATTGTGTTATTCTGAAATCAAAGAAAACCAATCCCATTGTTTAGAATTAGAAGTTCTCACGGGTAGCCACAGGGTTTCACATAACCTAAAATATTTTCTATAAGAACTATTTTTTAATATTTTTCGTTAATCGATTCAGTTTATGAGTTATTTCGGTTAGTGTTTATTATTTCACAGGTATATGATTTGTTTGAGAAAAACGGTCATCATCACTTTTCTGTAATTTTATCGATAGTTATGCAAGGAATGGAATAATAAAAATACAATAAAAATAAAATTTGTTTTATTTACAACTAGCCCGCGACTTCATCCGCATGGAATTCGATTTTATCACGCACCCGTATTTCACCCCTCGGAAAAGTAGCCTAAGTTACTTCTTATTACATCAGCTATCTGCCAGTGAAAGTCCCGTCAAAATCGGTCCAGCCATTTCAGAGATTAGCCGGAGCAAACAGACAGACAGACATACAAAAAAAAAAAAAAAAATAATAAGTAAAAAATCCCGCCCAAAGCGGGACGTAAGGTCCCGTTACCCATACTCATATTACTAAATGCTATTTAGACAAGAAATAAAAATGAATCAAATAGTTAAGATAATCCACATCCCCAACATGCTCTACATTATGTAATATTTTTATGATTTCAGTATTTAACATGTTAAAAAACGTAATTTTGTATTGATAATAGTTATCAAAATGTATGTTCATAGAAAGTAACAATTGATTTAGATTTATGGCCTGTGAAAAAAAATTATGCTCTCCGAAATGAAATGAATACCTACTCCTTTTTGTGTTTCTTGCTGTCTCCCCATGGAGGGTCGGCTAGTGTTTGAATAGGCGCTTTAATTTTTAATTCGTTGCGAATATTGCTCCTATAGAATAAATACTCTTTGGGGTTATAAGTTTAAAAATAAGGTTGATTACAAAAAAGTTTTTGTTTGAAAATCGAATTGAATCAAGCGAAAATTCTTGTTGAGTTACATGCTAAATGTCAAAAAAGTGTTAAATTTTTTATTAAATAGAAGTAATTAAAATAAATAAACTGGAAATTACCATGGCTGATAAAGATGAACTTCACTCGTTGCAAAATATATCTACGGAAGTTGACGAAGCCCGTATAAAAGTGATTATAGCAACGCAATGTTTTAAAGGTAAACGCGAAAATAACCTTGGGTATTATACCTTGTTTAAAACATCTAAGTAGGTACGCTTTTGTTTAACTGCAGAACACATTAAACATACAGGCGTTATTACTTGCCTATAGAAGTTATTTATAACCACTAGTAATTAGGTGAGTATCAAGATAGTACACAGCGCAAGCTTCTTGGCTTTGGCGTAAGTACATTAGAGCAAAGAGAGAATCGGTTCTTTTTTAGTCATACGGTTAGCATTTGGCCAATAAACTGCTTTAGATACCTACTAACAATATATACATATAAGACAATATTGGGTTATATTGCTCCTATAGAATAAATACTCTTTAAGGTTATAAGTTTGAAAAGAAGGTTGAATACAAAAAAAAGTTAATGTTTGAAAATCGAATTATTTGAATCAAGCGAAAATTCTTGTCGAGTTACGTGTTAAATGTGAAAAAAGTGTTAAAAAATAAATTAAATAGAAGTAATTAAAATAAATAAACTGGAAAATACCATGGCTGATAAAGATGAACTTCACGCGTTGCAAAATATATCTACGGAAATTGACGAAGCCCGTATAAAAGTGATTATAGCAACGCAATGTTTTAAAGGTAAACGCGAAAATAACCTTGGGTATATATACCTTAAAACATCTAAGTAGGTACTGTAATAACTTGCTTTAGATATTAAGTTAGTTCGCAGTGTGGTCTGCTCGTAAAGTTGACCTAAACCAATGCCATTTTTACTATATGTACCTATGGCTTTGGTGTAAGAAGTAAATTCACTAATAATAATAATAAATTCATAACACTCATAAACGCCGTTTACAGGGCGGCAAGTCACCACCTGCCTTAAGATTTTTTTATGGGATAGATGCTGAGTCCCATTGCAATAGCCCAATAATCAGACAATTTAGTGTTGAACCGCAATAGCCCGCAATTCTCCATAATAATATCTTTACAATCTAACTTCCCTCCACCTTAACACCCATATAAAGCGGCCCTCTTAGCAGCTGGCCGCCATCTTGTTTATACGCACTGGCGATGGCGGTTCACTTTGGCGGCGGGCGTGCCGCCGATGAGTTTGCACGTTTGAGATGTGCAGCTAGGTTTGCCAGGTCGTAAAACCGAAAAGCCGGACGAACGGCTAATTTAGCCGGACATTTAGGTAAAAATGTCGGACATCTCTAATTTTATACTCTTAGTCATAGCTCAGTTGGTAGTAACCCTGCCTTCTGCGCTGTAGGTCGTGGGTTCGATTCCCACCCAGGACAAACATTTGTGTGACGAACATAGGTGTCTGTTGATATGTGTATTATATGTATGTACTAGCTGTGCCCGCGACTTCGTTCGCGTGGAATAACTGAATCCTTATGGCAGCGGCGCGGCTCTCAGCGCGCTTTATATAGCCACGGACGCTCAGGCGCGAGGCGTGTAGTACGTACTCTGTACGTTAAAAATGTTCGCCGTGATTCTTTAAATTGACATAACTTTTTTATTTATGAACCGATTGACATGAAATAAACACTAAATGTTAAGTGAAGCTTACTACAATATATTAGTGAAAACCGTATCAAAATCGAATAAGCCGTTTCTGATATTAGCGTGCACAAACACACAGACAAACAGACAAAAAAAAAATAATTACAATTTCGGGTTCGGCATCGATATAATAACAACCCCTGCTACTTTTTTTTATATATTTCCATTGTACAGACACCACTTTTCTACAATTTTATTATATGTATAGATTTACAAAAAAAAGTAAGTATTATATCTGTTGTCTGGTTCCCGTGACACAAGCTATACCTAGCTTACTTTGGGGCTAGATGGCGCTACGTGAAATGTCCACCAATATTTATTATTATTATTTCACAATTTCAGCTCAAACACTTCTCCTTGAAAAACTGAAAAAGCAAGTTCAGCGTAATAAGGAAAAGTACGGTGCCATGAGCAACGACAATAAGAAATTGGAAACGGAAATAACGTTGGCCGAGCAACAACTAACAAGGTAAACACATCAGTTGTATTATGCACTAGTTGTTGCCCGCGACATCGTCCGCGTGGAATTCGGTTTTATCACGCACCCCTATTTTACCCCTCGGAAAAGTAGCGTAAGTTACGCATTGTTACATCAACTATCTGCATATCGTCATTTGTTTTTAAGTAGCTACTCTACTGACTGGTTAATACCTCAAGGTTCCGAAGAATCTAACCCAATATTTTGTTATTTCTATTCTCTAAATGTTAATTTCTTAATGTTTATGTCAGTTGAACATATAAAAATAACCAGATGTGTCTATAAGAATCATAAATATAGAAGCTACACTTGAGTAGTAGTAGCGGAGATGCGAATGTTGAGATGGATGTGTGGGGTGACCAGAATGGAAAAAATTAGGAACGAGTATGTAGGGGTAAGTCTGAAAGTAGTGCCAGTGACGGAGAAGTAGAGGAGCAGTAGGTTAGCGTGGTATGGATACGTTATGCGGAGGAATGAAAGTCATGCCACAAAGAGAGTCCTAGATGTGGATGTGGATGGATCTAAGATTAAAGGTAGGGCAAAGAAAAGATGGATGGATTGCCTGAAAGATGATATGAGTAAGAAAGGAGTGAGTGCTGAGATGACGTATGACAGAGAGAAATGGAGGAAAGTACATGTTGTGCCGACCTCATCTAGTCGGGATAAGAGCAAGAAAATGATGATGATGATGACTTGAGTAGTAGTAAGTACTTATTAATATTTACAAACAATTTTAGCATGAAAGAAGCTAAAGGAACAATTCGCATGGCCAACGTTGAACTTAGGAAGGAATGGCTTAAAGCTAAAGAGAAAAGAACAGAGATCATTGAGAGAGTTCAGATTGGAGAAAAGAAGTATAAAGAACAAGGGCTGGTATGCAAAACCAGATACGAAAGCCTTCCCTACGTTCAAAAACTACTTAAAGCGCAGGAAACGGCACACACTCTCAAAGTTCAAATAAGCGTCTTAGAAACTCAAGCTGTGAATCTCTATAAAGACATACAAAGGAAAAAAAACTCATGTCAAAATTTAGACAAAAAACGAATCATCCAGCTAGCAGAGATTATGATTATAGAAAGACCGAAGCTTATCCAAGCCATTAATGAGAAGTCTGTAGCAATATTAGATTTGACTAAGGAGCTCAAACGGTTAAATATTATTGCTGTAGAAAAGGAGAAAAAAAGTGAAGAAACTAAAGTAAAAATTGATACTGTCGATCAAGTTTCGAAGGATATTAAAACAGATGAGAACGCTTTCATTGTTAGTAGTATCCATTTAAATAGAATATAATTTCACATTATAAGTATAAATAGAATAATTGCTGTGATAATTTTATTATTTTAGTTACCAAAACTGCAGTTACCTACGGATACCTTAAACCTAGATGATTTGATGAGCGTCAAACATAAACAGGTAAAACACCATTTATATTTATTATTCCTATTCGCTCGCGACATTTTGAATATAGTTAACTACTTAAGATCAATTAATTTATCTACGTTAAGTTACCTTAGAACGCTTACAAATATTGCGCTAAAAGTATCGCGACGGCCGTAGTCTTTACGTATGAACATCTCAGCTCGGATTCTGACACAAGTTCCGTACATTTATACTATGCAGACACTGTCCATACACAAATAATCTGTTTAAGTGTTATGATCAGTATAAAAATGTATGTCCGACATTTGTCTATTATATACGTAGTCTATGCTTAGCTCTAAAGTAGCCGACTTTATTTTTTATATCATATTAGTGACAGAACGAGCTGACGGCCCACCTGATGTTAAGTGGTAATCGCCGCCCATAGACAAGAGCAATACGACTCAAGTCCTCTCCACCAAAGTACGAGATGACTCAAGTCGCATTGCCTTGCGTCCATCACCCCGAGACGGGGATGTTACGTCTCATGCGCTTGAATTTCACCGGCACCCACTCCCTTCCACCGGAACACAGCAACACGATGCATCACTGCTTGGCGGCAGATTACCAGGTGTGGTGGCAGTACTTCTCCGGGCGAACTTGGCACAAGTTCTACTGCTACTTTGGGTTTTTCCTTTCGCACCCGGAGGACACGTGTAGGGATTCAAAGGGTTATCATCTACACGCGAGCAACAAGGCCCCCCATAACTTGTTTCGTTAGTTATTTATCTCATTTATGTCTGAATTTTCAGGTGAAACTGAAAAAGAAAGATTACACACCGGAAAAGAAAGAACCATTTAAAAATTCAAACTGCGGTGTAAGCACAGATATATTAAATAGAAAAACTGACGTGGAAATGTCTGTTGCCTCGTATTTTTCCAAGCTTCCTCTTTATGAAGAGCACACACCGCAAAATTATTCTAAATATAAACTAATTAATATTTTAAAAGACGTTAAGATTGGTTATGATGATGCCATGAAAATCATTTCGGAAGTCAATCCAGATACTCTACAGCCGGTTGAAAATATTTATGCACGAAACGACACTAAGACTAATGAAGATACAATAGTATCAATTAATACGGTAAAGTATATTTAAATCCAATGCAGGTCATAACTACTACTCGGTGGCGATGATGATTTCCTCTGAGGGCTAAGCCCCGTTGTGATAATTATGTTCGAAAATCCGAATTGACTTCAATTATGTATATATCAAGTATGTACCCGTAGCGTTTACGTGTAGGAATGGTCTTATCGTGTCACTCGGGTACATATGTCCGCATGCGGTTGGGGCCACGCACGACTATAGTCTATGAGAATAAAAATAATTCTCTCAGATCAAAATGTTCTAGGGCAAGGAATATCAAAATGAAGAGATTGAAATGGAGTGTTCAAATGCAAATGATATAATAATGCCTCCTACGCAATTCCTAGATAGCTCTTCGAAGACACAGGTAATTTTTTTTTTTTTTTTTTTTATAATGGTGGACATTTCACACAGCGCCATCTAGCCCCAAAGTAAGCTAAGCATAGCTTGTATCATGGGAACCAGACAACTGATATAATACTTATATACTTTTCTTTTGTAAATACATACATATAATATATATTAACACCCAGACACAGAACAAACATCAATGTTACAAATGTCACAAATGTTTGTCCTGAGTGGGGATCGAACCCACGACCTACAGCGCAGAAGGTAGGGTTACTAACCAACTGAGCTATGAGGCCAGTCATATTCAGTCAATTAAAAGTCAGATTGCATAAATTAGGTCTAGTGTCAATAATCTCTAAACTTTATATGTTAGAATACCTCGTACTCTGTGACCACGTTCAGTTTCCCTCCGATTTATATCATTATTTTTCTTCTTGCTTCTAATTTTTTTTTTATTCACACAATTATTTATTTTCAACTCAAATTTGTAGATGTACTTTGCCGCTAGTACTTATTCTAAATAAAATTCATATACATATTGTTTAGTTGAGTTCCCGAGGTTGTAGAATGACGAACTTGGTAAGGTTACGTAGGTACTATAAAAGCTAAAAGGCGAATCTTTTAAGTCGCAGCTGCTACTTATAAGTTGGGTCAAGGTTTCAATCCCATTGGTTGCAAAGGCTGTGTGGTGAGATGGTCTGTGTTTGTACATGCCAACTACGACGCAGGTAGCGGGTAAGCAATGTTTAATAAACAATATTTCAGAATTCCCTAGAACTAAAGAAGTCGGTTTCATTCAATTTGACTAGTGTCCAGAGACCGGAACTGCAACATGATGCAGTAACAGTAGATGACACAGAGAGAATTGCTCCTCAAGACAATGATGAGAATGAACCTATTACTAGCCAATTAGACGTCAGTGCCGTAAGTGATGATGAATTTACAAGGACTAAATACATGGTATTGAAAAAACACAATTTGAATTTGTCACCGCAGTTTGTGTATGCCAAGAACACAGTGCTTCCAATGGTACGATCTAGTAAGAGAATATATTTGCTAGACAATACTTTATGTTATCTAAGTACTCACCTTCTTGGCTTCTTCCATAATTTTACAGAAATCTGATGAAAAAGTCGTGACTTCGAAGTTCTTCAAAGGTAACGATATTAATGACAAAACTATAAATGATAATGTTACGGATATGCAAAAGGATGACAATAATGAAGTACACAACTTAGAAAATAAAGCTAAGGTTGCCGAAGATAATTGGAGAAAAGTAATTGAATTAGAAGATGATGACGTGATGGTTTCTAGCCCAAAAAAGCAAAAGGTATTTGAATGTTTACACATCACCTACCAAATTGAATTAACAATATATTGTAGCCCAAAGAAACAAAAAAGGTACTACCTACTTGATATTTTTTACGTAACAAAACTTGAGCTACGATAAACATAACTGTTAATTTTCAGATTGACAGAGAGCCGTCCAAATCTGAGAACTCTTTTACTGGATATCTGTTTAGCCGTAGACATGAGGGACTTCCAGAATCCCAGGATGTTTCCATCAACACCACTGGTTATGCAGATGGCGATGTTGACTTTCCTCACTGTCTTGGTACAATTATTTGGCAAATAATAAGACACATTTCATAATGTAGATATAAGCAGTACTGTGTTTCCTTTTAGATTCAAGCCTTCTCTTGTCACCGAAAGCAGATATAAGTGATGGAAACTGTGAGAATAATTCACAAAAGCTTCCTAACTTTCTCTCAGGTAACCTATTAATTTGTACAGTTGTAGGCATTAATATCATAGAACATGATATTAATGATGACGACTTTTTAATAATAATATAATTATTTCAGGGTTTCGTAAAACTGGGTTATCTATCTTCGAGAATTCGGCAGCTGGAGATTCTAAACCAGGTTGTAGCAGTACAAGTAAGGGCAGCAGTGGATTCAACTTTAACTTTGGTGGTAATGAAAAAAAAAACAGAGGTGGCTTATTTAGTATGTTTCAATAAGATTGGAAATAATTATTGATTTATACAATAAAAATGTTACTGATTAAATATTTCTATTCACTTAAAATATTGTTATTCATAAACACTTATTTGAAATACCTTTATAAAGTGATTTACTGATGTAACTGACAGGCTCTTACAGCTATCAACTGTAACAGAATGAACAAAGGTGCAAATACTTCACTGAACTCAATTCCTGAGTCCCCCTGAAGTTTCTTACATAATAAGAATTTGAATGCAAAAGTTAATCCTAAAAATATACCACTCCAAGATGCTCTGTATAGAGATGCTTTGTATGAACTTTCTAAATTCATTCGTATACACACAATACAACAGAAATATGCGTTCATAGCATCACTTACAAACAGCGGTGCAAAAATAGTCCACCATGCACTGCTCACAATACCATCTACTTTTAATGCTAACAAAAGTGAGAATATTGTAATGGTTATCAGGTTGATCCATATTTCAAAAACAGTCAATCCAATCCATTGAACAATTTCATTCAGAGTGAAGAACATTTTGAATATTATTGATTGGCACCAACAACAGCTTGGCGGAATATGCGAATGTGGATAGACGACTGCAATCTGTAGTTTAGGTCACACTCCAAGGTTGGATCCTTTGGTATCAGATCATCTGAAAATAATATCAAATGCTAAAGTTTTTGTGGTGGTAACTGGGCCAAGAATATTAAATTATATAGCAGACTTTAGAAATTGGAAATGTTGAAAATTTGAATAATCAAAATTATAGTGTATTTCAACTTTTCTGGAAGGTCAGTTAGTATATAAAGTGGACATTTCACACAGCCATCTAGCTCCAAATTTATAGCTTGTAACTATGGGAACTAGATAACAGATAGAATACTTTTTCTAACTACATACTTTATTTTAAATATGTATGTATATATTATCACCCTGACACAGAACAAATGTTAATTATCATAACACTAATGTTTGTTCTGAGTGGAACTCGAACCAACAACCTACAGCACAGAGGGCAGAGTTACTACCACTGAGCTGTGGCCAGTTACCACCAGTAACACATGCATAGGCGTTATCGAAGGCAGGAAAGTTTACCTGTTAAACTGATAGTATCCGTGTTGGCTTCCATTCCATGAGTTCCGGGGAAAGCAAGTTGTGTTTGCACTGCCAAGTTACAGGTTCTCAGAATAGCTGCTCCTAAGCCGTGCAGAACTATTTCCTTTTCACCTTTAGTTAAGAGTTCGATGCACTTCTCCAGTTGAACCTTAAAAGTCGTAAATTGTAAGTAAAAACAAATTCACATCGAATAAATTTACAGCATGGAAAGACGTAGTTGTGTACCTTGAAGTTAGATTTCTTTGTAACAAAAATTACATGAACACCCTCAACGGGTTTTCTTGGCATTCGTTTCCTCACAACATAATCTTTATTTTGATTGCGTTTACGCGTTTCTTTGGGTTCCTCAGACCCATCATTTTCAGGAATCATTCCAGACTCGGACTCTGCAAAACCGAAACAAATTGTGCGATGAATGACATTGACACATCTAGTTTGACAATACATAATGTCAGTGAAATCATTAGGTACTGTGACCAGTATCTAACGTAGCATTCAACCACATGTTCATTTTTTTTCTAACATCACCTACTTCTCAGTCTTTGCTAGAGTCTTGAAACAAAAATATATAGGTGAATGAATTCGCAATCCATTAGCAAGGCAATCTTTTATCAGCTTGTCTCGGGACGTTATTAAACCATCATTTGGGCTTACGATGACCATCGCATCGCGGCGTCGCGTCGGTCGCCAGGGGAACGGGGTGGTGTGGTTTTGATTTTACCATATAGGTCTGACAGGTTTTGACACGCAAGCCTACTGTTTATCAATATATTTGTTATGGCCGAAAATTAATCTTAGCCTCTTATAATAATGTAGGACACATCAAATTGAAATTAAACAATGCTATGATTTCCTATTTTACAATAAATGTTCGTTCAAAATGGGATGTGTATGTTGTTCTCTCAGTTCTTTTGTGTCTATTGTCTTACAAGCCCTCGAGAGGTAAGTGTACGAATTTCAGGCCGTTGAGAACAGTAGGTAATGTAGATGTAGGTAATATAAAAGTTGTTATCAACCATTTCAGTACGTAAGATTTGCAATATGAGAGATAGGTAGGTACATCATATTTTTAATACCTAGGTACAGAATCTATTACACGTTAGTACGAGTGCCAGTCCCATGGGTGGGGGCGGCGCCAGGAGGGGGTGGCATTTGCCCTAGAATAATTATACAAAATAGTGTATTTTTTACTTCAATCGTCATAGGTCTTAATATACGTATTTGGGCAAAGTTACCGCTAAACGGCCACATAAAAAAAGTACCCCCTAACAAACTCGAAAACTACCGTCGCAGCGCCCTTATGTCCTTGATTTATAAATGACTTTACAGGATATCACTTTACCAATGACTTTACAGGATATCACTATGTACTGTCTGCGCAATGCTCACATGCTGCCTTTTGTTCACCATACTCACAGTGATGGTGCTTGGAATCGGGATTGGTTTTCATTATTGTACTGTTCAGAACTCTGTGGAGGCTATGGGTAAGTCTCACATCTGTGTCGCAAAAAAAATAAACCATTGGTAATTAGTTATCTAGTAGGGAACGTATTTGTCACACGGATTATGGCAATTCAGAAGTAAGTAAGTTGCATGAGAGGACATGAGTGGTATTGCTGTTGTCTATGGGCGGCGGTTACCACTTAACATCAGGTGGGCCATCAGCTCGTTCCGTCACTTCAATGACAAAAAAACGAGTTTGTTCTCACTTTCTATCTGCAAGCATCGGTATGAGGCAGTACTACCTACTACTAATGTGCGCCTCAAGGCTCCTTTCAACTGTAGTAGGTACAAAATATCTTATACTAGCTGCGCCCTGCAGTATTCTCCGCGGTGAGTAACTCAACCCACGGGATCACTGCACTTCAGGATATAAGCTATCTTGATAACTTCTTCTTGATAACTGTGGAATCTTTTAATTAGCCTTCTTTAATTTATTAACCTACTCATAAAGCAAGCTGTAAGATTTCCTAAAATTTGTAAAAAAAAAAAAAAAAATTGATACCAAATTTCATCCAAATCCATTAAGCCATAATGTTCCGCCACCCGAATCACATAAAAAAACCTAATGACTAGCTACCTCCTTAAGTCTTCCCGGCAAGGTATAATATTGGCAGCATCGTCACTTAACATCAGGTGAGATTGCGGTCAAATGCTTGCCTATCGCAAATATAATAGAAAAAAAGTTTCTCTTCTCGTTTAAATTATTTTATCATCAAACAGTTGCTCTAACAAATCGTCTGTTCTATTCTATTCGAGTCACTGGTTCTCTCGAACCAGTGTGATTTGATTTTAAGTGCGCCTCAATGAGGCTCCTCTCGTGCACTTGCCGCATGTCTTAGATTTTTTGTTCTAGGACATGTCTGTTTCCTCACGACGTTTTCTTTCACCGTTTAGAGAAGATAACCTCTACCCATAATAACCGTCGCCACTTGGGTCCTCCCCTACTAGGTACGACAAGACCCAAGTCGCATCGCATGCCCATTATGTGTTTTCTTACGATGTTTCCTTTACCGTTTTGAGAACGCACATTATTTACGCGTAGTTCATCGTTAACACTGGTGATGAAGCATGTGCGCCTAGAAGGAACCTATTATCATTATCGGCTGTTGTTTATCATTTATTTCCACTGGACAGAGAAAGCGGCGCAAGCGGCGGGCGCGCTCCGGTCCGGTCCTGCGCCGGGAGTCATGCGCTCCGTGGACAAGGCAGTCAAGCGCGGGTTCGCTCACCGGCTCGGCAGGCGCGACGCTGGTGCCGACATGCCATCCAATAATAACACTATCAATGACCTCATACTCGGGGGGAGCTACGAGCTGGCAAAAAATTACACAGTCGCCAACGGAACTGTTTTAAACGCGACGTTTTTTGATTATGCTTGGAATAAAACTATTTAAACGAGTAAAGATGTTTAATTTGATACATAATATAATGTAAAATATATATTTACAACTTTTTTTACCGTAGAATATAAGACCTATACGCCATACGCAATGAATTATTACAATAGTAACGAGAAAGATTCGAGCACAGTAAATTTTAGCAAACCTACAGACTGATGTAGCTGTAGGTATCTCGCTACGAACGGCGTAGTGCTGTCTACTCTGCCGTCCTTTAACTAGAAAGCCGTTAACCCTCAAAAGGTCAATTTTGACTTTTTAGTAGGAAGCGATACAGTTCAAAATTCTCTATCTTTCTGTATAAGAAACGTTGGTAAATTATAATAAGTTCCGGAGATATAAAATAAATGTAGGCCGTTAAGTGACGGATTTAAAAGGTATTAAAAGTTCTCTGAATGTATCTCAAAAGCAACAATTTGGGCTTAACGGCATTTTAGTTAAAAGACGGCAGCGTACAAATAGACAAAATATAAAGATCGATAACATCATTGCAAAGTCGCCGTTGCTTAAACGATAACTGACATTGGCTAGCTGGCAAATCTCAACGCTGTAGTGTTCCGTAGGGGTCTTAAGAAGGGAATTTCAGTGGTGACATTCTTCGATCGTCTGAAACGACCAATGAGTCGTCTGGCGAACTCTCTCTCGTTAGGAGATAGCTCCGGCTCTTGTGGTGGTCTAGGAAATTCAAAGTATAAATTAATCCATAATAATAAATAATTAATCTATAGTTAATAAATCGGCAAATGCCACATGTCTTTCAATTTTAGATTCTAGGCCGTCTCACTTGCATCATGACGCTGTCCTTTAGTTTTGAGAAGTTATAAGTGAGTAATGAGCACTTCTTTTTGTATGAAAAAAACTCAAAATTTTGCCCCTGCTCCGAATTCGAACCAACAATCTTCGGATTGAACGTTACGGTCAGTTGACCATCAAGCTCTTACACGACACGTAACGCCTGGCTTGGAAACTGGCTCTCAAGTTACCCACAACCAACTTAAAAACTTTACCACTTAAATGTTATTTAAGTAAATAAGTAATAGATTATGTTGTTAATAAATATACCGTTCAGTTTCCAGTACAACGATGGCTGTTTGAGTCTTCTCCACGTAAACTTGCTCGGCGGGCTTATTCGTTTTATATACCTCTGAAACGAGACGCTTACTTGCAAAGTACTACCATATAACTAGCTAAATTGAGTTTTCACTCGCTTAGGGGTTGTTTGATTTGCCTATTTATCAGAGTTTACGCCTTAAGAATAGATTACGTAAACGTACATTTTAGTTCTAGGACATGTCGGTTTCCTCACGATTTTTCCTTCGCCGTTTTGAGAACGTGGTATTGTGCACATAAATCATTCAAGCAAAACTCATAGGTGCACGTCGGGATTTCAACTGGCGACCTCCGGATTGAAACGTACCACTAGGCCACCACGCTGACACGCACCATACAAACACAAATACAAAATTTATTTGCCAACTAAGTGTACAATAGGGAGTTATAGATAATTTGGTGCTTAAGACTTAGTTGCCTTTTTCAGTCATTTGCGCTCCACTGTACTAACAGTAAAACTAGTTTACACTGAAAATCGCACCATTATTTTGTCATTAGTATGTTGCGTTAGTTACCGAGTATGGGATGTGGCGCGTGCTCGACCTCAGTGCGATTGACAGCCACCAGCCTCACCACAGGCTGGTTCTCAGGACCGGAGCGCAGAGACATCGCCGGCTCCGTAGTAGATCTCGATGACACTGGGTGACGAGAAACATCATTATTGCAATAATAACTATAATAGTATTGGCGGGCAATTCAATCAGCGCCATCTAGCCCCAAACTAAGCACAGCTTGTACTGTGGGAACCAGACAACTGACAGTATACATATATACCTTTTTTTGTAAATACATATTAACAGACACAGAACAAACATCTATGTTCGTCAAACAAATGTTTGTCCTGAGTGGGAATTGAACCCACGACCTACAGCTATATATATATATATATATCTAGTTGGCAATAATATATGCACTTACTGGCGAATGAGGATAGCTCCTTCTGTGCGTAGTGATACCCGACAGAGATTCCGTACACCATCAGCAGCACCAGCGTGAACATCAGCATCATCAGCAGGAACGCGCAGCATGTCCACGTCAGCACTCTGACAAACATCGTTACATTATAATAATAAACTTTATTGCTAATAATATTCATTACATTTCAAGTCAATTTCACTTTCACAATTACCTTATTTCTATTGCAGACAGAAACAGCGAGGCACAAACTAGGTGGTTAAGCCTCAGCCTCTTGGGTCTCAGGAGTACGAATTAACCAAATAATATATTTTTTAATACATTATTAATACGTTGAATTATTGACGATTAAAAATTACGAAAATAAGATTGATAGATAACACTTTATTGTACACCACAATCCTACTAATATTATAAACGTGAAAGTTTATATAGTTTGTTACTCTTTCACGCTCAAACGGCTGAATGGATTTGGATGAAATTTGGTATTAAGATAGTTTATATCCTGGATTAACACAGGCTTCTTTGATCCCAGAAAAGTGCAGTGTTCCCGTGGGATTACTTATTCACTGCGGGTAACACCGCGGGGCGGAGCTAGTTTAAACAAACAATGATAAAAGAAAAAGTTATTTGTGAAGGACAATGGGAAATGTTCCCACAGTACAAGCTATGCTTAGTTTGGGGCTAAATGTCGCAGTGTGAATTGTCCATTATTATTATTATTATATGAAGAAGAACCATAAAAAAGCTATCTTATGATGCAATGACTTACCTTTCGACACAAAACGTAACTGAACAGAATATGGACTGTACCATACCCATTGTTAGTGCGTTATATAACTTTCTATAAAAATTTGTTGATTCACACGGAAATTCCAAAAAGTAAGTAGTTTTCCAAAATATAAATAGGCATAGTATTTGACATAAAGTAATCCAATCAATGTCATATAAATAATTCATGAAGCATAGACTACAAAAAGTCACTGACTGTATACCTATATGTATACATCTGGTACGAGAGTATACATACAGACTGGTGAAAATGAAGATAATATTTATTTATGGCAAAGAATATAACACAGAAATAAAAAAGTATAAGGTAACATAAAATAAAAAAATAAGGAAAAGCATACATAGTATGTATGTATTATTATTAGACTGGCCTCACAGCTCAGTTGGTAGTAACCCTGCTTTCGGCGCTGTAGGTCGTGGGTTCGATTCCCACCCAGTACAAACATTTGTGTGACAAACACAAGATGTTTGTTGTGTCTGGGCGTTGATATGTTTATACGTATGCGTTTACGAAAAAATGCATTTAAGTATTATATCAGTTGTCTGGTTCCCATGATATCCTATTTACTTAGCTTACTTTGGGGCTAGATGGCGCTGTGTTAAATGTCCACCAATATTTATTTATACATCCGGACATCTGGCTAGACGAGTGATGGAAGTATGTGGATGGATGGGAAGTACTTCATTCTTTTTAGTATTAAGTTCCCGAACATTTAATTTTTTTGTATTAGCTTAACACTGTTAAATGTGGTTTTTGCAGTGCGCACATCTGTTATGTTCCAAGCCAGATCAAAACTGTATTCTAGATTAATATTTATATTGTTTGCTTGTAATGTGTATTGTGTGCCTTAAATAAATAAATAAATAAAGGAAGATGGAGTAAGGTTTTGACCGCGTGGTGGCCCAGATCAGACAGAAGAAATCAAGGACTGAAAGCAAGTTGGGTCGATGATATCGTAAAATCGGTAGGAAAAACCTACTAAACGAGAGTGGCGCAGAATAAGATTGTTTAAAGTTTATTTCCGAATATAATCGTACACATAACGTTATCAGATTCTACTGTTAATATACACTAATCCTGCTATGTTTTAAATTTAAATTCTGAAGTAGGTATAATTTAATTTTAATATTGTTTAGAATAATTATGTGTGTATGGATCCATTGTCTGGAATAAATGATTTATTATTATTATTATAATAAAACAAAAAGTATAATCAGTAAAATGTTTATTTAACAAGTTATCAATCAATAACACAATATCTACAACAGTCTCAAGAGTCAAGGCACTCACAACCGATTCGAAAAATGTAATACAAAACATTCAAATATGTAAATAAAGTATTTATACATAGAAAAACATAAGTAAACATTACAAACCACAAAATAATATCATAAATTATTGCTCATCGCTTCATTTATACAATCATATCAACAATAACTCGGTAAATTGCAAATATTACAACAAAAACAAAGAGAATATTAGTTATAATTCAAAAGAAAAATAATATTCTGGTGTGAAATAATAGATTAATTTAGGGTTATAGTGTCAAAACAAATCAAGTTTTATCATAGTGGTACGAAACATATGTTTCAGGCCATATATAATTCAGTCATTAATGTGTATATAATATACACATATGTATGTATATATATATATTAGGTAAAAACTGTAAAAATGTTTAGGTGACGTTAGTTGTTCAATAAATACATGTATGATAAAACTTGAAATTTACATGAATAGGTAATAAATAAATGGCCAATTATCCTCAGGGACGAAATGAAATTTATCTTCTAGGTCTCTGTTCAATCCAACGCGACAATAAGTCGAACAGGGTCCGTATTCTCAGACGTTACAACGATAAATTTACGACAACCAAGTCGCATCGTATGCGCCCAGAGCGGCCCAGAGCGGCGGTGACGTCACCGCGTCACCGCGTCACCGCGGCGCGTGCACCATGTCCCAGAGCGGCAGGTCGGCGAGGGCCGCGTGCGCCTCGCGTCGCAGCGCGCGCGCAACCGCCGGCGCGCCGTGCGCGGTGCCGCCCCCGCGCGTCCACGCGCACACGAGCGCGGACGCGCCGCTCAGCGGGCCCAGCCCGGTGATGTGGAGGTCCATGCCACTGCACAGACAAAGGTACGAGTCAAGTTTGATACAGAACTTCTGTTTTGACCGGAATTTAAATAATAATAATATTGGTGAACAATTCACACAGCGCCATCTAGTCCCAAACTAAGCATAGCTTGTACTTCGGGTTCCAGACAATTGATAAAAGACATATTATTATATACTATTTTTGTAAACACATTATATACAATACATATTAATCCAGACACAGAACAATCACATATATTCGTAACATAAATGTTTGTCCTTGCTGGGAATCGAACCCAAGACCTACCTGCAGAAGGCAGAGTTACTACCAACTGAGCTGTGAGGCCTGTCATACTTTTGAAAACCAGTTAGATAGAGGGCTTCTGTATATGTTGGACTTTAAGATGATGACTAAAAAAGAGTAGGCATTATAATCATCAATTATAATTCCCTGTGTTTCCAATAATTATTTTCGCATATCAAAAAATACTATTGAAGAACATTTAAATTTAATAAATACGTTACCTGACTATGTTATGCGAAAAATACTAACTGATTGACAGGTATGGAAAACATTAAATCAAAAATAACTTATAAATGATTAGTATTCGGCATATGCAACACAACTCACTCCATGCAGTAGAGCTGCAGATCGTCGAGCTGCGCGTAGGGCTCCCACCGCGCCAGCCCCACCGTGAGGGCGAAGCGCAGCGCAGCGTCCGCGTACGAGGCCGCGATCCGGCCCGCGCACGTCACGCCCATCGCCTTCATACGGTATTCGTCGTACCCGATCTGAGGGCAGCCCGTTGTGGATACAAAGTCATAAACTTTATAAGTAATAATAAGTCATAAAGAAATGGCTCGGGAAAGAAAAACAAATAAAAAATGCCCTCCTTTAGGTGTTTCTAGTCTATTCTCCCCATGGAGGGTCGAATAGGGTTTGAACAGGCGTCAAACTTAGCGATATGTACGCGTGACGTTTTGAATATTATTGACGTTTCGAAGCCATTTCTTTATGAAGCCTATGGAATTAAAGTCTTTGACTTATGACTTTGACTCACCTGTAAATCTTTTATCCTGAGCGTGACGTGGAAGCTGGTCTTCGTGGGGTCGTGTCTCGTGACGCTCACGTCGTTTATCCGGTTGACAGTCGCCAAGTTCTTCAGCCAACCTGTGTCAGTTTCGAACTTGCCCACGTAAGACAGTGAGCCTACCTGAAATATACAATACTATTATGTGGCTTAAATAACAATAATAATATACCAATATTTCACACAGCGCCATCTACCCCTACCCCATCTAGCCCAAAGTAAGCTAACCATAGCTTGTATCATGGCCACCGGACAAATGATAAAATACTTGTTTTTTTTTTTTTGTAAATACATACATATACTACATATTAAGACCCAGACACAGAACAAACATCTATATTCGACATACAAATGTTTGTCCTGGATGGGAATCGAACCCACGACCTACAGCGTAGAAGGCAGATTTACTACCAACTGAGCTATAAGGCCAGTCGCGTATATTAATGTTATTAATCTTATACGTACTGGAGAAACCCATATTTACCTTATGTTAACATTACCTAATGTTAAAATTACCTTGTGTTAACATTAACTCGTGTTAACATTACTTTGTGTTAACATTACCTCACGTTAACATTACTTTGTGTTAACAATACCTTATGTTAATATTACCTTGTGTTAACATTAATTAATGTTAACATTACCTTGTGTATGAAGGTGGCGTGTAGCGGCGGCAGTTCGACAACTTCCCTGCAGTTCTGGAGCAGCGTTCGTCTCATGTTTATCAGTATCATGTCCATTACTTTGTTGCCGTTTCGTGTGAGGCAATCCACCATTGAACTGCGGATACAATGTTACGAGTTACGTCCCCTTACTTACCGAGTGATCGAGTAGTAATAATATGGTGACTCACGAGAAGCAAGAGTCTCTTTGACCGACTACGACAAAGCCAAATAGCAAGTTAATGTTAAATGAGAGAGAGTTATGTTTCTAATAGTTGTATTATTGAACGTAGCACATGAACTATTTGATTTTGGTGTCAATCAATTCGGTATTATCCGGTCCGGGTGATTAGTGGAGTAGATACCTATACATTTGTTTTTTATTTAACTTTTTTTATAAATTTTGATGGACATAGAATAGAATATAACTTTATTGTACACCTTAAGTGAAAATAAACATAAAAAACAAATATACTGCTGTAGACGACAGTGGTACAATGGGCGGCCTTATCGCTTAAAGCGATCTCTTCCAGGCAACCTTTGGATGGACAGGATATACAATACAATTGCTGACGGTGGCGTACATCAAACTATATTTATACATATCAACCTTTATAAATTACATAGACATACACACTATACTTAATACATGATACATATCATACATAAACATACACAGAATACATAATATTATGACCTAGATAGCGATGACAAATAATGTTGGTAGACCATGTTTTTGAACATGGGAAGGGATTTGGCATGTCTTATAGGGACAGGGAGTTCATTCCAGAGTCTGACAGCTGCTACGGTAAAAGATTTGCTGTATAGATGCGTATAATGAGTTGGCGTTCATTTCACATATCTAGCACCAAAGTCAAGTCAGTAGCTTGTATCATGGGAGGCAGATAACTTATATAATACTTAATATACTTTTTTGGTATATAATACATATTAACATATCTTATTTCAGTTTTTTTATGTAGCCTCAAATGGAACATAGATCAAGAACTCTTATAGTTACAAGGATCATGCACGCGAAAAAAAAAGCTCTCGATTAGGGGTTTCTGTCTGTTGTTCCCATGGAGAGTCGGATAGGGTTTGAACAGGCGTCAAACTTAGCGATATGTAGCGTGACTATGTTTTGAATATTATTGACGTTTCCAAGCAATAACCAATGAATTCTATGGAAATAAAGTTTATGACTTAGACTTTACCTTACCTGTATGCTTCGAGCAGGCTAGGGTTGCAGCACATCACTTCCGAGACGCTGGTGGCCTGCCGCAACGAGACCGCCAGGTGTCGCTGCAGCTTGTCTCGAAGCAGCGCGTACAGAGACAGTGATACCGCCGACGTGAGAGGTAGATCATCTGTAAAGGTCAACTCAAAACGTCAAGTAAGCAACCATTTTTTTGATATAATATGTGATATCTGCAACCCACATTGACCTTCCGTAGTATATCAACCAACACACATTGTCTATCTCTATTTAAGAATAGGCCTTTGAATAGATTCTGGTATGTACCAAACTACAAACATTTATAAGTAGGTAAATGAATACATAAATAATTCATTACAGTAGATAAATATTGAAATGCCCTAACGGCTTGTGCCACTATGTAACCGGTTAGGGTCGCCAGGTCGTAAAACCGAAAAGCCGGACAGACCGGCAAAATATAACAAAGACAGTTTTTTTTAAGTTAAAACTTGACTTTTTCATCTTCCTAAATTCTAATGAAACAGCAATAAAATTGAATGAATAAGTCTTCTTTATACCAGGTTACCAACACATGAGAAATGTAAAGAAACTGGCCAAATTTAAAAAGCCTAACAAAAGCCAAAAACCATCCAATTTAGCCGGACACGCAACCAAACAGCCTGACTGTGTCCGGCTTTATCCGGACGCCTGGCAACGCTATAACTGGTTATGTAACTCACCGATATGTTTAGCCAATTGTTCTGTCGTCGCGAATTCGTAACCGCCGTTTCTCTGTGGCGAAGGCCAGCTCAACTGGAACACAAGTACCTACTGTCACGCTACAACACTTATTCAGTTACTGCACACAATTTCAATTCAACATGATGAAATTTATTCATCTTATCACAATGAAAGCATCATTATAAATAACTAGTTGCGCCCCGCGGTGTAACCCGCGATGAATAAATAATCCCAAAGGGGAAAACTGCACTTATCCGGGATCAAAGTAGCCAAGATAGCTTATATCCTGGGTTAACACATATGTTAACCCAGGACATAAGCTATCTTGGTACCAAATTTCATCCAAATCCATTCAGCAGTTTGAGCGTGAAAGAGAAACAAACATTCATACAAACTTTCTCAAATCAGTCTTCTTTCTTAAATCAGTATGAAACTTTCAATACTTGTCAATTTACCTTAACTAGAACTTCATCATGTGTAAAGTCGATCCCAGGGTTGATGAAGGAGTATGCATCTTCATCGAGAGCTAGTCCCACTGTAACATCTGCCGTCATACTGGCCAGTGAGATACTAAAATAAAAAGTCGAATTCGTGAAAGACTATGATCATCAGTTGCCTCTCAATTTACACAAGTATTTGATGGGAGACGCGAGGCTAAGCGAACTGTCACTACCAATATGATCACTGATCAGTCAAGGAAAACCTAAAAGAAACGGTAAGAGCCTTAACCCTTAATAAATAAATAAATATGAGTAAACATCATTATTTATTGCCAGTAAGGATGAAACATGAGGGAATATGCAGAACCAAAACCATGTAGAACCAAATGTTAAAAACATGTGAACCTACTAGACTCTTGCTTTTAGTATCAAGTAGAACTTATGCCAAGTTCTTACGGGGAAGTAGTCAAAGTCAAAGTCAAAGTCAAAAACTTTATTTCCATAGAATTCATAAAGAAATGGCTTGGAAACGTCAATATTCAAAACATAAGGTCACGCGTACTTATCGATAAGTTTGACGCCTGTTCAAACCCTATCCGACTCTCCATGGGGAAGAACAGTACTGCCGCCATACCTATTTCAATCGGCAAGCATTAATGCATTAGCGTTACTGTGCTCCGGTCTCAATTGTATGATTGCAGGTGAAATGACAGGCACTTGAAACATTCCACCTATAAGCCTCGAAGTTACGGGCACATACGATGCGATTTCGGTCTTGTGGTAACTAATTAGGGGAGGACCCAAGTTGCATAGATTATTATAGGCGGAGATTATCACTTAACAGGTGCGCCATCAGCTCGCTCCGTAAATTTATCACATAAAAAACTAGTCGAAATTTGGCCCGTGTCACCGCAGTGAGGTGAGACATTAGAGATTGGTACATCATTTATAGATATCAATAAAATAAATAAATATTGGTGGACATTTCACACAACGTCATCTAGCCCCAAAGTAAGCTAAGCATAGCTTGTATGATGGGACCCAGACAACTGATATAATACTTGTAAATATTGTTAACTTGTAAATACATACATATTAACATCCAGACACAGAACAAACATCAATGTTCGTCACATAAAAGTTAGTCCTGGGTGGGAATCAAACCCACAACCTACAGCACAGAAAACAGGGTTACTACTGAGCTGTGAGGCCAGCCAAATATATGTCAGATATTATTACAAATATTCTCTTTAATAAAATTGTTTGTTAACCTCCTCACATTACCTTATCACCTGTCCTGTACAGACCTATAAATAAACAGTAGTATGTAATGCCAGACAATAATTACCAGAAACATGATTGTAAACATGCTCTTTTAATTAAAACAATGTTTTCCTGGCCGCAAAATGTTTGCTGTCAGTAGTCTCTTATAAGTAGGAAATTGATGTATTATTTCATAACAAGGATTGAGCATATCACAACATTGAGCTTATGAATTAGATGTATATGAATTAATCAAAAGTTACCCACTTCAGGGTATCCTAATGTATGTATCTTAAGTACTTAATATACTTCTATGGTAAGATATTTGATTCTATTCTAATCTATTCGAGTCACTGGTTCTTGAACCAGTGTGGTGAAAGGATTTTAAGTGTACCTGAAAGAGGCTCCTGCACTTGACAAATGTCTTTGAATTTTTAGTTCTAGGACATGTAGGTTTCCTCACAATGTTTTCCTTCACCGTTTTGAGAACGTAGTACATTTGATAAAACTTCATGAAACCCAATAATAATTTGAGGTGACTAACCAATCAGTCATTTTCTCACAATCTGTTAAATGAATTGTCTTAAAAATGAGTAAATACTAGGTAGAGATAACAATATACTTACATAAAATGACCTTCAGATAGCACAGGTATCAGATTATAAAGGTTTTCATTAAATGCACTATACAGTCCTTTAACGCTGACTTCTCCGAGTGAGCATCTGAATGTCAGTCCCATGGATTTGAGGTCCAATGATAAGCCTTGCATGTGGAATGTTGGCGTTTTGAGTAGTTCCAGTCTTGTCAGGTTTCTGAAATATTGAAATTGAGCATTTGGCACAGGCGTCTGATGCAGCTGTAATACTCTAGAGGTACACATACAGACTAATGCAGCATTCTGGTTAACATTTTAATTGTAGAATAACATTATGGCACAGAAATGGTCTAATTATAACTAAGGTTGCATGACACTGGGTCTGCGACTCTGCCTGCCTGCGAGATGAACAGAAACCCCTTGTATCAGCAATTTGGATCACTGCAATTTTAAATTTAAAGTAGTCTTTTATTAGGACTTTGGTTCTGTAAGTTTCTCTTCATCTCATAGGCAGGCAGTCGCAGGCCCAAAGTGATGCAACCTTAGTTGTATGGTTGTGGTTATAGGCAGATGCCGCTTAACATTTCTGTCATTAAGCTACTTATGTGTTCTTTTAGATTCTATCTATCTTAAAATAAATGTACGTAATCTTTGTGTTTTTGTTATAATTATTTTGAAATACCCAGTGTAATTAATATATAAGCGAGCACAAGAAGTCTATTTTAAAGATCATACTTTTAATCTGCAAAAATTATTAACTAAAAAATTTAATTATATATTAAACCAGAAAGTGGGTATCACTTATATATAAATAAACTGAATGGAAAAGAACTAATATCTGAGAGCTTAGCTTGTTAGAAGTACTGAAGTAGAAATAAAAAATAGCAATGTTTGAAATAGGATCTGTTAAGGTATTTATAATGAACACTTATAATTTACAGTCATAATAGTCATTATATGATGATATGAACACAAAGTTGAGAAAGTTGAACTTACACCTGTGTATTTTTGGCGAAGTAGGAAGTGTCGGGCAGAGTATCTGGTTTCACCTGTTCCCCATTCTTAGTCTGTTGCAGTATTACGTTCGTAAAACTCTGCAAACAAGACAAATTATTAAGTATTATTTTTGATTACCTACCTCGAGTATCATCAATATGTTTGATTTATTACCCTTTTGATAACGTCTTGCAAATTCGGTTGAACTGTCGTCAGGAGTTCGTCAAGCTGTTGCTCGATATCAACAGTTTCTTCTTCGGACATTTTGGCTCAAACATTACCTTTCACTTAAATAAAAACAATAGAAAATTTACACTTATTCACGACACCTAAACATTTTGCGAAGCTGCAACCAACTGCAATGCAGATTCTAGATATGCCAGTCTGTCAACAAGCCAGCTGACGGGGAATTGTTGTGTTGTCACTTGTCATGTCATAAACGACGACATTGACAGTTATGCCTGTGTTGCCTTGCCTGACAATGAAAGACTTATCGAAGTGTTCGAGTGGCGTGACGTTAAAAGTTCGTTTCGCTGAAACGTGTACTTACGTGCTCATTCGAGTCATTCGTATACGTTCCATTGCGTTAGAACATGTAATCATCAATCATCCAATAATAAATCTTTATGTACCATCCAAATGTATTAAATCGAATGCGTTAATACACGTTCCTATAACTATCAGCCCGCGCTGCCCGCTTTGCCCCCCGCCACTCGCACACCAGCTCTGACACTCAGACCACCGACGTAAACCAGCACATTACAGTCTACTGCAGATTCATTCGATTTTCCATAGAACCCTAAACAATTTGAATTTGCTAATTGAGCCAATATTTCAATATCATTAATAGTTTTCAGAGTAGGCGGGTTGGGAACAAGAGAATACATAAGCAGAAAAAATAAGATACATATGAACTGGCACTTACGTATTTACTGTTAATTATATAAATTATGTATTTTATAAAACATTTCTAAGCAATTTAAAAAACTTAGGAAGCAAGTATTTTATGCAAGTGTATTAACGAGATCTTATTTTTTATGATGGCTTCCCTTAGATACGGTGACATTTTTTACAACGCTTTGTCCTCGAGAATTTTTTGTTGGAGATGTAGTTTTCATCAGGAACGGATATTCATCTGTCTTTGCGTAGATGAATGGACCTGAAAGAAAAGAAGCAATTATCGAAACTAATGGTGTACAATAAATGATTTCCATTCTTTCATTTTATTTACAAACAACCAACCAGAAGAGAAGAAGAGAAGAACCAGAGCTTATTTACTTGTCATGGAGGGACTGCCAACATAGATAATGTAGATATTTAGTGTTTCGAACTAAGTAAATGAAGGGATCTATTTTGGCATAAATTGTAGCTTTAAAAAGTATTTATGTTACCCACCTAATATCGTCCTATTTTTTATCATGGAATCTCTCTGTTATATTCATTGCAATAAATAAATGTTTTTCTTTCTTTCAAAAAAGAACATTCTATTCAAAGTTTTATCTGACCTAGGTTACCAAAAATATAAAATTACCGCATCTGGTGATGGTATTCAACATTTTGATGTTGTGCATCAGTGCATTGGACATAATTGAGAGAATTTGGTTTTCCAATTGATGTTGGAAGTTAGCGATGAGTCTGCTCGCTGGACCCTCTACCGTTAAAGATTCTGGCCTGTGAGTAAATGATTCATTGGTTAGTATTGGTAACTAAGGGATCAATTTATAAACGTTGATGTTTAGAATGTCTTAATGTGGGTGGCCTTTTACTTCAACAGGCTAGCAAGATGGTGGTGATCTTTTGATATAAAGAGAAAATATAGTATTTTCTTTAAAAATAACTCGTCATTGGCCTAGGGAGATGGCATTCGCTTTACTATGTTTAAGTTTGAAAGGTGTAGTTGCCGGTGAAATTACTGGCACATGCGACATTCAGCCTTCACGTTTCAGAGTTGGGGGCGTATGCGAGGCGACTTGGGTCTTGTCTTACCTAAGTAGGATAGGACCCTGGCAACCACATCTTTCAAACCGGAACAAGTAACGCGTACGCGTTACTGCTTGGCGGCAGAAATGCGCATGGTTGTAATACTTCCCCGGAACGAACTTGTCGAGAGTCCTACTGCTCTTCAAACTGACTGACTTGTGCGGCTTCATTAGATAGATAGATAGATAAAAACATTTATTTGAGAAATCAATATATAATCAATAAATAATATAAATCAATATAATAAAAATAAAAAATAATAAGTCCCTATGCGCCCTGCGCCGAAAAAGGGGATGGCTCAGCATATGCTGAATATACTCAGCGCTAATTTTCAGCCACTAGAGTTATTACAGGCACTTACTTAACCTGCTGAATAGATTCAAAGTTCAAGTCGACTGAATCAGGCTGCGTCACGAGCGATATCCCCAAATGTGCGGTCATTCCGTCTTGGTTTAGCATCAGTTGTCCGGTCAGTGGCGGCGATCCATTAGGTAACACCGCTTCGAACTTGTATTCCACCTGAAAACGGTATAAATCTATACATATAATAAAATTGTAGAAAAGTGGTGTCTGTACAATGGAAATATATAAAAAAGAAGTAGTAGGGGTTGTTATTATATCGATGCCGAACCCGAAATTGTAATTAATTTTTTTTTTGTCTGTTTGTCTGTGTGTTTGTGCACGCTTATATCAGAAACGGCTTATTCGATTTAGATACGGTTTTCACTAATATATTGTAGTAAGCTTCACTTAACATTTAGTGTTTATTTCATGTCAATCGGTTCATAAATAAAAAAGTTATGTCAATTTAAAGAATCACGGCGAACATTTTTAACGTACAGAGTACGTACTACACGCCTCGCGCCTGAGCGTCCGTGGCTATATAAAGCGCGCTGAGAGCCGGCGCGCCGCTGCCATAAGGATTCAGTTATTCAAAATATGCTGCCCGAAAAGTCACTATTCCACGCGAACGAAGTCGCGGGCACAGCTAGTAAATAAATAAATATTGGTGGACATATCACACAGCGCCATCTAGCCCCAAAGTAAGCTAAGTATAGCTTGTATCATGGGAACCAGACAACTGATATAATACTTCTATACTTTTCTTTTGTAAATACATACATATAATACATATTAACACCCAGACACAGAACAAACATCAATGTTACAAATGTCACATAAATGTTTGTCCTAGGTGGGAATCGAACTCACGACCTACAGCGCAGAAGGTAGGGTTACTAACCAACTGAGCTATGAGGCCAGTCAGACCATTGATGTTAATAATTACCCTCAGCTTACTGAACCCCACAAGCATATCGACCAGTCGCATATTCTCCTTTCTGCGGCCAGTGCCGACGGATTTCCGATATATGGTGTCCATACCACGGAGTACGCCATGCGTTATTTTCAACATCTGAAAGGCGGAATACATCTTTAGAACGCTGATATACGTCAAATACCATTTTAATACGTTTTTAGCGAGATCAGTTAAGTTTGTGGCGGTGAAAAAGATATATTGTTTATACATAAATTTATCTAAGCTGTGATGGTTTCCAAAACATGATTTACAATATTATCTTTTTATTATTATGGATAGAAAAAAGCCTGAAGTTACCTAACCCTTATACTACGTTTTCAAAGCTAATATCTCCGTAATATGCCAAGCAATAGTCATAAAATTTGAATAATAATATATTACACAATAATGAAAACCGATTGTTTTATTTTCTAGCTCTAGTTACTAGAAGGCCCAAATGCGCCCGTAAATCTGAGACGTGAAGTGAAGGTGGAATGTCTCATTTGCCTCATTGCCACACCCTTCAGCCAGAATACAGTAACGTGAATGCATTATTGCTTTCGGCAAAAAGGGTAAATAGGTACATTTTTTAATGAGATTTTGATGGCGGTATGAGCTGACGGCCCACCTGATGTTAAGTGGTAACCGCCGCTCATAGACAAAACAATACGATTCAAGTCCTCTCCACCGAAGTACGAGATGACCTAAGTCGTATTGCGTTGCGTCCATCACCACGAGACGGGGACGTTACGGCTCATGCGCCTGCAATTTTTACTTTCCCGGAATAAATTAGCATAAGTCTTACTGCTATCATAAGTCAAATTGTCTCACCATATTCGGCACAGAATATATGGTAAATTGCGGCAGTTGGAGCTCATGTCCCCCCAATTCGTATATCCTGTCTCGTATAGTATTTACTGCATAATTGGCGTAATCGCTCAATGCAATTGTTTTTTGTTTGTCATATGCCCTGAAACAAAATGTTAGGATTGAAGCATTGAATATAATTAACAATTGACTGGTGCTCCATCTATCTTTTTCATATAACATTAGATAGAAAGAGCAAGGTAATAGTGATGCCGATTTTCCTGACTGATTCAGTTTCAATTAAAACTAAACTTAGCGACAAATATCTTGTTTTTTTCAAATGTAACAAAAGAGACAGAAATGCTAGATACGTGAGAAAGTAAAAATAGATTATTTCGTTTGACCAAAAATCGCCATTTTTGACTGTAATTTAATGTGTAAATTCACGGCTGTTTACCCGAATGGATAGGCAAAGCTTCAATAGGCCACTGTTCACGTTGTGAGTAACACTATCGTGGAACATACAGGAGACAAGTGCTAAAATCATCGCCGCCATTTTTTTCAACACGAATAACTCGGCTAACACTTTTCTAATAATCCGAAAGCTAAGACAAATCTTATACCTACCGATGAAATTACCAGCAAGCGATGAATGTGTACAACCCAGTTATATGTTGATATTCATAAAATTTACTCTCATCAAGAGAATGTTTGTCTTTTATTTTTGTAGGGATTCATTGTGGTCACAAACAAAAGCTCTTTCAGAGAATTAAATGAAATACGGCAATTTAATTTCGAGTTTGAAAGAAAAATATTCGGGAGCGACCTAAATTAAAATGGACTCACTGGAATTTTCTGTGTTTTTTGCCGAAAAGTGGGTAGTACAACAGGAAATCGTTGAAATAATCTTTGAGCCACATGTCCAAATCTGCTTTCAGCCTTTGCAAGTAATCATCTACAAAATATAATTACATAATTTTTAATTCATGAATCCTACTAATATTTTTATTTGATACATTGCTGGCGAGAATCACGTTCCAGTTTCCGTTGATACCCACACTGCTAATACTACTAATATTATAAACGTGAAAGTTTGTATGCATGTTTGTTACTCCTTCAAGCTCAAACGGCTGAATCGATTTCGATCAAATTTGGTACCAAGATAGCTTATATCCTGGATTAACACATAGGTTACTTTGATCCCGGAAAAGTGCAGTGTTCCTGTGGGATTACTTATTCACTGCGGGTAACACCACGGGGTGCAGTTAGTATTTTAATATAATATCGAATGCAGTAGAGTCACAAAAATAGGAAAAGAGTTCAAAAGTGAAATTTTCAAAAGTAAAATGACCCACCAATATTTTCTTTTTGTAGTTTTACAGTAACCCGGCCATCCATTTCATCTGTGTTGCGATACTGTAACAAGAAGGACTCCTTTCTAAGCGGTCAGGTTATTAGACAGCACTTCCATTAGTTAAATATCTATCTCTGCAACTACTGAATAGATTCTAAAATTAATTTCACTAACAGGGAAGTAAATGATCCCTGAAGCATATACTATATTGATTTAGCCAACACATGCAAAATGCTGGCAGAAGCCAGCGAGTAATAAAATGACAATACATAAAAGACTTATTTATATATTATTCTGTGTCTGGATGTAAATATGTATATACAAAAAAGTATATAATGTATTCTATCAGTCATCTGGTTCCCATAGTATAAGCTACGCTTAGTTTAGGGCTAGATGGCAATGAGTGAAAGGTCCACAAGATCAGGCAAAGGCTGAACCGACGCCGTCGAAAATATTTCAGTTCAGACGTTACTACAGTCAGTCTGTGATCGTGTGTAATATTTTCCTTTGACAGCCGTTTTTCAATTCAGGCATCGCTTGACCATCGGATGCAAATCCACTTTATGTACGACAAGAGTAAATGTAAAAAAATCAATTTCCTTACAAGCTTTTGATGTCCTCATTGCGCGGGACTACTCTTAGCAAGCGATAGCGAATGAGTTTTTAATCTACTACGGTTGCTGAAGCCGAATTGACTTAAACAAATTATTTTTTGGTTCTAGGTCATAGAAGTCTAGGTTACCTCTTAAATATTTTCCTTTATAGGTTTGTAAACGCGGCACTGCGAACATAAAATGAAATTGCAGACGCATGAGACGTAACATCCCCGTCTCGGGATGATGGACGCAACGCAATGCGACTTGAGTCATCTCTTACTTTGGTGGAGAGGACTTGAGTCGTATTATTTATTTAATTATGTATGTTGCTGTTGTCTATGGGCAGCGGTTACCACTTAACATCAGGTGGGCTGTCAGCTCGTTCTATCAATTACATGGTTTTAAAAAAAAAAAGGTAAAACTCATAGCTAGGTATCTGGATTTGAATCAAGTAGTCCGGATTCACACTCGGGGTCTACGCCACTGGGCCACGAAAATCAATTTACCGTCATTAAAATATCATGATTCAATATCAGCTCCGAGTTGATAAGTTCAATCATGAATGCGTCTGACACCAGCCGCAACCGACCTTCCATTTTATAATCCACATTCTTTAGCAGCAGTCTGAAATAAACTGATCATGAAAATATTTTACTATGGGAAGTAACACCCACGATGTCGATATTTTTCGACAAACTTCGGACTGTCAATAAAGCATAAACACATGTTACGACAGCAGTAAAGCAAGAATCAATGAAAAACGGGATGAAGGTCGTCATTTATCAGTAAAAGACAAAAAAGACATATTTTCTGGGAAGTAAATTTGATGTGGAAAAACTTGCTGTTCGGGCTTTGTATTGCTATCGTGAGGTGTATAGAATATAGAAGAGAACAGATAGAACAGCTTACTCAATTTCTCCAAAACTAGGCCTGTAGTACAGTACTGAAGGATCTTTGTGTGTGGCGGAGCGCTCATAGGCTCCCATTAGGTGAAGATCGTTCAAACCCAGCCTTGCAATGAGAGCCATGTTATCTAGATCATTGTGGAGATATTTTATTTGGAAGTGGGTGCTGTTGCGAAGCTTCATACGGTGGAAGAATCTGAAAGAAACAATTATATGGTTTACAAAACAAAGATCCTCTTCATAAAGGTATAACAAATAATAATAGTAATTCTTTACTGGAAACACAGGTGATACATAAACGTAGTTTGTGAAAATTTCCGTGTATCCAAAGGCAGTCTTATCGTATAATACAATTTCATCCAGACTACCCTGCTTGTATGTAATGTTTCGATGGCAACAGGAAAAAACAGACAACAAAGAAAAGCGAGAGTAATTGAATTTAGAGTCTGTCTCCAGAATCGCGGGCCCACTGACTTCAAAGTTTGCGGTAGCGAGTAAATTTTTCAAGTAAGAATCCCAATTGGGGTTTATCTGCCCCAGATTTCAAGCAGCGACCTCTAATTTAAAAGTCGCGTAACACTCAAGACACAAGTAGCATCAAATGCGCCCGTAACTCTGAGACGTGTAGATGGAATGTCTCAAGTGCCTGTAATTTTACCGGCAACAACAAAATCAAATCTAATAATGGCGGCATAAATGAGTATGGCGGCAGTACTTCCCTGGACAGACTTTGCACAAGTTCTACTGCGTGTGGTATGAAATAAACCACGAATTTAATATTCTTTACTTTCTTTAGACAAAAGTACAGCAAGATATCTGTAGGATTATTCCTCCTACGATTCAACGACTTAATAAAAGGCCACCCACTACAGACGTGGGTGACTATGGGCCTTTAGAAAATACAAAACGATAGCTTGAGGGCAGGTTTCTGGTTTTACCACTTTCTAAGTTAATTACTTTTTACAAGTCGGCCCAACGCGGTGATATTTTGAAATTCAAAGAATTATTGTTCAGAGAAAAAGGAAAATTATGTATAACTTACTTATGGCTACAGCCATAGGCGTCGAAGATAAAAATGTATTGTAGTCGAAATTCATAGGTCATGCCGAATAAGATTTGGTGCTATGTAGGAGTAAAGAAGCTTTTTAAATCAATGCTGTAGTTTTTTATTTAATAAAAGACAAAGATACTTTATTTGCTGAAACATATGTAAATGACAGTTGCAGAAGATACAGTTGTTTTCGACACAACATGTTTTACCGAATTGGTGCAAAATTTGTTTAACAGTGGTGCGCTAGAAAATTATCTATTTAAACACTGAATTAATAAAATAGGAAATTATCAGAATTATATAAAAATACAATTTGGCTTCACATATTGCTAATATTATCAACTAACTAAGCTAAACAATTGAAAAATAGATAAGAAAAAATAATAATAAAATTTAATAAAAAAATAAAAAATTCATAAAGTAAACATCATAATTTTTCATTCAACTATTTGTCTATATCCTAATTATATTTGTCAATTAATATTTTTCCTCCCCATCTTAGTTAGAACAAGACCCTAAGTCGCATCATATGCTCTCATAACACAGCTAAGGTGGAATTTCTCATGTGCCTGTAATTTCACCAGCAACCACACCCTTTAAACCGGAACACAGTAAAGCGAAGCATTATTGCTTGGTGGCAAATTTTATTTTTTGAGGTATTTTTTTTATGTTATTCAGTTACGGAACGAGCCGACGGCCCACCTGGTGTTAAGTGGTAACGTCTGCCCATAACAACCGATGCGACTTGGGTCATCCCCTACTAGGTACGACAAGACCCAAGTCGTATCGTATGCGCCCGTAACTCTGAGACGTGTAGGTGGAATGTCTCATGTGCCTGTAATTTTACCGGCAACGACACCTTTCAAACCGGAACACTGTAACGCGAATGCATTACTGCTCGGCGGCTGAAACCTGTATATCTTGAGGTAAAATAATATAATAATATTATAATAATATTGGTGGACAATTCACACAGCGCCATCTAGCCCCAAAACTAAGCATATCTTATACTATGGGAATCAGACAACTGATAGAATACGTATAAACTATTTTGTATATACATATTAACATCCAGATAACGAACAAACATCTATATTCGTCACACAAATGTTTGTCCCGGGTGGGAATCGAACCCACGCCTACAGCGCAGAAGGCAGAGTTACTGAGCTGTGAGGTCTGTCAAGTCCTGTGAGGTAAAATGATCAACAAGATGATTAAAAGCAATGTCATCAAACTCTGTGTAACTTTGTTAGTTAACCGCATACCATGCTCAGGAATGCGAATGATAAGTATGCAATAAAATGGAGGTCGGCGTATATCGTAATAACCTATTAGAGGCTCACTGTTATGTGATGTACGGAACCCAAGGTTCGGTAGTAACAATCTGAATGTCCTTCGGTATGTGATCGATACACATATTATACGTCTAGTTGGAAATCTTTTACGTTGTGTATTTTGTAGTGTCGTGTATAATGATACGATTTTCTGAAGGTCGTTTTGACAATTTGATATTTTTACTCATCTTTGTGCTTTCAGAAGTATTAAATTAGTTATTTTTTTATGTTATTCAGGTGGCGGATCGAGCTGATGGCCCACTTGATGTTAAGTGGTAACCGCCGTGCATAGACAACAGCAATACGACTCAAGTCCACTCCACCAAAGTATGAATAAGTATTAAATGCAGAATGAATTTTGCTTTATAATAAAAGTACTAAGAATAGTTCTCACTATTCCTAGGACATATAGCTTTGTGTTTTTTAATTTTATTATGTTACGGAACGAGCATATGGCCCACCGCAAGTGGTGATCTCTGCTCATAACAAAATAATTACGACTCGAGTTACCCCACTTATATGATGAACGAAACATATTCCAAAATTTACGTACTTAGTACAATCTAAGTTGTGATCGAAGTTTTCAAGCTTTCTACTTCGCCGGCAATTTAAGCAGATGTAGTTGGAATGTTTGCCTCGTAATGCGCTCGGAAAGTCGGAATTGTTAGCTTCCTAACTTAAATTGAGTCAAGAGATACATGGTCCACATTAGTTGCTAGCTCGAGCGAGCTATTTCTTGCCTAATGAAGTCGTAATCTCATACTGGTAATTCGGTACATATCCTCGGCACATATTGATTGCAAAATACGATTTTTATATTTCAGAAAAATGCGTATATACCTTCTACGACGTCACACAGTGACTATTCTATTCTATTCTATTCCAGTCACTGGTTCCCTCGAACCGGTGTGGTGAAAGGATTTTTTTGTGCGCCTCAAAGAGGCTCCTTTAGTGACTAATGAATAGTGAATAAAATAAACCGGCCAAGTACGAGTAGACGAGTTGGTACGAGTCTAGAGCACCGAGAATCTTTGAAATTTCAATTAATTCTGTAATTTTCCGGGAATCCTTCTCGCAGTTGGCAGCCATTTTAACCCTATACTTGGCACTGTGCACAGAGAGATACATGTAACTTTAAAAAATTCTAATGAGTACCCGGAAACCTAATCGATAAATATAACATTTTATAATGGGAGAATATTTTATGCTCTAACAGTAAAAAAATAGTAATATATAAAAAAACAACCCCAAATTGTCAGTAGAATGCAAAATGTCCAAAGAGTGCCTGCGTCTACTTCTCGCAAGGTAAGAAAATAATTTTGTATACTGAAATTTTGTTGTAATTTGATAAAATAAGCTATGTACCTTATGAACAGTAAAATTTACTATAACTAAAAACTGTTTTACAACTGAAATCATTGTAAGTTTGCATGCTGTAAACAAGTTTTTGTACTAGTATCTACAGGTGCACATTGCCAGCTTGCCTACAGATTTGACTTCTTTTGTTATGTATCTGAGTGGATACATTGCCAGATATGTGTTGAAATCAAAAGCTTATGATTAGTGGTATTAGTAATTTGAAACTGGTAATTTTTATGGGAACTTTTGATTATTGACTATTGCTATATGCTTTTAAAATCATTATCAACTCAACCGAACGACGTCCACTGCTGGGTAAACACCTCACTCAATTTTTATTATGAGTCGGTGCTTCACCACGGCTGAATAAAGCCTATGTTTTATATTTTGTTAGGTACAGGAGCAGATACCATTGAGCAGATGCCAGTGATGACCTATCTCATAGAGACATGGCCTCTGACTATTGGCCTCATACAGAAGCTCAGTCGCTCAGAGAGCTATGGAGAGTGCTGTGCTCGGAGTTTCACTACGCGATAGAATCAGAAATGAGGAAATCCGTAGACGAACCAAGGTTATCGACATAGCTCTCAGAATAAGCAAACTGAAGTGGCAATGGGCAGGCCATATAGCTAGAAGAACCGACAACCGTTGGGGAATAAAGGTTCTCGAATAGCGACCACGAACCGGCAGACGCAGTGTAGGGCGGCCACCTACCCGATGGACTGATGACATCGTCATCGCAGGAAATCGGTGGATGGAGGTGGCTCAAGACCGTGCACTATGGAAATCTTTAGGTTGGTTGGTTCAGCAGTGGACTTCTACCGGCTGATATGATGATGATGAGGAGCAGATACTGAAACTACAGCAGCAAAATAGTGCTTGCCAAATCATCGCTCTTGTCCCTAGGTCGGGGCGTCGGGGATTTTGAAGATAGCGAATCATCAATTGACGAGCCATACTACCATAATCGTGCGTTTCGAAATTATGCATGGGATGGCAGTTTGCCACCTCCATCACTGCCGTCGTCGTGAACATTCTTGGTCCTGATGAGGATGATAAAAAGTGGAATGTGGTTTTGGCATTCACTTCGTTGCAAACCTTCCAGTCTCCATCAACAAGCTCCGTATATACATCGATTTTGCCGTCGGCTATATCATAGCTGGTGCCATCACCGCGACCCATCACTTCTACGAACTATGAACAGCAGCTACCAGCACCTCAAAGCGTATCTGTGCCATCACCGCGACTCATATCATGACGACCTATAATCTTGTGCCTTCTCCGCTAAGCGTACCGTCACCTGCGACTGCTACTCGGTCTAAGAAAGCTAAAGTTGCGGCAACGAGAAGAAAACTGATAAAGGTCACGAAATTGGAACCAAATTGAAGCGGAAAAAAGTTCAGCAGTGTAGCTGAAATTGAAGATGGATTGCTTGAAACCTCGAAAATAACATTGACGTCTTGCTTTTAGGGCAACAAACTAATATTTATAGCACATAGATAAAAGGATCGTCAATAAATTTAACAAATGAAGATATTCATGATTTTCAGGCGATTATAGTGTTTCTTTCTTTCTTTCTTTCTCTGAAGGAGAAGACTTAAGACTGAGCTGTAAACAGATCTTGTCCTAATAAGTATGATAGGTACCTGATTTGATTAGTTTTAAAGTATAATACAGCATGCTATTAATAATATGTAAAGATGTTATACATATATTTATTAATTTTTGTAATTTACATTAAAAATTTGATGTCATTTAGATAAATAATGTTTAAAAAAAAAGTGCTAACTTGGCAGTGTATCTATGTAGATACTAATATTTTTCAAGTAAATTTATGGTCAACTTGGCAATGTATCCTGTGGGATACTAGTGATAAAAACATAATTATTAAAAAAAGAATTTTTTTATTCACTCAAACCTGTTCTGTATACCCCTAAGAACATACTGAATTCAATAAATTATAATATTTTAAGATTATTTTTTCTTGCCAAGTATAGGGTTAATATTATTTGCTTCAGAGGTTACCTACCTACACTCACAATGACACTAAGTTTGACATTTTGTTGGACAGTTTGTCTTACCATAATTACGATAATTCTAAATAGTAACTATAGTGAACAGCAAAAGTAGAATCAAATATTAAAGCTAAGATATACAGAAATTCTATGAGGTCATTAAATACATATATTTAGTGTAAATTTGCCAGAGTTATGCGGAAAAAATAGGTATAGTTTGTGCGGCAAAAATGGCTTTGGGTTTTGTTCCCAAACATTAGCATGGGTTGTGCGGTAAAAATGGGTATGGGTTGTGCGGCAACAACGGGTATGGGTTGTGCGGCAAAATTGGGTGTATGGTATACTCACAGGATGGAATCTTTCAATCGGACCATGCAGTATCCTCCAAGATTCAATCCAGCTGGAATCTTGTTGGGACCCGCCTCGTATATAGCACGGCTACCTTTGCCTTTAGAGATTTCTGTGATGACCTAAACAATACAAATATGCGTTTGGGAGAATATAAACAACTGGGAGATTAAAATATAAATTTCAGCTAAAAAGACCGTTTATAGAAATACGATTTTATTTACCTCAAGCATTATGTTGTCCATCGTATCGCCGACACTTTCCTTGTAGGCTTCCTTGACATGAGCATACTTGGCTGAAAATTGAGACAAATTTCATAAATCATTGTTGCATTATGATTATATCACAAGTGTCGTAATGCGTTAAAGTAACGGATAACGCCGCTGCCGTTATTAACGGCGTGAGTTTGTAATACAGTTCAGTAGATACACGTTGTCGATGGGCCAAGCCAAGTAAATAACTTCCCATCACGCCGTTTTGTGTAAAGAAATAAATATTAGGTAGGCATTTCTCCAAACACCATCTGCCCCCAAAGTAAGCATGGCTTGTATCATGGAACTGAATAATAACTATATACTTTTTTGAATTTTTTTTTTGTTGTGCGTTCACACTTCGCCATCTAGCCCCAAACTAAGCATGGCTTGTCTCATGGGACAACTGAATAGTTCTTATATACTTTTTTAATACATTATATAATATATAATATATAAACATTATATAAGTGGTTGCATCGATTTTAGGTAGTAAGCTATTTAGGTGTGCATGGACACTTTTACTGACTGCACGCTTTAATGAAAAGAAGAAAGTTTTCTAGTTATCGCTAGCGGCTTCTCAAGCTTAATAAAAAGATAAAAAGTATACTGTCGTCGATCGAGTTATGACAATCGAGTTAAGAAACTCTCAAAACAATTCTGTAGCCTCTCTACTGCAAGACTGGAAGCTATATATTTTCTCACCATCCAAACCATCCATTATTTTAAAATGCTCAGTTGCATTGAGCTTCATCCAGCAATCAGCATCATCCCGATAGTCAGTATCGGAATCTTCAATATCAAACTTCAGATTTTCCCGTTTATCGTTCCTGTTATTGCCCTCATAACTAAATTCTTGACTGTACTTTGAATTAGACTCTGCGAACAAGATATACTTAATATGTCATTGTCTAAAATCTGAGACGAGCAGTAGAAAATTTATGGAGACTATTATTTATCGACAGAAGAAATTATATTGATCAAACAAGGTTCAATATCTTTACCAGACTCGAATTCACTGTACACGTTATCATATACAGCAAGCACATTAAATATATATTGTGAAGTCACTAAAAGCGTGACACTTTTCAATTCGGAAACCATTTCTCTAAATAAAAACAAATTTTGAAAGTAATTTCTTTTAACCTTATCAAGTTTTTTATTCGTTTAGTAATAACAGACGGCATTTTCAATTAACTTCAGTCAACTTATCTGGCCAAAATTTATGGCATTTCTCTGATACTACTGAGACATGGAGTAAAAATCATGAATTTGTTATTTTTATTATCGTTAAATTCAATCGTACCTTTAAGAGTGCAAAAATACTTTGAAAGAGGTAAATCCATATATTTGGCATTATATGTGTTGTAAAAAAAAAAGACAAGTAGACCCTAACTAAGCATAGATTTTACTTTGGGAACTAACAACTAATAGTATATGTAATTACATTTATTAATACATCTTAATAAATATTTATATACATCAAGAGCAGTAGAACTCACGCCAAGTTCGTCTGGGGAAGTACTGCCACCATGCCCATTTCTGCCACCAAGCAGTAAGCGCATTCGCGTTACTGTGTTCCGGTTTGAACGTGTGGTTGCCGATGAAATTACAGGCACATGAGACATTCCACCTTCACGTCTAACAGTTATGGGCGCATACGATGCGACTTAGGTCTTGTCGTACCTAGTAGGGGAGGAACCAAGTCGCGTCGGTTGTTATGGGCAGAGGTTACCACTTAACACCAGGTGGGCCATCGGCTCGTTACGTAACTGTAAAAAATAATAATATAAGATAACAAGATTCATCAAAAAAATAATTATTGTTCTTGGTGGAAATTGAACCGACGACCTACAGCGCAGAAGACAGAGTAACTAGAAACTAAGCTCATGTTGCTTAGCGCCTGTCACTTTGTTACGAGAAGGTGATCTCCAGTACTTGTAATTTCCAACCAAACCTTTCAAACCAAAACTATTTATTTTATGTTTGCAATAATAAATCACTATATAAAACGCATAATATTTCAGATTCTGTGAGACAATTTAACAATATATGGAGAAAGCACAGAATTGCATATCAAAATGCACTGTGCTTTGTAAGTATGCATTTCGTTTATCTGTTCATTAATAGCATTCGATTAAGCAATTAAGTTACTTTAATACTGCAAGATTCACTTGCAAACACTTGCGAGGACTTGCAGTTCATTATTCATCATTACAAACTACAATACAATTCGGGGGCGTCGTGGTCTAGTGGTACTGACCCTGAGTTTCAATCTGGAGGATGCCGGTTCAAGTCTCGATGTGCACCTATAAGTTTTCGATTGAAAAGTTGATGTGCGCAATACCACGTTCTCAGAACTGTGAAGGAAAACATCGTGAGGAAACCAACATAATTATGCTACAACTAAAAATTCAAAGACATGCGACAAGTGCACGAAAGGAGCCTCTTTGAGGCGCATTTAAAACTGTTTTATATAATAGAGTAGAATATAATCATTACAAATTCCCATTCGTTTTGATTTTTTGAATAAGATACTCTTAACTTTTCATGCCTGATCAGAAAAACGCAAATATAACGGACAGTCCAAATGCTCGCAAGAAATCTAGTGTTTGATCGGTTTCCAGGCAATGCAAGAGGGGTATGCGTCCAAGGGGATGAATGTTTACATTAAGAGGCCAACCAACCCTTATTTAATTTCCAAGGGCTATTATCACACAGACAATCAGGTCCATTTGTGAGTACACTACGATTATAAAAAATACAATACGACGCGGTTAACTACGAAAATATGAAGTTGGTAAAACAAAAAGAAAATCGAATTTGCACGATGTGATACATCGACGTAGAAACATATATACAAAGGCATAAAAGTTTACGTTTATGGTTTCGTTGTCGGACCGACTACATGTTTCCTTCTCTTATTCCTATTGTAAATGCCAAATTGTGTAGGAATCCTTCTCACATTACAAAGGAATAACAGATCAACGTGAAATTTGGAAGCAATGGAGGCTCAGTTGATCGTACGAATCCTAGAATGAGCTTCCGATGAAAGAAAATATCGTGAGCGATATGTAGCAAACCATAGGAGTAAAATTATTAGTAAAACGACCACAATCGTCGCGGCCATATCACCTAGTGAACATATAACTTACTTTCAGAGTTTTACAAGATTTGAATCTCGACGGATTTCCTCGCATATCCGACCCGCAGATCTCACTTCCGTTGCCCTCGAATGTATTAAAACTCGAAGCAGTTGTCAGCAAAATGATCATACACGCAAATTACGTGGTCTACAGAAACAGCTCCAATATTGTTTACGATTTGAAGGACCAAGACCCATATAAAATATCTCCTTTTCTGTTTGAACAAGTGCAGAATACGGGCCAGTTGGCGTAAGTATGTTTCATACAACTAACATCGTCTTAATTAGTGTTTGCTTCATATAAATCTACAGAAACTTAGTAGTTATGCTGAGGAATGGTGAATAACATATTGCATGTAAATAAAATGACTGCCTCACAGCTCAGTTGGTTAGTAACTCTGCCTTCAGACCTGTAGGTCGTGGGTTCGATTCCCACCCAGGACAAACATTTGTGTGAAGAGCATTGATGTTTGTTCTGTGTATGGGTGTTAATGTGTATTATATTTATGTATTTACAAAAAAAAAGTATATTATAAGTATTATATCAGTTGTCTGGTTCCCATGACACAAGCTATGCTTAGCTTACTTTGGGGCTAGATGGTGCTGTGTGAAATGTCCACAAATATTATTATTATTATAATTTTATATAATAACTAGTGTTTCCAATTTGGCGTCCCCAAAAACCCCCAGATTATGAATTTGAGCCGAATCAAAGCAATTTTTAAGTCGGCAGCCATGTCGAATACGCCATCTTGAATTTTCAATACTACCATCGTAATAATTAGAATTATATTTAATTTACAACAGGGTGACTATTGAGGGATGTAAACTCTCAAGTATGGGAGTCACATCACTGACAGGGCGCAGTGTCGCCTTGGGGCACAGCGAGTTCACGCTCCATCAATGCCAATTTAATCTTGAGGTATGTACAAGATAGTTCATGGATTCAGATGTGGAAATTGAATTTTTCCAGAATTTTTCAGCAAAAAAGAAAATTTTTCAGCGCTGCTTATCCACGTAGATGAAGTAGGTTATATTAAATATCAGCATAAAATGTAGTTTATTCCCCAAGAGAGCAGCTTTCTGTTAGCGAAGTATTTTTATAATATCTCTAGTAGTTCCCAAGATTACTTTCTCAATACAAACAAATAGATATTACAGAAATAATAAACTATAATAATTTAGACAAAATAAATCATAAATTTCTAGATATTTAGCCGTGGGATAGCATCGCCGCCGGTCATAGCAAATTATTTGCCGAACAGTGAAGGTAAAGAATTATTTGTTTGAGTGATGAATATACAATGTGGTATATTACTGAAAATGTATTTCTCAGGATTGGACTTGGAGCATCTAATAGTGAAGCGACTCAGTGGTGAATTAATACCAAAGCTCCAGGCAGCATTGTTCACGTATGTGAATACACCTGATGTACTTGAGAAAAAACTTCAAAATATACGGTAATACTGATATATATTTTTATGTAATATCGTTACGGAACGAGCCGACGGCCCACCTGGTGTTAAGTGGTAACAACTACCCATAACAACCAATGCGACTTGGATCGATATGACAACACCCAAGTCGCATCGTATGCGCCCGTAACTCTGAGACGTGTATGTAGGTGGAATATCTCATGTGCCTGCAATTTCACCAGCAACCACACCTTTTACGGAACGGCGGCAGAAATGGGCATGGTGGCAGTACTTCTCCGGACAAACTTGGCGTGAGTTCTACTGCTACTATAATATTTATTTAGTTTTGTTAGTCACATCATCATGGCCACGCTGAAAATGTCATTCAAATCAGTTCAGACGTGTTGACGTGAAAGAGTAACAAACGTATATACATTTACCATACGCCAAAATAAAGAATTTTCCCGGACTTACAGCTCAGTTGGTAGTAACCCTGCCTTCTGCGCTGTAGGTCGTGGGTTCTATTCCCACCCCAGGACAAATATTTGTGTAACGAACATAGATGTTTGTTTTGTGTCTGGGTGTTAACATGTAATACATGTATTTACGAAAAATTTTATCAGTTGTCTAGTTCCTATGATACAAGCTATACTTAGCTCACTTTGAGCCTAGATGGCGTTTGTGAAGTGTCAACCAATATTTATATATTTATTTTTCATCAATAGGTAATACTAGTGCGAGTTGTAATTTTTATTTCAACTACGACATAGTTGATATTTGAAACACAGAATATAACACTTCTTTAATACTATTACATATTGGTTCTAGCTCTGAACAGGAACATGTATTTCAAGATACAACAAATTATGTGAGCGATATCATTAGGAATTTGACAACGTTGACGATGAAAATGAATGTTGAAAAAAAATCATTAGACGACTTTTGTATACGCTGGAATGACACGGTAATCATAAGTCTTTTTATGCTAATGGAAGAATAGAGGAATATGAGAACTATTCGAGGAATAAGAACTCCGAAAATTCAAGCAGGAACACAGAAAATCTAAAGCCCACTGCCCGCGCGAATGTCCTGTCATACCGCAAGAGAGGGCTCTGTTATACGGTACTACTCACTAGCTCCCTTGAAACCAAAGAGATTAAATATTGAAAGTGCACCTCAAACAGGCTCCTTTTTTGCTCTTATATTTTTTTTGTTTAAATACCGGGCCGTTAATTCAGTTATGCCCATCAATCTATTTGTTTCCCCTTGTTGCTAAAAACCACTTGAAAACAGAATATCATGCAAAATTTCAGACCAATGAAGGTGCAGTGGACAATTTATTAAAATTACATGACATGGATCTGTCAGGGTTGGAGAATCTATATTCTTCCCATACTGGAGGACCAATAAAGCTAGCCTCTGTCAAAGTCTACGACGAAATAGTATTTAGTTATTTAAAGGTATGGTAGTAAGGTATATACTTGGTAAATCTATCAATAGATACAATTTTGGGGGGGCCACGTTGCTCGCATCCGTAGTTGATTACCCTCTGAATGCCTACACGTGTCCCCCAAGTGAAGCGAAAGAAGCAACCCAAAGTAGCAGTAAAATTAGTGCTATGTTTGTCCAGAGAAGTACTGACACCACACCTGGTAATCTGCCGTCAAGCAATAATTCACAATTATTGCTGTGTTCCGGTGGGAGGGAGTGGGTGTCGGTGAAATTGCAGGTACATGAGCCGTAATATCCCCGTCTCGGGGTGATGGACACAACGCAATACGACTTGAGTCCTTTGTTAATTTGGTGGAGAGGATTTGAGTCACATTACTATTGTCTATGGGCGCCGGCTATCACATAATATGACTATTCACATAAATATCTCTGATAACAACGATTATTACTAAATTTAAAACTTTACAGGTCCGCGGTATCTTTCTCCATAAAGTTGGTGACAAAGTTAAAGCAGCATTTAACTTTGCTGTACATATCGAAGATGTAGAAGTAGATTTGGAAATAAATATAGATTCTCTTAAGAAAAAAGCTAGAACGAAAGAGCAAAGTGAGAAAAATCAATCTGAAGCGTACAGAATTCATGTTACGGGATGGAGGTAAACGATTTTTTAATAGTAATCACTCATAAATGGTAATGATAACATTCTCATTAATTAATAAATATTTTTTTATAGATCCATACAGTTTTCATTACCGTTAATGAATTATACGGCGGCTGAGGCAATCATAACAGGACACCTACTTAACACATTGCCAATATATTTAAAGAATCATTTGTCTCATATGATCAGTCACGCTGATCCTGGAAATACTGATTACAAGGAAATTGATAATTCCGAAGTGGTTGACGACGAAATTGGATTTGAAGATTTTATACAAACTGAACCGGATGAAAGTGGTGCTGAACATAATAAAAAAGACAGTTTTGAAGCAGAGGTCGTCGTAATTGCATCTGATGAACCTAAAGAAACAAAACTAGACGAAAATGATGATGCGGGTGAAAAAGTTGGCTTAAAAGACCAACTAGATGATGAGTCTGGCAGCAACGTAAATAGCAAATCAGTTAGCGGATAGTTTGAAACCATAAAATATCACAAGATGAAGACATATTTTTTTCCAATAATGTAAGCATTAACCACTTATATCGAAGTTAGGAAATTTCAAAATAAAAATACCGAAACGAAACCTCCTGAACTATTCAGTTTATATCCATATCGTTGAATATTTAATTACTATTAATGAATAGAGTATATTCATCATTATCGCAATCTAAATATGAAACAATTAAGAAAATAAAAAAATGGTTTTAAATCTTAAGTTTATCAGGATAAACTACTGCTCGTCTACTCTAGTAGTACTATCTACTCTACTCTAAGGATATATGAAAACCCATGAAACCGTCGATAAGCATATTACCAGTAACCAACAAAAAAGGTATATACGTGAAATATATCAAAATTTTATTCTCTCCTCTGAGCAGGCAGGTAGATAAAATGACTTTTAATTAACGGTTAGGTTTAACATGGACCTGAGAAAACATTGGAAAAGGGCTAAATTAACATCCAAATTGGAAAATGAAAACTCTTGTTCTCTTTGGAATTGGAAATCATTTGCTAATAAATATTTGTACATATTATTATTTTCCGATTGATGTGAAGCCGTTTGTTACTTGTATACGGTGTTTTTTTTCCATCCAGTATGTTTTTAAAGGATGGCATATTAAAAACAGTCGAAAAATGTATATGGGTGATTTTCATTATTAGTCGTTCAATTAAAATTTTATGGATGGCACCCGTATTTATACAGGTGTGTGAGATATTTTATCTCCTGGCTTCAGTTCAGTGTCATGCCTGGTGCGGTGCGATGTAACAATAGGTCTTCCCATAATTTTATGTGAATAAAAAAATTATGTGAATATAAATATATAATTAATAAATATTTGTTTTTGTTTTTCCATATTTTTTTATTTATTAAATTATGTAAACACTGTAACGCAAATGCATTATTGCTTGGCGTTAAGTGTAAGGATTAAGGTTTACCCAAAAGGGGTGTTTCTTGACTTTCTTTAATCGTCTTTGGGTTCTGTACCTCAGGCCACAACGATCTTGCACTGTTAAAGGTAAATAGAAAAAAATATTTTTGTTTTAGGTACTACTTACCTTAAAGTGGCATATGATCAATACTGTCTTCCTCAACTTCGTCTGGGTAATCCGCAGACTTCACATTCCAGCGACGAATTGGAACATAATCACTGAAATGATAACGCAACAATTTAATGTCAAAGTACAATGTAAATACGATGATTTGAGGGAAAAACTTAACACGGAACTGCCTACCAATGAACTGATAACCGCTGCGGTAAAAGAGTTGAGTGTAGACCACGAGTAAGCAAACGTAACGTACCCCCTTTTGTCTAGCAGTGGACTAAATAATGATGTTGAAACTGTCATTACGAAGCTGTTCATCGATTTAAAGAAATTCGTTAGCTAGTTCATATTATATTCGGATAAGATCTTACTTATCACCATCATAGAAAACTTTTATTTATTTAAAATATTAATAAAGTCTTATAAGATTGCACGCTTTATCCTTCAGTTCAATAGCTCCAAAATAATTGTTTATAATAATAATATTGGTGGACATTGTCACACAGCGTCATCTAGCCCCAAAGTAAGCTAATAAAAAACTAAAACTGATAATACTTGTGTACTTTATTGTAAATACATACATACTAATACATAATAACACCCAGACACAGAACAAACATCTATGTTAGTCACACAAATGTTTGTCCTGGGTGGGAATCGAACCCACGACCTACAGCACACAAGGCAGGGTTACTACCAACTGAGCTGTGAAGCCTGTCAAATTTAGACCTAGGTTTACAATTATTATTAACAGACTTGACGATAGTTTTAATGAGTTCTAATTAAAACGTTGCGCATTATTCACGAGTAATAAAATGTCGTAATAATGTTAGCAATAAAAGCCTTGCCGTGTTTATAATGAGTGAGCGAAATTAATTTTATTGTGGGCGAATTGTACTGTCCTCAAATATGAATGTAGGTTAAATCGATCAATGAACATTGCAATGAATCGAGTAATGAACTAGTTCCTATTAGAGAAAAAATAAACCGGGAAAGTACGAGTCAGACTAGCACAACGTGCGTTCTGCATATTTATTACCATAATATATCTGTATGATTAAGTTTTCCGTTTTTACAATAAAGCAAAAACAAATAATAAATTAACTAAAATCGCGTTTCAGATCAAGGGAGCAGATAACTTCTTGGTATTTTCGTTAAGTATTTTTTAGTTTAACCGCTATAATAAAGCATATTCTGGAAACATTTTAACAGACTTATCACGGTTCTAAAGATACAAAACCATTTAAAGACACGACATACTGACGAGCGCGGCGTAAGAAGGCTTACTCTTGTCCCGTCTTTTGAATACGTATCCCCAAAAACATTGATAGATTGAACAGAGATGCAATCTTAAGAATGTTTTTGGACGTGTGCCACAAAAATACTATGGTAAATGGGAGCGAGCGATTCTTGATGAATGCGATTGATACAATATTCTGAATAACGCAAATGATATATTACCGTTGCGGTGAGTCATTCAAGCTTAATTTGATATCCGGCTGTCTCTCTTTATGTTTGTAGGATACTGATTGGACGTCGATCGTGGGACGATTGGCGTCTTGATACAACTCCTCCTCCAAAGTGTTAGAGTCGGGGTATGTCACTTGTTCCCCGGTTATGAAGTTTCTCAATATGGTGTCTGATCTTTCGCTTATCGTTGTAGACGTCGCTGTGCTCGGAGTGACAGCATAAACGCGTATCTGGCGAGTCACCGTGGGCTTATTGTTCTCTGTTCGGTCAGTCTGAAATGAACAATTTTCAAGTTCTTTTATTTATTTGTTATTTCATGTATGTGATAGAACGAGCTGACGGTCCACGTGGTGTTAAGTGGTAACCGCCGCCCATGGACAACAGCAATGCGACTCAAGTCCTCACCAAAAAGTACGAGGTGACTCAAGTCGCATTGCGTTGCTTCCATCACCCCGAGACGGGGATGTTACGTCTCATGCGTCTGCAATTAAACCGATTTTTTTCAATTTTAATTTCAAGTAATATACAGATCCAAAATAAATTATAAATTAATATTGGTGGACATTTCGCACAGCGCCATTTAGCCCCAAACTAAGCATCGCTTGTAGTGTGGGAACCAAACAACTGGTAGATTACAGATATGTTTCCACTTATATATTTTTGTCCTGGGAGGAATGCAGATACCAGCTAAGCCGTGAAGGCGTCAACAAGAAGAATTGTGTTGTGCAACTATGCTATATAAAGAACAACCTACTTAAGTTTAAGGGGAAAGGACAACAAAGGAAAATATTAGAAAGTATAGGCACATGAGACATTTCACCTACACGTCTCAGAGTTACGGGCGCATACGATGCGACTTGGTTCTTGTCATACCTAGGAGGGGAGGAACCAAACCACATCGATTTTTATGGGCAGAGGTTACCACTTAACACCAGGTGGGCCGTCGGCTCGCTCGGTAACAGTATCATATAAAAAAAAAAAAAATTTTTTTGTAATTTCTGTACATCGTCATAAACAACAACATTTTGTTTTTAGGTTTTTTTTAATATGTTGATATTCCTCACAGATGTTTTTTATGCGAAAAACTTATCAATGTATATATTGGTTTCGGTGTCCAACACGGTCTACCAAGGTAAACCATTAGCTCATACAAAGTTGCTCTCGTCAAATATTATAATGAGAGTACACAAGGGGGCCCAAGTCGTCCGTAAGTGATTACCCTTTGAATCCCTACACATGTCCCCCGGGTGGTGCGAAAAGAGGCAACCCAAAGTAGCAGTAGAACTTGTGCTAAGTTCGCCCGGAGAAGTACTGCCACCACATCTGGTAAACCTGGTAAAAGGTTGCTGTGTTCCGGTGCAATGGAGTGGCAGTGGGTGCCGATGAAATTTCAAGCGCATGAGACGTAACATCCCCGTCTCGGGGTGATGAACGCAACGCAATGTGACTTAGGTTATCTCATACTTTGGTGGAGTGGACTTGAGTCGTATTGTTGTTGTCGGGGTAGCGGTTACCACTTAACATCAGGTGGGCCGTCAGCTCGTTCGCAACACAAATCACATAAAAAGCACAGTTTTTTTACCTCATCAATGGTTTCCTCAGGTGTACTCCGGTGAATGTTTTCCCTCGAGTATTTAGCGAGTTGTTTGGCGTATGTTCTGCTGTCGAGAGCTTTTCGCCACGTGTCAGAGAGCGGTTTAGAGTCACTGTGCAACTCCATGTCTTCGTAGTCAGTCGAGTTTGAGGAGAATACTGGAAGGAGTGATTAGTTTAGTCTTCCTTATATATAGTACCTAGTAGTAGAGGAGAAGTGGCTTTGTAGTCCCTCGACTAATTAATAGTTTACCTAATAAATTACGTGACACCTTATCAAAAACCAATTTAAAGAATAAATTAAAATCGTACTTTTTACACAACTGTCAATCCTTGTAAAAAAATATATACATATGTATAAGTTAATGTATATATCTATTTTAATTTATTTTTATATAATTTGTTGTTTTTATTTACTTTTTCTTTTTTACTAATGTAGGTACTTTTATATTGTAAAATTATTATGTATTTTGTATGACGTAGACTGTACTAGCACTAGCACAACCCTCTGTAGTTATTTAGTGACTATTCAATGATTCAATGGTTAAAATGGTGTACATAATTGGTTAAATAATATACGTGTAGTCTGTGTTATCATAAAAAATACTTCCATTATGGCTACTTACAGTCTTCATCGTTAGTTTTTCTTCTGCTGTTGATTCCAATGTCGGGTTTGTCCCAGAACTGACCACGACGCACGTATACTGCTACGTCAGTTCCTGGAATGCGGTTAATGTTGCGCTTACTGAGAGATGCATATTTCCAGTTGCGGGAAAAATATTGGATTTACGGGATAGGGGTTGTACAAGTTGTGATCTAAGAGAGCCTTTAATGTATTGTTAGTCTAAATCCTTATAACAGACGTGTAGTTTCGTAATAAAAAAGGAACAAATCATTCAAATCAAATCATTTTATTATAAATCAACTTAAATTTAACGACACTGGTACACTTAATTTTTATTAATTAGTAAGCTACATTTATTAAATTATTTTACACGACAAAGTATACACATAAAATCTCTAATGCCGTAACTAGGCCGGGCCTGTATCATAGGCATTAATAGCATTAGTCCCTTCCTAATATCAATTAGTTTTTATCATCTAGGGTAAGTAAATAAGTAAGTAAATCATTTTAATCTCATTCGCGTCTGTTGCGTCTAAGAGTAATTACATACGTTGCCTGGACTAACTTGATAACAAGCATACAAAGATACATTCTTATGCAAAAATAACGGGGCCTTTTAAAATCACTTGTATTTGCTGCGGCAGTAATATACTAAAATCACTTGTATATGATAGTAAGATAAGGATAAAATTCGGTAAAGGTAGGGACGCTTTGGTTGTTAAATTTACCAGAAATCAAAGGAATTACCATACAGAAACAATTTTATCTCTCATCTTGTAAATAAAATAGAGTAGTTTTTTAATATCTCATTTATTAAAATGTAGTTAGCGTCTAAGCTGAATAATGACTTTGATTATTTGGACATGCTTTAAACTGATGTTTCACTTTTAAATTTTCGTAATTCTTTATCCAGAAATGCTTGTTCGATCACAAAAACCACAATATTTCATAATATGCTTATTTAAGCATACTTATACATACATACTTACAAGTTATACTACATACTTTTAAGCAACAAATACTACGGGCTGAAATTGCTACTTGGGCTGACCAACCAAGAAAGCCAGTTGAACTCCAAAACGAAAAGGAATCAGTACTTACTTCCCAAAGTAAGGAATTCTGCGAATGAATAGTTGTAGCCGTAAGCGATACCGGCTATGACAGTAGTGGAGATGCCGACGCAAATTGCGCAGAACATACAGCAGGCCAGCGCAAAGGTCAGCACTCTGTAAACCAAAAGGTCATAAATTCCAGCTTTACAATTCTGCATCTGATTTTACTACTATTATACGACTCGTGTCACTCGCTCGCGCGAATCATTGTGGTAAGAGAATAAAGTGCCCCTCAAAGAGTTTTCTTTCGTGCACCTGACAATTATAAACTCACTGGTGCACTCCTGGATTTGAACCAGCGTCCTTCAGACTGAAACTTGGCGTCGATACCACAGGGCCACTTTTTTCTTAAACTCGGAGGCGGTATTACTGGGACAGTATTAATTTCAAACATATTACAAGTCCGTTCAGCTTTAGTTGTTATCTACAGTTGCAAATCATATTCAGCAAATCTTACGGGGTAGTGGAGAAAATAGACAAATTAACCAATGATATACGGATAGTCTGATATATTCCTAAACCGTATAGAATCAATTAAGTAGAAGATTTTTAATTCACAGCTTTTATAGCGCACCTTTATATTTTCCTGGCATTATCACAGTTTCATCAGTTGGGCCATTAGCGTTACTCAGAAACATTGTTAAATATTAATACGATAGAAGTGAATAAATATAAAAACTGCAATTTTTATTTAGGGTTTACCGGCTCGATTCGTAAAATCACCACATAATAAAAGTTTACATAAGGAACTTTTTTAACTGATATGTATGGGATCAGTCCTTATTTTCACAAATGGTGAGGTCATGTTATTATCAAATTACCTCTGTACGAAATCTAGCATCCACCCAAAGCACCGGCAAACGTAGCACATAACAATTCTGTAGCTGCTTCAACTCATTAATGATTGAGATCAGTTTTCCAGATAAAAAGTGTTACTGAAAGATTAATTGATAAAGTTAGTAACTAGTTTGAGTTCAATATATATTTTTTTATTTATTGTTTTTATATAACAAGTATGGAATTGTTCACCTGATGATAAAGAAATCCTTCTTTTTTTCTAACAGGTTTACGTTTGACTACACGTCACCTGATTATAAAACCTCCTAGACATGTAAATGGATTATCTCATGTCCTTGTAGTTTCTTGGACATTTCTTTCAGCGCCATCTAGTCCCAAAGTAAGCTAAGAACAGCTTGTATCATGGGAACAAGATTACTGTTTTTTTTTGTTAATACACACATTAACACCCAAACACAGAACAAACGTCTATGTTCGTCACACAAATGTTTGTTCCGGGTGGGAATCGAACCCATGACCTACAGCGCAGAAGGCAGGGTTACTACCAACTGAACCGCGAGGGCAGTACAAGCAGTATTAAATTTGCAAACATAATTACTTTACAGATTTGTTTGCAGTTTAATGTTTCATTTCATTTCATTGTATAATATCCATTCATGACGTCTTTATAGAGCCATTAATCAGATGAATTATATTGTCTCTAACGGGAATCAAACTTGCGTTACAGTTAACCAAATTACTACGCTACCTATGTTGTCTAGGTTTAACCTCAGCTATATTTTTAAGCTCCAGAGACACCCCTGTTTGTGCAATAAAGTGAAATGAATTAATGTATGAGATCTTTACTTGGAATATCTTTACGTTGTTGTAGTCTGGATAAAAAGGTTTTATCACCGTATTTATTTATATCCGCTTTGAGTTCGACAGGAATGGGAATGGTGGCAGTAATTCCCCGGATGAACTTGGTATGAGTTCTACTGCTACTAATTCCAAACAAAACCCATACCGTAATGGAGAAAGAGGGAGGTACATACATAATATAATAATAATACTGGTGGACATTTCACACAACGCCATCTAGCCCAAAAGTAAGCTAAGCATAGCTTTTATCATGGGAACCAGACAACTGATAGAATACTTATATTTTTTTTTTTTGGAAATACATATGATACATATTAACATCCCGACACAGAACATACATTGTGTGAACATAAATAAATAAATAAATATTGGTGGACATTTCACACAGCGCCATCTAGCCCCAAAGTAATCTAAGCATGGGAGGGAGGGAATGGGAAATGTTTGTCCTGGGTGGGGATCGAACCCAGGACCTACAGCGCAGAAGGCAGGGTTACTACCAACTGAGCTATGAGGCCAGACGAACATACATGTTCGTCACACAAATGTCCTACGTCGGAATTGAACCCAAAACCTATCGCGCAGAAGGCAGCTATACTACCAACTGAGCTATGAGGCCATTCAGACACATATTTTTAGAATATTCTTATTCTCCTTCTCGTAGTTCGTCATTTTCGCTTTCTATTTCCGTAATTCAAGTATGCATAAAAGCTTACACAAAGTTGGCGTAATCCGGTAAACTGGCCATATTCCAAGTAGCCGGGCATTCAAACGTGGCATTAAACATTCACGGTATGCTACTGAATAAACTTTGAGGTAACGTACCGCGTAAGGACACGCCATGTCGAGTAGAATTTTTTGATAAATCATGTATGGGAATGAGTCAAATGTTTGCAAAAGGGTGGGTTTGTGTCTGAAAGAAAGCGAATATATAAAACACTAACTGTTGCCCGCGACTTCGTCCGCGTGGAATTCGGTTTTATCACGCACCCCTATTTTACCCCTCGGAAAAGTAGCCTAAGTTACTCCTTGTTACATCAGCTATCTGCCAGTGGAAGTCCCGTCAAAATCAGTCAAGCCATTTTAGAGATTAGCCGGAACAAACAGACAGACAGACAAAAAATGTAAAAAAATGTTGTTTTGGTATATGTACCGTGTATACATCCATATGCACTTAGTAAAAAGCGGTTATTTTAATATTACAAACAGACACTCCAATTTTATTTATTTGTATAGATTAGGTTGGCTTTGTTTCTTATTTACGAGAGCTTTGCCATTGAAAGTGAATACGCAGTAATTTTTTATCTAAGATAATGCACTTGTGAAACGCTACACGCCGTAAAATAAATTTGATGACATACCGATTAACTTTTGTTGCATTTTTTAATGTTAATTTTTTGTTAATTTTTTTCATACAAGTGATGTTTTTGCTGCGATGGATTGTAACTATTCGGTGATCTTTTTCGTGTCCTACAGTTGAGACCAACACGGAGATTGTTTTTTTTTTTCATTTCCTTATTTTTATTAGTTATTTTATAAACCAGCGCATTCATAACGTTTATTATACAAATAAAAATATAAGATGCCAGAATAGTATAGAATTTTCATCTCATGCCTGGTTCACACCACATACTGCATTGCATTGGCAATGTGTCACAACCATTTTGGCAACATACTGCAAAGACTCAGTACAATAGTATTTTGAGAGGCTCTATAAAGTAAAACATTTATTTAAGACTAGCTGTTGCCCGCGACTTCGTCCGCGTGGAATTTGGTTTTATCACCCACCCCCTATTTCACCCCTCGGAAAAGTAGTCTAGGTTACTCCTTGCTATCAGCTATCTGCCAGTGAAAGTCCCGTCAAAATCGGTCCAGCCATTTCAGAGATTAGCCGGAACAGAAAGACAAAAATTGCAAAAAAAATTGTTTTGGTATACATATGTACCGTGTATACATCCATATGCACTTAGAAAAAGACAGAACTTAGACAGAACAGAAGACAGACTTACTTGAATAATCCCAAAATTTTTAACGAAAACTCATCAGTATCTCTTTATCGTAAAAAGATAAATTCACAAACAATAACCTATAAAATATTGTAAACACTTCCAAAAACTTATACTTGACTGATGACTGACAATGTCAAATAGGTTAATGTCTAATGTTATAATATCGTTCAAAACCCGAACTTGGGCAAATCGTCACAAACTAATGCGAACTCGAACGATCAACTTCCCTCTCCCCAACTCCTTCAACTTCGCGTACCATCCAGAATGAATCTACTTTCTATGGACGGATTTTGAACCTTCACGAAGCGCTCAATACACTATCAGATGTTTGACGGATAGTTCGGGTGTAAGAAATCCACGAAATCAAAGTCAATAAACTATTTCCATACAATCTATGAAAATTACCTTAGAAACGTCAGTAAGTAGGTTAAATTCAAAACACAAGATCACGCGTACGTGCTAAGTTTTATGTCTTTCAAACCCTATCCAAACCTTCACGGGGAAGAACAGCAGGGAAACCCTAAAGAAGGTTTTTTGTTTTTTAAACGTAAGGCTCCATTCCCGTAGTGCCATTCTCGGGACCTTATTGGCTAGTAGGAGCCGGGATGACTTTAGATAATGATAGGTACCCATTTTCTGTGTAGGGTAAGACGATTGTGTCTCAATTGTCGGATGCAAAACTATATGACTTTTTTCATACCTTATAAATAAATAAATATTGGTAGACATTTGACACAGCGCCATCTATCCCGAAAGTAAGCTACACATAGCTTGTATCATGGGAACTAGACAACTGATACAACACTTATATATTTATTTTTTTGTAATTACATAGATATTGACACCCAGACACAGCAAACATCTATATTAGTCATACAAATATATGTCCTGGGTGGGAATCAAACCTACGACCTACAGCGCAAAAGGCAGCGTTTGCTACCAACTGAGCTATGAGGCCAGTCATAGTAACGTCTGTTATTTTTGTGAACACAGGTCACCTACCGCCTAAAATTGGGTAAGCCATCTCGATTACTCGCTTAAAATAAGCATCACTTTAGGAAATAAATAGAATAATGTATTTTACTTAGCGTAATATCACATTTTAGGTGCGAAAACGTCAGCTGTTTACCAGTCGTGACTTACAGGCCGACAGAAAGTAATAACGAAAGATTACAAGTACGTGAGAAAAAGCGGCTTCTATTTTTCCCTGTGCCATTATTGCGACCAACTTCTTTACAGAAAGCTTATTTAAGAACGTACGAACAGAAAGACATAAATTTTGTCATTTTAACAGTTAACTAGCACATGTAAGGAAGAGCGAAACCACCTAATACAAGTATTTCATACTTAGGTTTCAAAATAGTTGTTATTTTTAAATATTAAGTTAAAGAAAATAAACATATTGTAATTTTGGTAAAAAAAAAAAACTGGTAAACGCATCTTAGGTTCTTTCGTCATAGTTGTGAATAATCTTTATTTTATACCATGCATTTATAAAGTCGATAAAAATATAGAAACATAAAATATACTTCATAATATTTATGTATTCAATAATATTCATGCGGAATTGAGTTATAATGTGAAACAAAAAACGCTTTTTCGAAAACCGTTTGGAGTAAATGCGATAAGTTTTTCAAAAAAGCATTTTATGAAGAATTGTCCCGAAGAATAAGGGTGCGGGTTATTCCTCCCAAATAAAGGAAGAGTTTTTACGATTTAACTTGTTGTCAGTCTTTCCTTTGTAACCAACATTTCCTTTTTTGTTTATTTCCTTGCTTCATGAGCACCATAACGAATGGATATGGAGCCATTTAATATTTCGAGTTCCAAAACTAAACCTGAAAACTATGAAATATATGTGTACCAAACCAACCAAAGCGGCATATAGACACTTCGTCAGTTTTGTTTAAATGTAGGTTAACTACTCTTTTGAAGTGACAAAGGTACAGAACGAGCAAATGGCCCACTTAGTGTTCAGTGGTAACCTCTGTCCATGACAAGCAATACGACTTGGATCCTCCCCTTCTAGGTACGTCAAGACCCAAGTCACATCGTAAGTGCTCGTAACTCTGAAACGTGAAGGTGGAATGTCTCATGTGCCTGCAATTTCGCCGGCAACCACAACTTCCGATCCGTTGCTGCTTGGTGTCAGGAACGGGTATGGTGGCAGTCCTTCCCTGGACGAACTTAGCATATGTTTTATTGCACTAAACTTACTAACTTACGCGACCGCTTTTCTTAGCCCCTTCGGGGAAAGCGCTGCGAAGCTCGTCTCAACTATAATAATTTATGTAACTTTCTAGTTACACCGGTCCCTAGTCACCTGCGGTATAATAATATCCGGCGTTCCTAAAAGCCTGCAGTTCTCCCCTGCTATACTTACTAGGAATAATTGTGATCCAAAACCATCGTCAAACAAAAGTCCAAATCTGCAAACTACAGCATCCCTGATACCGTAGACTGAAACCATTCTTGGTGTTCCTAAAAGTTTGTTAAAATTTGTAAGCGAAAATTCAAAAGATTAAAAAAAAATGAGTTTTCAGAAGCCTATATGAGACTTAATGGAAATTGAAAACTAGATAAGTCTTCTCGTAGAGTTTACGAGAAGTCGAGCAGCCATACTACGAGGTACGCATTAGCTATTAAAAATTGCTAGTACTAGACATCAAAATATAACATAATAATAATAATATTCGTGGACAATTCACAAGCGCCATCTAGCCCCAAACTAAGCAGAGCTTGTATTATAGGAACGAGAAACCTGATAGAATACATACATACTTTGTTTTGATACATGCTTATAATACATATTAACACCCAGACACAGAACAAACATCTATATTCGTTACACAAATGTTTGTCCTGGGTGGGAATCGAACCCAAGACCTACAGCGCAGAAGGCAGAGTTACTAACCAATTGAGCTGCGAGGCCAGTCAACATACATTATATTCGAAAATCTGTAGGGACTTTATAATTCATACAGCTTTTCGACGATCACAATTTGATAACTTGAATAAGTATAGAATATCCATGATTAGTTTCATAACATGTTTGTATTCAATGACCGCGCTTCAGTCGCCAGCCGCATTTCAACCTGGGCGGATGTCCCGCCCGCCCAAGTGACGGCCGCGCGGGAAAGTGAACATGTGAATATTAAAAAAGTTCGTCAACTTTCTAACTGTAGACTATTGTGAGTGTATTGTTTGAATTTTGAGTTGGGATCACCTCGGATTTTATTAAAGGTAAATTTATGTAATGTTGTTTGCATTTTGAGTGTTCATTTGCCGACGACAATCAAGCATCTTGTTGAATGTGCATAGCAGATAAATGCATCTAATGAAACGTTGTTACGTATATACATGTCAAATGAAGCTGAAATTTGAAAGGGTCGTTAGTATTGGTATCTTTAATATTAAATTTCTATCAAATAAAATAATTGTCACGTATAATTTATATTTGAAAAATGTTTGTAACTAATGTTGTTCAAGTTTTACACAACAGTAAAATAATGCAGTATATAAAACGACTTATTTTATTTATATCTATAGTAAGTATATCTACTATATTTTGTTTTAGAATGGCATATATTTTTTGAGCTTTTAGAAAATAACCATTGAGAATTTCCCTAATTAGTTATTTTGTATTTATTAATTTGTAATTTTATTGTCACTGACATAATCGATAACCTATCTGAATTCATATCTATTTTAAAAATTCTATTTGGATTTTTTATCTGGGATAACGATGATCTTATATATGTATATACAAGGGACCATATGTCCGAAGAAAAGGGGGTCCATAAAATTAAAACCTGTTTTTCAGGTATCTCGATAATCTTTTTGATCATGTGTGCCATGCCACCTGCGACACATTATCCTAATGCAAGGGTACAAATAAGCGTTATTTTTACCCAACTACGGCAAAGTCAAAATAATCTTATGTTTTAGCAGTCTATGTATGCTTGTTTGTATTTAAGTGGGTATGTTCCACCGTAGCTCCTTAACTACTCTTCCAATTTTGATGAATGATGTGTTTTATTAAATATATGACGAACGAATATATGATTTAGCTGTAATATTAAAAATATATTTATGTATAAGTATAAAATTTACCAAGTCAAGTTGTATCATTATGAAATAGCTTGAGAAATGGCTATCAACATTTGCGTGACAAACAACGATTTCTAACCGAAGCGCACCTCTGAGTCTTTGACGAAGTAAAAAGAATTCCTTAACTAAGCGTTTTTAATATTTTCAGCTTTATAGCTTCCGGTAGTTATGAAAAATAGCAACAGTTTTCTAAAAATACTCGTGGGATTTCTTTTGAAGTTATGTATTGATAATTTGTTCAATAATAGTTGTATATAAACTTCGTAACCTATTTTTGATGAGTAATAGAGTAGTATGTTGTTATGTTTCAATTTGTAATCGTATAATATAAACGTCCCGTTACACAGTTTTTGCGTTAGGTCTTCTGCACTTAGGTACATACGAGGGGACTTAAGCGGTACTGATTTTGTTAAGGGCAGATATTACCACTTAACATAGGCAGGGCAACTGTTACTTTTATTTACATATTATAAAATAAATGAATAAGTGGTTTCAAATTTTAATAACATGTTGTTAAGTACTTTGGCTAAGGCAAAGACTGCTACTATGACTACTGGACACACGGACTTTTTTGAATCAAAGCGATGAAAGAGCATTCATCATTTATGGATCTGGCATGTTCCTTAAAATGTTTCCTACTGTTTACTGTTGTGCATTAATTTTTCACGACTGGATTTAAATAAATTAACCTCTGGACTGAGACTCGAAGTCTGTACCACTCATCAGAAAACCTCTGAACAAGTCCACGAGCTTGAAAATTTTTATGCGTCTTGTCAAGTTTCACTGAGACAGAGTTTTGGGTAATGAAATGTCTCCACCCCTGACGATATGAAATGAAATTCCACGCGAACAGAGTCGCAAACTAGGTGGGTCCACCGCTAATATAACAATGTATGAAACTCTATTAGACGTACGGATTTCAAGAAAATCACTCATGTAAGTTCATCATTAGATTTAGGATGCGATTAATTCGGGGTTTCAAAACCGAGGTAATAGTACCAACCTTAAGGGAATACTTAGAATGCTAATGACAGAAATATGTTAGGATTTAATGGAGTACTTTATTTTTTTGATTAATACTGCGAAAATGATTATTATGGATCAGTCTCTGGTATTCCTGGCCCACGAAAGGAGCCTCTTTGAGGCGCACTTAAAATCCTTTCACCATTTGGTAAACGTATCATTTAAGAAATGATTGTTTTAGTGAAAATTGTGAAAAAAAAAGTGAAAAGGTTTAGGAAAAATAAGGAAATATTCCATTAAGGAATTCGGGAACGCGAAAATTGAATGAATGTGCCGGAAATTTGGACAGGATTAACGTTTGTTGTTACTAGTAGTTAATTTAACAGATTAAATGTTACGCAAGAGTTGCGAAACCTATGAGGCTTACTCTTTATGATATTTTTTTTTTCAAAAGTAGCCTTGTTACTCCTTGTTACATCAACTATCTGCCAGTGAAAGTCCCGTCAAAATCGGTACAGCCATTTCAGAGATAAGCCGGTACAAACAGACAGACAGACAGACAGACAAAAATCGTAAAAAAAAATTGTATTTATGCACCATATGCACAAGTAAAAAGCGGTTATTTTAATATTACAAACAGACACTCCAATTTTATTTATTTGTATAGACTATGAAAACCCATAAACATGTATACCGAGATAAGTAGGAGCAAACTCAGGGAAAAAGATTTTGTTTGAAGATTTTTGCGAATAAAGAAGGAAGCCCTTCTTTCGGAGTTTCTTGTTTGTTCTTCGCCGTGGAGGGTCGGATAGGGTTTGAACAGGCGTCAAACTCAGCGATAAGTTTGTTTGACCGTATGTTTTGAATATTATTGACGTTTCCAAGCCATTTCTTTATTGTATTCTATGGATATAAAGTTTTTACCTTTGACTTTGGTTGGATTATGCATGAGGGTAGCGCATTTGCCCGACTGGCTAGCTACTCCTCCCAAGATGCAAATCCGTCACCTATCATCTAACGCTGTATTCCGGTGTGTACTTGGAAAGACTGTTCCCAATTAAGGCGCTGCATAGTGCCTCCATCAGTAACATTATGTCAATAGAAAACCCTTCAATTAAATAAGAGTTCAACCACTCGTGATGGTTTGTTTAGAGAGGCATTGGCAGAGACGACCTTGAAACTTCTAACGGGTGCCATAATTTATAGCTACAATTTATAGTTAAGTTTTAGTGCCACACTCGATGAAAGTAATAAATCAAATTATTAAGAGATTTTAAAATAAGTAATTGCTCAAACTTTTGACGTTTAATGGCTCAATTTTATAGCCGTTATGCTGATTCCGTGTCTGCATAGTTAAATCTAAACCTAACTCGAATTAAATCGTTTTTTTTTGTCAACTGTTAAAGGGCCTGGGTTACCCAAAATGGGAGTTTCCAAAGCAATTTATCTACGTTACGTCCTAATAAATCTAAGTTAAAAATTGAAAAAAAAAAGAAGTATTTAAGGCCTTTTAAGACATTGTCGGAATTCAAAACATAATGAGCATTTTTTTTTTAGAGGTTTAGGGGCCTTGTTACTTTAAACCTTTATTTTTGTAAATAAAAAAACGGTCAGACATAGAACAAACATCTATTTTCTTCACACAAATGTTTGTCCTGAGTGGGAATCGAACCCACGGTCTAATAATAAAGAAAATTATTATTATTATTACAGTATTATTATTTTATGATCCAGTATATTATGCTGAATTGAAACACTGGAATAATGTAAATTAGCAGTAAACGTTGTGGGTTCGGGCCAAGGCCTATCCAGCCACACTGTCTGTGACGCGGCGCTCAGCCGAAACGTTCAATCAATGTAGTTCAGCCTTTACCACATACAAGTATAAAATGATTGATGATATCGGACGTGACCCTAACAGTTATTTCAAGTTAAACATTTTCACATCAACGCGAAGTGAACTCACGTACGACATTTATCAATCGGGATCAAAATAGAATCCCACGTAGCGCATGACAGAATACGCAAAAACTATGCACACTATATAACGTTGCTTCACGCAATGGGAGATGTATTATCGTATATTATATATTATGTATTATATAGAATCCATACGTGTCTCCCGGGTGGTGCGAAAGGAGTAACCCAAAGTAGCAGTAGAACTTGTGCCAAGTTCGCCCGGAGAAGTACTGCCACCACACCTGGTAACCAAGAATTGATGCACTCGTGTTGCTGAGTTCCGGTGGAAGGGAGTGGGTGCCGGTGAGTGTCGGTGAAATTAAAAGCGCATGAGACGTAACATCCCCGTCTCGGGGTGACGCAACGCAATGCGACTTGAGTCGTCTCGTACTATGAAAAGGACTGGAGTGGTATTGCTGTTGTCTATGGGCGGCGGTTACCACTTAACACCAGATGGGCCGTCAGCTCGTTCTGTCACTACAATTACATAAAAAAATATATATTATTATATTATACAAGGGAATCGAAACGGGCATCATATCACACGAATGTATAGAGATTATTGGAAATGTGTGATGTGTTTTAGGGCTTTCAATCACAACCCTAGGGGAAGCCTAGCTTTCAGACAACTTATTGTTTTCGTTCATCAATCATCTGATGTCAGCGAATATGTGTGTTGTAAACAAGAGAATAAGGTGAAAATGGATGAATAGCGTAGGTTTTTGTTTTGGCTATCATCTTCGCTATCTTAATCTGTACTGCTCAGCACATAACAAGGGTAAAAGTCTAAAGTTCCTTTCGAATGTAGCCCGCAACTGCATAACATGTGTGTGTAACGTGCATCGTGCACAAGTGGCATTCGTAAGGCCTAGGGATTGCAATCCCGCATCTCATTCAATCCCGCGGGATTGATATGCGGGATTACTCAATCCCGCGCGGATCCCGCATCTATGAAATTATGTTATTACATACATAGAATACACATTAACACCAGACACAGAACAAACATGTGTCATACTCAAAAATGTTTGTCCTGGGTGGGAATCGAACCCACGACCTACAGCGCAGACGGCAGAGTTACTACCAACTGAGCTGTGAGGTCTGTCTAACTATATTGAATCACACGGGCGCTTTGCAACGCTCACTTTAAATTTTATGCTAAACGAGGTAAATGACTCGTTCGTTTGTCACCGGCTGAATAGTTGGGCGGATCCGCCCGCCCTTCATGAAAAATGTACGAGCCGACCTCGACAGTGCGATAGCTATTGTGAACTATTTATTGACTACCGATTGAAAAGAAAGGTTCTAGAGAAAGCCGTTTTGTGAACAATAAAATTTATCGTCACGAGTGATTGAACGTGTTTTACAAGTTAACCTTCTACGGTTATTGGGAATGTGTAAGTGAAAAGCGCTCGCAGCTGCTTTTTTATGTGATGTAGGTGATAGAACGAGCTGACGGCCCACCTGATGTTAAGTGGTAACCGCCGCCCATGGACAACAACAATACGACTCAAGTCCTCTCCACCAAAGTATGAGATGACTCAAGTCGCATTGCGTTGCGTCCATCCCCCCGAGACGGGGATGCTACGTCTCATGCGGTTGCAGTTTCACCGGCACCCACTCCCTTCTACCGGAACACAGCAACACGAGTGCATCACTGTTTGGCGACAGATTACCAGGAGGTGAGTACCGGAGAGTACCAGGCAGTACTTCTCCGGGCGAAGTTAGCAAAAGTTCTACTGCTACTTTTGGTTGCTCCTTTCGCACCACCCGGGGGACACGTGTCAATTCAAGGGTTACCACCTACGGACGCGAGCAACGTGGGGCCCCTCGAATCCATTATCCTTTGAATCGGGGAGCGTAACGGTCAATCATAAAGACTGATCACTGCTCTGCTAGGAGGACAAGCTTAAACTGTCCGTCCCGGCTTATACTATCCAAAAACATGATGAAAAAGAAAGAAAACGATGAAGAAAGGCTTCTAATTAGTTTAATAAGTTCTAAATTTTCGCTTTGAAATTTCCGAGACCAGCGATGACTTATACAAAGTGCTTTTTCCTACCAATTAACAAAAGAACGAAAAAATATGTTTTCACTTTGAAGTTAATGTTGATTAAGTTGTAGCCATTTCGCCAAGACCATAACACGTGGCCGTGGTCAGCCAAGGATTATATGTTGTCACGCGATCACATTTACCATAGTTCATTGGCTATATGCTGTTTCATCATGATATATTAGGATGATACATTAGATGAATTGATGATTTTAAGACATCAAAATCTTCATATTAATTTCACAGCAGTATTTTTGAAATATATTTACGGAATGAGCGGATGGCCCGCGTGGTGTTGTAACCTCTGCCCACAAGCAATATGAATACTTATAGGTATTATATTATACTTTTAGGTATTACTCCAAAAACTTATGTTCTTATTTGGAGGGCACGTAGTATGGCAAAACTAATTCCACAGTTCTTCAACTTGTACAGACCCATGTAATTTTTTAAATATGAAAAATGCTATTTTTATACTTTTAATTTATATAGGAATTTTATATGCTGACAGTTAGATTGAGACAGACGGAGACAGGCCCATTTCTGATATTAATGGATCAGAGAACGTTGTCTTGTCACTCCGCTGCCATCTGTCGAAGGTTGCCACTTTAATAATAGTCGAAATTCAATTTCTACTGATTTATATTGATAATCCTCCAGAAAAAGAAACACTGTATGGGTATTAGGCAAATTTACTAACCTTTTTTTTAGAATTAAGATTTAAGTTTATTATATATTAATTAAGAACAGAACTCTGAAATAGGATCTTATAGCAAATTTTCGTACCTGCTGATAAACTTCGTGTATACTATTCTAAGTCTGATTCTAACCGGTACAACAGTAATATTTCCGGCCTTTAATTGGCTGATATTTTTACGCAATACTAAACTCATCGATGAAAAGATATATCCAGATAAATTGCCACCCTCCCCGAACGCCACAGCATATTAAACAGTCGGTTAAAAGGTTTTACTGCGATGAATAATAGAAAAAAACAATGCCACAAGTTCTGGTCTAATGACGTTTTCATATTAGTTGATTACTGTTTTGAAACACCTATCTATAAAGCCGTGGGAACTGGTCTGATCGACATAAAGGAGGTACAATGAGGAGCTATTTCAAATTGCAACAAAATATCTCAACCTAATGTGATAGACGTTTCCAGACGCAAGATTCCTAAAATCATTTGCAAGAAAAGTTTAGATACCCTCGCTTTACACTATCGTCAACCTACAATGGTGTAAATGGGTGATTCTTGCAGGCTTACGGATAGATTTCCACTACGTAGTATCGCCCTAAATGGAGGATTTTGTCAAGAACACTTTCGTCCAAGTCTCCATTTTGAGAAAATAAATTATGCCCAAACTAGCACGCTCCAATGAAGTTACAGTTTTTGCAGATTGTCCTAAAACTGAGTTACGAAATGACACGCTACACATTTCGTAACATTTTATGTATTCGTGTAAACGCACTGACAGACTTTTACGCTCGATATTTATGTCTGTGCTGGAAATGGTATTACATATTTTTTTTTATGTAAAGCAGTTACTGGGCGAGCTGACGGCCCACCTGGTGTTAAGTGGTAACCTCAGCCCATAACAAGCGATGCGGCTTGGGTCCTCCCCTACTAGGTACGACAAGACCCAAGTCGCAACGTATGCGCCCGTAACTCTGAGACGTGTAGGTGGAATGTCTCGTGTGCCTGTAATTTCACCGGCAACCACACCTTTCAAACCAGAACACAGTAACGCGAAAGCGTTACTGCTTGGCGGCAGAAATGGGCATGGTGGCAGTACTTCCCCGGACGAACTTGGCGAGAGTTCTACTGCTCTTAATATAATAATCTTAATAATCTTAATACATTTTGGACATGGCTATTGTTTTCTAGCATACACACCATGTCTTATTTTCCGAAGGGATAGACAGTCTTCATATAGGAAGTGCTTGCAGCGTAGACAATTTTTACATGTAGCTTGATGCTAGCCGAAATATTCTTAACAAATCGATTGAGAATAAGCAAGGTTCACATATACTTACCTATCATAATACCCAATATGAAAGAAACCCTTAGTGCACGAGTCGACGCCCACTTGGCCGGTTTTTTATCTCCCACTTTAGTCAATGTTTTTCACTAGCTGAATAATATCTTCTAAAAACGAAGTATCTATTTTGATTTGTAATTTTCAGACTAAGCTAGTTTTTTTAAAACCACGTTTCGTACCCATGACACTGGAATAAATTCATGCAATCTGCAACATTAACTGGTAATCATTCATAGCTCTGCAAGCTCTCGCTTTGTTGAGCAAATTTAGTTCTTATTTTCTCAGGTTTTATCAGTTACCCTGAACATATTTAGTGAAATTTTCAATAGAAAATGTTTAAAATATGTATTGTATCAGTAACATCGAAGATATGATGAATGGAAGGGAACGAACAGAAAATAAGGTGGATGAGGGTGAGGTGCGCAGTTAATTTTGTGAAGTCTATAAAATGCAATTAATTTTTTTCCAAGAAGATGGAATTAAAAACTTGCCTCGAGTTTCCTGGGAGAGAATTCCTGGGATATTTTTTTTTTAATATTATTAACAGTGACATACGATCTGTAAAATACTACAAGTCTTACGAATCTGAAATTCCTGAAAGGGTGTGTTTTCAAGATTAAAATGTGATTACAGAAAATTCCAATTATCCAACGTCAACGTTATAAAATAAATGTTTTTCTTTCTTTTTTTTTCTTTAGATACATAGATATAGATATTGGTGGACATTTCACACATCGCCATGTAGCCCCAAACCAAGCACAGCTTATGCTATGGGAAACAGATGACTGATAGAATACATATATGCTTTTTTTCTGTAAATACATACATATAAATACATACTGACACCCAGAGACAGAAAAAACATTAATCTAGTCACAGAAATGTTTGTCCTGGGTGGGAATCGAACCCACGACCTACATCTCAGAAGGCAGAGTTACTAACCAACTGAGCTGCGAGGCCAACGTAAATAACATTAAGAAGCGGTTCATAAATAAAAGACCATTAATGAAGCTATTCGGATTAATGTAGAAACAATAACAATAAATAGTAAAGTCGTTGGTCGCGGCAGATAATAAATATTCTATTTTAACACAGTTTGGTGGCCTGTATGAATGTTCTTTCGTATTGTATAGATTGAGTTGGTTTTTATTAATTTGGAAAAAAGTAGGTTTTCTTTATTATAGTTGTTTTAAGCGACGTTCGCACTCGGTTGTCAAAGAGTAGGCTAGTGACATTAGACATTACATTAGACGCTGCTACTGTAAGACGAAGGTTCACTAACAAGGTATCATGAATAATCCCTATTCACTTATAGAAATGTGGATACATTTTAACTTTAAAATGAGCATCAGATTGTTGTCCTGAAACAAACCATAGCTAAAAGAACACATAATCAAATCATATTGTCTATTGCTTCTCAAGAAAGATAGTTTGATAGTTGTGAAACAGATATGATTGTTTCACAACTACTAAATTACAAACTATGAAATGTCATGAGACATACCATTTGTCAATTTTTCAAAACCAAGATGTGACAAATTTGGTGTCTATAAATAGATAATATTATCTCAAATTACACGCAAAAGACACTAAGTGGGCATTTGGAATTACTAAATATTTTTAATATTCGTTTTTTATGTGATAAAGTTATGAAGTGGGCTGTTGGCATACCTGGTGTTGAGTGGTTGCCACTTAGGCCCTCCCCTATTTAGGTACAACAAGAGATGTCCTGACATATTTCATTCACTGAATTTCCAAACGTCTTTAGGTGTTACGGGAGCAAAGTGTGTGAACTTCTCGAGACTAAATAAATGGTTTAGGTTAATACCAGTAAGCCCTTGAACATAGCTGAGTTTATCAAGGACGAGCTAAAAATGTTTGCTAAATTTCAAATATTTGTTTTGGTGTGGCTAGTACAACTGTATTTATTTCTGACTAGCTGTTGCCCGCGACTTCGTTCGCGTGGAATTCGGTTTTAACACGCACCCCTATTTTACCCCTCGGAAAAGTAGCCTAAGTTACTCCTTGTTAAATCAGCTATCTGCCAGTGAAAGTCCCGTCAAAAGTGGTCCAGCTGATTTGGAGATTAGCCGGAACAAACAGAAAGACAGACAAAAATTTAAAAAAAATGTTGTTTTGGTGTATGTACCGTGTATCATCCATATCCACATCCATATGCACTTAGTAAAAGGCGGTTATTTTAATATTACAAACAGACACTCCAATTTTATTTATTTGTATAGATACCTACGAATCCTTTTAATAAATTTTTATTCCTTTAAATTTTATTTTTTATTTTTTTAATTTGTAATTGTATATCAGAACTGTCTTTTTGTTATTTTGTTTTTGGTAATTGTTTAATGTTTGTGATATTTGTGTACTTCATAAATAAATAAATCCCTGTGTAAGTTCAGAATTGTGATCGCGTAATATTGATTGTGATTCATTATCCTGTGAGTCATCATCTACCCAATATCGAAATTTCGGGCAAAACACAGAGTAACACATCAATATACATCGTATTACATCATCCATTCACGCATCCATTCGATCATAAACTAAACTTGATATCTTCTTGCCAATGAAATTACAGATACTTGAGATATTACACCTTTACGTCTCGTAGTTACGATCGCATAGTGATCACAAAATATAATCGAATATGATGGTCTTGCTTTCCCAAATGTAAGTAGTGGAGGACCCAAGATGTGCTTTTGTTGTGGGCAGAGATTATCACTTAGCATCAGGTGGGTCATCCCTTAGTAATTATTCATCACAAAGTAAAATTCTATTATAATATGGGATCCCAAGAATTATGATAAAAATTATTTAGCATCACGTGTTCGTGCGGTATTCAAAAGCCTTTTGGGAAATAATATTTCTAAGCAGCCCAAGACTCATGAGACAGGGCCATTACGGCGAGCAAAAGTTTTGCCGGAAATCGAATCAATGGTTTGGCTTTTAACTCAACACCAAACCAAAGAAGAATTAGTGTAACACGACCAAACTTACTAATAAAAGCTACGTCTCGCGCGGACTTAGTGGTATTTTGTTGGTAGATTTGTTATTTGTTTTGTCTGTAGGTCTTATTTGAGAATCGCTTACTGGAAAAGAGTGTTAGGAGCTGCGCACTTTGACGCGGTGCGATGCGGTTAGCCGCCGTTCTGTTTGAAACCGCGACTTTTTTTTGGCGCGAAACGAGCAGCCGCTATCACCTCAGCCGATCGATGTGTGGAGCTTTTAATTGAGCTTGCGAAAAAGCTATGTCAGCGATTAGCTTACCACGGGCCATGAGTGTTTAACTCATAGTCAAAAAGAAGCTCTGCCATTGGACTTTCAAAGGCAGCTTTATTGCATCATTAAGTTCGGCCCTAAGGTAGTTTACTTAAGAGCAGTAGAACTCAAGCCAAGTTCGTCTGGGGAAGTACTGCAACTATGCCTATTTCTATCGGCAATGCGAATGCGTTACTGTATTCCAGTTTGAAAGGTGTGGTTGCCGCTGACAGGCACATGAGAAATTCCACTTATACGACTCCGAGTGCTTACGATGCGACTTGGGTCTTGTCGTACCTAGTAGGGGAGGACCCATGTCACATCGGTTGTTATGGGCCGAGGGCTCGTTCCATAACTGAATCATATAAAAAAAAACCATATGTATTTCACTTCACTACTGCTTGGTGGTAGAATGGGTATGGTGGTTGTTTTTTCACCTCTTTAACTCTTCACATACAGGTTCAAATAGCTATTGAACTCAATTTCCCGTTAAATCCGCCATTGTTTTGTAAGGCCTTGAGAATAATCATAAAAAACAACTGCGCCTTCTTTTCCATTTCTCATCCACTACTGACCCATCTTCTAAATGAATCGTGCACTTTCCTTTATTACCGCAATAGACGTTGAAGTGGCGATGAAGTCGTTAGCGTGATACAGGGCCATGAATAATACTGGAATTAAGATATTGAACGCATAAATTAGATAAAGTACGTGAGGTGGGTAAATGAGACATTGGTATCTGCGTAAAAGGTTATTTCTTCATCAATCGATAAGTAAATAACTAATGGAAATGTTTTACTAGCTGATACTTAGTAAACTAATACTAATACTAATATCAAAGTCAAAGTCAAAGTCAAAAACTTTATTTCCATAGAATTCATAAAGAAATGGCTTGGAAACGTCAATATTCAAAACATAAGGTCACGCGTACTTATCGATAAGTTTGACGCCTGTTCAAACCCTATCCGACCCTCCATGGGGAAGAACAAACAAGAAACCCCTAATGGAGGGATATCCGATTATACATAACAATAAAGTTATTTGATAATTGGGCTTGCGATTTGTTAAAAAAAAAACCTTTTTAGTAGGTACTACGTCAAAGTTCCAGTCCAATTCTATACAAATTGCATGCAATGTTCTGCCTGTTTTTCGTAAATTTCAGTTTAGTTATACCTTTATTTTTGAAACTAATTTTATGAGTTGCAGTCATAACCTACTGAAACACCTTTGATTTATTTTGTTGCAAAAATATCTTTATTTTATTGAAACCATAGATACAATACTTAATACAATGATAAGTAAATTGCTAATTTCTGAAATAGAGTTAGCTGTATGTCAGAAACCAGTTCCTTCTTATACATACGATGTAAGAACTTCAATATTAATAAATATCGATATAAGCTTGTATGCATGTTGAGTTCTTTGGTAAGGTGTACAATGGAGAAATGAATAACTGTTTGTTAAATCTCCGATTACTCAAGAGAAGGTGATTCACGTAGTGTCCTCCATTCCGTTTGAAAAATGGGATTAATACGTACCGTCTGTGTAGTTTTCAAGGTTGTTCGGAATGGGGTTAAAATCTGGCATTTGCTCTGGTATTTGCTCACTTTTTAATGGTGCTTTAAAAACTGGCATTTGCTCACTTTCTAATGTCGCCTTAATAACTAGCCAGTAACTTAACTTAAAGTGAGCAAATACTTTGTAACGGCGCTACGTAACGGTATGAAGATGCCGAATATGCCTCGCTATCGCGGTCGTTATCTCTGTCGTTATTCCGTTCAATACAAAATTGGCATCCATGACTGGCTTCACATTTCACATTGGCTTTAAATAGTGTCGAAGAATAGTGTAAAATATTTCAAAAGATTCCACTAAATGATTATTTTTTGAAAAGGTATCTTATTTATTATTTAATGACAGCCTGTCTTAAGAATGCCGTTACAGAATCAAATTGTATGTATTTTTGTACAAGCAAAAATTTTACAACATATCAACGTGATTTATTGCATAGGTGTAATTTACAAACCATTCAGTGACATGAGCTTGTTTATTCCGGAAAAAGGAAAGTTTCTGCGGGACAGATCTGGAGTGAACGGAAATAAGATCGCAGGTAAAACCTTATAAATAATGTGAGTAGGAGGAAGTTAGCGAGTGCCAAACTATAAGTATACTTAATATTTATTGTTTTTATATTTTGGATTTTCAGAGTTTACCTGTACTCTACATTTCATAGATAAGATCATGAATGATGAATGATCAGATCGTCACTAAAAAAGTTATGAACTGAAAATTTTAAAGGAAAATGATATGCTTTGTTCAATGTTTATATACTATATAGAGGAAGTTATTGCTGAAAGTTCAGGGTCTTACTACAGCGCATTAATATTGATTGAGATTCAAATATTTGGGCATTGTAATATCTATCGAATGTTTCTATTTGATAGAACATCGAGAGCAAATCAAATAGCACTACTGATAGTAACGGACGAAGTTAAATGACTTGGAAATATTTCGGGTAACACTTCAAGGTAACACTTCAGATACTGTGGTTTCAGTAACCGACTGAGATAAGATGTTCGTAGGTTAGATTTCTTGAAATATTTGTTCCGTATGTACCATACGGATTCCGTATATACTGGATACGGATTAAAAATTATGGTTTTCATAAGCGCATGAAATTAAAACAGCGGAACATTTTACAAATAACTAAAATAAAAATAAAACTTTAGAATAGGTATACTTAATATACCGATAAAGCGTGGTCCTCGAGTATAGGTGGCTTTTTTCCTATTCACACATATTAAAACCCAGACACAGAAGGTATATCTATGTTCGCTACGCAAATGTTTGTCCTGGGTGGGAACCAACGACCAAGAAAGAAGAAAACAGAATACTACCAACTGAGTAGTGAGGCTAGTTTTAATGTAGATCAATTGGCGGATAAAGCTGTCATATCGGACGTTATTAATTATAGCTATCCAAAAGTATTTTGCTTCTGCATAATACACCAGAAATAGACTGTTTTATCTCCCACATAGATGCGTACCGATTAAAAGATAATCGTGTTATTTCTATTGATATCTAATTAAATCTATATATAATTTATCAGCGCTAAATGATTGATATCTTTTTAATCCATGCAAAGAGAGGGAGATAAAATATGTTACTTTAGTTTGCTGTAGCAACATACAGTATAATATAGCATGGTATATAGCACATTCGAAGTGATTTTAGCACTAACGTAATATTTTCTAGTCAACTGGATGGAATTGACAGTGTTATAGAATTGGAGGGCTGTTTGACACGAAAGTATGCAGACAATCCAATACTAAACATACGAGAATTTTATAGTGTTCGTGTTTATTCGTAATGCTTTATCTTTTCGTAAGGCAGCGATTAAAATACATTTCATAAGTTTAGGAATCGAAATAATATTGTATTAATCGATTGAGCAATAAAATTGTTAAAGTAACAGAGAAGAACGACTTTTTTTTTTATTGTGTAATACGGCCACGAATCAGTTGCACGAGATGACAGTTCATTGAATTTCTCAATTCTACAATCGGTATCCTATTAGAAACCACTTTTATTTTTACGTTCAAATAGGTTGTTTCAAGTAATCATTTTGCGACTGTTGTTACGAAAAACATATAGTCTGTAAATAAACGATGAAGATCTCCAACGGAAAAAAAGCGGAAATGTTTATAGAACCAAGATTATATTTTTTACCGTCACAATGAGTTTCTATGCTCAAGGGATAATGAATCGCAGACTATGAGTCACAATTCAGTACTTAAATATTTATTGATAGTTTTATAGGCAAATGCTGAAGTGAATAAAAATATCCCGAAGTGAGATAGCAATAGAGGCGCATTGTTCGAACAGCTGAGGCTAGTTTATAATTAGAAGTTTTATAGCTATTTTACGCACAAATTGTGTCGCGTCTTGAGAGAGTACGAATATTATTACAAGATTTTTGTAGTATTATGTATTGAACGATCATATTAGGTAACTCTTTTGATTCACTTGTTGATAACACTTGATCGCACTCAAGATTGTTCCGTGATATTGACAAAGCGAAGTTCTTATGTAACATATTTGATTTGTTTTTCTGTAGGAGCTTTGGGAGATGTGGGTAGGTGGATAATTCTGGCAATACTTCTCATAGTAACTTGTATTCTGACTCAATTTATACCTAATTGTTGTTATTTTACATGGACTTGTTATTGAAAAGCAAGTCCAGGCAGGCGATTTGTGAAAAAATCTTTATTCTACAGTAGGCAATTAGTGTCTGCGGCCCTTAGCGCTGGCGTTTCAATTTACATTTTAAACACCCTCTAGTATCGGATTAGGGTAGAAATACTGTCGACGTTATGCCCCTTTGCCTCAATGTCACTTAGCACAATATTGCTAACAAATTTTTGGCAATCTTCTCACGTTTCAAGCGAGGCGAGGACGGGTAAATTACCTGCCTCAGAACGGTCGTAGACTGAGAGTCTGGTAACAATTATAATCATAACGATGATGTAAACATAAATCTTTACGATAACTACACATATTCTAATAAGTTATATATTTACTTTATACAGTGTTAGTAATATGCGAACAACCTCTTATGAGTAACTTCTGCAAAACAGCATATCGTTCTACGACTTTTCGAATTTAGATATTTATTTTTATGTTATTATTACTCGTAAAATTGTTCACGCGAAGGTCAGCTGTTTCTTGCAAATTGTTTTTTAACTATCCTACTTATTCTTTGAGCTTAATAAACAAATTACCTTAAGTCAATGGCTTAAACATCCAAGAAACAGCTGATAAATTTGTGTGACATATATCTCAAAAAAAACATTAATAATTTGGAAAAAATTCGTTATCCCAAGTCTAGATAGAAATTCTGTTGGTTATGATTACGATCTACAAAGTTAGCATATCACCATAAATATTGTGTTATTTTTCAATTACTCAATTGCAATCCCGTATTTTTATAAAATTATATATTTTAAATAATGATTACTCGTCATGTAAAAAATTGATAATAAACCACCATTGCTCTTCGAGCAAACGAATAAAATACGAATGTTATAAGAGAACGCATTAACTGCAATTTTGTTTATCAATCTCGCAAAACGATTTCGAATAATAATTTTATCGCCGTTCTTGAACGTGAAAATTACGCATTATTCCACCATATTCCCATAAAACGATGGAATTTACATTGAAGTGTCCTCAGCGCTTTTATTGGACGTACCCGACAGCCGTAAAAGGGGGGAGGAACGTTTATTGGCCAGTTGCCGAGATTCAATAAGAAATATTGGATCTGTTTTATTAGCACTCCTGGTTGTCCTCCAGTCGAAACGGGAAGGCTCGATTACTGAGATTTAGGCTGATAATATAAGAGTGACATCATGAATAGCTTCTTCTACAATCAGTATGTCACATGTTTTATCGATAGCGTGGTGGCCGGGGTACTGACCCCCGAGTTCCAATCCGGAGGTCGCTGGTTCAAATCCCGACAAGCACTCATGAGTTTTTTTTACTTAATAAATTGTGCAATACCGCGTTCTTAAAACGGTGAAAGAAAACATCTTGACGAAAGTGACATGTTCTCGAACAAAAAATTCGAAGACATGTCATATGCACTAAACGAGCCTCATTTAGGCGCAATTAAAATCGTTACACCACACTGGTTCGACAGAACCAGGGGTGATTCGACTAGTAATAGAAATATATCACACACTGGTTCTAATCTAATACAACATACAAGAAACTTATTGGTCAAATCATTGTAGTGTAATTTCCGCTGCGCACGGCGATAGACCAAAACAATTGAGGCTAACTTCAGGTTTGTCAAAATCCGGGAATTTCCAGACCTATGTTCTGTAGATTTTAAATACAATTTAAAATATAAAAAAAATATATATTAAATTTATTATTTTTGAAACTGAATCGCAAATAAACACAAAATACACTTAAAACCACTTAGTTTTCTATGCGAATAATTAAAGGAAGGTGCAAGATAGCCCACTAGATGTTCATTCATTTTGTTTATTATTAGATTTCATGTTATAGTGCTCAGTTCACTAGCCATAACAAAAACAATACCTCTCCCTAGGTTCACCCCTATTTTGGTATAGGAAGATCGAATTTGCATTGTATTTCTCGAAATATTGTTTTTCTAAAAGTTTCTTGTTTGTTTTTCTTGTTTTAGCTGAAGATCAGATAGGGTTTGAATAGATGCCAAATTGCTAAATAAATACACGTGACCTTGTTTTTTTTTATTTTGACTAAATGACGTTAAATGTTTTCTTTTTGAAAAAGAATTCATTAGTAGTATCTTCTGTTCGTATATATAATATGATATACAGTTCTATGATCGCAGCCCAGAATGGACTCAGTTAAATGGTCCAACTTATAAGTAAGGATTGAATTAAAAACTGTCCCAAAATTATCTCCCAGCCCAAATCAGCTGAATAATGATCACACAATTATACCACTAGGATTTACTATATCGCAGGTGGCATTACCAAACACAGATACATAACACAAACATTCAAGACCCAAGAAGTGGCCTTATAGCTAGTTGAAAGTAACCCTGCCTTCTGCGTGTAGGTCGTGGGCTCGATTCCCATCCAGGACAAATATTTGTGTGACGAACTTAGGTGTTTGTTCTATGTCTGGGTGATGTGTATTATATGTGTGTATTTACATATTTTTTTTTATTAAATTTATATCAGTTGTCTGGTTCCAATGATACAAGCTATTTAATTATCTTACTTTGGGGCTAGATGGCGCTGTGTGAAATGCCCACCAATATTTATATTTATTAATATTTATTAAAACTTATTTACATCGGACAAGGTTTTACCCGGCTGGGGGTCAAACCTGGGACAGGACATGCAGGCAAGGCTACAAAGATAGAACCGATGAGACGTCCATCGCAAAAAATATTGCCGTCACGGGACGTCCGGCAGATGTGAAACATCGAAATTAACAGCACACACACACACACACACACACACACAAACGCACGCAGCATCGAGTATACAGCACGCGCCCCACACACGCAAGGGAGTAATAGCGACGGCGACGGCGCAGAGTGGGCATGCATGAGAACATCATGTCGTTTGCCGTTATAGCAACGAGTCGTTATTTCCTCAAACGCGCACTAGCAGATGCTTCAAATAAAACAAAAACTACAATACGGAATCCTAATGTGGTGACTAACGAATTTTTATCGTAAACAATTTATTATGTGGCTCAGTTAAGTGCTTCATATTGTATTCACACATCTATACAAATAAATAAAATTGGAGTGTCTCTTCGTAATATTAAAATAACCGCTTTTTACTAAGTTCATATGGATGTATACACGGTACATATACCAAAACAACATTTTTTTCAATTTTTGTCTGTCAGTTTGTTCCGACTAATCTCTGAAATGGCTGGACCGATTTTGACGGGACTTTCAGTGGCAGATAGCTGATGTAACAAGGAGTAACTTTGGCCACTTTTCCGAGGGGTAATAGGGGTGCGTGATAAAACCAAATTCCACGCGGACGAAGTCGCGGGCAACAGCTAGTTATATGTATAATTCATAGATACTGGCATCTATAAACTTGTTTTTATAGTCCACATAATAATTGAGCCGCAGATCTAAACAAACTTAACAGCGAGTTTAATACAAATAGATATCGCAAAATGATCCATCACATTTCTAGAATAACGAATAGCTCCGTAGCAAAAGTTACGAACACAATTTCAGGGCGGTAGCTGTCAAACGTCTTAAGCCCGATTGTAGGTAAATGAAATTCTTACGATGTTTGCCCAAACAATTTCTGAGTTTGTAAACTTATTATATGGATGTTTTCTTCTCGAGGAACTAATCAAAGTCTGACCGATTTAGTTATGATTTATTGCAAGTAGGTAATGTATGGCCTAGCAGAGTTCAGTACCCTCGTAACACTCCAGATTTTTGCATTAGATGCATTTCAGAACTGTCAACAATATATTTCGACTGGCCTCATATCTCAGTTGGTAACACTGCCTTATGCGCTGTAGGTCGTGGGTTCGATTCCCACCTAGGACAAACATTTGTGTGACAAACATAGGTGTTTGTTCTGTGTCTGGATGTTAATATGTATTTACAAAAAAGTACCTATATAAGTATTCTATCAGTGGTCTGGTTTCCGTGATACAAGCTATTTACTTAATTAGGGGCTAGGAGGCCCGGTGTGTAATGTCTACCAATATTTATTTATATGCAGAAGTTTTCCACATACACTTGATTGTACCCGTACGGTTGAAAAACATTATATCAGGTTACATGCGTTAACAGCTGGGTCGAACGAATTGAGTGTGTGCGGTCATTCAGTACTAAACAATAAACCTACTCAAGTCACCAGGCAGATTTGATGGAACATTACCTTATTTTACCAGCGCCAACCCTTCAAACGGAACTCACAAGTAAACTACTAGTACACTACTACTACTAAACTACTCTTTGGAGGCAGAAATTTGTAGGGCGGCAACTTATCGAGAGTGGAACTGCGATAATAGATAGAAAACTCTTTATTGTACACCACACAAATACGTACAAATGTTTATTTATAATATTTTTTAATTTGTTTAAATTATAAAATTATTAAAAATGCACGTGACTTACAATCGGCGGCCTTACTGCTTAAAGCAATCTCTTCCAGGCAACCTGGTAGTAGTATTGCTAGTATGTATGCTAGTATGCTTCTATAATCTGGTGTTACTGCGTTCCAAGTCATCGTCAAAAACGCAGCGATTGCGTCGATGCAGCGTTGAAACTGCAATTTGGCAGTTTGTATCAATTCAGACTCACTCGGTCATCAAATACACATAGTTTCCAAAATGCTATCAATTCGTAAGTTCAAAATTAGCTAATAACCTGCCAGGAACATTGAATGGTCAACATTCAAATTTGCGATAATTGGATTTGACCGTTGATTAACACATTTTTGAGATGTTTGCCTTTCAGTAATCCTAAATTCTGGTTAGGTATCTAATACTACCAAAATTAGGTTCTGACTGCAAGGCGATTTTACAAAACGAACTTAAAGTATCGTTAACCTAAAAATCATAAATACTTTAAATCGTACAGCGGACATTGGATGTCATTTAGAAAAGACAGATTCAGTTATTTGTCGTACGTAGATGCTAAAGCGATTACTAGTAGATATTAAAGCAACTGAACAGTTCAACTGATCAGTTAAAACTAAAGGTCTGGAGCCCGCTCAAACCATCAAGTGAGGTCACGCTGGTGAAAGTACTTGGCGCTCCACCAACTGTCACGTACATTTATGGCTACTAGGTACGGTTAGCTCTCATTGTCTCAGTCAAACTAATATTGGTAAATGTCAATTTATGCCTACGAGAGAGCTCTCTAAATCTTCTTGGACAAATCAGCATTGTATGTAAGCGATTCAAACTCCCACACCGCTTTTCCGTTATTACTTAGAGTTGGAAATTGAATACTGACAGAATTTGAATGGTGTTTTTGAACTAAATTGGTGGGTGGTTTTTGTGTGAGTGCATGAAAAAATCAAAGTGTTTCAATCAGTTCGAGATAGATGTGTGATTATATTTGTTTGAGTAACAATATTTGTGCGAAAATTACCAAAATGAAAAATCTTAGATTTATACTGACTCTGTTGAAAAAAAATCGTAATAGGAGTGAATGGTTTAAATCATAGTTTGCAGTTTTAGTACCTTAAATAAAAATTAGAAGCAAACCACTAGGATAGTTTCGACCACAGAACAAAAACTAGATCCTGACTGACTGACAGATAACGCATTGCCTAAGCCGCTGGCCATAAACATTTAAATTTAAAGGATGTCCTCATGTAAAATAAACGTTAGCAATTCATATTCAAACGAATCCAATATGGGGGGCAATGCTCCCCACGGTTCTTCCTTCACATTAGCTCCATTGTGCGGTGTACGAATGAAATTGTGGATCGCGTGATGTGGGCAGCCTACGTTTCAATATCAAGGTTGTATTGATTGCTTAATGGGTTTATACGATACCGAAAATAATGTTTCTATTTTTATGAGTCCAAATTTGAGGGGATATTACGAAATGGGTCAGTACGGAAAATGTAGTATTAAGGCTACTAATACTACTTTCCGTGTCACTGGTTCTTTTTAAGTGCGGTTAAAGAATTCAAGTGCTCCTCAAACAGGATTCTTTTGTGTGATTGAAATATATCTTCGAATGTTTGGTTCTAGGACGTGCCATGACGATGTTTATACCGTTTTAGGGACCCACGCCCTTAAAACGGCGAAGGGAAACATCAACATTATTGATAATACTAATAATAAAAAAAAAACTCGATGATACTAGAATTGATCCAATGACCTCTGGATTAGAAACTTGGAGTCTGTACCACTCGGGGGCCACCACGCTTTCTGTCAGTGGTCATGATGAATCCAATTACATCACACTCATCAAAATTCATCGAGTCTTACTAGAGTTGTAATAAAATCAGACACACAGGTACACCTGAAAAACAACCTCCCTTTTTCCTCCTGAACAATCAGGTAATTATACTAGCAATTAAGTAATTAGGTAGGCAATATAGGGCAGTAAGACAGTGACAATTATCTAAATTATACGTTAATATAAAAAAACGCGTGTAATTAATAAAATACTGCTGATTTAATTTTAAAATGTACTCAACGATATTTATCATTAACATACATTCGGTATCAAATCTCCTTACTGTGAATTTGTTTTATCCAAGCATCAATATAGAAATAATACACGTTATTACTTAAATATGTATAATATCTGCAGAGATAAATTACCACATTTCATTCCGGAATTGGGATGGATCCAAGTGCTCATATTTTAAGTGCGTTATACTATCAGGCTTTGTCTAAGTTCGAGCGTCGCTGTATTTTTTACTCTTTACGATCTACAGATACTTGCAAAGGTTATCTCTTAAAGCAATCTCTTCAATCCAAAGGCTGACTGGAAGAGATTGCTTAAAGCAATAAGGCCGCCGATAGTATGTCACGTGTATTGTTAATTATATTTAACTTGTTTATTTGTATGTATTTGTGTGGTGTACAATAAAGAGTTTCCAATCTATCTAGTCGTTAATAAACAATCACGCAAGAAACGAATCTGCCATTATCTTCTCTGTGGAAACGAAGACTAATGGCTAAATCGATACGTAGATAAATTACAGCTTTGACATCTCTGAATGCAACCGCATGTGTTAAAATATGTGACTAGATAATTGCAGAATAGAGACATTGCCAAGTGACTCACGTCGTGTGAAATTGACACTGTTTCCTCTACTTTCTGAAAATAAACCGCAGTAACACTTTCAACATGTTCACAGTTAGTGCTGGTATTTCAATAGTTCAAGGTTTTCTACGGTTCTACAGTTGAACGGAAAATAGGTGGACTTTTCTTTATAATTGACTAGCTGTTGCCCGCGACTTCGTCCGCGTGGAATTCGGTAATTATCACGCACCCCTATTTTAACCCTCGGAAAAGTAGCCTAAGTTACTCCCTTTGTTACGAATCAACAGTTATATCAGCTATCTGCCAGTGAATCCCGTCAAAATCGGTCCAGCCATTTCAGAGATTAGCCGGAACAAATAGATAGACAGACAAAAATTGTAAAAAATGTTGTTTTGGTATACGTACCGTGTATACGGTTATTTTAATATTACAAACAGACACTCCGATTTTATTTATTTGTATAGAATTTTATTTATTTGTATAGATTAAAAATAACTTGCTGTTTCAACAGAAGGGTGTAAACGAGTATATATTAGAGTGTGGTAAGATGGCTTATGGCTTGTGTCAAGCGGTGCGTTGCGCCTCTAAAAAAACAAGTAATAATTATAAAATAAAAAAAAACTGTTTAAATTTACTAACAATGCCAAAAGTAAGACATCGTTTAGCGGTAATAAGGTAAGTTTTTAACGTTCTTATAAAGTAACGGTGGTCCTAAATTCGAAACGACAGTAAAGTCAAGTTGCTTGTTTGTCGACGAAAATAAACTGTTATTTTAAGAGTAGATAGTTTTATAGCTTGCAAAGGATGTCTTGTTAGTTCTAAACAAACTTTTACGTGAATAACGTTTTTACAGGTTATCTAAAACAATGTTCTTTCTTAACTTTTTTTACGTGAGTGGTTTTTCAAGCATATTGTAAGCACAGCATAGTGTTACGGCTTAGGTCTTCCCCTAATTAGGTATGGGTTCTTACCAAGTTGCAGCGTCAATACTTATCAACTTATAATATAAAAAAGATTATTATGATTATAATTATTATTGGACAAACCCTACGTATATGGTTGGTTCTGCTGCTACAAAATCCATGAGGCTCCTTTATACACTGCTGTGATTAATACACTATGTATTTACACTACTCCTGGCAGAACTGGGCAGACGTTGATCTGTCACAGGTCAATAGGATAGCCAAAAACCTTCTACATGAAAAACAGGTGTGACAGATCAACTGGTTTCGGAGTTGAGCATCTTCATGCATATTTCAACATCCATTATATGTAAATAACAAGTATCTATAATCAATCTATAAAAAGTCTGTTTGTTTGTTTGAGTATCACAAAAACTACAGTTTATGATTACACTAAACATTGGTAAGTATTTTATCCCCTAAATCTAACAAGAATAATTTATCAATTTTCATTGGTACCAAACGTATCTTAAATTTCTGTTTCTTATTATAGTGGAGACAGAACATAACAATTTGGACGAAGTCGTGGGCAAAGGATTACCATAGGGTAATCCTTTACTACTATCGGCCATAACAAATCAAATTTCTATAATATATTTTATAGCTATAATAATTTCAACCTATAATCCTTTTTATGGGGAACCGAGCATGCACTTTCAGCGTATTGTTACAGCACTTGTAGACGATAATTAAACACACTCATACATACATTACAGTATTAAAAAATAGTTCAGATCTACAGTAGGTGTGAACTATCTTTTAATGCTGTAGTTTCGGGAGTAAATTTTATTATACACAAACTAAAATAATTCAGAATACATGTGTATATTATAAAAGTATTTATTTAGGAGCCGACCTTAAACAGAGATGGAATAACCATACCGTTGGTTATCAGAAAATTAACTTTACAGTTCTCGTCGACTCAACGAATGGCGATTGTTATAGGCGGCATAATTTAAGAAGTTTGGGGTATTCAGAACTCATGAAAACGGTTCGATAAAATCAGTGTTCTTGTCGATTCCGATAATTCTGGCCCGTAATTGTTCTCGATGTATAATTTTTACTAATAAATTTTTTTTTTTTTTTTTTACATTTTTTATTTGTTACTGTGATAAGGCCCGATGTCCCGGGTTTATAAAATAAAGGTAAATGCGGGACAGACTGTTTTAAAGTTATTAAAATGCATGTGAATGCAACATCTATATATTTCGTGGATAGGCACCAAAAATAAAAATAAAGAAATATAAACGATAGACTTATGAATTCATTTATCGATAACATAAACACTTAATAGATCGAAAAGAAATTGCCGGAAAGAGTGTAAAGAGGTTCGCAAAGACAATTTTATCTCGAGTAGACGGAGTTAAAAGCTCCACTTTCATTATTAGCTGCATCGAGAAAATTACACAATTACTTCTGCCACAATTACTTTCACCAGTGACTTGTACGGTCAGTTGTAAATATTTTATATACTTTTATTTTTCTTAACCTCGTTGTATTGGGTCAAAATCATGAAATTGAATATTGCAATACCCATCAATGTACTGTTATCGCACATTTGATAGGCTTCACAGCTCAGTTGGTAGTAACTCTTTAATATATTAGTGGACAATACACACAGCGCCATCTAGCCCAAAACTAAGCATAGCTTTTAATATGGGAACCACACAGCTGATAGAATACATAAAATACTATTTTATGTAAATACATACATATTAACAACCAGACACAGAACAAACATCTATATTCTTCACACAAATGTTTGCCCTGGGTGGGAATCGAACCCACGACCTACAGCGCAGAAGGCAAAGTTACTACCAACTGAGATATGGGGCCAGTCATTAACAAGAAATCATTGGAAAAAAGAGGGTATATAATTATGTTGAGAGAAATGCCTCAGTCGATGTCGGATGGGGGCAACCAGACGGGACACTCTCTAATTAAATTTCCTTTTGTGACGTCATTTACGGTTGTGGCTTGTGGACCTTAATAGAGGTAGTTGGGTGCAGAGCACCTTTGCTTTGGGAAACGGATTCCAGTGTGTTGTTATGGAGATATCACAAAGTTTTTATGACGTACGTGTGTTAAATTAGCAAGATAAAGTGTGATTCATCATTGGTTTGAGATAAGTTCTATACTTTATTTGGATTTCTCTACTTTGTCTACCTCCATGATATCAGTTTCTTCACTGGCCTCACAGCTCAGTTGGTAGTAACCCTGCCTTCTGCGCTGTAGATCGTGGGTGCGATTCCCACCCAGGACAAACATTTGTGTGACGAACATAGATGTTTTTTCTGTGTCTGGGTGTTAATATGTATGCATTTCAAAAAAAAAAACTGTTGTCTGGATCCCATGATACGAGCTATGCTTAGCTTACTTTGGGGCTAGATGGCGCTGTGTGAACACCAATATATTTATTATAGTTTCTCAGATTTAATTAAATGTGAGTATGTTAAATTTGCAGGATAAACTGTGTTCTATCATCTATTTGAGAACAGTTTTATACTATGTTTGGATTTCCAACTTTGTCTAAATTGATATTAGATTCTCAGACTTATTTCTCTTAGACCGTGATATCACTTCACTTTGTCCACTAAGCTGAAGAGGAATGTTTCTTTTAAAAGTAGCTATCTCGTATACTGTTTAGCTGTATAATGGAGGCTGAATTTATTTCAAACCGAATATACATACCGTGTCGTGTTAACGTATCAGTGCTTATTTTTCCAAAGCTATCACTGAAAATGCTTTTGTCGCGTGATCTTATCAGCTATTGAGTTTTTGCCAGAAAAAATTAAGTAATATGTAGTGAATGTAATATGCTTTGAATAAGCAGCAAACGAAGCACTCTTATACAATGAACGTGAAAATATACATACATACATACATAAAATCACGCCTGTTTCCCTGAGGGTTAGGCAGAGATAATGGTTTTCCACCTGCTACGATCCAGACATATCTCCTTAGCTTCATCTACTCTCATCACATTCTTCATGCATGCTCGTCGGTTTAGGGTACTTTTGAACTGGCCTTTTTCCAAAACGTCACCGATTTGGTCTAAGTATAAAATAAAATTGAAAATAATATTTTATTATATATTTATATTCCTAAATTGCGGATCTCCACAAAATAATATAGTACGCGCGTTTTCAGTGGTCTGTACCTAAACCGGAAAAGGGTAGGTACTTATGTTTTATTCGTCCCTTTTTCCCGTTTCAGCGACATCATCATCAGGGTATCTCCGCCTTTCGCAGTGTTACCGCAGATTTTTTTTACGTAGAAAGTAATAAGGGAACTTTTCTAGAAAGTTGTGGGACAAATAAGGCAATTAAAAGCCTTGTAAAGTCCACAGCACCTTCACTTTCCTGTGATGAATGTTTTTGTAGAGGAAAAGTATAATATTAGTAATGAGTTGAGAGCTTGATGGACCAGTGGTACAGCTTTCAAACCGAATGTCACTGTTTCAAATCCCAAAGTGCACTTATTAGATTTTGACTTTAAAAATTCATTTGTAGAATAACATATTCTCAGAACAGTGAAAGAAAATATCGCGAAACCGTCACGTCATCTTAGAACCGAAAATTCGAAGACATGTATAAAGTGCACGAAAGGAGACTCTTTGAGTGCAATTTTATCCTTTCACCACACTGGATCGAGAGAGCCAACGATACGGGTACAGTACTGTAGTAATGTGGTCCCTTCCTTTGAGTACGAGACCTATTACTAAAACAATACCTTCTGTCTGGTCTGTCCCCTGTCCTAATTTTTTTGCGTTGTATTTATAATCCACAGTTTGTGGTTAGTTGATATTATCACAAAACGTAATTACAAATAAAAAAAACAAAAACATCTTTCAAAGGATTCCTCATCCTCATTTATGAAACATGTGATTTTTGACGTATTTTGTTTATGCATTGTCGCGTAGATGGTAAAATATTCAAGCGTCTAACCAAGTTTAAGTTGCAACCTCAAGTATAACTATAAATAATAAAAACCGGCGAAGTTAAGCACTTTCCTTTTTCATTTGCAGCACCAATATGCTCTCGAGTCTCTATGGTCTTTCACATGTACAAAGCATATTTTTTTGTAAGTACATTTTATATTTATATCAGGCGGCATGTCTCATTGTAAAGCTCTCAAAGGGAATTCGGAATAGTCCTACTTATTAACAATTCTATATAGATTAAATTAACATTTCCTTTTTGTAACATCTTTGAGAATATTAGAAGTGATGTTATTCAACATTTTATTTTGAATACCAAATTAAAATTTCTATAAATTTGTTTAATATAGTTATATGTTACAATATTATTGTTTATAACAATAGTAATACCTACCTATCTATGTAAAGGATATGTCTTCATAAACTGATTAGTCTGCCTGCTTCCGATGAGCACAAAATTGGCAGCCAGCTGCAGAAGTTATAGCCAACAACCAACACTATTTTCTGCCAATATCAGCAACTGCAGGAATCAATTTTAAGAGCAGTAGAACTCACGCCAATTTCGTCCGGGGAAGTGCAGCCACCATGCCCATTTCTGCCGCCAAGCAGTAACGCATTCGCGTTACTGTGTTCCGGTTTGAAAAGAAAACACCAGATGGGCGGTTGGCTCGTTCCAGACAAGTGTTCAAATAAGTGTTCAAATGTTGCTGCTGTGTCTGGCGCCGAAGTTAGTTACGTCACTTAATGTGCGTGACATTTGGCGGTAGTGACATTGAAATATTATTGACTTCTTACTATCGGGCCAAGGACGCCCTTTAATTTCAAGATCGTTATTTTTTTTATTACAGACAGGTTTGCGTTTCTCTACATACATTGGAGCTCCACACATAGGACGTGACGCAGTGCGGTGCGGCACAGATAAAGACAGATTTCCTTTGTAACAATCCGACAATACTTTTAACTTAGACTTTACTTTTACTTGGATTTAAAGTTTGATGAATCTTTTCAAAGGTTATGCTATATATGTATGAGACGCGCCGACGCGTACGAATCTTATTTTTATTTTATTTCATTATTTATAACGGTATCCTACTTCCTGACTCTGGGACGTATGAGTTCCAGCAAGAAATCAAAATTGTCCATTCTTATATATAATTTTTGAAACTGGGTTATTATCCCTTTTCACTTGAAATAAAGATTTCAAGATATCATTTCAAAATAAAAAAGGCCTCCATCTCATAAAACATATAAACTGCTACACAGTAATAACGTTAATATTTAGTTAACCTCATCTACCTTTACTGTTTTAATGGAATGAATTGAAGCTAAACTGAGTCAGTCTGTTTCATTTGCAAATTGAAAATTAATAATGTACAAATCCTGAAATAGAACTTCAGCAAATCTTCGTTATACTTTAAATATTCATCTGAGATAAGATTCCGAAAAAATAATTTTTTCATCCGAAATATTGCTCCATTTGTACCATAAAACAATTAAGGTTATCCACAGATAAAAATACAATTAAAATTCAATTATTTGTATCATCATGATGTCATGTAATTTAGAAATCCATAGCAGAGCCATAGGTCAGGAAAATACTACCACCATAATCATAACTGTTTTGTCTTTCCCGATAATTTTAAGTCTCTATGGCTAGTTAAACACTGTTTAAAAAGGAAAACTCCATGTTTTTTTTATTAAGAATACGTTATTTTGCTAAAATGGAATCTAGATTCTCAGAATAACGGCACAATGCTTATGAGATACGTCATACGCACGACTGATCATACGAATATAAGCAGCTCTTTAGATAAGTGAAGATGTCAGACGAACTATTAATGCCCGCGAATTGCTCTTATACAATGTAGGACATACCACACGTAATTGGATTTTGTGTATTAATTAAAACTACACAAAAATAATTTAAGAACGAAGTCAAAGTCAAACTTAAAACTTGATTTTCATAGAATTTATTAAGAAACGTCAAGTAGCTAATATATAACATTTAGTATCGGTTACGCGTATATTTTTCGCACTACCTCATTTTTATTTTATTATATTGAAGAAACGAACTCCTTTTCACTTGTTAATCATAATTATTTTTTTGTATTTATGTACGCTATTTGGTTTGTAGTTCAGCCAAAGTTCAAATTCAAATATTGAATAGATTAATCTATCTTGTTATTTCGATTCTGTATCCGACTCGTTCATTGTGTAGGTAATCTATACAAATAAATAAAATTGGAGTGTCTGTTTGTAATATTAAAATAACCGCTTTTTACTAAGTGCATGTGGAGGTATACACGGTACATAATATACCAAAACAATTTTTTTACAATTTTTGTCTGCCTGTCTGTCTGACTGTTTGTTCCGTCTAATCTCTGAAATGGCTAGACCGATTTTGACGGGACTTTCACTGGCAGATAGCTGATGTAACAAGGAGTAACTTAGGCTACTTTTCCAAGGGGTAAAATAGGGGTGCGTGATAAAACCGAATTCTACGCGGACGAAGTCGCGGGTAACAGCTAGTACAACATAAAGAAAACGTATTGTATAGGGTAAGCATTCGCACGTTTACTTATGAAATTCACCTTTCAATGTAGGAACATAAATTGTATGGATTCAGTCGTAAACTTTGTTGTACGCATATCGTAAATTCTTGCTTTGTTCGTAAAAACGCTTACTTACTTACTGATTATTGGATCGTATATTTCAAGGGACTAAAGTATGTATGTGATTTAAGTATGAGGGTGAAAATATGTTTTAAAACGCTTCTCCATGAATTAATAAAAAAAAAAATTCTGAAAACTGGTATCACATCGAAGAAATACATGTCAATTAATTGTGTTTTCTAGAAAACGTATTGCAGACAAATTTGTAGATATTATTTGTATTTCATTCGTTTCTGCGATGTCGGAAATAAATGGATATATAAATTACCCTCAATTACCATTTGAATGGACCAAAACTGAATAGCAATGCATTCCGCCGATTCTTATTCTAATGAGTCATCCGTCCGAATATGTAAATGATATAATGGTAACCAAATCACAAAGAATCTATGTTAAAGAGATTTTTATTGGTTTAACGTCTCTTCAAAGGGAAGGATATTCATGATCAAAATAAAATCCGTCAATTACGTGCCTGAAAATACCTTATTTTCATCTAAATTCTGTCTTTGCGACGGCCATGTTATAATCTTATATTATTTATAATTTTCGGTCGGTAATGCAACCGATTATGAAAATATTTATTATGAAAGAAATAATTGTATTCATTGAAGACACCCGCGAAACTTCACGCCGTAATTTATTCCAAATAGCAGCTGCGTGATTAACACGTAAGCTATTCCACGAATAGCACCAGTCTGGTCAATTTTGGTTGGTGCTTTGGTATAATGATGCGAGTCTCTGAAATGCTAGACGTGTAATATATAACAAGTACTTTACATGCGTGAGTTTTGGGCGCGTGGGTTAAAAGGCTTTTTTTGGATTCATGCGACATTTATTCGCGATCTGTTTTAAAACTTTTTGAAAGTTTCCAAAATTACCCTAATTGAGATTGCAAAGTTCGGAAAGCGTGCCTTAAAGTTGTTGATTTGTACGAAAACAATGGAATTAGAATAACCAACCCCCAGATTTATATTCTTCACTGCGCCGCTTGTTAGCAAGACGAAGTGAAGCTACACCGTAGACTATTTGTATCATTGTGAGAATAAATCATGTCGGCGAGTTATGATGGGTCCAGTTCAACCGAGGATGAAGGAATGCTGATAAGGCTAAAGTCAGATGGTCGAGAGATAGCTCGGTATGCTCTGTGCTCTGTTCACGTTGCCTAGCGTAGTGCCTGACTGACACTACGATTGGCATTCATATGGAAAATAATAATTAAAAAAATATATGTATATTGGTGGACATTTCGCACACTTTTATCTAGCCCCAAACCAAGCACAGCTATAATATGGGAACCAAACTAGGCGACAAACGAATACTTCGATACTTTTTTTGTAAAAACTCATATATAATATTATTTTGACTGGCCTTACAGCTCAGTTGGTAGTAACCCTGCCTTCTGCGCTGTAGGTCGTGGGTTCGATTCCCACCCAGGGTAAACATTTGTGTTCTGTGCCTGGGTGTGAATATGTATTATGTGTGAGTGCAGAAAGCAGAGTACTACCACCTGCGCTGTGAGGCCAGTCAAAAAGTCATCTGCTTACACAAGCAGTTGTTATTAAGATACTGACTAAACGCATGATGCCCTGGAATACCAATTATGTTTTTTTTCTTATCCCGGTACTGCGCAATTGAAACGGCTCATGAATAGAAAGTTTCACGCTCAAGAACTCATAATTACCTATTAAAATAGGGCTTAACTTCAAATATTTATTCAATTGTGAGTATTTAAATATTAAAAATCATCGGCATGAATAGCAAACGTTCATTCGGATTCGTTCTTCTGGTAATGACATGAAGATAAAACGAGTATTAAAACAGCTGGATGGAAAATGTAACAGGATTAAAAAACAATTTGCAAAATGAATTCAAAAGAGTGAATCGTAAATATTGCGTAATGAGGTTTACCTGAGGTTATGGTTTTCCACTGAAGTTACTGTTAAGCATATTTTTAATTATTATATTTTTATTTTTATTTTTAATTCCGACCTCAGCAACGGCGAATTGTTTAACATGCTTATTACGTTGATATAAAGGCTATTTTGGCTTGACAGGCTTGACGTTGCTTTTTAGTAAAGTTGACTGTTCAGTATAGTTCTCTTCTATCTCGTTTTGTCATTGAAGTACGAAAGAGACCATTATAATTTTGTCATACACTACAACTCGCTCGTAACACAATTACTGGTTTAGTTCTTAACAATATTAATTAGGAGTGATCAATTTGTTTTTAGTAGGGAAAGTTATCATCTGAATTAACTCTAGAACATAAATATTGAGTTCGCCGGTGTTTTCAGTGGGGTACAGACGCAAAAATATGATAAAATTAAAATGCAGGAATGTAATAACTATGCATCACTGCTTGGCGGCAGATTACCAGGTGTGGTGGCAGTACTTCTCCGTGCGTACTTAGCACAAGTTCTACTGCTACTTTGGGTTGTTCCTTTTGCACCACCCAGGGGACACGTTTAGGGATTCAAGGGTAATCATTTACGGACGCGAGCAACGTGACCCCCCTAAATTATGTGATGAAAAGGAGAATATTTTGAGGAAACCATAGCAGTAGGGGTAGGGGAAGTGGACGCTCAAGTCAAAAAACTGCTGCCAACACGTGAACACACCATGTGTTCCAGCACTTGAGAGCAAGTTCCCAATCCAGGAGTTGATGGCACCGTAGGGCGGCTACATAGGTAATTGCTATTCAAACTCAAACCAGTTTGTCGTAGAAAGACATAATTTATTGTGTTATATACCTATTTTAAATTCATTCCAAAAAAAAGAGAGTCTATTTTATTTTATGCCAATGACGTTCCTTCGTAAATTCACACGTTCGAAGTAAAATCTATTCCTCAAGAGTCATCAGTAGAACCTATAAAATATAACAACATCTCACCTTTCCAACCTTCTGTTTTATATTCCACCTTGAAAAGGAACATAAATAATGAATTCAATTCAGACTATCTTCGAAAAAGGCATTTCGTTTCAAGAATAGCTTCAATCGTATTCATAAATTCAGAAAACGATACGTTTTCCATAAAAGGTATAGGTATATAGGTATAGGTATCCTAGTACCTAGGGATTTACTTACTAGGTAAGAAGATACCTAACTTACTTCAGATTTCTAAGGCTTTTCAAATAGAGGGTAGGCAGAAGTCGAAACTAATCAGGATATAACTCCTTAAAACACGAAGTTTACGACGTACAAAATAATAATTACATCTATGTAGAGTTACGATATATTTTATCACAGACACTATTTTTAGTTCATTTATTATTGTCGAGGCCTGAAATAAAGCAACTTAAGGTTGAGTGATATTGAAAGGCTGACGCGTAGCCGGGGGCTTGTCAAGTAATGTCGAAGTAGACGAGGCCTTCAATTCCTATTTTGGCTGAAATTTGTGTAACATTTCATCATTTAGGAGAAACTAATAAACAAATAAATGCAATAAACATAATCTTAATTTAAATCCGCGCTAATTCGATCGTGAGTGTAAACTATTTCTTTTCAAACTTTTGAAAAACGCATTCACCCTTTTTAATCGCCAGAAATAAAGATACAAAATGTCCTTCCCTAATTCTTCGTGTTGGGAATTGCTTGGCGTGTTATTTCGAAAAGAGCCGATTGACGTATTTTTTTAATATACAAGCGAATCAAATTTGAATCAATACACCTGTGTTCAATTTATATCACGTTTGCTTCTCAATACTTGAATTGAATTAGATTTGTCTTGGCTGCCCGATATTAAGGATTGAATTAAGAAAGTGTAAGCCGAGAGTTTCTTGAGAAAACAATGGCGACAACAAACTCATCCCTAGTCAAGTCTACGTTTCAGTATTGTGTAACCCACCAGGCGAGAAGAGCCCACTGAGGCTGTGCCTACCCCTTCAGGAATAAAGGCACGCATCTGTGTATGTATCTTCAAGACTTCCAACTTAGATTTCCAACTTTCGAAACCAGCCTCATTCGTTCATTGTATCAGTAAATTCACTGCTGTGTTTTTGTTTCCCGTAATCCCCACTTATTATTGTAACGACTCGCTTGGGCTTGACCTCAGTGTTATTTTGTAGGCCTATGCAAACGGCTAAAACACAATGAAACAAAGTAGTCCTTTCTAGATGCTTCTGAACAGAAGAATTTGATAGGCCTCAGTTGATCTTGTGTCTTTTATAATTTGGATGTGGTTTCGATTACTACCAAGACCAAATAATAGTGCGTGAAATTGTAAATACGTATGTATTAACAAGAAGTATATATATATATATGTGTATATAGTGGAATCCCTAGGAGGAGGCCTTCACCCATGGAGGGGTTTTTGAATGATAATAAACTTACTAACTACTACTAACTTAAATGACTAAACTTTACATATTATTAAACTAACAAGTAAAAGAGAGAATTAGTGTGTACGTAAATTTTTGTAAATATATATATATATATATATATATATATATATAAATATATATATATAATATATATATATATAAATAAAATAAATAAATAAATAAATAATGGTGGACATTGTCACACAGCGCCATCTAGCCCCAAAGTAAGCTAAGCATAGCTTGTATCATGGGAACCAGACAACTGATATAATACTTATATACTTTTCTTTTGTAAATACATGCATATAATATATATTAACACCTGGGTGTCACACACAGAACAAACATCAATGTTACAAATGTCACAAATGTTTGTCCTGAGTGGGGATCGAACCCACGACCTACAGCGCAGAAGGTAGGGTTACTAACCAACTGAGCTGTGAGGCCAGTCAATTATATATATAAAATAAGTTATATATATATATATATTGAGTTTAAGAAATATAAGGCTTTTTATTTTATTTTTATTATTGTATTATTATAGAAGTATATATAAACCATGACTTGTCACTTAAATCACAGAAAAAAATGAGTCTACGAAAGTCTAGCCTTTATTGCTGATTCTAGCCTCGTATGGTTCTGGATCACCACTGGACGCCTTGAAGATGCTTTGCCCCACTGCGATTTCAGTAGTAAACAAATGATTAGAAAGTCGTCTACCAGATAATTTTGTAACCTCTTACTTTAACGTTTAAGTTGACCAGCTATTATGTTTATTTGCTGCATCACTGGCACGTAAATAGTGCAATGTAACAATGTCGATCGTTATGGGAAATCATTTCAAGGGCGCAGATATGTTCCTCGTGGGTTGTTTGTACGCCCTGTTAAAAATAACTTTAGTTTGAATAATTGTTGTTTTGAAGGTAGTTTTATAATGTATAATCGTGGTATCAATTGATTTTGTGGCATTCAACAATCTATTCTAATTATTACATTATTGCTGCTTGTCATTTGTTTTGAGTAGTGTAAAAAAAATAACAACAAAAGGGCCTACTAAAAACCTACATTTATTAGCTGTAAAAAAACTATTATTGGTAATTCACTGTCTGATAAAAATCATCGAATACTTTTGGTAGGCATGGCAATAAAGTACACTATAAAATAAATGTTCTTGACAATAAAAAGTTATTGAGATATTTACTAGCTTATGTGCATCACACATAAACAAGAAACGTTTTAGTTATTATGATTAATATTAGGTTGAAAATACTTAGAGTACATGAAATAAGCAATGAGGCGTTAAATGAAAATTTTATTCAAACCGGGCTCAAAAGTTTGTGATTTAAGTACATAAGTATACAGACAACCATTTGAGAGAGACTGAAGATAGTTGGGTTCTTCGACAAGGATTCAACATGAATAAATTACTTTCTGATAAAACTTAAATGTTTGTTTAATATCTTCGTACGGCGACCCAAAACTCACAAGTTCGTGGCTCACAATGTTAGTTTGTGAAACTCCCCGTATTAGAACGTCGATAGTTCTAAAAAAGTTTCGTGCCCTCAGGTAATGCTGTACATGTTTATTGGAAATGCAGGCGATATCGTGACATCGCAACATGCAATGCCTATTGAAAGCAAACATTTGTACTTGACGTAGGACTTTCAACCAATTTGGAACCATAAGCTATGAAAAATGTGTCGTTTGGTGAAACTAATAGGTCAAAAAATATAAACTAAGACTATGTACCAAGTTTATATTTTGAAGCTGGGAACAAAGTGTCTTGTTTTATGAAGTTAGTGATTTTTGTTGTTATAAATAATTAAATAAATATTGGTGGACATTTCACACAATTCATTTCACGCTATCTAACCCCAAAGTAAGCTAAAGTAGCTGAGCATATATCATGGGAACCAGACAACTGATATAATACTCATATACTGTTTTTTAAATACATAATATATATAATACATATTGACACCCAGACACAGAACAAACATCTATATTCGTTTTACAAATATTTGTCCTGGATGGGAATTGATCTACAGCATAGAAGGCAGGGTTACTACCAACTGAGCTGTGAGGCCAGTTATGAAACGTAACTTATTATTGAAATTGGACTTTGAATTTAAATTGTCAAGCTTTTTTAAAAAACTAAAATTATATTCAAGGCATAAATATGTTTTTCTACCTATTAAATAAATTTGAATTTGTCTTACAAACCAGTGCTGGCTTGCGCGATTTTTTCATAAAGTGAGCGACACTTTGTATTGTTTCAGATAAACACAAGTGCGATGCAATGGAACGCAGCTGCAGCGGTGAGGTGACGACGCGAGGGATGGCTCACCACGTGACATGGAACCCCTGACTTAAGGGACAGTAAGGACCGTTCATGGAGGTGAACGGGACGGAGGCGCGGGGCGAGGAGGCCGCGATGGCCCTGGTGCTGAGCGTGGCCGTCACCGTCATCTCCACCATCGGACTGCTGCTCAACGCGTACATACTCATCGTTATAGTCATTACAAAACAGGTACTTATTGCATTTATATTATTAACTAGCTGTTGCCCGCGACTTCGTCCGCGTGGAATTCGGTTTTATCACGCACCCCTACTTTACCCCTCGGAAAAGTAGCCTAAGTTACTCCTTGTTACATCAGCTATCTGCCAGTGAAAGTCCCGTCAAAATCGGTTCAGCCATTTCAGAGATTAGCCTGAACAAACAGACATACAAACAGACAGACAGACAGATAGACAGAGAAACAGCCAGACAGACAGATAAACAGACAAACAGCCAGACAGACAGACAGACAGAAGATAGACAGACAGACAAAAAATTGTAAAAAATGATGTTTTGGTCTTACCTTAATAAACTTAAATAACTCTTATAAACATTTTTTGCAAAAATATATTTAAATCCAGGCATACCTAAGAATTGAAGTTTCAAGCTCTGAAGCTTGGATTTTCATAGTAGGTTGCGAAGTAAGTTGTAAAAAAACGCGTATAAATGTACCTTCAGCCTTCAACTTCATTGTTATTATCCTTTAATTGCTCAAAAGCTTCACTCTTTAATAAATTACCAATCAAATACAATTGTCCCAACATAGCCTACAATTTACCGTCGTTTATGTGCTACGAAAATCTGTGAAGCTACGATAATTGCTACGACATTCTTTAAGAACTATTATTTCGTCTCACTGAAGAATATCAATGGAATATTTGATGATCTCATCAGATTCACGTATTTCGATAATAATATCCTACTGTTGAGTTCGCTGTGAACGTATTAGTATAAGTATTAATTGATTGTTAGTACTGCGTAATATATTTGTTGGTTGTTATTTATTATTCTATTAATCACATATGCCCTTTTGTAATTATGCATCGAACAAGACGGCCTACCTCGTGTTAAGCGGTAACCTCCAACTTCGCTTTTATTTTATCAAAGTGGCTTCGATTAGACGAAAATAGCCACATTTTCATAGATATACATGGTACGGCCGTCGTGCTTTCAATAACGATCCCATGAATTCTTCATCGCATATCGATTACAAGGTTGAAAGTTCTAATTATATGAATTATTCATTACGTTGTAACCGACACTTGTAAATAACTTAGACTCGATATCGCCAGGTTATCACGAAAGGACACGAAATCTATTAGAAAACACAAATTCAATTAAAGAAGCACGATCGAGCCTTTAGAACATGTCTTTATTGTACCCCATAAGTTAGTTTGTGTACACACAAAAATACTGCTGAAAACATATAAGATGCACTATGGGCGACCTTATCAATAAAAGCGATCCAGGCAACCTGTGGACAGTAGAACGTCGGCATACATCAAACTATAATATATATGATAACTGTAGGTACATACAATACATACACACTTGATCTTTATTGCTTCGAGACGTTAAAAATAGGGTTTGGTGGAAAAGAGTCGGGAAGCATTGAAAAATCTGGTAATCTGGCCACACCTGGTAATCTACCACCAAGCAGTGATGCACTTGTGAGAATCAGCATTATATATATGTATATCAGGAAACGAAGTGTGAGCTAATAAAATATAAATTCAAAAGTAATATACATTTATACTCCATTCTTACAACATAGCAAGTGTATGCTATTATTAACAGCTGATTATAAGAAAACTCAAAACTCAGGTATATAAAATTGATAATAGTTTCAATAAAACATTACATAGGTTTACACTGAACAGTATCAATACTATATCCTTTATATTTGAAACTACACACAACATTGACACAACATAATAACTAGGTACTTAGCTTTATCGTTCCGTGGTCCGTCGGTGACTGTTACCAGTACTCAAATACAGCCGGGCAGCAGCTCCGCTCTGTTCGACGGTCGACGGTCAACTGCCTTGTTTGGCCGGGCGCCTCGGCTTTTATTGTGAGTTGTAAACAACAATCGGCTACAACAATCGGCTTTACGAAGTTGTATCCGACTCACTTCGTGAGTCGGACTTTGAGAACGGCTATTTGGTACATACTACCTTCACATATTTACACATAATGATATCTGTTGCTATATACATAGTAATATAACGAAACAACCTATGTAAAAACACAAATAATAACTTATAACTAGCAACAAATTTCAACTATACGTATTTTATCATATAAATAATGACTTTCAGACCATGTTGGATATAAATACACACATATTTATGTTATTTATTTATTTTTATTTATTTATTTATTTATCCAACAAAAAATACAATATATTTTCTAATTAATAGTGTTTTTAAACCTATGTAGGGTTTGAGTAAACACTAGGTTCTCAATAAGTTCATACATTCTAATTTGCGAGTATAAAGACAGAGAAAAATATAAATATTAATAAATACCAAAAAATAAATCATAATAACTTCTAATAATAAGTATGCATTCTACATCGATGACATTTTTTCGTATTAGGTAGGTAGGTACCGCGAGCGCTCTCACATTCGCAGCGAACAACCAATGATCAGCACAGACTAATATTAGTTAGGGTAGGTGCGCGTCAAGTAGACGGAGCGGGTTCTAGCTGGTACACTGAGAGCGAGCGAGCGCTGCGCGTATTATACTTTATACAGGTTGTTCCATTTTACGTCACTCCGACAAGTTATCAAAGAAGTACTTTTTTAAGATGTATGTGATGTTGTGATTAGTGATTTTGTTTTTAATTTCTGTAGGCATTTCATTCATAATAAGCGGTATAATAAATTGAGATGTTCTTCTCCCGTACACGTTACTAAATTGAGGCATAACCAATTTTCTATTAGTAATACTTCTAGTTACAATGGGATTTTTCTTTGGGATTTGAATTTCATAGCGAAAGAATTGTTCCATAAGTAAATTAAGTTCTACCTTTTTATGGACAGGTATGACGTTACAGTATTTAAATAATCCTAATTTATCATCGGAGTATTTACTTTTAATATTTGGGGGAATTATTAATTTTAGTAACCTGTATTGTATATTATATATCTGGTCAAGATACGTCTTATAGGTGCGACCATAACTACTCAACCCATATGATATTATACTTTCAACTAAAGCTTTATACATTGTCAAAAGCACGTTAAATGGTATTCTGTTCCTAATGATATAGAATTTTGCCATTATTGCTCGAAGCTTATTGCAGATTTTGTCTATGTGATTTGCCCAATTAAATCTGTAGTCTATTACTAGACCGAGATATGTGTGATTGGTCACCTGTTCAATGTTTGTACAGATATTGTTACAAGGGGCGTTACACGCATGCAGGCAGTCATGGCTATGGGCTATAACACTAGCATTAACTTTACAAGGATTATGGCTGGAGTGAACGTGAATGAGTTTGGTTTTATCAAAATTTAGTACGAGTCCTACATCGTGTGACCACTTACATAAGGACGTGAAGTCAGTTTGGATATTATTTTGAGCTACCGCTATATCTTTATCTGCTACCATAAGACAGGTGTCGTCCGCGAATTGGTAGACACTACAATGTTTTATAACGCTATTGAGGTCATTGACATATGTTAAGTAATGCAAGGGACCGAGCACTGATCCCTGAGCTGTTCCTTCCGTAATATTGACTGAATCACTATATTCATCTTCCACCCTGACTTTGTAGCTACGATTGCGAAGGTAATCTTTGCACCATCCCAGCAATTTTCCTCTTACCCCACTACTATCTAACCTCTCAATCAGTAGCTCGTGTCGCAGTGTGTCGAACGCTTTACTGTAGTCTATGAAAACTAGTAAGACGTGTTTTTTCTTATTTAGGTACGAATTCACCTCATCAGTGAAGCGTGACAACAGCAGTGTAGTACTTTTATTGGACTGAAAACCAAACTGCTGGCATGCTAGTATAGAATTAGCCGAGTAGAATTTTGTAACTATGCCACATATATGTTTTTCAATTATTTTGTCCAACACGGGTAATATCGTTATTGGGCGATAATTTCCGTGGTCCTGTGTGGTACCGCCTTTGTGAATAGGTCGAACAATACCAGTTTTTAACTCTATGGGATATCTACCGGTTCCAACACTTGTGTTCAATAACCGTGTTATTGCATTCACAATTCTGTCAGACAGTCTCAGGATATCTATAGCTCGAATGCCATCAGCACCTGGTGCTTTATTTGGGTTAATGTTTCTTATTATTTTATGTATTTGTGAACTAGTCGCTTTTGGAAAGAATATTGATTTATTTATAGGGTTGATGTAGTCCGATTCATCCAATAGTTTATTTCTACATCTAGGTATTATAGACTCAACATTTTTCTGAAACTTATTAGCGAAAGTGTTAGCTATATTTTTCATACATTTTTCTTCAGTAAAGGCTTTTGTAATTACGTCATCAATTGATTTAGTAATTTTACCTGATATATTATTTATTATTTGCCATAATTTTTTTGTATCAGTTCTATATTTAATGATTTCTGACATATAATATTTATTTTTATTTTTGTAAATGATTTTATTAGCTTTATTTCTTGTTTTATTATACCTAGCTCGTAAATCCTTATTCGTTGTGTCCTTAAGCCATTCTGAAAACAATTTATCCCTTTTTTCGCACAACTTCCTAACATTTTTATCAACCCATTTATGTATGTTACGCTTTGAGTTACTAAGTTTTTTTAGATATTTGGACTTATTGTAACAATCATGAAAGCTACTATTTATGAACTGGTAAATATCCTCAGGGCGATCCATGTTAAGAGTAGAATCCCAATCAATGTTCTGTAAAAGTTTGTTAACTTTAGAGTTGTCAAGTCGTGTAATATAAATTGGAGCAGCCTGTACATGAACATTACTTATAAGCGTGGCCGCAGTTACTCGATGGTCCGCTAGTACGGTGCATAGCGCGGCGGTGTAAACGTCTCTCATGCGTGATCGGATAAAAATATGATCAATACAACTTTTGGTTATTAATGATTTCAAATTTTCTATTCTTGTATATTCAGTGATACCGCATGACAGACCGTGACCGCTCAGCACGTTCATGTATGATTTTTTAGCGGGGTTTTCCAGCTTCAAGTTGATGTTTATATCTCCCAGGAATACCAGATCAGTATTTGAGAGTTTATCTAACATTTTATCCAGTTCAGTGCAAAAGTGTTGCTTGTTACAATCTGGAGGCCTATACACGGCACACAGAGTTACTAAATAATTGTTCCTAGTGGTTATTGTACCGAGAAGGCATTCATAGTTTAAGGTAGTGATATTTTTTTTTATAAATTTGTGTTTGTTTTTTATGTACACAATAATGCCGCCACCTTTACGATTCTTTCGCAACTCAGTGTACGGTGTATAGTCTTTCAAGTTATAAAGGGAAAGAATTTGTTCAGAAATGTTAACCTCTGTAACAACAATGACATCTATTGAGGACTCGGATGTACTACTGACTAAATGTTCCAATTTTGAGAAGTTTTTAATTAAGGATCGAATATTTACTTGTACAAATGTTAGGTTATGAACATTACTTGGCAAACGTTTTTTATAATCAACATAACTTATACAATCGGTTAGTTCAGTAATATTTTGAAATTCTAAAGAATCCATCATTATGTTAGATCTAGCTAGATGGGTACCTTCTTCTTAATTCGACGATGACAAGAGCGATTGAATGTCCGTTTTTGATCTAAGCTTGCATACTTTTGCATTTTCGTTCTTTCTCACCAACACTTTTCCTTCTCTGATCCATATGAACTTAAATACGCCTCTGAGATCTTGTTTAGCTTGCCACAATAGATTTTTATGATAGGGAGTTAACGCCTCTCTTATAAAGATTTTTTCGGTAGCTAGGTTTTCTGGTAGATTAGGCAGGAGATCTTTTGCTGTGATGTGTGCATTGCGTGCTGACGAGATGAGCTTCTGGCGGGACGTCTCCTGCCGCATACGAACTAGGACCGGCCCGGGCCCAGTACGACGAGACGAGAGCCGTTTTACCGACATAACTTCTTCTTTCGATGTTTCTAGTTTTACCATTACAGTTTCTACTAGTTTAGGGAGATCCAAGTTATTCGAATCCGGAATACCTGAAATTTCGACGGTATCACCTAGCAGTTGTTGCTCCAATTCGGCGTTGCGTTGTTCCAAAGATTCTATTTTGAGTATACAGAATTTGTTTTGATTGTCTAGGTGGGTAAGTTTCTTCTCCATATCCTTTATTTTACCGGTTAATGCTTCCACGGATTCCGTGAAGTCGTCCACCTTATCACTGCAGTATTGCACCGAGGTGGCTACCGACCGCATCTCTTGGGTAACGATGGTGTTCACCTCTTTTCGCATATCTTGCAATAACTTTTTTAGATTGATAGGTGATCCAGGGGTATTGATGTCATCATCGTCTTCCTCTTCATCGTCTGGTGTCTCGCAAGATTTCATGCGTGAACAATTGAGGCTGCATTCATTGCATGTCCACTCGAGGTTTTCGGCAGCTTTAAGAGCAGCTAGTTGTTTGACAGTTAGTCCAGAACATGCCGTCGTTGGATGTACCACTTTTTGACACCGAACACATTCCAAAATAGGGCCTTTTTTGTTAATTACTTTGTTACAATTATTGCATTTTGCCATTATGAGGGTAGTTAAAACAACTTATCGAATCGGTCTATACTCTGAGACGATCAAGCGAGAACTGATATTATTTCAAAATAATATAACACGGCCATTCTGACCAGTACTTCGCTCTCGAAGTACCATCTCTTTAAATTGTTGTAAGTTGTATTTACAATTATTATAATTATTACACTAAACATTGATACTGTCTTACTTATACCATCAAGGGACAACTATCAATGGTCTGAAACTTTCTGTAGTTCCACTAAATCTAGTACTGAAGGGACAGTTATCAGTTATAGTATAACAATATGGTAATTTGCTTTAACGACAATAGTATCTAGTCCCAGCACCTGCAGCGCATGGTGCGGACTAGAATAAAGCAAAAAACTTTCTGCAGTTCCAACTAACTATAACTTATTGTATTATATACATAAATTCATTGATACTGTCTTTATCCATCAAGGGACAGCTATCAACGGTCATTTGCTTTAGCGACAATAGTATCTAGTCCCATCACCTGCATCGCATGAAGCGGACTAGAATAAAGCAAGTAACTGTACTGCAGTTCCAACTAAATATAACTTATTGTATTATATACATAAATTCATTGATACTGTCTTTATCCATCAAGGGACAGCTATCAACGGTCATTTGCTTTAGCGACAATAGTATCTAGTCCCATCACCTGCATCGCATGAAGCGGACTAGAATAAAGCAAATAACTGTACTGCAGTTCCAACTAAATATAAGATTCATCATTTTTTTTTTATGTAAACTTAATTTTCATATTATACACCTCATTTATCATGAGTATTCGTTTCTCTCATTTCATTTTCATTGTATATTGTATTATACTCATCATCTTCACACCATTTTCCTGCCCTTATCCCATTACGCTACATTTTTTTTTTTTTTTTTTTTTTTTTTTCGTTTCAGTCTGTCAGATGCCATCTAAAAACCTTTTACGAACAATTTCAAAAATATTTAGTATAACCCCTTATTTCATCATTTTTTTTTTTAACTATTGTTTGTAGACATAAAAGCTGGTAAGCCAATTTACGATTTGCCCTTACATCGGCGATTTACTGAGAGATATCAATCGAAACCTAATCAAAATATACTTGGAATATTTGCATTAAAAACCACTTAACATCAGGTGGGCCGTCTGCTTGTTTGCCTATATAATCACATAAAATTATTTTGAAATCTCAAAAAGAATCTATTACATGGTAGTTTTTCAACAATCACATATGGCCCTTTAATCACCTATGCTGTAGGTTGTATTGGTTAAGCCTGGTAGTATCCGAACGCTCTTTGAACTTATTAGCGACGTCTGTGACTGCCGAGCTAATTTACGATCAGCGTGTACATATATTTTTTGGTTCTAGTGACTCATCTATAACATTAGTTAGCTGAGCTTTTATGGATGGTATGTTTATCTACCTATTAGCAATCGGATGGTAGAAAACCCAGTATATTTCTGAATTTCTGAATGGTTGTGTGTAAATATTATGTAGGTACTTTCCAAAGAACGTTCGGCCATTCTGATAATCAGCCGTTGACGTGGTAACATACCGTTAAACTTGACCATTACTGCGGGGGACTACTGTTGAAAATCGTATGACGTACAATTTGCAATTCTGCTTCCCAACTGTTGTGACGCTGCGCCATCCTAGGTCCAATGCAAGGGAGCTGATGGCACTGCACCAGCTATCAGCACCACTGTCATTCTTGTCTGGATCAAACGGTGGCAGCATCACGTCATCGCCACGATGCCGATCGTAGACTCCTTCTTGGATAGCCTTTAACAGGCCTTCCACGACCGCTGGGTCCGTCAAGAAGCTTCTGTGATGATAATCACGTTGAAGCGGTAGCTAGAACAAAAAAATCTATTAATACTGGCTGAAGGTAGCATCCCACTTCTGATGTGAGAATCAGCATTATATATATGTATATCAGGAAACGAAGTGTGAGCTAATAAAATATAAATTCAAAAGTAATATACATTTATACTCCATTCTTACAACATAGCAAGTGTATGCTATTATTAACAGCTGATTATAAGAAAACTCAAAACTCAGGTATATAAAATTGATAATAGTTTCAATAAAACATTACATAGGTTTACACTGAACAGTATCAATACTATATCCTTTATATTTGAAACTACACACAACATTGACACAACATAATAACTAGGTACTTAGCTTTATCGTTCCGTGGTCCGTCGGTGACTGTTACCAGTACTCAAATACAGCCGGGCAGCAGCTCCGCTCTGTTCGACGGTCGACGGTCAACTGCCTTGTTTGGCCGGGCGCCTCGGCTTTTATTGTGAGTTGTAAACAACAATCGGCTACAACAATCGGCTTTACGAAGTTGTATCCGACTCACTTCGTGAGTCGGACTTTGAGAACGGCTATTTGGTACATACTACCTTCACATATTTACACATAATGATATCTGTTGCTATATACATAGTAATATAACGAAACAACCTATGTAAAAACACAAATAATAACTTATAACTAGCAACAAATTTCAACTATACGTATTTTATCATATAAATAATGACTTTCAGACCATGTTGGATATAAATACACACATATTTATGTTATTATTTCAAAATAATATAACACACTCGTGTTGCTGTGTTCCGGTGGAAGGGAGTGGGCGCCGGCGAAATTGCAGGCGCATGAGACGTAACATCCCCGTCTCTAGGTGATGGACGCAACGCCGTGTGACTTGAGTCATCTCGTACTATGGAGGGGACTTGATTGGTATTGCTGTTGTCTATGGGCGGCGGTTACCACTTAACATCAGGTGGGCCGTCAGCTCGTTCCGTCACATCAAGGACATAAAAAAACTGGACATAATTTTACACCACTTACCTAATTAATTATTCTATGCTTCCAATTATTTTGAGTCATATTCACAAAACGGTTTTCAGTAGGCGGAGCCACGAAAGGCCTCGTTTCACTGTGGATTATACTGAGGTGGGAATATAAAAGAGCCATGTGGTAATTTCGTCGTCGCTGTACTTCCTACGTAAGACTAGAAATTCATTAAATTATTGCACAATAAAAATAATAGAAACGAAAATAAGCCAAAAAGTCCTGCTCATCATTACGTACTCGTAGTTACTATTATTCACTCTTCTGTTACATTCCATGTATCGACAATAAATATTTAAACGCTTTATTAATCGTTTAACATTAAAGTGTCCTTCATAAAAACAAGTGGCTTAAATGAACAAACTTCTCCGTAGGCTTAAACATGTTTACAAGCAGTCATTGTGCTTCAACTAAAACAAAGTTAGTCGGTCAGTTCCACAGAGCACATAATTTCAGCAATGCGCATTTGAACAGGGATTTTTATTTGCTCAACGATGAAATTAATCGTATAATAAAACAAATCTTAAATCTTAACTATCTTAGTCTCTCTTCTCTTCTAATCTAATATTAATTTAGTAGCAATGAGTGGTTATTCAGCCTTGTACAAATACGTTGTTTGTGATTTATTTGGCTGCTCTTTTGGTTAATAATGAACATACTTTTATTTACATTATATCAGTTAAATCAATATCTTTCAATTAATCAAATCAATATCAATATCACTTTCACTGCACAAAAAGCCACGTTTTTAATATCAGTTTCGATAACCAAAATATTAGAACATAGATGATATGAAATATGTGTATTTCTCAAGGCTTACTTATCAAAGGGAGTATACAAATTATGTTAGTACTGTATCTGTTTGGATATAGCACAAGAGGTAAATCAACACAACAGTCTCCATTTTGCGCAGAGGGTTTAGGGCATATTGGAGTGTTTGCGCCTCTATACGGGGTCTACCAAACGTTGACTCTGTGACCAATTCAAACTGAAACTGAAGTTAGTTGATTCTGAGTTAGGGACGAAAGTTTGGAGTACCATATTAATATTACTAGCTGTTGCCCGCGACTTCGTCCGCGTGGTATTCGTTTTTATCACGCACCCCAATTTCACCCCTCGGAAAAGTAGCCTAAGTTACTCCTTGTTACATCAGCTATCTGCCAGTGAAAGTCCCGTCAAAATAGGTCCAGACATTTCAGAGATTAGCCGGAACAAACAGACAGACAAAAATTGTAAAAAAATGTTGTTTTGGTATATGTACCGTGTATGCACTTATTGCGGTTATTTTAATATTACAAACAGACACTCCAATTTTATTTATTTGTATAGACAGCCGTTACCGTTGAAGTCGTCAGCATATTATCTAGCCACACAGTACAGAGATGAAACAGTGGCGACATAATTGGTTTATTCAAACAGGTCTTAGATCCAGTCTTGACGGCGAAGTGTGTAATAATAATAATATTCATTTATTTCAGACAAATCATCAAAATGTCCATAGATTAAAACAAATTAAAACATTGTAACGTGTAGTGTCCGCGAAATAAAAATATATCTATGGATGATTGCGTTTGAAGGACCATTTTTTATTAATTTAGTAGTAGAATCTACAACACTTTGATACGAATACAATTGGATTCTTATAGGTAGGTATCTTATTGTCAATAAAATACTATGTATGATTTTAGAAGAAAGATTTTAAAGTAGCCACTTCTAGCTAACTAAACAAAAATTCTTAAAAAATCTAAGAGAGAAATGAGGAAAGGACGCATTATGAGATGAAAATTATTCTACTATTAATAAAGTCTCAGAAACTAAGTTATTTTAGTTGTGGTATGAGTGAAGCTGTTAAATCGAGAGACGTTATGAGATAAATTATATCAGACATGCGGTCGAATCGAAACCTAATCGCTGTCATTGCTGAGATATCACTGAGTCAAAAAAAAATATTTGAAGAGCAGTAGAACTCTCGCCAAGTTCGTCCGGGGAAGTACTGCCACCATGCCCATTTCTGCCTCGAAGCAGCAATGCATTCGCGTGTGTTCCAGTTTGAAAGGTGTGGTTGCCGGTGAAATTACAGGCACATGAAACATTCCACCTACACGTCTCAGAGTTACGGGCGCATAAGATTAGACTTGGGTCTTGTTGTACCTAGTAGGGGTGGACCCAAGTCACATTGGTTGTTATGGGCCGAGGTTACCACTTAACACCAGGTGGGCCGTCGGCTCGTTCCATAACTCTATCACATAATAAAAAAAAAGTTCGGTTCCTGTTTTCTAGCAATTTTTGGTGAATTTACAACCGTCAACGGGCCTCACTGCTCAGATGGTAACTCTTCTGCGTAGGTTCGATTCCCACCCAGGACAAACGTAATGTTTGTTCTGTCTGGGTGTAAATGAGTATGTACAAAAAAAATATCCGGTCTGATTATTACATGTAAATATAAAAAAATATATAGGTAAGTAAATTACAAAGGTTTTCTATCGGTTATCTGGTGTCCACCAATATTTATTTATTAGTGCGTATAAGGGTTTTCGAGAAATCAAAGACCATTGTTTAATTTTTATTTAATTTTCATCAAATTAAACGAAAAATAATTTACTCCGTACATCTAATAGTTATTATTACAATAAGGATGAACATTTCAACCCAAAACCTTAGTGCAGATATAATATCTACTAATATCACATAACATTATACAATTTAAGTAATATTCTATGGATACTAACTAATGAATGTCTAAAAATAAGAATAACTAAGATTCTTTTTTATAGAATCTGAAAAACATCTAGCCATCTAGTATTAAAGGAATTTTGTTACTTGAGGATATCTATTGAGTACATTTGAGTACAGAACACTAAAATTAGATAAATTTTAAATTTCTATTAATTTATGAGAAATAATAACATTAGAAATTAATAGCCATAGTTAGCTTGTATAAAATTCAATGTTATATATGTATACATTAAACACTAAGGTAAGGAATTAATGCTGCTAATAAGCTATCAAATGTAATTATTCAGCGATGTCTCTGATGTGATGACCAATAGAAAATATTATGTATTGTTTTTATAATTGTAATGTTTTGTGTAAATAAATGAATACAAATAAGAAATATTAATTAAGTGCACGAAACGAGCCTCTTTGAGGTGCACTTAAAATCCTTACATCGCACTGGTTCGAGAGAGTAGTGACTCGAATTTAATTAGTTAAGGGTCGCACAACTCAAATTTTTCGATACAGTCTATTAACCAACCGAGAGGCAAAGCTTTTAAGTGCTGCATATTATACATCGGTTCGTACATATCTTTGAATATAATATAATGGGAACAGTTAAATAATTTCCCACCTTTGGGTGCATGATATGGAACTAGTTTCTCCTGATCCGGTATAGACTCAGGGTTCGGTGCCCTGCGTAAAACCACACCGCCAGCATCGGTGATCAACTTGGTGAGAATAGGTTTCGTTACAACCAACGATTCGGATATCTCATACTTGGTGTTTAAATTGTGTAGATAGAAATGGCAGCCATTGAAAAGGCCAGGCAGCTGCATGTATTTATTGTAGCGTGATTTCTTTGGTCCCTCGTGCATTTGAGGACCGATACCCTTCACTTCGTATTTCTCAAACGGTTCCAACTTGTCTTCCGTTGAGTTTCTGACCCACTGAGATGTCAGCAGCCATATGGATGTCACGATTCCTTGTAAGACATCAACGCTCGAAAGACACGTTCCATCATCTTCCAAGTCTACAATCAAATGGGTGACTTTCTTAGTGAATTTTGCCTCTAAATGCATGTTACTGTAATGTTGGATTAAATTCTTCAATTTTAAGTAAACGGTACGGTATTCAGAGGCACAGTAAATATGCATGTTGTCGTAATCTAACTGGGAATATAATGCAGCAATGCGGCTGATGTTAACACTCTGAGTTTGAATTATATTATCAGCCGCACTCTGTATTACATTCTTCATATCATCATTTGCAAGCTCATAAGGAGTCTCCCCCTTGCAGTTGCGGGCGTTGATATCCGCTCCGTTCTTCACGAGCTCCTCAACAATGTCCTTGTGGTTGTAACGGACGGCTTCATGTAACGGAGTCACGTTCCCCTGTCCCGGCACATCGATCAAAGTGTTATGCTGTAGTAAAAGTCTGACGAGATCAAGCCGTCCGAGTTGTACAACTTCGTGCAACGGTGTCCAGCCAGCGTTGTCTTTAGTGTTGGTATTAGCACCCTGTTGCAAAAGCTCAGTTATACGGTCTACCATGCCGAGTCTGCACGCTACATGGAGCATAGTTTCACCCTTGCTATTCCGCTTTTCAATGGTTTTATTTATCACAGTTACCGAAGACAGTGTAACATTTGCATTGGACTTAGATTTCCTAGTCCTGGATCGGAGATGAATTAACGGTTTTTATTGTAGTATTCTTGTTATCTTCCGACTGATCTACATCATGAGATTGAGTTTTAGCTCGCAATCCGGCCACCATCTCGTCCAATTCCTTCGCGGATTTTATACTTTTCGCGAGTCCATCGTCCGAGAATGTTTTGCACGATTCCAGACTTGCGCCGCAATTCGGGCACGTTTTTAAGCTTTCGAAATGCTCAGAACATATAATATGGAAGCATACGCTCAGTGTTACAGGATCTTTGCACAGTTCGCCGCAGACGCCGCATGTGTAGTCTTGTTTCACGGCGTCCAGCGCTTGTATGAACTTTTTTATGTCGGTTTGAGACATTGCGACGATTATATTGGTTTTTCAAGTGACACTTTCAATAAATTGATGATTCGTTTTGTATATTTTCAGGAATTCAAATTGAAACAGATTATATGTGCGCAGGATTCTATTTATTTGTTGTCTTGTCTGACCTGACCTGACCTAGCAATTAGTTCAGTTCAGTTCAGTTCTTCTTCTTTGGCTTTCGTGTCTTAGCCACACAAACTCTGCCAGTGTCCGAGTTAGATTACTTTCACAAGTTGTTCTGTTGCTGGGTTTATTTAAAATAGAATATGGCCAGTTTATTAATCAGAAGTTCCAGGAATTTTACAACCATAATAATGTATATAATATGTTACCAGATGAATACGTAAAAAAAAATAAAAAGATGTCATCAAGTTAATGAAACAATAGTGACAGTATTAATAGTTGTTTACAGTTTAATTTTGTTAATATATATAAATTTGCTAAGTATGCAGTTGATATTGAAATTAGGTTGAAGGGAGAGGAGACATTTGATTGAGATGGGTCTGGGAATGACCTAGCAATTAGCATTGGCGATTCATGTGTTGCTGTCACATGATAAAAATGTCACTGTCATGAAACATTCAAAGAACAAGCTGTTTACTGCTCAATTAAAAACCTTAGTACATACCTGGATGGCCGAGCTTTGCTCGGTATATTTTTTTTTTGATAAATTGTGTTTTGTAGAAATTATATTTAAGTACGAAGTACATACTGATAAAATGATGAAATATGAATAATATTTTTCGATCTTACCGACAGAAGAAACGCCACCTTTTTGTTATTTTCTTTCAATAAAAAAAATAAGTTTATGTTTAAGTTGATTTTCTGAAAATGAATCCTAGCTAGATCGATTTATCGCCCCCGAAATCCCCTGTATACTAAATTTTATAAAAATCGTTAGAGCTGTTTCCGAGATTCAGATTATATTATATATACATATACAAGAATTGCTCGTTTAAATATATAAGATACAAGGTGTGAAACAATCATCGTACTCAAAATTTTGTATTTCGAAGGTGAAACATATTATATTAAAGGTATGATATTGAAATGATGCATGAAAAAATGTATCTAATGAATAGCCAAAGGTTTAGAATCTCATTTTAAGAAAGAGCCATCTAGCGTTCATTAGTGAGACTGTAAGCCGCGAAATTTCCAGAATTCACGCGTTTTTAGGTATAAAAGGTTTAAGGTTAAGGTTTTTAAGGTTTTTTTAGGGCGTTTTTAAGGTTTTGTTATTTCTTGCAACATATCCTTTAGCCTGCGCCCATACCAACTCAATGGGATTGAGCTCACAGTGGTATGGGGGCAGACGTAAAACAATTATCCCATGCTGCGCTGCCATCTCGTCTACAACATACTTATCGCAATGTTCCTGTTTGTATATTTATATCAGAGCACTTTTATACAATTTTATTGTAAAATAGAAATAATATTCTTTTATAGCTTTAAATGATTAACTACTCGTATTCACACTCATTGTTCATTCATCTGATTGAACGAGAACTGAACGCATCACTATTACTTTAAATATGGCAACATTATTTTACAAAGTGACATTAGCTACTGTCAGTTGGCCTCGTCTATTTTAAAATACGACTATAGAGTTTACGTTCAAGCAGCTATGCTACTCGACAAGAGATGGCGTTGCAGTCGTTAAGTTGATTATGAAAACACGAATAAAACAACATTTTCTGAAAATGAATCTTAGCTAGATCGATTTATCGCCCCCGAAAACCCCTGTATACAAAATTTTATGAAAATCGTTGGAGCCGTTTCTGAGATTCAGATTATATATATATATACAAGAATTGCTCGTTTAAATAAGTAAGATTTTCGAGGCCACGTTTGTTTACAAATAGGCGAATAATGTGGTTACCCATTACCCTTATCGTTGTGGCCTTTTCCTGTATTGTATTACATTTATAGCTTGACAAAACATTATAAATACAAAATGAATTAATCGCCTACGGATTGGTTTTACATCAATATATTAACAGAACGATGATTCGTTACTTAATAAACCAGTTAAGGAATCTTTTTCCACCTCAAACTGAGGAATTCATTAAATCCATTTTCTGCCAATCTAACAAAATCTGTAAATTTTGTGAAATGGATTTATTTTAATTAGTTATTAAATATAATTAATAATTTAAATATTTTGTAATTAGACGTGATTATTTCAGATTTACCATCCCGTGGATGACTTGGCCTGTGATAAGTCATCACACAGCTTGCTTGCTTATGAACTATTTAGATTTTTCTACTTACAGCTACAAGCACCTTTCAAGTCGTAGACTAGCGATAAATCATAGATGCCAGTTTCTAGACTGGCCTCGCAGCTCAGTTGGTTAGTAAGTCTGCCTTCTGAGCTGTAGGTCGTGGGCTCTATTCCCACCCAGGACAAACATTTGTGTGACGAATATAGATGGTTTGAACGTTTTGAATATAGTTTCCATAGTATCAAGGAACTCTTGTTAGGAATGCTTACAACCGATTATGTGTAAAATTTATAATAATCCTACACAAGAAAAAAACTGAAATATCGTGGAGCACACACGAAGTTAATTTACTGTCCCATTGTCGTACATTTCGTTTTTTAAATAATCAGCCACCTTTTTTGTATGTATGTATCAATCTAGAAAACTGGAACTTTTTTTCATTTAAGTCGAAGATGAAAGCCCTCATTCCTTTATCTGAGTTGTAAATTGTTGTCTATGTGACTTTTTTCATAAAAGAAGCTCCGTTGTAAATATATTCAGAACACAAGCAATGAAATAATTCCTCACCCGCGAACGTGACATAGGAATTAAATTCCTACTGGTAATATTTCTGTACAAGAACAATATTGGTCTCGTAGGAGCAAGAATGCGTGAATGATCAAATGTAAATTTTTCCGCCCTCTCCTTTTTCCTTTGCAAATGAATGAGGAGTTACTCCATGTTACTGTCCATTAAATAGAATAATATACATAATACATACATAGAGTAGAATGCTCTATGGTATTATGTACCGTTTGCGGTTCGGAAGGCGTTCTATATGTGCAGATATTATGTTTACATTATGTAGGTACTTCTTTCAATACTTGTCTGTGCTTATCTGTTCTTCCCCATGGAGGGTCGGATAGGGTTTGAACAGCGTCAAACTTATCGATAAGTACGCGTGACCTTGTTTTGAATACTATTGACATTTCCAAAACATTTCTTTAAGAATTCTATGGCAATAAAGTTTTTGACTTTGACACATACAAATGACTTTTATCCGATGATTAGCTTCGTTCAGGGAGACGTAATGAAAAGAATTTAAATCGGATCGAATTTATCTCTTTCTGGCAAGTCGGATAACTAATTCAAGGAAAGAGATAAATAAACGACTGGTCTGGTTTAAATTTGAACTTGTAATCAGGTCTCAGGTCTACCGGATTCTCCCGGTGTAGGTAACACATAACGGATACGTAAGCTAGTACGGCGATTCTTAGATAGGTACTCCACATCTATACAAATAAATAAAATTGGAATGTCTGTTTGTAATATTAAAATACAGACAAAGATAAAAATTTAAAAAAAAAAAATTATTTTGGTATAAGGACCGTGTATACATCCATATGCACTTAGTAAAAAGCGGTTATTATAATATTACAAACAGACACCCCAATTTTATTTATTTATATAATTTTCTGAACTTTAAAAAGTATAATTAATCATAACACCGCAATCAGCTATAAACGGACACCAAAAGTTTCATAAAAATGACACTCACTTTGCAACTCCATTTGGCTAATGGCTGTCATACTGGGTCAAGGTTATTGACCTAACGTTAGAAGCCATTTTTCATTAAACTGCATGAGCCATGATCTAGGAATTGGAGAATCTAATCACCCGACGTGTGCAGCGCTCGAACTAATGTTAATTTAGGTTGAATTGGATCGTTTCTTACCTATCTCGGTTACCTTCTTGGTGGCTTTTTACGTAACGAGGTAAACTATCTATATATAAATAGGAAAAGATATAAAGTAAAGTAACATTTTCAAAGTCAAAGTATATTTATTAGTGAATCACATGTACAGAGAAGTTGGTATCCATTTTTTCTACCTAGTACCTAAGGGTGTGTAATAAATAATTGATTGAGAACAAATTATAAAGAAAACAAAGATTTTTTTCTGTTTGTGAATGATTACGTCAAATTTTCAATAATGATTGTATCAGAATTTGGACCATTTGGGCCAGCACTAGTAAATGCAAAAGTTATAAGATAATTATTATAGTGTTATGTTTTTTGGATATTTGTCACTTCTTCTCATCAAAACAACTATTCCCTATTTCGCTGAAACTGATGATTGAAAAAATGAGCACTTTTGATTTAGGTACTACCCGAGCAAAGCCGCGGGCAGAAGATAGTAGATGTATAACTTTCACTCGGCTCTGCAGAAGTTTTAATTAATTTGTAGGAATTAATTAATCTACACCTTAAGCGAAATTCTTTGATCTTAGATAAATGTGGGAAAGACCGCCCAATGTGTCTTGCTCCAGAAACTTGCAAGAGACTCATTACGGTGTTAATTAATTTGGGAACGACGCTTGTACAGTTAAAACCCAGATTTTTTTTGTACAAATACAATGTGAAATTACAGGCAAATTACTCCAGCAGTCTCAGAGTAACGGACGCATACGATGCGACTTGGGTCTTGTCTTACCCAAGTAGGGGAAACCGAATTCGTATTGCTTGTTATGACACTTAGCGCCAGGTACGCTATCAGTTCGTTCCGTAACTTTATCACATAAAAGAAAACATAGGTATAATTCATTCTTCAACTTTAGTAAAGTAGTCTGAACGAGACAGAACCAATCTCAACAAAAATTGTTGACAGAAACGGTTGTACAAGTAACGGCGGACAGGTGACTCGATAACGACTCCGTTCAAATAACCTGACCACTGAGACGTGACTGTTAGCCAGATTCCTCTTCAGCTCAATAACTTCTGAATATACACTAAATCGAATAGTAACCTATGCACACAACTTTGTCGTCTACGGTATAACTTAGTTTGGAAGCAGGCATGGCGCACAATTAGAAGCGTTGTTCTACGAAGGTAAAAGCTTATATCGAGTTTTATAAATTGTGTTACTGAAGTTTGGTACAATGATTTCACATTGATACTAAGAGAGGGTTATTGAGGACGACCTCAGTAAGAGCAAGCTGAATGGTATTGGTTGTAGTTCAGTCAATCTATCATAAATTAAATAGTTTGACTGAGGAAAGTGCCCCAAGGGTGAAAGTTGTTTTGTTTGTTGAAAAATGACGTGACTGAGCTACCTTCGCGATGGGCATGTGCAACTGTTAGCAGTTTTATGAAAAACTCAAAAAAGGTAAAAAAAAAATGAAACGCGTTTTTCTCGATTTGTATGCATTTTACAAGAAAATTTATTGAACAAAAAATGTAGAAGGCGTTGCGATCTACAATTTATGTCATTGGCGCAATGCTGTACAATAAGAAATGCGCACTGTAGGTGGCGCCAAAGTCTCAAAAAAAGTGTTTATCCACTTTTTTGTCTAGAAAATATCATTTTATCGCAAAAATGTTAATGGAAAAGTTGTTCCTTAGATTAAAATGAACAACATTTATTTAAAAAAAAAAATCATATAAGAAATGGCAAAGACCTACCTAATACTGGCCTCATAGGTCAATTGGTAGTAACCCTGCCTTCTGCGCTGTAGGTCGTGGGTTCAATTCCCCTCCAAGGACAAACATTTGTGTGACGAAAATAGTTTTCTGTGTCTGGGTGTTTAATATGTATTACATGTATGTATTTACAAAAAAAGTGTATAAGTATTACGAGTATATCAGTTGTCTGGTTTCCATGGCACAAGCTATGCTTAGCTTACTTTGTGGCCAGATGGCGCTGTGCGAAATGTCCACCAATATTAATATTATTATTATTATAGATAAATTATAAAATAAATTGCTAATTTAATATACTAAATAATACCTATACAGGTACAGACATGTCCTGTATAGTATTATTTAGTACTAGCTGTGCCCCGCTGTGTTACCCGCCGTGAATAAGTCATCAAACGGGAACAATGCATTTTTCCGGAAGCAAAGTAGCCTGTGTGCTAATCCATGATATAAGCTATCCTGGTACCAAATTTCATACAAATCCGTTTGGCGTGAAGGAGTAAATCGCATCATAGTAAAAAGCTGTTATTTTGATATAAAAAAACAGACACTTCAATTTTATTAATTTGTATACGTAAACAAAAGAATTTATAAAAAACTTGTGGCAGATATAATAAACAAGAAAAAAAATACCTTAGAGCATAAGGTTACAATAAACTACAAAAATGTAATTAATATCCGCTAAGTAGATACTGCAATTTTGATAACCATCTCAAGAGTCCGAGAGACATAATAATTTGCAGTACAGTATTGTGAGCTCCAGCGCAAAGTGCAAATTAAAGAGTTAGCCTTTATTAGGACCAAATAGGTATAGCTTTAGAAAGTTGCCTTGAATAAAATAGCAGCACGTTTCCATTTGTCGAATGAGACCGTTTTCGACGTAGTTTACAATTCAAGTATATTACGAAACCCATTCAGTACTGCCCCTTTCAGAGCAAATCTAATATTCTACGTGCCTGTTGCCTAAGCATAAGATTAAAATGCACCAAATATTTTTTCTAATTAATACTTATTGCCTGTTTCTAACAAAAAATGGTAAAAACATTGATTTTGAATTCGAGTTTGAAAGTTCGAATTTTCAATATATCTTTTCTTTGTAAAGATACCTGTTTAGAGATTATATATCTTATAGATTCGTATATCTTAGCTGACGTCACGAATCACAAACTTAAAATGTCAGATCTCTAGAAACAACTGTTTAAGCCATTAGATATCAGGTTCTTTTATATTATATTGACTGTAAATGTGTAAACTAGGTAGGTATTATTTATATTAATTAGTGGGCACGAACTTCATAAACGAATGCCAGAGACAAGCGAACGCTAAAGCGTGGGAAGTTTGAGCGAACATAAAGTTATAGGACATAATGCTAGCTGATTGAGGTTATCCGCAATTCCTCAAGCAGAGTTAACGGTTCATCGTAAAAAGTTACGAACATTCTATGAAAAGTAGCCATTAACAATAGCTGTAAAGGTATATTAGGTCGTCCATTGTTTTAAGTCTATAGAAAGTAATTTTCCATTGTGCACTACTTTAAGAGTAATTTGAAAGATTTTTTTGTACTGCGTACATTATTTTACACGATAATAGTAATAATAATAATAATAATTTAATTTCTTTAATTAGACAACATAAGTCCATGGTATTAGTAAAAGCTATATATATAGATAAAGTTATATTCTTTACTCTAGCTACGAAGTGGGTCACTGATGACTTTTGACGATTTTTTTATTTGGTAATTCACATATTGTCCTCTAGCCCCAAACCCAGCATAGCTTGTACTATGGGAACCAGGCAATAGACATACCTATATACTTTTATTTTGTAAATATATACATATAATTGACACCCAGATACAGAACAAACATCTGTTTCTTCACGCAAATCTTTGTCCTGGGAGGGAATCGAACCCACGACCTACAGAAGAAGGCAGAGCTTCCACTAAATGCGCTGTGAGGCCAGTCAAATTCTGAACCCTCATTAGCCAGGCACACATCCAAACAAAGACGTGGCTTCCAATCGCCACTTCATCCATAAAAAAAATATCCCATTGCACTGAAGCCGCGAACGGCAGAAGTAATGATGACCGTCGATAGACACGTCGAAACCACATAATATCTATGCAAGTTATGGCATACATATGTAGTAGTATGAAATCAAATTGATAAGAAATATGGATTACACGAATATGTACGATACAAGCACCCGATGTATTGATTTCGTAAAATTTAGGCGTTTAATTATCGTTTATCAAGTCAATAATAATTATTAATAAAAATATTTTTTATAAAATATTGCAAAATAATATTTGCTAGTTCCTAATCAGTCACGAATAAAATCTCTCAACCAATATGACGTAACGTACATGGATCAGTGTTACGTTTAGATAATCCTACCTTTCAATGCCACATCGCCAGGATAATAGCTGGCGAAACCACGCAGATCCCTCTGATATTCCCTCGTTAGCAAAGAGTGCGGTATGAGAGAGTATTGCAACCGAGATACGGCACCTGAGATGTTTATCCCTCTATAGAGGTGACGAGATCTTTGGCCGGATTACTGAATTAGGTGGGTTGGACACGGTAGATTCTGAGTAGAGAAATCACAGGATCATATTCACACCTGGAATATGGGTGATATGATTTCATGAAATGGCTTTGAAATTTCTGTTAGGTATAAGAACTCAAATATTTAATGTTAATAATCTATATTTTAAAGAGGTCATTTTAGTTATTTTTGTATTTATAGTTCTATTCTATTCGAGTCACTGGTTCGAGAGAACCAGTGACTCGAGTGGTGAAAGGATTTTAAGTGCGCCTACAAGAGGCTCCTTTCGTGCACTTGACACATGTCTTCTAATTTTTTATTCTAAGTCATGTCGGTTTCGTCACGATGTTTTTCGTCACCGTTTTGAGAAGGTGGTATTGCGCACATTAATCTTTCAAGCGAAAAACTCATAAGTGCACGTCTGGATTTGAAACTGCGACCTCCGGATTGAAACTCGGGGTCAGTAGACCACCACACTCTCATTATAGTTAAACACAAGGCACAACTTTCGTAGCGAACAAAACACTCCACAATTTAACATCGTAACATTTTTCTGAATCTGGCAACCAAATGGTTGTACATTCTACCAAATATAAATCGTAAAAAGTTATAAGGTAAAGGTAATATAAATCGAAATCGTATACTCGTAAAAAAAACCCTACGTTCGTGGTGCCAATTCGTTCCATGGTAAAATTTTTAGTATTTTTAATATACCTATTGCCTAAAATACAAAGTTATAACATGATAGCGGTTTTTGTAGGGTAGTAATTCTACTTGACACTATATATTATTATTATTTTTTGAATAATTAAGTTTCATCAAAATAAATAATTTAGGAAAAACACTTTTAATGACTATATAAAAAAACTATTTTGTATGAGTATATAATGTAAAATAAAAAGTTCACTCTTAAAGAATGAATTAGTATTATGATGAATTTAATTTCTATTTAATAAATAATAGTTAATACTTTTAATTTTTAATTTTGTCGGATAATTTTGGTCCAGTTGTAAACCCATTCGAGGTTGAACTTCATCAAGGGATAAACGGTAATATATATAAAGCATGTTTGTGCCAAGATTAATTTAGAGTGGTATTTCGAATGTTGTCCGTTTTTATCTATACATTTATACAAATAAATATTGGAGTGTCTGTTTGTAATATTACAATAACCGCTTTTTACGAAGTGCATATGGATGTATACACGGTATATGTACCAAAACATTTTTTTTTACAATTTTTGTCTGTCTGTCTGTTTGTTCCGGCTAATCTCTGAAATGGCTGGACCGATTTTGACGGGACTTTCACTGGCAGATAGCTGATGTACAAAGGAATAACTTAGGCTACTCTTCCGAGGGGTAAAATAGGGGTGCGACCGAATTCCACGCGGGCGAAATCGCGGGCACCAGCTAGTTAATTATAAGAAAAACGTGTTATCCAGAAAGCTTTAGAACCATTTATTATTGCATAATGTAGAACATTCATTTGCGAAAATTTATGATTTTGTTAAAGTACTAGCTTTGCCCCCGGCTTCCGCGGTGAACTCAGTTTGTAACTTTAATAATAGTTACGTGGTTTAGTATTTTTTATAAAGTTTGACTGACCTTAATAAAAGTAACCTACGTTATTCCTTATAACATCAGCTATTTGCCAGTGAGAGTCCCATCAAAATTGGTCCATTCCTTTTGGAGATGAGCCGGTACAGAGACAGACAACAATTTGATTTTATTTTTGTTTAAGAACATATTTCACACGGATTTAGTGAAAAGCTGTTATTTAGGCATTACAAACAGACACTCCAATGTTATTTATTTGTATAGATTTATTTTTGCAGTATTTTACATATAACAAGCTTATTTCTCTTTACCACCACTCAAGATAGAGTGCCCTTGTACATTTTCAGAGATCAGCCGTCTAATCCAAGCTTTCTCCAGAAAAATCAGTTTGCCTTTATTGAAAAGCAACCTGATTTTCCTGGAGATAGTATGGATAGCACTTCTCCAATTTGTCACTAGAGATATTGATCTTGAGTGACAAATTGGGGAAGTTGCAGAGTCCGCGGGTGACGATAAGCCTATATTGGAAGTATATTGTAGCAAGTAGATTGTAGCCTTGCAGTTCGTGATTGGTTTTCCTTGATACAGTTTTTAATCATTAATGCCCGAAATTCTTAGATACTGAAGCTTTTCTTTGTTAATTTTAAAGAAACGAATGGTTCCAACTGATGTTTCAAAATAGCTGGATTTTGAAAAATTGCGTGAATGTGGAAACAATAATCATTTACTCTGCTTAGCATCACAGTAACATATTAATTAATTAATAATATACATAATAGGATTAAGTAATTTCTTTTTATTTATATAACTGTAGGTTAATGTAAGCTTTCCTTTGTTACAATATCTATTTTTCATTTTTCAATTCACCAGTTTGTGAGCGGCATTAAATATTATTGAATCAATTTTTTAATTTTCTCTACTAGAGAAGGATTTAGGTCAAAGAGGAGGAAGGAAGGAGGAAGTATTTTAGTCAAATGTTATCTTATTATTTATAATTTTATTTGCTAACATGTTTTTTTAATGAGTAATGAAGAAATAAGCTAGTTTTGTTCCATTAACTAGTACCGAGTATCGGTTAGATATCCACATAGTATTAATACGACAGCTAGCCTAGCTCAGGGCAACACACCTTTTGTTTCGAACATTGTCAGACATCATTTCATTTTACATACGAGTAACAAGGGAGTAATAAAGCATAATAGATGACTCTTGTTAATAAATCTTCTTGGTATCATTCTTACATTCTTGATAAGATTTTCAGAAAATATTCGGCTAATCACGATTTGTATTATTCGTAATTATGCGTATTTATCACCTACATAGCAATTATGCCAAGTTCGTCCGGGAAGTGCTGCCACCATACCCATTTCTGTCACCATGCAGTGACACATTCGTGTTGCTGAGTACTGGTTTGAAAGGATGGTTACCGGTGAAACTACATGCACATGAGACATTCCACCTTCACGTTTCAGAGTTACGCATACGATGCGACTTTGGTCTTGTCGTACCTATTTAGCTGAGGTCCAATTCGTATTGCTTGTTATTACTTGGTTAACACCAGGTGGTTCGCCCCTTCCGTAACTTTCTTAAAAACTACATTCAGGTAATCAAAAATGTCACAAAACGGTAATATTATTAATATGAGTACCTCATAGAGAGTTGTTATATTCGTTATATATCTTTAGTTAAATAACGAGGTTAATAAGTAAGAGTTGCGGTTCTATATAATGTATCGTCTTTAGAACCATAAACGTTGTGTTTGAAACGTAAATGCTACAACAAAGCAATCTAAAATATGCTATATTTATTTACCATTTAACCGCGTGAATAAATACTGTGCATTTGCGGTACAGACGACGCATTTTGCCAACGCTATTTCAACGAATGAGTTCGCAATTCTGTTGTATTCGTCCATTAATGATCTGTTTTAGCTAGCTGTTATTTAGAATCTACGTCTCATATCGTGTGAAGTAATCTGAATAGTTAAATTTTGAATACTTACGGACGTTTCCAGGTTTTTTTTTAATGAATACTACGGCTTTTTTTACTTTTGGCTTTTGAGAAAGAAAATGAAATTATATAGTAAAACAAAACTTCCTAAACTTGTGATTGAAAAACCTACTTGCAGAGAGAACATTAGAGATTGGTACGAAAATTACAGTTAATGTGAAGTATACATAAATACTTTCAGACATCCCACTCGCTATTCACGTAAAGTATTTTGTTATTTGAATGATTATTTTAATGCTACCGAAATCCATTTTCATTACCAACGTACACCTGCCTTCTTACATTCGAATAACAAATGCCCAAAGTCTTTACCTTAACAGCCATAAATAATGGAAACAAAACTGTCTTATCCCATATTTCAGATGAAACTCCTGGTAGGCTAGATTATGGAGGTAGAAGCCTAGAGTTGTTTCCAGTTTCTCTTGCTTATAATATTAGGTAAAGCCTTTTAGTGAGGACGAGCAATCACCTGAATTTACCACTGTAAGTTTGGCTTTGTAAATAATGGTGTGATTTTTTTCTTTGAATATTTTTTATAACTTAAGGATTTCAACAAGCTTCTGCCAACGCGCTTTGCCCGGGTGACCTGTGTAAAGCATGTTTAACAGTACGCACCTTTATAGGTTTCAATATAATTGCATATAACCCTAGAAACTATAATATGCTTCTGGCACCAATATCTCGTTTTCCGCTTCAATTTTGAACTTTAATTTGGATCTATTGGACTCTCCAATTCAAAAGTTTCCCATTTGACTTCTGACTGTGTCCTTTTAAACAATATTATGTTCAGTTGTTCAATTGTTAAGTGTTTTGTTTATTTCTGATGAATCTTCACAAAAAGTAGAGCTTGCTTATAATTCCACAAAAAATCGATTTTAAATTTACTTTCTCAGAGTGCGCCTACCCTACACCCACATCCCCAAAATTTCAAGTTACTGGGCTTTCAGTTAATCAGGACATCCCCTTTTTTAATATACCTATATGTTGATAATTACTTTGCTTACGCTTCGTTGTGTGTATAGATATTCCAAACGCAGATTGTAGGTAATAAAGCTTCTGAGTTCTCAGTAATCGTAAGATGAATCATTATTAATATAGCATGTATTCGTCTTAGCATAACGTGTTCGCTGAAACGGCGAAAATTAAATGTGAATTATTAAGATCTAAAATGGTAATAGAACCACGTAAAATCTAATCTTTTTTAAATTAGGGAACTAACAAATAACCAATAAACAATATATTATTTACACAAATTTACCATTTCCGCAATAAAATATTGTTCTCCCAAAAAAAAATGCGCTTCATTTGGCTTTTTTATCATGTGGTTTATCATGTGTTCATTTTATCATTTTATCATTCTATTATGATTTGTAAAAAAATAAAAATATTTGTTTACATTAAATAATCGTACATGAAAATAAAGCGCATATCTTATTTCTCCAATGGTTACTTTACAACAAGCAATATGTTTCGACGGAATTACTTAAAACTGACAAAAAGAATATACAATACATGATTGTAATAAATAAGACAGTTACAAAACATATTTTTCTTACAACATCTTTCACAAATATGTACTGGCCAAATATTTTCAATATGGCGTAGCATTGTTAAGATATTTTCACTCAAACGACATACATACTCGGACTTACAGCGTTACAAAACAATAAGAACTATCACTGGTCACGAGAACATAGACCGAAGAATATTCACAACATTATCCGCAGTGGACTGAATGTTATTATTCACACTTTTAGTTTCATGAAAAGTTATCGGCGGAGCGGCGTCGGAATAAAGTAATTTGCTGGGATAGTTCGTAATTTCATTAGGAATGTTGTTTTCTTTAATTTCGCGGCTTCCAGGTACCAATTTTTCATGTAAAGCTCTTCTAATTTTTCTTTTAACTCTGTTTCTTCCTTGGAATGGAGACGCGGTGGCTGCAAATAAATCAAATCCAGGCTTATTTTCACTGAAGTATTGGATACTTTTTGTTCCACTTTTGAAACTGTCAAACGCAGCGGTTTGGAAAAAAAGGAATTTTCTTCCTAAATGATTCGGGAAGTAATTAATCTTGTCAGTAAATCTGCCTTCATCAATTTTCAGGTGTGACGAATGATATTTCGCTGGCATTATTTTTCTAACTTTCTTCTTATAAGTCTTCATGTTATTGCTTCGTTTTCTGCGCACCGGAAGTCCCTTAATATCGTCATCATAGTATTCAAATCCGGATTTCATTCCATCTTCTTTTTGTGCCTTTTGATGCTCACCTAATCTGAAAATTATAAAATAGGCGTTGTTATGAAAATTATGTTGAGGTTCTGACTAAAGCTATTGGTAATAATTTTCCATCAAAACTTTAACAACGTGTTTTGAAAAAAATCGACAAATCCACGTATCTCCTACGCTAGCTTTCATATTCAGAGATAGTTGCACTAGCGAATTCTGATGGACGGCAGAAACCGACAGAAAAAATCTTTACTAAATATTCAATCATATCCTTATTTCATAGACGACCTTTTCTTGAGTATTTAAATAGAAAAGTGTAAACAGTAGGCACGTAGACAAAGATTGTATCTAGTTATATTTGTCAAATGGCATAATTATCTTCTTAATTTTACTTCCATGGTTTAAGACGTGCAATGGATACAAACTCGTAGATGTTAATCTATATTTCCATGAGGGGTAGGCTGTGCTTTTAACACTGAACCACTAGTACATTAACTTATAACTTATCAACGAACATCAGCGATTGATAATTTGATTTATGTGGCTCTTTCCAGCGAATTCTAAACGACCTATACAGACCATTAGAAAAATTGCGGAAGCATAATTATCATTATGTTTAAATTTTAACCGTCTGTCCTGTTAATGATTTTGACCAAAATTTTAACCAGTGAACACAGCCTACGTGCCTTACTATTTAACCAACTTCAAAAGAGGAGGAGTTTCTCTCAGTTCAGTTGTAATGTTTTGTTATATTTATTACCTCAGATATCCATCATTAAATAAGCGACTAAGAAAATTCACTTTATTTGAAATTATATATGTTCAGATTGGTCCCATAGGAATTTTACCAAAATCGGTTCATTAATTCGATCTTTATATTAAAAGAACTGGATAAAATATGTTATCCAATTACGAGATATTGAAGAATTATTCTCGTTCATTGGCGATGAAGTAGTTTTTTCGTTTTGCTGTGCAAAGTAATTATTACGATAAGGTTAATAAAGATATAAATATAAAAAATTTGTACATATATACACATAATATATATAATAACACCCAGACTCAGATAAAACATCTGTGTTCGTCACACAAATGCTCGTCTTGGGTGGGAATCGAACCCACGACCTATAGCGCAGAAGACAGGGTTACTTCCAACTGAGCTATGAGGTTAGTCAAATTCATTTTACTGAGTATTTTTACATTAACCAACTTCTCAAGTATTAACTGCAATACAATTTTTTAACTAGAGCGGAGGGTAGTTGTCTTTTTTTATGCTTAATTGTAGGCGAATTCATAGTTAATGAATGTATACGATAAGATTTACCATCTTATCATCTTATTTGTATTATATAAGTTAAGCTGTTTTGTAAAAAGATCAAATAAACTTTATTATTATTATCAACTCACCGCGGGGACTCATATTTATCCAGTATCAATTTCTCCTTAAACTCGTCCATCTCTCGATCAATCGACTTCTTCGGGGACACCTCCACCAGCTTCGTCGTAGCGGACTCTTCCGGCGTGTGTGTAGGCACCAGCCCTCGGGGCCTCGTCGGTCTTACAGGACCAGGGTTATAAATTATCGGTGAAGGATACGTCCGAGGCATGTTGTAGTCCATCGATTTGCGTTCCGGAAGTTTCGGGCCCATCCATTTGCTCTGTTCGTTGATAGAGCTGTCCGGTACTGCGAAGCGAGCTGGGTTTATGCCGGGCAGAGCGAACCTGTCCATCGGACCTGGTTGGCCCACTCCCGCCCCTTGCCAGGGGGCATTACCCATCATCCGTCTAGCTTGGTCGGGCGGAGCGGGAAAGTGAGCCACGTATCGCTCGTCTTGGCCGTAAGTTGTCTGAAAGGAATAAAATAGTTGAACACTCAATTTGTTTAAAAAGGAGTTTGAAAAAAAAACTTCTTATGATCACATTATGATCTATCAACAAAAAGTTATGATATTACCTTTTCTTTTCGCAGGCGTCAGTATTGCTTCCAGGATACAAATGCGAAACAAAATTCCCCAACCCCTTTTTTTTGCACAATTCGCACAGCGCCATCTAGCCCCAAACTAAGCATAGCTTGTACTATGGGAACCAGACAACTGATAGAATACATATGAACTTTTCTTGTGAATACATACACATATTAACACCCAGACACAGAAAAAAAAAACTATGTTCGTCACACAAATGTTTGTCATGGGTGGGAATTGAACCCACGACTTACAGCACAGAAGGCAAAGTTACTACCAACTGAGCTGTGAGGCTAGTCCTTGTTTACAAACATCCCACTCACTTGTTTCATTCCATTGATGGTACTGCCACGCGCAGCCTCCGACTTTCTCATACTGATGAGGCTCTGGACTTCCTTCAGCTGATCGAGTGAACCTTGTGGATATTTCTGAAATATCTGGAAAAATTATCATTTTTTTTAATGTAATACAGTTACTGAACGAGCTGACGGCCCACCTGGTGTTAAGTGGTAACCTCTGTCCATAACAACCGATGCGATTTGGGTCCTCCCCTACTAGGTACGACAAGATACAAGTCGCATCGTATGCGCCCGTAACTCTGAGACGTGTAGGTGGAATGTCTCATGTGCCTGTAATATCACCGGCAACCACGACATGCAATTGATTTGGGTTTTAAATAATGAATATGGCTTTTATCTAGCCTAAAAGTGGTCCGTTCGTTCCAGCCTTTATCAAGACTCCGACTAGAACACTGGTCTATTATATATTATTAATAATATATAATATTATATTGTAAAAAAAACATTTGTGTGACGAACATATACGTCTGTTCTGGGTGTTACGTACGTATTACGTATTATGTGTATGTATTTACAAATAAAATTAAGTATTATATCAGTTGTCTGGTCCCCATGATACAAGCTATGCTTAGCTTACTTTCGGACGACATGGCGCTGTATGAAATGTCCACCAATATTTAATATTATTATTATGTATGTATTAAAAACAATTTAAAATTTAAAACAAGGTATTTAACTATTCTATTAGTTATGTGATTCCCATTATAAAAGCTATGCATGGCTTGGGGCTAGATCGCTGTGTAAAATGACTACCAATATATTAATTAGTTATTATTAAATAATAATAACTGCAGGGCCCTGAGCGAATAAATGTATGGAATAAAACCACTAATCTATTTAAGTTGGCACATAATAATAAAAGTTCTATTAAACTAAGAGCGGTTGTGTCCCATTTTTATGCGAGTTCTTACGGGGTTGGCCTGAGACACAAAGCTTTGCAGTAACAGATAATCTCTCATAAACAAGGATAAAACACTTGGACCGACTATCGTAGCAGCTTTTGTGCTCATTTTTCAACTGATTTTTGAGCTTCAACAGTAAAATTGGAGTGTGAGGGATTTCTACTGGTACTTCGTTTTTTTTTCATTGGTTTTGTAGCTGCTAAGGAAGCAACGATTGTCTGTACGATTAGGTCTCATTGTATCACCTTTCTATTTCTTATCTTAAAGGTGAATCATTTGATCACAGTATTTATAATTTACGTCTGAAAGATTCAGGTTATAAAAGGTTTATTTTAACACAGTAACATGAATATAAATCCGTCTAGTTCCCATAAATAGTTAAGTTACACGCGAAACCACTGTCTGAAACCTCTTAAGAAAAATAATTAATAATAATATTTCTAATCACTGCAAATAAAAAACTAAAAATGCAAAAAAAGATGGCTGCGTCGCCACATTTTCTGAATTGTTGCCTATTTAAAAGTAAAAAAAAAAGTTGTGACACCTAGCTACGCACGGGCAGCTAAGATCTTTGACCTGGTTACGGTTTAAAAATGTATGTCAAACCACGCTACGCACGAATTCTTGAGCGGTTACGTCATATAAACAATGCCCTGTATTCGTTCAAAGCATGCGTAGCAATAGCAACTAGCCTTTTAACACAGTCTCATATGTATCGACAGCGCAACAGCTCAATGAAGATGCCAAGTTGGAATCAGGAGGTCGCTGCTCTAAATAAACGTGTTAATATACGTTTTAATAATTATATATATAGATATATTATTAAGGCATTATTTTTGAAATAAATTATTTATATTGTATTATAGATGACTCGACCAGCTTCTTTTATTTTAATAAGCTAGATCTATAGTATGATATATAGATAGATAGATAGATGACACTTTATTGCTCACCAAATCAAAATAGCAACAATCAGTAACAATATACAAAAGAGTTAGACAATAGGCGGTCTTATCGCTATAAAGCGATCACTAACAGACAACCTTTGGATGGACAAGAAATACTGGACTTTATATGGGGCTTTGTGGTTCATCTAAATATAAAACCCTCCTTGTTAAAGAAGCTCATCTTAAACGCTGGCTTCTTCATTTTACGATGTATAACAAATACACATACCTCCTGCATTTTGACGTCACTCGTGACGGGCGGTGTGGTGGTGAGTGGGTGGATAGGTTTCGCAGTCAGCTTCATCAGCGAACCTTCAAACTTGTTGTGGTCGTCTGATTCCATGATGGAGTCGTCCAGCCGCCTTCCAGACCGCAGGGGCGTATTCTCCTCATCAGGGGCTCCCGTCATTACTAAACAAACACTATGCATAATTTACTTAAATAGGGGATTTAAGTCGTATAATCTGTTGTTTAAGATTACTTTCATCTACACGAGTAGAAACTCGTTTCTATAGAATAGAAATAAACTATTTCGCCTATAATGAAAAATTCAACGTTGATTTTCCGAAATCTGTGCTTAAATTATTAATTGTTTTCTTTATTAATAACCAAATTCTGCAAGTGGTTTTTGGCTTCTGTAATTAGACGCAAAGCGGCAAATAACTGTCCATATTTTATGAATGGAACAAAATCTTTCGTAGCTAACTTCACAGTGGTCATGTTCCGCCCCGTACATCTACGACGAACAAAGAAAGAAGTTGAACAGTTACATACAATCTCCTTCGTCCTTGACGAGTCCCTTGATGGGCTTGTGACCGCCACTTCTTCTCCAATCCATGTCATCTGCGATGTCGTCATCGAACACACCTCGCTTCAGGTACACGGAAACGTTCGTTTCTGTAAACAAGAAAGAAGAGATGATGAAGTATGGATATCACAGGCCGCTGCGAACTGTACTACCATATTGATATGTATTATACTCTCGGGCTGTGCTCGGGATTGTATTCTCTAGCCGTGGATGACTTGGCCTGTGAATAGTCTTCACCAGCTTCTTTGCTTCTGTACTAATTAGATTTTTCTACTTGCAGCTACAAGCACGTTCCTTTTAAGTCGTAGACTTTGGTGATAAATCATGGATGCCAAGTTTCTAGACTGGCCTCGCAGCTCAGTTGGTTAGTAAGTCTGCCTTCTGAGCTGTAGGTCGTGGACTCGATTCCCACCCAGGACAAACATTTGTGTGACGAATATAGATGTTTGTTCTGTGTCCGGGTGTTAATATGTATTATATGTATGTATTTACTAATAAAAAGTAAAGGCAAATACATACATATTATACATATTAACACCCAGCAGACTATACTACTACAGATTAACTACCAACACAGCCATGAGGCCAGTCAAAGAATAGAATAAAATATATCCTTAATGCACACCTTAATAAACAATCACACAAGTTACCTTTAAGATCGATGTATTCAGCGAGTGAGTAGTTGTACCCCAGAGCTACTCCTGACATGGAGGAGGTGAGCAGAACGCAGCAAATGGCTGAACTGATGCAGCATGACATAGCGAACACCCACGCCCTGTCAAATGAACAAAAAATATTTTACTTACATCAATGTCAACACTTTATTTCCATTTTATTTTGCATAGAAGCGGCTTAGAAAAGACAATAAGTAGAATTAAAAATCGCAAAGACACGCCATCATGCTTTTCGCAAACTGGCACTGGTTTCAGTGGCAAATGTTTGAAACACAATGGTAGATATAATAATTTATAAACGATTTTTGTATTTGTCGATAAAAAATCTCTAGTAATTTAGTAATTCAGCGCGCATGGGTAATCAATCATTTATTATCTTCGGATATTGTTCGGATAAGGGATGAGGTTCCAATCCCGACCATGCAGAGATTTAGTGATGATTTTGTAATATAAAATAATCCTTTATAACTATTAATATAAACATTAAATTTTCATCTCTCCAAAACACTGATTGTAAGAGCGAAATAGTTAGTAGAACTAAGAAATAGAATAGTAGAACAGACCTCGAGTTGAATAAATTGGAATAAAATCCAGAGATGAACCAAATACATTTGGCTAGGAAAAAATATGAATTCTCATACAACGGTAAAGGACAATAACAGTTACTCGCGTCCGAAGGTTATTACTGTATGAATCTCTACGCGTGTTCTCCGGGTGGTGCAAAAGGAGCAACACAAAAGTAGCAGTAGAATTTGCGCTAGTTCCACGGGGAAGTACTGCCACCACGTCTGGTAATCTACCGCTAAGCAGTGGATGCCGGTGAAATTGCAGGCGCATGAGATGTAACGTCCCCGTCCGGTGATGGACGCAATGCAATGCGACTTGAGTCATCTCGTAATTTTGTGGAGAGGACTTGAGTCGTATTGCTTTTGTCTATGTTCGGCGGTAACCACTTAACTCCAGGTGGGCCGTCAGCTCGTTCCGCCACTTCATATATAAAATCACACATCATTTATTAAAAAAACATGTCCAATTCGAAGCCAAGATGAATGGTAGAAACTTCAGGGGCTGTTTAATCAATTGAAGCCTACAAGAGTAGTAATTACAGTAGTATGGTTAAAAATTCAATAATCATTTTCTTACAATAAAATCTAAATTTACTATGAAATATTTAATTTAAAAAGTAGCTAATCTAGGAAACTTTCGACTCCTAAAGCAATTTGGGTAACATTACAGCGTTATATTAAAATACTTTGTGCCAACTTTAAGATGTGTTCATCCACCCACATACAGTTTTCTGAACGAAAATTTCGCAACTAAAATAAGAATTGAAGAAAACTCGTTATGATGGAATACGCAACAGTTTAGTTAAACCATATAATTAGAAACAACAGAAGCGAAGCTCCCGATCCTAAATAAATACCTCAAATGCCGTCTTTCGTTACAACCGCTTTGCAAGTATGAGCCGAGTGTAATCGAACAAAGATTTTTTTGTTTTTTTTTTAGAATATTTGCCTGATATAAATAAATTAATAGAAATGTTACAAATTCAAACTCAAAGCATCAGAATTGAGTTTGAAATTATAACATTTTAAATAACTAGAATAAATAATATATTGAGATATAAAAGATTAATACATTTATCTCGCTGCGATGATGGGAGCTAGAAAAGCAACAATAATGCGGATGAATTGCGGGCAAACGATAAAAATCACTAATTAGTACACTGCGCAACCCACCCGTTTGTATCAACTTACGCGTGTTATAAAGCTATACTAAGTAAGTATTTATAAGCAACACATACGCTTCTACAGTTTTATTTTGAGGTTAGAACACGAAGCACCTGTTGTTTGTCCTTTCCACTTTGCATTAGAAGTTTAATTTTAGCAGCAAAAATATTTCTGTTCGAATTTAGAATTACCTTCATTATATTTTTTAAATTAAATAATAACTAATGTCACAGCAGGTCAGTTACTGAAAAATCTTTCTTATCAGAAAATTCTTTTTAAATATTATATATTTGTTTGATTTTGATGCCAAAAGAATCAGCGTCATCAACACAAAACTCCCTAGCAAACAGCTGCGAGCAAGTCAACAAAAAAAAGGACGAAAGTAGTCGCTATGAATTGCACTTACGGTCCTTTAAGCACAGTTCCTGAAAGGTGTTACTATTACAATAGAGGTTACACATACATTGTATAACCCGGGCGCCAGACACAGACAAATATTTGAACAAAGACTTTGACAAACACACATGTGAACACATGTTTGATGTACCTGCCACACATCTCGCAAGGTGATGGAATAGCAAATAAACATTGCGCAAATGTGGCAGGCTACACAAAGTGTGAAGTTTGAACGCTTTGATGTGCGCTCGAAAAACCGACATCGAATGGCAAACTGCAAACATTTAATCAAACATTGAAACAAATCTCAAATACCCGCGGCAGACAAGTGTTCAAATGTTGCTGCTGTGTCTGGCATGGGGTTAGAGTAGCATTAGTTAGTACCTTTGTACAAGATCTATCATCCATCCACAGCAGGTGAAAATACAGCACATTATGGACTATTGTCTCAGTCTCCTACAAAATCCTTTGCTTCCATTCCAACCTCAATGAACAATAATTTCGCGTCTCAAAAATGTCACAGAAATTTTCCTGCACAGTCGGTTACGTCGACTCCCACCGCAATTTGTCACGCATATTAAGCCTTAAGAGAATTTATAATTTGGGAAATAATTTCATGATATCACGAAGATTTCGTCTCATTATTCGCGTTTGTTGACTTGACATCTGACATCTAAATGTTGTCCCAAAGAGTATGTAAATCACTACGTTTAATCAGAACGTTTAATGTCGTGTGAATAATTTACATGAAGGTTGAGGTTTAAATTTTTATGACATGGAGTAGAACCTGCGTCCATAGTTCGTCCAGGAAATTACTGGTGAACAAAAGTGCACTAATTCTGCACGAGTTCTGTTTTCAAAAGTGTGCCGTTGAAATAGCAGGTACAAGAGAAATTTTATGTGATTAATGCGATGCAACTTGAGTTGACTTGACTCAAGTAATAGGTACTATTACAAAAATAAATTAATAATCAAATTAAAAAATATCAATAAATCAATATTTTTTTATGTAACTAATAATATTATAATAATTACATTAAAAAAAAGAAAATACCGCGTAAAAGCTGGTTACATAAATTCGTTCCGTCACTAACACAACTAAGGAAATCGGCTCTAGATTCTAATATTTCTGACTACAAAACCATTAAATTATGATACAGTTACGAGCTGCACCTAGATATATCGAATAGTCTAACAGGCACTGAATTCAAATGATTAAACCGCGCCCGAGGGCCGATGCTACGTTTGCAATTCCCCCGTTGATTGGCGCTACCGGCAGACGAATAATTTTGCCGTGTAGTCTAGAACGGCAGGTAAGTAGGTATTCGTAGCTGAAATTTGCAGTTGAAATTAATCAGAAGTTAGTCCTTAGCATGGTATATTTGTAAGAACTTCTGCGAGGGTAGTTTTCAATTAAGAGTTTCAAATTCGTGTTGAGATTATATGGATCGATCTCAGTCGCCTGTGTTGTTATTAAGTCCAGTAACCCCGAAGGAAGACTTTTATTAAAAATGCTGTTTACTTGAATCTCTCTGCTGATGTTCGTGAATTATTTCTATTACGCTTCGTGTTACTATTCATCTCGAACCATGGAAAAGAACTATAGTGCGCCTGAAAGTCCTGCACAACGGTTTACAAAATTCTCGTTTATATACGAATTAAAATTTTTGGAATAAAAATTAAGTTCTTCCTGTTTTTGACTTCCGACTAATGACTTCCGCATCAAAATGTCAAAATCAAAATCAAAATACCTCAAAGGGTACTACTGAGCCACAGCCTCTTACGAAACATCTTGTTTGCTTTCCTATGTCCACTTTAACAAACAATTTCCCATTGGAAGAGACCTAGTTTGTATTCAGTTGAATATTTCAAACGTATTTTCGTTCGCTCTTATTTCTAGTCACGTTCGCCACAATGAACATTTCGTGAGCAAGTGATGGGACGAACATATGCCACGCCGTATGCTAAACAAAGCTCTATCCATAACAATAGCAATATAACTTAGAAGTCGTTGAATTGCTCCTAGAGACATAACTTGTATCTTATTGCCCGTTACTTCACTGGCTTCCAATTAATTTGACTGGCCTCACAGCTCAGTTGGTAGTAACACTGCCTTTTGAACTGTAGGTCGTGGGTTCGACAAAGTTATATACCCTATTTCACCCCCTGCTTTCAAATTTTATTTTCCACATAAAGTAGCCTACGTCCTTCTCCAAGGTAAAACCTATCTCTTCACCAAAATTCATCAAAAATGGTTCAGTGGTTTAGTGGTGAAAAAGTAACAGACAAACAGTTTTATTACGAGTTACTTTCGCATTTTAATATTTGTATGAATTTTACGTGTCCACGTCCTAGCTACTACGGCTAGTCTAGAATACACGAAAATTGTGAAAATCACCGACACCTTGGATAGCTAATCATTTTCGATCGACCAAACGAAAGAGATAACTTTTGTTCCCGAGTGTACCTAAATTATGCCGAACAAAAGATGGCCGGGATCATGGAGTGCTATTGAACCCTCCTAATGGCTTCGATTCTGTGAGATGGCGGTAAGTAGCGCTCATGAAGTGATGCGTCCTTACCTGACAATAGCTAAGTTAGGTGCTTGTTAAGGACTGGTACCTACGACCTTGAAGTTCTAACTTCCGAACACTGGCGCGGGGCGGGCGGAGGTGAAATGAACCAAGCGTCTGATAAAAACGAAATTTAGCTCGTAAATAAAATGTATTTACAAATCGATAGAAAAATCGCAAAATATATGCAGTTCTCGTTTGCTTGTTTCAGTTTTATAAGTTACGGTTTAGTTCATAAACTGATTTGGAAACTCCCCTTCTGGGTATCCCTTAAGTGTCTGACAAACTGCTATAGTTTTGCAAACTGGTTTGCAAATCACAAACTGAATTCTGTTTGTATATCATTGAAAAACACAATGGTACAGGTCAGGATTTGAGTCTGCCACCTCCGGATTGAAACTCGGGATCACAACGCAGTGTATAAATGTGTGAGCGTCTGTTTGTTTTTTATTCAGATGGCATAAAATCAACATGATATTTTAATTTCGTCTAAATACAAATTGTGATGCGAATTATTAACAAGATTTTACTGTTAGAAAAATACTATATTTACCTACCCCCTGAATACATTTTCCTACGGATCAATTCACATTGAATCAGTTTCTGGAGAGCAGGGAAGACGGGAAAAGCACTTTACACGCGGTAAGTACCTATCGTTGGCGATGTGAACTCGTTCAAGGAGGTCGTGTGAGCTAGCCCCCAGGGGGTGAGCCTCCTCGGTTATGCTACCGCCACTTGTTGATACGTGCAGGGTTGCCACACTAGCAAAACTCACGTGCAGGGCTGCAACATTAGAAAAGTTCAGAGGTCGCTTTTGGTAGAATTTATGAAAGACAAAGTACTTTTTTTGACGTTTAGATTAGTGCCTTTCCCTAATTGTACAGTCAGGGCTAAGTTAAGGGCGTGTAAATGGAGATTCGTATAATTGTCATTTTTTTTTTCGTTTCATAAAATTCATTTGAAAAATCCTGCTTCATCCATTACGCATGCAATTATGAAGAAATTGTGAAGATTTTTGCTTTCCTTCTTTTCTAAGTGGCCAGAGGAAAATTTCTGGCTTTTTCTGTCTTTCAGGGCTGCATTTGACCGTAATCCCACCTGTCGGGCGACAAGATAAAATTGTTTCAGTCATTTCAGTGTCAATTCCATTAATTTACTACTGAAAGTACAAGTAACTGGATTGATCAACAATAACATATCAACCCTCTCGGTTTGACTAAGTAACATGATGTTAAGAGTGATGCAATCGACGCTTGCCTATTGAGCGACATCTACCTGACACCTTACAAAATGTTTATTCAATAAACGTGGCACAATTCGTGTCATCGTGAGTGACAGCCCTATGCAAGGCACCGGAAACTACACCCATTGCCATATCCGGCCCGCGATAAAACAGAAATAGCTTACGTTCCTTTAATAATTAAAAGAGAAATATTTATCCGTGTTTGCGTGAGCGGAATTGCGCTCGAATAGTTCTTCTTTGATTTCTAAGAATGAATCAAACCAATTAATTCTCTATGAAATAAAATCCCACTAGGACTTGTTGGTAATTTCGCTAGTGTTAAAATTTTCCTGGCTGTCTGATATTAAGGAATGAATTACTGGGAAAACGTGTTAGCCGAGTTATTCTTGAGAAAACAATGGCACTGACGAGAGGAGGCAGTGGAAAAGGCCCACTGAAGCTCTGCGTACACCTCCGGGGATAAAGGTGTGAATCTATGAATGTATGTATAAAATAAAATCTCGGACACAGGACTCAGAAGATAAGACACCGTGACGTAATTCCTCTGCCATGGTTAGAAAATGAAAATATCATACCTACACAGACAGTTGATACGATAATAACTATTTTGTCTCACCCGTACAGGCGGCTAACAGCTAAAATGGTTTGCTTGTTAGGAGGAGGAAAGATCTTGTTAATTAAAAAAAAAAATTGATATAACACATGTCGACGAATTATATTATATTATATAGTAAGCTACTGCATATACAGATCGGTAAAGATTAAAGTAATATACATTTTATTGATAAAACATAACATTAACAAAATACAATTAAACCGAATGAGCTATTTAAAGATATATTCATTATTATAAAATCGCACACAAAAAAGCAGTCAAATTTTACAACTAAGTGGTAGTAACTAACTAAGTAGCTGGAACAAACAGACAGACAAAAATTTAAAAAAATGTTGTTTTGGTATATGTACTCTGTATACATCCATATGCACTTAGTAAAAAGCGGTTATTTTAATATTACAAACAGACACTCCAATTTTATTTTATTTGTACAGATGATTGATTTTTAAAACTTAATATTATATTGTAGCTCATATAGGATCTAAATATCGTACATCGTAGCACACATACTCGTAGTAACTATAGTGTAAATTTTCATTGCTCGCCGTGTCAGGGCTATGTGATTATGCATTTATAAAGCGTGCAATAAAACTTTACCTTTTCACGCAATCGTGTACAACGGCATATGTGCGGCCGTCCGTGGGCCTTGGTTAATATTACATATCGACCTTTTGAACCGCGTTTCTGTTCGGCAAGCGTGGAGAACAGCAATTGTTGAGAACGAAAATTTTACCTTTACAAAGCAAAAAGAGCAGTAGAACTCACGCCAAGTTAGTCCGGAGAGGTACTGCCACCATGCCAATTTCTGCCGCCAAGCAGCGGCGCATTCGCGTTACTGTGCTCCGGTTTGAAAGGTGTGGTTGCCGGTGAAATTACAGACACATGAGACATTCCAACTAGGAATCTCACAATCTCTCTCACCTAGGACTTAGAGGAGGATCCAAGTTGCATCGCTTGTTATGGGCAGAGGTTACCACTTAACACTAGGTGGGCCTTGGGCTCGATCCGTAACTGTATCGCATAAAAAACTTTGTGTTTACCAGTTTTGTTATTGTGAAACTAGTATAAGGTCGTGGTTACATACAAAATCAGATTACATTCGTACTTTACTATGCAATCTCAATGAATATTGAGGTCTTAATTGGTTAGTACTAAACAACAGATTGCACGACGAACGATGCTGGGCACTTCTAATCAACAGAAATTCAATCGCAAAAGCTATTTGTTTCGCCTTGTATCACGAAAAACGGTTTATCTAAGCTTATTACGAAGTAAAATGACGAATTTGAATGGCTTACCCCTTAATATTTTTGATTAGAGTTAAAATCCAGACATTATAGGAGTGACATACCAATGTTAATATTTAATTTTGTTTTCATGACAAAAATAACGATTATATTTTGATAATAAACAAAAGTGCTTTGATAATTTTGTAACAAACGTTTTTTATCTATTACTAGCTGTTGCCCGCGACGTCGTCCGCGTGGAATTCGGTTTTATCACGCACCCCTATTTTACCCCTCGGAAAAGTAGCCTAAGTTATTCCTTGTTACATCAGCTATCTGCCAGTGAAAGTCCCGTCTAAATTTGTACAGCTATTTCAGAGATTAGCCGGAACAAACAGACAAACAGACAAAAATTGTAAAAAAAAAATTGTTTTGGTATATGAACCGTGTATACATCCATGTGCACTTAGTAAAAAGCGGTTATTTTAATATTACAAACAGACACTCCAATTTTATTTATTTGTATAGATTAAAATGAAATTAAGCATAATAACATCGCTCAACCGATGTTATTATGCTTAATCGTCGTAAAAGTCGTAAATCGTGCTAGTTAAGAAAATACTATAACTAATCAATTTAAAAGGGTGAAAAACCTTGTCTCACTGCCATCACTGTTACTCTCCAAGCTTGCCTTGATTAAGTGCTAACAGCCTTACCTTAGTATGTATTTACGTTGTTTTGGTAATGTACTGTTAGTCAGGGAGAACTGTGGTGAAATGAATATTTAAGGCTATTTTCAGTCTTACGCGTCAATATAGGATGTATAAAAATGTGTAGGCAATTATTATTCACATTTTGGAATAACTTTATAGTTGCAAAAACGGCCTAAATACCGTTCTTAATTCTTTCACGATTGACGTGCATTGATAATACTGTTATGTGATTTAAATATGCTTTTAAATTTACTCTTTAGTACCACTATTTTCGAACAAATGCAACAAAGTCCATAATTTAAAAAACTTAATAATCAAATAATTAATTTTAAATTATTTTAATTGATTGAATGGAAGTAGCAGTTTAAGCATCATCGTCTGTCCATAATAACAGTTATGTAGATGAAAATCTCCCTCTAGGTAGTTAGATACGGAAGGGAAAGCCAAAGCCCCATCTTATAACGCCCGTCACTGTTAGAACTGAAATAAACCTCGTCCGTTTGGTTCTGTTAGTGTTGGATGAATTGTAAAAAAAGAAAATTGAATTTTTGTCGTGAAAAACAACAAGAGGAAGCGGAGTGAACGCCAAGTTTTGACGTGACAACGTCTTATAATTCGATAGAGCCGGCTGCACGCACGAAAAAACATGACTCATGCGGCGTTACCTCGCTCTGAGGCGTTCCATGTAAGGCTTGTGCAAGTGCAAGCGAGAGCGCGGAACGAGCGACAAAGAAGCACAATCGGCCTTTGCGTTCGGCAGCGTTCGACATCCGTCTCTCTCCTACTTGAGTGAGCGATGTGTCTGCGTGGACAGCTGCTAATACTTACATTTACATGTTTTGATCGAGTATCAAGTGCAGTGTAAAACTATTAAATTGTAAAAAAAAAATTGACATAATTGTATTTATGCGTACAAATAAATCTAACTTGATCAATTTCATTGTGATTTCCAATTACCTCCTTCTCTATATACATACAAATCTATTAAACAAATGAAATTAAAATTTTCTTTTGAAAAATGCTACCATTCCATCAGTATTTTCTTAAGACGTTGTCACGTTCAACTATCGTCAGTAAACCGACTTTACAGACAACCATTTTTTTTTTTAATATTTAAAACGCACCAGTGTCAGGGTAATAATGAGTTGAAACAAAAAAACTATTTAAGGCATCCGTGTCCTTAAAACGCACCAATGTGGATATGAAATAAATTTAAATTTGCATTTTTTATAAGTATCTTACTTTAACTTTTATATGCACTTAGTAAAAAGCTGTTATTTTTGCATTACAAACCTACATTTCAATTTTATTTATTTTATAGATTACCGAACACAATATTAAAGCCAACTTAGATAAAAATAGTTTTTCAACATAGTTAAGAATCACCACTAGAAAGACAATACCCTGTTGTAGTCCAATGTTTTGTTCTCCCAATAAATATTTTGATTTTTTGCCTTCGTTATCTTAAGAAAAAAAACTCTTGTCTAAATTATCCTTTCAACCAAACATCACAAATATCTGGAATCCTTATAGAACCTACATAATTATGAATGTGTGTACCTGTGTATGTTCTTACATACAACAGTACATCATATCTCCATCTAAACAATAAGTGGGTAACGTTGTTTGTGTTCCAGAATTCCTCACCCCCTTGGAACTCTCCAGACCTCGTCCTTACTAACCGAAAGAAAGTGAACAACGTTTTTTCTGACGAGCGTTGGGGCGCATATGTTCATACTTCACGTGCCTCCAGAACTAATCTCCCAGCGAAGTTCTTTCTTCTAGTAGAAGATAATAATTAATGAAGACTAGCGAAATGTGTCGGCTTCGTTTGAGCACGTCTTATACAAATGGTTAACTTAACAGGTCGCTGCTTTGTCTATACAAATAAATAAATTTGGAGTGTCTGTTTGTAATATTAAAACAACCACTTTTTACTAAGTGCATATGGATGTATACACGATACATATACCAAAACAACATTGAAACCAAAAAAAACTCTGAAATGGCTGGACCGATTTTGACGGGACTTTCACTGGCAGATAGCTAATATAACAAGGAGTAACTTGGCTACTTTTCTGAGGGGTAAAATAGGGGTGCGTGATAAAACCGAATTCCACGCGACCCAAGTCGCGGGCAACAGCTAGATAATATTACACATAGTAATGAATTCTGGGTGTTAATATATATTATATGTATGTATTTACAAAAGAAAAGTATATAAGTATTATATCAGTTGTCTGGTTCCCATGATACAAGCTATGCTTAGCTTACTTTGGGGCTAGATGGCGCTGTGTGAAATGTCCACCATTATTATTATTATTATTATTATTGATTCATTTGATTTAAAACCATGTATTGTTCCAGCCTGCGACAGCGTCATCAGTGCTGCTCGTGCACCTGGGCGCAGTCGGAGCCCTAGCGAGCGGCGCGGCGCTGTGTGGCGGCGGCGGCGCGTGTGCTTGCGGAGCGCTGCTACATGCACTGCACCCGCTGCAGTTGTGGACGGTGTGTGGTCTGCACGCTGACAGGGCCGCAGCCATTGCAGCACCATTGCACTATGCAGCCATTGTATCAGCTAAGAAAGTGAGACAAATCAAAATCTATATAAACTGCATCATAATTACTTTGATAGGCTTCACATCTCAATCGCTAGTTATTATTTATTTATTCAGACAATATTTTCGGTCCATACGTGTTACAAACATTAAAATTTAATTAAATCACAATTAACGACACAAACTATATAATACCCTACAGACAACTATAAACAACCCTATTATATCAATTAGGATTACATTTGATACCTAAGTGGCATAATAGATCTGTCTATTGAAAGGATTCATGAAAGCTGACATCCATTACCTTTGCAGGTTACTATCAGATCTACCAGCCTGATAGTAACTATGACTTCTGCGCTGTAGGCCGTGGTTCAATTACCACCCAGGATAAACATTTGTGTGACGAAGATAGATGTTTGTTTTGTGTCTGGATGGTTAATATACCTCTACAATATGTAGGTATACAAAAGTTTATGAGTATTCTGTCAGTGGTCTGGTACCCATAGTACAAGCTATGCTTTATTTGGAGCTATATTGAAGCTGGTGAAATTCCAATACCAATATTTATTTATTTTAGAGAATCCAAAAATCTCTTTTAAACTTATATAACCCGAATAAGGAACTTTTCATCTATTTTGCTCATTTACCCACAACTAATCCTATCATTTATGTTCAGGTTATGATCTGCGTCGCAAGCGGGTGGGTGGCAACAGCGGCTCTTCTTGCTCCCATGGCGGCAGCGCAGCCGCCCCTATCTTACAACTACGGATTTGGAGGCTGTGCTCCAGACTGCGGGGCCGGACCGGCCGCTCTCGCCTTCTGCATTATCTACGCAGTGCTCACCCTTCTACTCCCGTCGTTACTGGTCCTAATCTGCAGCCTGAAGATACTCCGTATCGCCAGATATCACAGACATCGAATAGCAGCAGCAATATACGAAGTGACGTTATCCGCTCAAGTGACGGTGACTCATCAACGAAACCCTTTCACTCCGCCGCCCCCTCCGCGACGTCGGGCCTTATCGGCAGTTCTACAGCCGCTGGGCTCCTTAGCGATATTGTATTTTCCATACTACTGCGTCTTAATTTGGCCAGCAGTTGCAGTCCCACCGCAACCACTGGCAGCAATATCCGCCGCTCTGTTGGCGGCAGCCCCGCCCGTCAACGGAATTATGTATGGGGTGAGAAGTAGGGCGCTCAGAGACTCACTGCGGAACTACAGGCGGAAAAGAATGACCAAAAGTGAAGTGACACAGGAGATCCAAGCTCGGACGCCGAGCGCCTGTGGGTCGCGTCGACCTTCGTTATCGGCGGGGTCAGGGAACATACGGCCACCGACGACCAGGAGACTTTCCGACGCCGCCGCGATGGGTATGAGGGGGTCTGAACGACCTGCACCTAGAGCGGCATCGTGCAATATGTTGCAGGACGCACAAGAAGAGGAGCCTTCTCGCCTACGAATGTCTGCCATTCCGATTATTCGAGCTCCGCCCCATGTAGTGCTGGGTCGTGCTCTGGGACTGGAGGAGAGTCTGAGCGCAAGAGACAGACGCCGACGACAATCTCCTCGAATCACAGTGACGCGGGCGATGTCCGACGAGAGCGACTCGCCGACTCGCCGCCCGCTCTGCCGTCAGCAGTCGCGTTCCAGCGGAGCTCTCCTAGTCGGGCTCTCTTACTCCCCCGTGATATCGGAGTCGATGCAAGTGGACCACGGAGCCGACGAGCAACTCCTCCTCTCTTGGCCTCAACGCAGGCCCCACGAGAAACAAGACGCTTTATAAAACGGGTATTAGCTTAGTAGTCTCGCTGAATGGTGTCCGTATGACGACAATAATGAGTGTGCGGCTACCGGTCGAGTTAGCTTCGGTGTTTTGAGAGTTGTTATTTTTTTGAATGCTTTGTATTGTACCCGTTACTATTCGAACTTCGTTTACTGCTGTGACCAAATATTTACAACATACGTAGGCGTACGATTTCTCCTACAGGGTTCCTCCATATCGTTAGCTTTACCAACTTAAGTATTACTTTAGTAATTGTATCGTAAATATAATTTTCGATATTATTCCATAGGGTAGTGTGAGAGTTTAATGAAACGTGTTATTTGGTTATTACGATGAAAATCTAAATAGTGTTAAATTGTGAACGTGTGCTTGAGAAAATTACTCTGTACAAATTAAATGTTCTTAATTTTCTAGAAAATATTTTGGTTTTTTTCCGTTTCTTTATCATATTTTAAGCCGTCCACAACTCTGGTGAGCAAAGAATCGGTATATATAAGTCAGTGTATAAGCCTAAATATCTACAACCCATAAAATATATGTTTGGACTATTTTTCTATATTTTATACTCTTGTAACTTATAGGTCTCCCAGAAACTATGGGAGACCTCTACCCATCAATTTAATAACTTTACACAAATATATAGATTGGACATAGACCTATATACTGGAACCGCAGACCATTCGTAGAAAATTACATATTGGCCCGCGTACATTTTGACTTTAATCAAAATTTAGGTGCGAGTGTATGAGTTCATTATTTAGATAATGATGAAAATATTTTTAACAATTAGCTTATTACCATTAGCATTTTTGTTGGCTAGTCATATCATACTTTTTTATTCCACCCAAATCTTTTTAATGTTAGTTTTAAATCTTTAATTAGTATTAAAGTTGCGACAGAAAATTACTTTTTGATTGACTTATATGAAAGTGTAATTAAAATTAGTTAAAAAAATATAAGGTGACATTAGTATGTATATTTTTCAGCCGTGTAATTAATAATGCCCACTCCTATATAGTGTTAGTATTGGTAACTGAAATGCGTGGAGTTCCTTGTATTTACAAATTCAAATATCCCATCGGAAAATAGAGCTATTTATTGGTATTGATTTCGTTACATGATTTGTAATCATTTAGTTATAAGATAAAAACAAGAAAAAATGCTGTTGACACTAATTCCATTAATTGTAAGTAATATCGTTTCATTACTAACATTATTTTAGGTAATTTATTGTTTTAGGTAATATATTTTTAAGTAATTTATAGCAAATTAAAAATATAATGATTTTGAATCGGATACATGTGCAAGTATGATTGATGGCTTTTCGCGGCCATCATTATAATTTTGGCGATAAATGGCGCTGTTGTATGGAAGTATTGATAAGATATCAAAGAAAGTGAAATATCAGTGTTATAGCAGATTTGGTCAACATACTTATAATGGTATTGTGAAAATATACAATCTTGGTAGGAAAAAGTTTGTAAACCTATCTAAAGAGCCTAGGGTAAAAAAGAAAAAATAGAACACCGTGAAATTACCTCAAAAATCTAAAATGAAACGCCCTCAAACAAAACGCAAAGTATACTCGTTAAATAAGCTACTTACAATTGTTTCGTTTAGTAATAGAGTATGTTCAAATGTATTATTTGCGATGTTTTAATGAACTGTGAGTAGAATAATAGTTTAATAAAATAAATTATTTAAATGTCGTTGTTCTATGATAAATGTTTAAAAGAGTAATTACGAATTGTTATTCTAGTCAAAGAGCTGTTTTACTATATGTGTTAATTCTAGTTTAAATAAATCTACCAAAGATGTCATTATTGTAAATCTCTTTTATTGTACTTAGACTAAATCGATGACGTTTTGGAAATGGGGCTAGTCAAGAGTACCAAGCGACGACCACGCATAAAGAATGTGATGAGAGTGGATGAAGCAGAGGTATGACAGGATCATAGCAGATAGAAAACCGTGCACTCTGGTTTTGTGTATGAATGTATAAATATTTTTAATGACACTTCTTTGGTGCCCACATTAGTCACATTTTATCTATATCACTAACTCGAATTATCTTTTAAGAGCAGTAAAACTCTCGCCAAGTTCGTCCGGGGAATTACTGCCACCATGCCCATTTCTGCCGCCAAGCAGTAACGCATTCGCGTTACTGTGTTCCGGTTTGAAAGGTGTGGTTTCCGGTGAAATTACAGGTACATGAGACCTTCCACCTACACGTCTCAGGGTTACGGGCGTATACGATGAGACTTGGGTCTTGTCGTACCTACCTACCCCAAGTCGCATCGGTTGTTATGGGCCGAGGTTACCACATAACACCAGGTGGGCCGTCAGCTCATTCCGTACCTAAATAAAAAAAAACTCGAATGGTTATTACACATATATGGTAAAATTACAGGCACATGAGACATTCACGTCTCAGAGTTACGGGCGCATACGATACGACTTGGGTCTTGTCCTAAGTAGGAGAAGACCCAAGTCGTACTGCTTGTTATGGGCAGAGGTTACAACTTGACACAAGTCATCGGCTCTTTCCTTAACAGTATCAGATAAAAAACTACCGCCCTACATCGATTCCCATCCAGGACAAATATTTTGTTACGAATATAGATGTTTGTGCTGTATCTGGGTGTTAATATGTATTTATTTCCAAAAAACAGTATATAAGTATTATATCAGTTGTGCGGTTTCCATGATACAAGCTATGCTTAGCTTGACTGGCCTCGCAGCTCAGTTGGTAAGTAACTCTGCCTTCTGAGGTCGTGGGTTCGATTCCCACCCAGGACAAACATTTGTGAGACGAGCATTGATGTTTGTTCTGTGTCTGGGTGTTAATAAGTATTCATATGTATGTATTTAGAAAAAAAAGTATGTGTATTCTATTAGTCATCTGGTTCCCATAGTACAAGCTATGCCTAGTTTGGGGCTAGATGGCGATGTGTGAAATGGCCACCAATATTAATTAATTTTATGTATAAATACATAACATAGCATAACATACATATACACATAAAATACCATCTAGCCGCAAAGTAAGCTAAACTTACTTTGCGGCTAGATGGTGAGTGCAGGGATATTTGTGTGCACATATTCGGTGATTATTATTACTGCTTCAGACTTCGATCGACAAAGAAGTATTCTCATCGAAGAAGATGTATTACAGGAAGGTTTTTTTCACATTTTTCCTATTTCCTCTATAGAAAAAAAATCGGTAAAAAAACTTTTAAGTTAAACAGTTTTATTTTATGTGCACTGAAAACTACAAAATAAATAAATAGTTACTTACCTATCAACCTACGTTGGTGATCTCGGTCATTAATATCTCTGATGGTAGTGGTTGTCATAACATGAACCATGTCAGCGGCCGAAAGGCAGTTCATGAAAGAACACTAACACCAGGGTTTGCTTGGTAGGTAAACTAAGCAGCCCACACTATAACAAGTAGGTATTTTGACCTTCTAGTTCAGAAATATTTTAGTACTAGGCAGAATAGCTTTTAGGCATATTAGACTAAAATAAAAACGTGGGGCCCCTCTGAAATCATACCTATGGCAGAGCATATCTTATACTTTGGTAGATCATGAGCTCGGCGCGGCGTTCGCTGGTGAAGCCGTAACGGCTGGTTATTGTAGGTCAAAACCTCCAGTTACGATTATAGTAGTTTTTAGATTATAGTTAGTCGATTCAGCGGACCCTGGACTCCGGAGCTATGAGGTTTCGGATGCGACCGGGATAAACCGCTAGGATGATGATGATGACGATTATAATAAGTCGATGCAATCCACATTTAGTATAGTAGAAAGTAATACAGAAATAGTTAATGGGCCCCACGTTTTTATTTTAGTCTAATATGCCTAAAAGCTATTCTGCCTAGTACTAAAATATTTCTGAACTAGAAGGTCAAAATACCTACTTGTTATAGTGTGGGCTGCTTAGTTTACCTACCAAGCAAACCCTGGTGTTAGTGTTCTTTCATGAACTGCCTTTCGGCCGCTGACATGGTTCATGTTATGACAACCACTACCATCAGAGATATTAATGACCGAGATCACCAACGTAGGTTGATAGGTAAGTAACTATTTATTTATTTTGTAGTTTTCAGTGCACATAAAATAAAACTGTTTAACTTAAAAGTTTTTTTACCGATTTTTATTTTCTTGTTTTTAGTATTTAGTGAAATTGTCTACCGAATATTCCTCATTCTATTTAATTCATTCAGTGCATCATTATTACATGGCTGGAAGATCTTGGAAGCATATTAGGTAATCTTTCACTGACCTCAAAGATATCTTGGGCAAACAACACTGCTTGTCCGCGGAAACCGTAGGTGCAGTACCGTATAGCCCAGTAAATTTTACGATTTTAACAAACGGGATGATTCTACACAGCAATCGCTGCTCTGCTTGCGTCAGCGCTTGAATCTCATCTGGTATTGAACCTGGATCCAGATTATTCCAGTACGCCTTTGATGGTGCTATTGTTTTATTACTGGTCACATGTGTTTGGCAGCGCGAACATAAAAGTAATGTTGTTTTTGAAGACAGTTCTGCAGGTAGATATCCTAATGCAGCTGTGTTGTAACGTACAGTATGAATTTGGTTAGGATAACAATGCTTCGTGCAAATGTCACAAACGTGTATACACGATGTGTTAATAGCATTTTCAAACGCTTGTACATGATTTTCAGCTCTGCGTTGCTGTGCACGCTCACGTTGGTTATTTAACCTGTCGTGGCGTTGCTCAGGTTTTTCTGAAGCTTCTAACTCCTTTCGTCTCTCACGCCGTCCTGTTAACCTGGCCTCATGTTGCTCAGGTGTTTCTGAAGCTTCTAACTCCTTTCGTCTCTCACGCCGTCCTGTTAACCTGGCCTCATGTTGCTCAGGTGTTTCTGACGCTAATAGCTCTCTTTGTCTATTACGTTGTAATCTTAGCCTGGACTCATGACGCTCAAGTGTTTCTGACGCTATTAGCTCTCTTCGTCTGTCACGTTGTGATGTTAGCCTAGACTCATGACGCTCAGATGTTTCTGATGCTAACAACTCTCTTTGTCTGTCACGTTGTGATGCTAGCCTGGACTCATGACGCTCGGGTGTTTCTGACGCTATTAGCTCTCTTCGTCTATTACGTTGTAATCTTAGCCTGGACTCATGACGCTCAAGTGTTTCTGACGCTATTAGCTCTCTTCGTCTGTCACGTTGTGATGTTAGCCTAGACTCATGACGCTCAGATGTTTCTGATGCTAACAACTCTCTTTGTCTGTCACGTTGTGATGCTAGCCTGGACTCATGACGCTCGGGTGTTTCTGACGCTATTAGCTCTCTTCGTCTGTCACGTTGTGATGCGAGCCTGCACTCATGACGCTCAGGTGTTTCTGACTCTACCAGCTGCCTTTGTCTCTCACGTTGTGCTATTAACCTGGTATCATGTTGCTCAGGTGTTTCTTTTTTTTCTTCTTTCCGTTCTCTTCGTTTCTGTAGTCGACTATGGGTTTCATTTTCACTTTCCTTTGCACGTTTCGTTCTATACTTTTCTTTTGCCTTTTCGAGCCTTCTTTTTCGTTGTGTAGCAGTTTCGTTTTTATTTTTGTTTGCTTTTTTATTTATTGTTACCATGTTGTTCCCACGATTAAGGGGCATTTTGACGGTCGACCCCCCCCCCCCCCCCCTCCCCAGAGGTCCAGTAAAGGGACAAGGCTTAATATACAACAAGATGCGCCCAATCTTGAGGGGGAAGCGCTTACGACATTACATTTTTATCCACCCTAATGCCATACAGTCCTCGGCACGTTTTAACCTATTACCTTAACTTGGGTGGTATAGCTACCGCTTACTAACGAGGTATCTAATTACGTATTTTTTTTTATCTGCCCCTCTAACGTCACACAATCTTGGACGCAACTGTTCTCGACACGACTAATCATGCCCCCACCTAATACGCCATTTTGTAACAGCGTCCATCTTGAGTTTGAAATTTTGACATAATGACAGTATTCTGCAGTGTAGTCCTATTATTTGATACCCATGTTGTGGTGGTTGTGGAAAAATATGTACCTAGTCCGCCATATTGGAACGGCGTCCATCTTGAATTCTAAATTTTGACATAATCATCGTGTTTTACTAGTGTAGCCCTTTGATTTGATACCCATATTGTGGTGGTTGTGGAAAAATATGTACCTACTCCGCCATATTGGAACGGCGTCCATCTTGAATTCTAAATTTTGACATAATCATCGTGTTTTACTAGTGTAGCCCTTTGATTTGATACCCATATTGTGGTGGTTGTGGAAAAATATGTACCTACTCCGCCATATTGGAACGGCGTCCATCTTGAATTTTACATTTTGACATAATCATCGTGTTTTACTAGTGTAGCCCTTTGATTTGATACCCATTTTGTGGTGGTTGTGGAAAAATATGTACCTACTCCGCCATATTGGAACGGCGTCCATCTTGAATTTTAAATTTTGACATAATCATCGTGTTTTAATAGTGTAGCCCTTTGATTTGATACCCATATTGAGGGGGTTAAGGAAAAATATGTAATCCGCCATTTTGTATCGGCGGCCATCTTAGATTTATAATGTTATTGATTTTATTATATTGTATTGTCATCTAAATTAAATGTGTGTACCAAATTTCAGATCAATCTGACAACGGGAAGGTGCTTAAATTTCAATTTCTAATTTTGACCCAAATAAATTCCGTACGGGTCGAGCTAAATAAAACCGTTTAAAAACAAGCGAATGCCAATCCCCCAATCAACATACATTTGTGTACAGCTATTTCCGTTGTTTGTATTGACCGTACTCTGCCTTTTTAGGTCACCAACCTACATTGGCTCGCAAGCAAAGCGACATTGGCACCTTTTGTGTCGTTTAACGAATACATTTTGTTGCTGATCGCGGATTATTTATTTATAGTCTTGGTTTTAGAAGTTTTAAAAAGTACCTAATAATAATAATATTTCGCATATAATGAAATTATCAACTAATTATCAAGAAAACTGTGTTCAACTAAAATTTTGAGTTTCATAGTTAGTTGAATTTTATTACCAACTGAGCTGTGAGGCTAGTCAACAGCAACCTAAACTTTTAACTAAAGTAATGGCAGCAGGTGGCACTAGAAAGTGGCAAATATATACAAATAAATAAAATTGGAGTATCTGTTTGTAATATTAAAATAACCATTTTTTACTAAGTGCATATGGATGTATACACGGCACATATACCAAAACATTTTTTTTTTTCAATTTATCTGTCTGTCTATTTGTTTGTTCCGGCTAATCTCTGAAATGGCTAGACCGATTTTGACGGGACTTTCACTGGCAGATAGCTGATGTAACAAGGAGTAAGTTAGGCTACTTTTCCGAGGAGTAAAATAGGGGTGCGTGATTAAACCGAATTCCACGCGGACGAAGTCGCGGGCAACAGTTAGTAATAAAATAAAAAGAAAGAAATAGTAAACCAGTAACCACACAAAGAACAAGAGCATACGAGAGCCGGGACCAAACATTGTTCTCGCCACACAATTTAAACTTTTACTATAAAAATGTCATAGTGGTCTTACCAATGGAATGCTTTCAAAGGTTCAGCTACATAATAGGATGAGTTAGGTAATTGAGAAGTAAAAATATTTGTATTTAGGATATAATTATTACTATTTTGATGTCGGATATTTCCGTTATATGTTGGAATTGTGGTGCCTATTTTTTATTTACGTTTTAACGTACCTAAGTATTTTATTTATAACAGTTACTTGTATGAAAATTTAAATCTAAAATAATAAATAATAATCATATTGGTGGACAATTCAAATAGCGCCATCTAGCCCCAAATGGGAGCTAGACAACTGATAGAATAGAATACATGTATACTTTTTTTGTAAATACATGCGTATAATACAAATTAACACCCAGACAGAACAAACATCTGTATTGGTTACACAAATGTACGAGCAATTAACTTGGACAAATCAACATTGTATTTATGTACCAACAGCACATAATTACTGCGTTAAAGCTTTAGGGTCAAACCGATTCTAACTGAAGGTGCGAAATGCTAAAACGATCTTACGCTACACGGGCTATTTGCAACAGATATGGCGTCAAAGGGGCGGCTTTAATGCAAATTTCCTGATTCCATTGTAACCAAATGTAAACTAGTGTGAAATAGGATGTAATGGGTTATACGCATATGAAACTCGCTAAGAATTAATGAAAGAACAAATGAACTGAACATTCTATGAGAGTTCTAAAATGTCAAAGGTAAATAGGATAAACATTTATTTCTTTATTTTTATCGTGATTTCTTGGGTCTTGGGGTTCTTGGTTTGGTCTGTTGAGTGAGATAGAGTAAAATAATAATTTATAAAAAAAAAAACATAGATACCTAACATTAAAGTAAATTAATAAAAACTTCATTGCTGCTTGGCGGCAGAAATGGGTATGATAGCTGTACTCCCCTGGACGAATTTGTTTTTACTACAAAAAGGCGTTCTTTTTTCTCTCCTTATTTTAAGGTACCAATCCATTGTAGTAAATAATACCTACAGCCATTTCACACAGCGCTATCTAGCCCCAAAGTAAGTAAGCATAGCTTGTATCATGGGAACCAGACAACTGATATAATACTTAAATAGTTTTTTTGTAAACTCATACATATAATACATAATACGGTATACATCTATATTCGTCACACAAATGTTTGACCTGGATGGAAATCGAATCCATGAGCTACAGCAGTGTTACTACCAACCGAGTTGTGAGGCCAGTCAAATTCAATTTATGTGTATACAGCATACAGCGTTCATAAATATTTTCAGTTTATTATCAAATACCACTTTGCTAAAATGTTCAATTACAACGCGACCGCTTTGTTTGTTATATTCTATAGATATTCAAAACTGCAAGTCAGGAATACGAGGTGCTGTTTGCAAAACGTGCTTTGATCCGAGCCCCTGTGTTCGCTGCGTTTGAAAAACAACCAAAATAAAGATCAAAAGATTTGTCGCTGATTTATGTGAGCCGCGAAGTTAGCAGAGTTTTAATTTAAAACAGGCTTTTAAGTACCAATGACGGTATACCGGTACATTATACCGTAATTATGACAATTAATATTATATTCGAGACTGTCCGGCACGGTTATGAAGGGAGTCTCGTGTACTGTGTACTCGTGTACCATTTCTGAATAAATCCAATCTGCTCAAAATGGTTGCGCGCAGGAAACAACATCTTTCAATTCTTTTATTTGAAGTAATCCACAAAAAATGTCCAAAATACCTTTATGAAAAGCTTGAGTGGGCTCGAGCACACTCCAAATATCCCAGCAGAGCGTGCACTTTCATTCTTTCTACGGGAAAGCATAGGACAATGGCCTTCCGAGGATCCTGGAAGTTTGCGGCTAGTCGTGCGTGGAATGACACGCCCCCTCCTTTTCGCACTGTAAAAACAAAAAGTACATTTAGGCTAACCATTAAAAAATATTTACTTGAATTACAAAAAGCAATGATCTAATTTAATTATTATTATTTTTTTGAGCTTAAAAGAGGGAAATTAGAACTTACCCGCTGGTTAATTTGCTATCAATCCACTATTATATATTATGTACCGATTCACAATCAAAATTGTATTTATAAACACTTTTCAAGATTATTATTTTTTTATTTTATTTTTTAAACAATTTTTTTTATTATTTTTATTTTGATTAGTTTTACCTATATATTTGGATATTTATCATGTTGTATATATGCGTAAGTACGTTGGCCGTGATTTTATTTTATTTTTATTTATTTATTTAGACACACCAACAACAGATACATAATTATACTTAAATCTTATTCTACGGTTTTGGCTTATAAGCACCTGTCACTTACAGGTATGTACAGCGTTCTCGAGTAAAACATTATTATACTAACTAAGATATTAACAATTCAATATTAGGTAGCAAAATTCACTATTTCACCAACAAATACACTATTGCATACTATTTGAACTATTAACTAGAATAATCGTAGACATTATACAGGCGAAGCTGAGCTCCGAGCTTCTGCCTTAAACGCAGGCAGATTAAGGCCAAAGATATCGAGTTTGTTATTTATTTTGTATGATGAATTATAATTTATCATCATTCGGTTGAGAGATGAGTGAGAACCCATGTTCGATTTGTGGTGCCATGGGCTGAATATTTTCCTGGTGTGAAGTCTAAAGTTATGACGTGGAACTGTAAAGGAGATCTCGCGGACCAGCTCAGGACAGTTGAACAGTCCATTGCAAATTTTGTATAGGTTGACGTTATCTATCAGTGCCCTTCGGCATTGCAAGGAGTTAATGTTAAAATGTTTCAAGCGGTTAGAATAACTGAGTGACTTAGAGACTCCTTTGGATTTAAAAACAATGTAGCGAGTAAACTGTCGTTGAACTTTTTCAATACGGTCAATATGTTTTTGGTAAGATGGATTCCATACTGGCGAGGCGTGCTCTAGGTGGCTACGGACAAGGGCGTTGAATAAAATAATTAAAGATTCAACTTTTCGAAAATCTCTACAATTACGTTTTATGAAGCCTAGCATCTTGTTTGCCTTTCCCACAATGTTATCAATGTGGAGGTTAAATGAAAGTTTACCATCCACTATGACTCCCAGGTCACGTATATGCTTCACTTGCTCCAGGTGGACCCCTTCTATATTATAGTCAGATGGAATTATGTTTTTACTACGGGTTAGTTTGATGTGAAAACATTTTTGGGCGTTCAGAAACATGTTGTTGTCTTTGCACCATTTGCTTACTGAATTAAGATCCTCCTGGAGCAGTTGTACATCGCCCGTGGAATTATTTCTTTATAGAGTTTTAAATCGTCCGCAAAAAGAGAGGCTTTGCTATATTTTATAACTTGTGGAAGGTCATTAACAAAAATGAGGAAAAGAATGGGACCGAGATGAGAGCCCTGTGGCACGCCAGAACTGGCTTTGAAAGTCGAGGAAGTATATCCACCGATGACAACACGTTGAACCCTATCCAAGAGGTATGACTGAAACCAACCAAGCAGTGGGTTATGAACATCGCTTAATGTTAGCTTTTGTAGCAGAAGCTTATGGTCTACCTTGTCGAAAGCGCTGGTAAAATCAGTATACAGCGCATCGACCTGTATTCGGCTATCCACTGCCTGAGTGGCGTCATTGATGTATGCGAGTAGATTTGTTACTGTAGATTTGCCTTTCGAGAATCCGTGTTGTTCATTACAGATAAATTGTTTAGCATGCCATGTAAGAATGGGACGTGATGTCAACACTTCAACGAGGCCTTAGCAGAATACCAGCGTTGCACTGCTCGCCAGTGTAACACATGCTGAGCTAGGTGCCTATTGACTCCGGACACTAGTTATAGCTTATATTTATTTGAGATTTGTTTTTATGTTTTTGTATAATTTTTTCTTTGTTTGTTTTTTGGTCTATAATTTGTTATTTTGTAAATGTATATTTTATTGTGGAGTCAATAAAAACTTTTTCTTTCTTTCTTTCTTTCTTACTGAAAAAAAGACTGATTTTTGATTGAAATTCACAATCGATAGAGAGAGTTTTATGAAGAAAATAGCTGCACCCTGCAGTTTCAGTCGCGTTTATTTAAGAAAAAACCTATAAAAACACCATCGCAAATAATGCATTATTTTAGATTTAGGAAATGAGATTAGCGCGTTCACTCAAACAAACTCTTCAGCTTTATATATTAGTATTAGATAATAGTGATATATGCTTGTGTTGTGATATTGCGTCGCATTCAAAAATCAACATTATATGCGAACATTAAAAAAGCTTTCAATAATCTTCATCTCTCATCACAACAAAATCATGACTGAACATTTTGCGACGTCTTTTTCCTTCGTTTGAAAATCAGACAACCTGCGCTCTCCGCAAATCGGATTATTTGTATCTCTGCTAATCTTTTATCCAGCCTCCGGGCCAGGTCTCACAAATACAGCTTAGGTTAATGTTGCATTTGTCTAGTTCGAATCCTGTTTCAGTATATCAAGGTAGCATTTTATTTTATTTTGTAATTAATATTCAGCGGTTTTCGTAGTTTATACCATACGCAATATATATATATATGTCGGAGGAAGCTATGAGTCGGGTTGATTGTTGTTTGCATGTGTATCACAGAATATTATTTGTTTACATTTTAATTACTTCTAAAATTCTTAATTTAATTTTATTTGATTTGTAACTTTTTTTTATATACCTTAAAACCTTATTAATCTAATAAAAGTTAGGAATATTGTAATTCACGTAACGACCAATCAGAGCAGAGCACGTGTCTCGAGTGGGGTCGAGGCGCCATCTTTATTTTAAGTGGGGCGACAGTTTTTGGCGAGACATTGAAGTGATAGCGACTGATCGAATTGGATCATTGAGAGCGTATTCGTTGTTTAAAATAAGATCGGTGCCCGGAACCCGCTGCTCGGTCTTAGCTGTTAATTTTCCTTTCGACAAATATTGTTTAAATTAAATTATTAAAATAGTATGAAACTGTGAACATTGTGTTTTGTGCTCGCATTTTACCCTGATGACGCCCACTAAGCCCGTCACTACTAATGACGATGTCAACGAGAACGTTTCTCCGACATATATATATATATATATATATATTTAGTAGTTTAGTATAAACTACGCCGTTATATTATATAATATAACAGTTGACGGAAACTTATCATGTTCTAGCGAATATTATTAAACAGATCCATAGTTAATGTCCTTGAAAAAACCAGAGGAACTCATAAAAATTCAGAACGGCGTTATTAAAAATTACGACGGTTATGTCACGGGTTCAGTCATTAACGTTGCCTCCGCAAAAACAATTTAATATTTCATTTCGAAATGTCGCTATCGATTATCACTATGAATGCCGCTACAGTTAATTTTGCTGTAACAACATATTTGAGGGGTTATTTGCCTGTTCTCCCCATGGAGGGTAGGATAGGGTTTGAACAGGCGTCAGACTTAGCATAAAGTACTCATGACTTTATTTTTGGAATTCTATGGAAACAAAGTTTTTGAGTTTAACTTTGAGAAAAAACGAAAGAAAAGGAAATATGACTAAATATCTTTTTTGAGATAAAGTTAAAGAAATAGCAGATGGCTCACCTGGTGTTAAGTGCTAACCTCTGCCCATAAGAAGCAATACGACTTGGGTCCTCCATTAAGGTACAACAAGAGCTAAGTCGCATCGTATACACCCGTAACTCCGAGACGTGAAGAACATCTCATGTGCCTGTAATTTCACCAGCAACCACACCGTTCAAACAAGAATACAGTGACACGAAATTAAACTATACATTTAATTGAATTTGTTCGAGTAACGGTAGACTCGTAAAGCTGATCCTGAATCAAATTTATTCATAGTCCCAAACCAAATCGTCGACACCGAAGTCACTTTGAATAAATATATCTACTTACTTAACCAAAGAGATCTAATTCATGAGGGTTCACTTGTCCACCATCGATCCTTGTAATGGGCATCATTTATTTGGACGGTTTATTGTAAGAGGCAGATTTTATAAATTGACCAGGTGTGAATAAAGGTGCTTCATTTCACTGCGATCACTGTCAATAATTCAAAATAATCCATTCTCATATTATAAACGCGTTAGTAAGTATGACTGTCTGTTACCTTTTCACGCCTAAACCACTGAACCAATTTTGAAAATTTTTGATAATGAGATAGACTGGACCTTGTAAAAGGACATAGGCTACTTTTTGTTGCGAAAATAAACCTTGAAGGAGGGGAAATAGGGGATGGCTACTTTTTGTCGCGAAAATAAACGTTGAAGGGGGGGAAATAGGGGATGAAAGTTGGTATAGGAATCAATTATTTCTCAATTCAAACTCATCATAATTATAAATTAGGTGAGAAAAAACATTTCTGCATTTCTGACCAATCAATTAGGGGATGGTTTTTTTTTTATATACCAATATGTCTATGTTTGTCTATTTCTATGTCTATGTCTATAACCATTCTACTGCATCGCTGAGCCAGTTCAGTCAAAGTCAAATACTTTATTTCCATAGAATTCATTACGAAACGACTTGGAAACGTCAATAATATTTAAAACGTAAATAAGGTCACGCGTACTTATTGCTAAGTTTGACGCCTGTTCAAACCCTATCCGACCCTCCAGTGACCGCCTGTTTAGCGCTCTGATAACTTTTCTGAGTGACAGATAGGGTTATCCCTATTATACTATATTCAGCTTATAACTACGCAAAAATCCGGCTTTATGCGGAATAATGTGGTCTAACCCTAACTGTATGTTACATCGTACGAATAGAATATCAAAACAAAACGAGCAATTGTTTTTCATTGTTAAAATTTCAAATTGGGGTTTAAAATTTAAAGGTCTCTTAGACCGACAGTTGCTCTCTTAGAGAATATTATAGTTTAACAGAGCACGTCCGTTCTGAGCTCGGAAACACTCCAATTTCATGGGGCTTTCTCCTCGTGTCAAATATAACGTAGGTGAGAGCTAGGGTCCAGCCGCAAATGGGATTGGACCTTGATATGAAAAAGACTTATTTATGATGAGTCGGGCGCAATCGGAACCTTTGAGGGTCCCGCGGGAGTATTGCTTGGCATTATAGGACAGGAGCTAGGGACGATAAGATCACAGCATCTGGTTTAAGTCTCATGCATATTGAGCCGTATCCATGGTTTTTTTTTGTTTGATACAGTGACTGAACGAGCCGACGGCCCACCTTGTGGTAAGTGGTAACCTCGGGCCATAACAACCGATGCGACTTGGGTCCTCCCCTACAAGGTACGCCAAGACCCAAGTCACATCGTATGCACCCGTAACTCTGAGACTTGTAGGTGGAATATCTCATGTGCCTGTAATTTCACCGGCAACCACACCTTTCAAACCAGAACACAGTAACGTGGATCGCTACATTGAAACTTGACCGATAAATACATTTCCTTAACTTTTGGTGTACATAGGCTATGTATGTTAGTCTTTAAGTTATACATTTTCTATGGGCCCTTTACAAAAAAATTTGTATTGTTATATTTTGCCTGAAATAAATGATAAATAAAATAAACCTGTATTATATATATTTATTTACAAAAAGTATTTAAGTATTATAGCAGTTGTCTGGTTTCCATGATACAAGCTATGCTTAGCTTACTTTGGGGCTAGATGGCGCTGTATGAAATGCCCACCAATATTTAATTATTTATTTTAATCTTGAAATAAATAAATGCATACCACGTTTTTCAAAACGGTGAAGAAAACCCCAAGAGAGAACGGAACGTTATAGAAATAAAAAATCTAATCACACCAACTGGGCTCCCGTGATAGCTTAGAAGGCCTCCTCACTTGTCGAGATAAAATCTGTATCTAAGCGGACAAAAGTGATTTCTCGAAACTATGATGAAAGCTTCAAGTCACTGGCTCTTAGTACTTTCCGTCTCCTGAGAAATTAACAGTTATGTTCGGATATTTTCCGCCACCGTTCCACTTCTAATCACTAAACGTATATTTTGCGGTGATATATATTAAAATAGAAGTATTTACGTACGCGTCTAAATATTTATTAAAATTTAATATTGAAATTACAGGCAGGTATGAAATTGTCGTCGTGGCCCAGCGGTGCTGCCCCGGAGTTTCAATCCAGAGGTCGCTTTGTCAAATCCCGACGAGCACCAATGAGTTGCGCTTGATAAATTGATGTGCGCAATACTACGTTCTCAAAACGGTGAAGGAAAACAGTGAAGAAACTGACATGTCCTAGAACCAATAATTCAAAAACTTGAATCAAATGCACAAAAATGACTCTTTGAGGCGCACTCAAAATCTGAAATTGATGTTTCTCACTACTAGTCGAGACTAGTAGCAGGTATCATAAGACTTTCCACTCAACGTCTCAAAGTTACGGACGCATACAACGCGACATGGTCTCTTACTTAAGTAGGGGAGGACCCCAGGAACTTTTGTTATTGTTGTGGTCAGAGGTTACCGCTTTGCACCAGGTGGGCCATCTTGCTTGTTCCGTAACTAACTCACATTAACAAAATAGTCACGGAACTAGCACATGCCTATCTGACGTTAAGTGGTAACCTCTACCCATAATAAAAAATAATCAACTTGGGTCCATACCTTCTTAGGTATGGGGAGACTGAACGTCAGCGTGGAATATCTCAAGTACCTGCGATTTCAACGTCAATCATACTTTTCAAACTAGAATAGTAATGTGGATGTATTACTACACCTGTTTTACTACTGTGTACTGTGTTACTGTGTTACTGTGTACTACTTAGCAGCATAAGCACGTGGCAGAACTTCCTTGGACAATCTTGGCACAAATCCTACTTGACAGAATTTGTATATCTTCGATGTAATACATATCTAATCATAATATGTGACATTACTACTTAAAAAAATAACAAATATCACATACAATTCCCTCTATAGTTCGAGAAGCGATCTTATCTCATCTCGGTTGAGCGAAATTAGATTTTCTTGTAGCGATCGAGCGACAAAGTTAACGACAAAAAGCTCGTGAGTGCAATTTGGGTGCTCTAGGGCAGTGGGTCACAGAGGATCCATTGCAAACTGACGGCACTGGTCAGCGTTATAACGCTTACACAGTCATTGCTCACTTACTTGCAAATTACGCGGACACAGCTTTGCACCTTTAACTCGACGTTACTAAGTTACAATGGCTTTTGGTAGCTGAGATAACCTAAGTAAACAAAGTGTTAGAGCCTATACTTACCCCAATAAATTCAATAATGTAGGCTATGAATATAATAGTAAATGTCCATTTCGCAATCCAATTAATAATTCGTACAAGTGACTATATGCAGGCTGTAAAATAAGCGTTATAATTATTAATCTTTTATTATAATATAATTACTATATTGAATATAAACAGACACTGGTGGAAGTTTCACACAGTGCACTCTCTAGCCCTAAAGTAAGCTAAGCGTAGCTTGTATTATAGGAACCAAACAACGCATATAATACTATTTGTTATACCTAATACATCTTAATACCCAGACGCATAACAAACATCTATGTTTGTCCTGGGTGGGAATCTAACCACGACCTACAGCCCAGAAGGCAAGAGTTACCAACTAACCTGTGAATGCTTAAGTCAAATATTATCAACATTTTAAGTGTGTTTGTCGTTTTCTTCATCTTTCAATATGACCTACTTTTAATCACGGAAAATGAATTGTCCCGAAGGAACGTTCTGCAGCTAAATCGCGGGAAAGTACGCGGTACTCCCCAAGCGCAAACTTTTTCTTTTGATCCAGTTACTAAAATTTATAATTTATGTAAAGATTATTTCCAAAAGCATGACATAAACTCGGCAACATCTTGCTTCCAATGAAATGTTATTTCCTCAACAATTTACCTAGAGCTATCTTTTTGACTGGCCTCACAGCTCAGTTGGTTGTAACCCGCCTTCTACGCTATAGGTCGTGAGTTCGATTCCCACCCAATATCAGACCAATATAATATGTTTGTTCTGTGTCTGGGTGTAGTATTATTTAGTAGTAGTAGTAAGTATTACATGTGTGCATTTACAAAAAAAAATATAAGTATTATGTCAGTCGTCTGGTTCCCATGATACAAGCTATGCTTAGCTTACTTACTTATAATTTTATTTAGACTTTTGGCTCTTTGAAATAATGTACGAAAACATGAAAGTACGCCCCCACCTTAAGAGGGCGACGATAAAAAATTATAGACCGCCAAAACTCGAGGAGAAAATCCCTAATTGGCTTCATTTTACCTCCTTCTATCTGTTCATTAACATGCAAACGAGCTCGCTTTGCTGTGCACACCGAAAACCTAACGACTGAGCACAACCTTAACTATAACATCGTAAATGACAGAAGTTTCGAAGAAAATAATAATAATGTTGGTGGACTAATTCACACAGCGCCATCTAGCCCCAAACTAAGCATAGCCTGTACTATGGAATCCAGACAACTGATAAAATACATATATACTTTTTGCCATATCATTTAAGTTTGCCAATTTAAGAAACGTCAGAATGTTTATAATTGTAGGCAACTACATAAATTTTATATATCAATTATCTCATTTCTGAACATAAAATATAACAATAGTAATTGATGTTCACATAAACGAAAGTAATTAATACTTACATACATCAAATTGTCCTTTCGCCGCTGCTTGTTACATTAAGTAACAAAGCTACAATCCAGAGTTCCATATACCTTCCATTTATCTTTATGTGACATAGTCGAGTAATCACTAAGCTACACCCAAACCCAAGTATCCATTTAAAAGAAAATCACATTGAGAACTCTGTTGCATAATCCGATTTAATATAAGCGGTTTATTGAAATTTACAAACGATAAGCCACATTTCACTTGGAATTCACACACAAGGTTTCCACTGCCACAAAATTCATAAATACTTTCCTTCCGCAATAAATTCACCTTAAATTTTTCCATATTTTGATATGCAGGTTTCTGTAGATCCGTCTATTGGTAAAATATATTCCTGAAAAGAAATATGTTAATACATATTATAATAATTACAGTATCCTAGCAGGGTTCATGTACTTAACATATTTCTGCCGCCAAGCAGTAATACATTCGCGTTACTGTGTTGCGATTTGAAAGGTGTGGTCGCAGGTGAAATTACAGGCACATGAGACATTCCACAACCACGTCTCAGCGTTCGGCCACATACGATGCGACTTGGGTCTTGTTTTACCTGAGTAGTGGAGGACCCTGAAGTACCTAAAATTATTTTGCGAAAGCTAAAACATTACAGTATACGAGGATATGTGACAACATCAAAAAAGTTGTTTGCCACTTGGTTGAAAAAGTCGGTTGAGTCAGTTACACATTACCAACAACTTGAAACCATAAACCCTTATATTGCAAAAAAAAGGAATTAAGCCATTATGGTCCTTATGTCCTGAATATAGCCTTGTATCTCTCGTTGCACCTAAACCCTCCCCATAACGAAAACAACGACAGTTTGCTTGTTTATATGCGGTAGATACCATCGCCCTTACATTTTCCTTAATTTTATTAGCGAACTTGGCACATTCGAGAACTTTCCTGCCGTTAAGAACTAAGAACATGTGAGAGTCGACATAGTCTGCATAGTGGGTTCTTTGGACGAGATAACTACATAACTACCTACCAGAAGACCCTCGGTTCGGTCCCCGGCCAGGGCAAAAATTAAGTGAATTAGCGTAAAGTTTGTTCTTGGGTAATGGATGATAATAATAATAATAATAATATTGGTGGACAATTCACACAGTGACATCTAGCCCCAAACTGAGCATAGCTTGTACTATGGGAACTAGACAACTGATTGAAAACATTATATACTTTTTTTTTTATAAATACATACATATAATACATTATTAACACCCAGACACAGAACAAACATTTGTTCTGGGTGGGAATCGAACCCACGACTTACAGCGCAGAAGGCAGAGTTACTACCAACTGAGCGGTGAGGCCTGTCAAATGGATATTTGTGTTCTGTGTTTGTGCCACCAGCGACACAGATTGTCATAGAGCGTGGAAGAGATATGTTTACGAGTGTTATATTATTATTGATATTTACAGATAATATCGGAAGCCAGTAGTATGATGACGCCAATGAATCCCACGATGCACAATACCAGCCAGATGACCACTTGAGCGCCGATGTTCAGTGCGTCTGAACTCACAATCACGTTACGCCAGCTGATACAAAAGGACAATTATTAATTAATAAAGAAATACGTCAAATCATTTTAAGTTAAAATAAATAAATAAATATTGGCAGACATTAAAATCAGCGCCATCTAGTTCCAAACTAAGCGTACCTTGTGTTATGGGAACTAAATAACTGATAGAATACTTATAAACTTTTTTGTTAATACATTCATACAAATAATGCAAATTAACACAGAACAATATATGTAATATGTTACAAATATCACTTCTGGGTGGGAATCGAACCACCACCTACAGCGCAAAAGGCAGATTAACTACCAATTTAGCTGTGAGACCAGTCAAGTTGTAAAGAGATCGCTGAAAGATACGGATTTCGACTCTCAAAAGTAGCTGAATTAAAAACGGGCGTTATACCACGTTCTCGAAATAAAGGAACACGTCTTGAATAAACAAGAATCTTCTCTAGAACATTTTAAGTCATATGGCATCTACGTATATAATAAATAACTAATTTCATGGTGTAATTAGGTGTGTATCACCTGCTGAAAACTTGAAGACAGAAAAATATTAATAAGAAATGCACTACAAATGCACGAAGCACGGGACATACCTACTTTTTTATAAAACACACTTTTTATAGTTCTGCACATTCACACACGAGATCTGATCCAAACAGTTGCCTCTGTCAATAACAATTAATTAATCGATGAAATAATTAAAAATCTATTTAATTTTAGATAAAACTCACCACATTACAACCACTCTGAGTGTAAATCATTTTTCAACATGTTTCAGCAACAGAATGCAACTACGCATATTTCGCAAAATAAACTTTATATGTAAATATTGTTTTGTCATTCTGACAGCTTCTGTCAGTCTGACACATACAATACCTAATATACGACCTTCTTGGTGATTGCTTGATATCTCGGGCTCCAAGACACGAGCACTCGCACGCTAGGGTTCGAAGAATTTGTAGAGTTTAGAGGGCCGACCGTCGTACTTGAAGAATCGTTGGCATTAGGACCTTGTAGCAAAACATATGTTGAGTACATTGAGGTCTGAAAATTACTAAATGATTATGGCATAAACGAAAATGGTATTTTTGAAAGAAAGAAAGAAAATCTTTATTTGTAGCTATACAGTATATTTCGTAACAGTTATAATTACTACTAACTACAAATAACTATTTATTGCCTCATTTATTGGTTATTAATAGCGTCACAATAATCTTTTACTGTGGCATATGAGATAAAAAGTAAGATTACATTTTATAATTTTTAATAAATAATAATAAAAAAATAAAAAAATAAAAAAATTATTTGCTGAACTTTATCAAAGAAAATAACCTGGTATGGAACATATTTTTTCTAGCAAATAACTACCAAAGCTGGTTTTGAACTAGTGACCTACGGATTAAAACTCGGGGGTACCGTCGGGCTACCAGCTCTCAATCGAATCTTAACAAGCCTCACAGCTCAGTTGGTAGTAACTCTGCGCTATAAGTCGTGGGTTCGATTCCCACCCAGGACAAACATTTGTGTCACGAACATAGAAGTTTTTTATGTGTCCCAGACACATGTTCCCAGACACATGTTGATTGTATTATATGTATGTATTTACAAAAAGTATTTAAGTATTACATTTGTTGTCTGGTTCCCATATTACAAGCTATGCTTAGTTCGGGGCTAGATGACGCTGTGTGAATTGTCCACTAATATTATTATTATTATAAAAACAATATACTCAAAGTTCACATGTGTCAGCCTTGGCTCAATTTATATTCAATTGTGCAATTTCTAGAGAGCCATTTAACAATTCAAGGTTGCGCACTGGCAACTCGAATGTGCTGATTTATTTATGATCCATATTCCGCAGTGGAACTCCACTGCAATTTTATGAGCTAAACGTCTAAGAAGTTTTATATGAGTATCGACTTAAATTCAAAGGTTAGAGACTGCTGGTAAGTTTTGAGTATTTGTTGAGTTTTTGAGTATCATATAATCCAACCCATACAGAGGTAAGGAAAAGCCCAAGTATTCCATAGCGCCATTCATTTTAAGAAGTGAAGACAAAACATGTGTCTGTGACCAGAATACATTCATGAGTACACAACTGCTTGGCAGAAAACGTTTTATTAATGAGAAAAAGTAACAAAACGAGCTGATGGCCCACCAGACCTTTGATACGGAAATCCCAAGTTAGTAAATAAACTTACAAAACAGCGCTTCAGCCAGCAGGTACAGCCCTCCAAGTATGAGCGCGATGACAAGGAGACAGCAACAGCACTTGATGCACAGCTGGAGACAGCATCTACAACAGCACTCGCACGGGTTGGGGATGGGAATGCAGCACCCGCCGCCTCCTCCACCGCCAATTATGATGTTCCTGAAACTGCGAAAAAGCGATGATTAGTCACCGTTTGTATGGCAGCTGTAAACGCTGACTGATTATCCGAAGACCATGATCTAAATTATTTTGACCAAAAATTAATTATGTGCTATGTACAATTATGGTTAGCATGGCAAAATAAACTCAGACTAAGCCTCCACAATACATTGAAGCCTGCAGAGAAGCTGCAACTAAGTGGAGTGGTGTAGAATCGTTGAGAACTCTTCTTGGACTTTGGAATAAAGCATTTTTATGTAATTTAAGTGACGGCCCACCTGATGTTAAGTGGTAACCGCCGCCCATAGACAACAGCAATACCACTCAAATCCTCCCCACCAAAGTAACGACTCAAGTCGCATTGCGTTGCGTCCATCACCCCGAGACGGGGATGTTACGTCTCATGCGCCTGCAATTTCAGTTGTTTGCAGGACCTGACTACTATTTTTTCTGTCTGGAGTTAGCTTGTTGATCCCCACTCGATACGAAGTATCTAGTGGGGGTCAAGAAGCTAACTCCTAATCGAAATGTATGTATATATAGTAAGTATCTCTCTATCCATCCCTGATATAAACTGCGGTTCAGAATCAATATTAGCTGATGGCCAGTAAAATGTTGTTTTACCGCCGCATCTTAACCGCTCCTCTCAAAGGCTGTTGCGGCTAAGTGCTATTGATATTCTGAATGAAACTCAACGGAACATCGAGCGGTCGTTATTTGTTTATGTTTATGGCATATATTATACAGGTCAGTATTTCTGTTCATTTTCTTTCATAAACTATATTAACTAGGTATGTTATATTGGACTAGTAATATAATTAATTTTTTTCTTTATTTCTTGTATTATAATAAAATATTTATAGCTTAAAACAATGTAATCTATACAAATAAATAAAATTGGAGTGTCTTGTTTGTAATATTAAAATAACCGCTTTTTACTAAGTGCATATGGATGCACGGTACATATACCTACCAAAACAACATTTTTTACAATTTTTGTCTGTCTGTGTATGTTTGTAACAGACACTCCAATTTTATTTATTTGTATAGTTTCAGTTCTGATGCAACATTTATATTATCTCCGAACACAAACGAACAGGCACAAGTAGGTACAAGGATGTAAACTTATGTGTGTATTCGCTCGCGGCTTATGTGGTCGTATTTTGTGCTCGAATTATTCGTCGACTGTCTAAACTTGGCATAATAACAGGGCCAACAGAAGCAAAGTGCGATATCGGCACGTGACCGCGGCCCCTGTGCCGGTGGACTGTGTCAAGTCACATTCAAATCGTCACGTTTTCCCGTCACGTCACCAACGGACTTAAAAGTTTTTGTTATTCACAAAGGAAATGTGTTTTCGTGTTAGCCCCAATTTGGTCGAATATTTTAGTCCTTAAGTGATTGAGCTCGTTTGAGAAAGTTGTTTGCGGCTGAGGAAAATTTTAAGTAAATTTATAGGTTACCTACTGTGTGTAACGTAAAGGGTCCATGTTCTGACCCCGGCTGCGGTAAGTATTCGTTTTTGTGTGACTAGGTGACGGAACGAGCTGATGTCCCATCTGAATCGAATCAAGTCCTCTCCACCAAAGTACGAGATGACTCAAGTAGAGAAGACTCAATGCAGCAACACGAGTGCATCACTGCTTGGCGGCAGATTACCAGGTGTGGTGGCAGTACTTACCCGGGCGAACTTAGCACAAGTTCTCTTTGGGTTGCTCCTTTCGCACTACCCGGGGGACACGTATAGGGATTCAAAGGGTATAATCGCCTACGGACGCGAGCAACGTGGGCCCCCAATTGTTTGTGAATATAAGTACAAACAACTTTTCTCGGGCCTTGGTTGTTTGTGTTTCAGTGCTACCTGCGTTATAGTATCTAGTGTAGGGGTCCTATGTTAAGCCATGTCGGAGGGCTGGGTGTCCTGAAAACTCCAATAGCAACTGGCTAATACACACTCGCCTGTTCTGAACCTTGGGAGTGTAGATAGGAATGCATAGAAAATAAGCCCTGGAGGTTAAATAAACACAGCGAGCAATCACATTTATTTGTTCGACGCACTCTGCGAGATTGCTTCAGCTTCTTGGTAAATTTCGCTTCTAGTTTTTATATACAGCTTAAAGTATTAAAATGCCCATAAATCGTTGTTAAGCGTTTTTATCTTACAGTCAATAGTCATAATCCAAAGATTGGTTGGTTGAGAAGGCAAAATAAGACCGATTTTCATTTGAAAAAATTTATTATATAGAATAAGGCAATGTCTTTAAAACGATGAAGGAAAACATCTGCTCAATCGGTTGGAGGGAATTGTCTATAATTCATGTGTAATTTTGGCCTAAACAAACATACAAACAATGTTAAATAAAAGCTTATGGATAGCGGCACCTACATTTTTCACTGGCAATACAAATTAATTGAAATCACAGATATACCTTTTTTCAATAGATTTATTATTCAGGTTTATAGTCTAGGGGCTTGTACTTTTAGACAACGTCTTGTTAACGTTAAGGCCTATGTTTCCTGTCATCCCTTAGTACAAGCTATGCTTAGTTTGGGGCTAGATGGCGCCGTGTGAATTGTCCACCAATATTATTATTATTATTATTATTTAATCCGTTAATTTTATTTCCCATTTACTATTTTCGGCTGAAACAATTATTGCTATTTTATTGGCAATTTCATTACTTTTAATCAGTCTCAGTTTCGCAACTGGCCAGACATGTCTTAGCAATTTAATTCTGGCAACGTACATTTTGTTACATCGTATTTAAAAACAAATATTGCAAACAAAATTACAGCAACATCCACCTTAAGCAGTAATTCATAATTTGATGACAGGAAATTGCATGAAATTCTAATTCTTCACATCCACGCAGGGAAAGACTAGGTACGGTACATAAGCGATAGACGTGAACCAAGGGAATGTGGGACGGGGCACGCATCTTGGCGTAATTCACTTTAATACCCTTCAGAACTTCGCGTGAAAGAGAAACTTTTGAATGATGGTATGGAAAGTTATATCCACCCGTGTCGTACGAAGGTACCATCGTAAGTAGACTGCATAATTGGATGCCGAACTTTTAAAGCACTTAGTACCTTGTAGCTTTGGCAGCGTATTTAAGTAACTGCCTTCTGCGTGCGATCCATTCCCATCCAGGACAAACATTTTTGTGACGAAATTAAATGTTTCTTCTGTGTGTGGGTAATATTAATTTACAAAAAAAGCCGTATATAAGTATTCTAGCAGTTATCTAGTTACCACAGTACAAGCTAAACTTAGTTTGGGGCTAGACAGGATCCTTCCGACTCACAACGCCCCAAGCCGATGTCCGAACCTAAGTAGTGCCCTTGGTGACGTTGTGTATAATTTTAAGTTTTACCGGTTGAGAGCCGTCTGCTCTCACTAGAAGTACGTGTTAACGCTGTCAAGGCCATCTGCGGCCAACAGCAATAATGTCCATTCAAAAAAAAAGGGCTAGACAGGGCATTGTGAAATGTCCACCAATATTTATATTTGCAGAAATTTCATAGGCCGCTGAAAGCAAAAATGCGGATTTCGCGGCCCACTGTATGGCCAGACTCACTAAAAGATGTCCTGCTTATCCTAATGTCGTCTGGTAAGGACATTTGCACCCAGGAAGACTAAATCAGACGCAAATAAGCGTATTGCAGGCGTCACTGATCTAAATCTGTATTAATATGGTTATAAAAATTGTTGAGACGAGACACGACGAAGAATGAGAACGTCAGGAACGTAACCATGGGATTAAGTGTAAGAACGGAACGGAACGGAATAGAATCGTTTCATCTTCCTATCTCGAAGACGAGAGCAATTAGGTACTACTTGAGTGATCCCAAACTAAACAGCTGTTGCTTTATGCTGAGGATATCATGTGATGTTTCACGTGATATCCTCAGCTTAAAGCAACAGCAACAAGATTCAGGTCTCCGCCATATTTAGTTTGGGATCAGCCAAGTAGTACCTAATTGCTCTCGTCTACGAGATAGGTGCTTGTTGTTACAAGCAGATCGCCCCATTGATGTTAAGCGGTATCGTCTTCCTCAACAATACGACTTGGATCTTCACAGACTCCAAATTTATCAGTCGTCAGACGTTTGAGACATGTAGGTAGATGGAAAGTCTCACAAGCCTCTGATAGCACCGTCATCTTTCAAATGAGGACACAGCTATGCGACTAAGTCCTGTTTGGCGGCAGAAATAAAATCGTGTACTGTTCTGGAAGAACTCTGCTCATGCAATTGGCTACGAATGTCAACTAGTGAAAATATTTTGAGCAAAACAACAAATACGTTAAGACGGATGACAAACCACTCCTTAAGGTCCACACACAGGTGCCACAGAAAACCAGCGCTGGGCAGCCACACCGCTGATACAGCACATGCTGAGTGGTAGCCTTTTTTGCTGTTACAAGCTACATTTTCTTTTACACTCACGCTAATTTTATTTCTGATGTAACACAAAATAAAAATAAATCTTTCTTTCTTTCTTAAGTATGAATCGAGGGAAATTACGTTAAAGGAACTACTATATAGGTAACTCACCACATAGTTCAGCTGATAAAAGTATCGCTGCACGAGTGTATTTGGCCTCCTCACAATCCATGGAAATTAAGCACCACGTTTCCTATTGATTTAATGAAACATCCAAAATAAAGATACAAATTATGTTCTTTAAGCAGATAAAAACATTAAAGTTGCGATGGAAAACTGTATTAGCCACAGAGAAGACCCATTTCAGTTGTGACCACTTATGTGCCTGACACTGATTGTGACTGCAAACGGACAAGAATTTGTAGAGCTGACATCTCGCTGACATGTAGAGATTTTTAATGTAGTTTATGTATCTTTCTTCGCCATTTCTGTGTTTACAATAAAAAAAACTGCAGTAAATAAATTAATAAATAAATATTGGTGGGCATTTCACATAGCGCCAAATTAAGTTAAGCGTAGCTTTTATCATGGGAATCAAATAAATGATATAATACTCAATATATATTTTTACATATATATAGGACATAGAAACTGACACTGAAAAAACATCTATGTTCGTAACACAAATGTTTGTACTGGGTGGTAATCGAACCCACGACCTACAGCGCAGAAGCCAGGGTTACTATCAACTGAGCTATGAGGCGACTAATTCTTAGGTAGTGAAAAAAACATTCAGACAAAATAATACTACACTATAACAACCGTTTTATCCTAACTAATGAAATAAAAACCAATATATAATTCACGATTTTATTATGTTCCTGCAGCTATCAACTCCAGCGTAAAATTCTTGTTATTTTCTTGTAAATTTTTAAGCAATGATATCAAACCACCATTGTTCAATGATTTTAGAGGGACCACCATAGTTGGTTTGATTTCAATATTCCCGAAACTGTTCGGCGCTTCCCGATCCTGTGATGCTGGATGAATCTGTTTAGATATTCTCTTTTGATTAGTACGAGCCGAATTCTTGGGTCTCTTTTTAAATTTATCATAAATTTTATATTTTGTGATTTCGATTGTTTCAGCTGTGGTTACGGTTGTTTCAACTGTAGTTGATTCTAGTTGCGGTTTCTTGGAAACTTCTGTAAATCAAAATTTACAATCAAACACAAGTTCCTTATCCTATATCGTATATACTTCCTTATCCCTTACACGTCTATTGTACACTAGATGTCTTGGATTTTAGGTTCTAGAATATGTCGGATTCCTAGAGGTTTCCTTCAGCGCTTTAAAACGAGGTAGTGTGGACCTACATTTTGCCATTGAAAAATCTAATTGGAGTCTGAATATGAAACAGCGAGCTTCTGATTTAAGCTCAGGGTCAGGGTATAACTGAACCACCATGCTCTCATCTCAAAATGGATGGAATGGAAAGCTCCAAGAAACAGTTCAACAGGGTTTTTTTTTATGATCTCTGGTCGTTTAATTATGCGTAGAAAAGTGGAAAAGGCTCTTCTGGTTCGAAGCGATATCGTCTGCCCATAATAAGAGAGTTAAAGACCCAATTTAAAGTTGATGGACAATATTGGTGGACAATTCACATAGCCCCATGTAGCCCCAATCTAAGAATACTGTGTACTATGTGAACCAAACAAATTATAGAATACATTTTTTTGTTGTAAATATACACATATAATACATATTAACACCCAGACACAGAACAAACATCTATATTTGTCCTGGGTGGGAATCGAACCCACGACTTTGTTAGGTTAAAAATATCGTGTAATTCACGGGCTCCCATCGTCTGAACTAGTTTAGGAGTATTACTTGAAGCTGTTAGTGTAGCATTCAGTTTGTTCTCCACGAAGCAGTAGTTGTACCCCAAACCGACTCCAAGACCCAACATGATAAGTAACGTCGCCATTATGCAGCAGACTACCGCTGTTGCTGCGCAGCATGATGCCAGTCTGTAACGGAAAAAGGACAGTCAACAGAAGTTTTAAGAAAGCTATACAAGAGAATGACTGGAAGGCAATAAGAATTATAATATAATAATATTTGTGGACAATTCACACAGCGCCATCTAGCCCCAAACTAAGCATAGCTTGTACTATGGGAACCAGACAACTGATAGAATACAAACACTTTTTTTGTAAAAACATACATTTAACACCCAGGTACAGAACAAACATCTATATTCGTCTCATTGTCCTGGGTGGTAATCGAACCCACGACTTACAGCACAGAAGGCAGAGTTACTAACAACTGAGCTTTTAAGGTCTGGCAATGATATAGCGGTTGGTAGATAACACTGTGGGCATGTTTCCAAGAAGCAGCTGCTTTGCTGTTACGCAACATAAGCTTGGGTATTTTAAATAAAAATACATTAAAATCCTTTTCGTTTCACATTTAACATAACTCGGTGTTATTCATAAAATAAAACTGTGATGCGCCTTTTTGATATTTAATAGCATTTGTAAGAACTGAAGCGAGATGCAAAGTCTATAGGCGTTATAAAAGCCCAGTTTCCTCAAATACCTAATCGTATTTTAAAGATTGTTCATGGATGAATAGGAAGATCATATTTTTACCTTTCTACAACATAGGTTATGTTTCCAAGACATATTCCCAAGGCAGTACATGAATCGTTACAACAACACATTTATTTGCACCAAACAACTTGTATTAGGAAAATAAAAATAAAATAGTCGCAAAATTAATTACAATAAAGACATCATCTTTTTAATCATTTCTGACACATGCAAGAGTCACAAAATAATCGCACAGAGTAAATAACTAACTATAAAGAATAATTGAAATGTATGCAGCCTTTGATAAAAAAAAATGCAAACTGCAGCAAAGAGAACAAATAAACGCTACGCTATTTGCAGAACTAAGGCGGTCACACGCTCAAGATACGAGTATGTAGCCGGGAATTGTGAAATATAATCTGTGACAAGTTTTCGACTTGAAAAATATGTAAAATCAAACAGATGCAAACTGTCTTGTTTTATATTTAAAGATATTATTTATTTGATTACAGTTTATTATCAGTTTCGCACGTTTCTTGTCATTGTGTTAATAGAAATAATGAGTTACGATTTTTTGGAAAAGCAAAATCTACCTGTGGTCTTGCAATAGTGAGTAAATTTACAAATTTAATAGTATTCGTAATGTTACTAGAAAAATAGCCCTGAAAGTGGTACTTAGTACTTTGGTTAGATACCCACTAGTTTACATAGATAGTATCTACCTAAATATTATTGACAAACTACAATAGGTACCTCATCTCTACTAATAATCATGTTACTCTCTGGACCAGTGCGGTGAAAGGATTCAAGTGCGCCTCAATGAGGCTCCTTTCATGCGTAATACACATGTATATCTCACCATTAAAAATAGGTACTAATGTCATAATGTTACTGGCTGTTACAAAGGATCTTTAGATAGCTCAAAAAACATTTCAGTCACGGTTGAATTCGTTCCATGGTGCGATCTACATACCTTGATTATTTCATGCTTCTGTAAGGAACGTTCAAGTATGTGTAATTATTTTATTTTTATTAAAAAATAAATAAAAGTTTTTTTTGTAGGAACTATGTTCTAAGTAACCTTTCCAAGTAATTAATGTATAGGTTATTATTACCTTCAGTTAGTATTACCTTCTTCCACTCTGTCTTCATATTTCCCAAGAAGCTAACCGATACTTTTATATAGCACAGCTCCAGTACATCCTCATTCTTGTATTTCAGCAAGCCCAAATGGGTTTCGTGCCTAGTGATGACGTCAGGTTTCCTCATCATCACATTGTCTGCCATTACAATCGGCGCAATTCTCGGGTACACGTATTGTTACATCAAACATCGGGGCGCCAAGTCAGGTAAACATCACATTAATATTTATAATCTTCCACTTTACGACTCAGGTGAGGGGCAAATCGAGTACGGAAGAACCAGGATATGGAAGATTTCAATCGTTACTGAGTTTTTTCGTCAAGATTATCTTCACCGATCACATGGCAAAGTCACCCCCAAGAGAACAGTAAAACTTACGCCAAGTTAGTCCGTGGCAGTACTGCCACCATGCCATTTCTGCCGCCAAGCAGTCATTCGCGTTACTGCGTTCTGGTTTAAAAAGTGTGATTGCCATTGAAATTACAGGTATTTATATATTTTAATGCAATTCTACCAATTCTATCTCCCTTCCCCGTTACATATATGAATCTCCCTTTTACGTCACGAGTAGGAAATATCAACCGACTACATTGTAGCAGCTATCCGTAGTGATTTAGAATTATCTCCTGGACTTACAGATTTCGGTCGCGCCATCGACGGCTAGTTAGGATGCTAACTTGCTTATCGCAATACACTCTCCTTTCTTTCGTTGACTGGCCTCACAGCTCAGTTCGTATTAACCCTGCCTTCTGCGCTGTAGGTCGTGGTTTCGATTCCCACCCAAGACAAATATTTGTATGACGAATATAGATGGTATTATATCAGTTGTCTGGTTCCCATGATACAAGCTATGCTTAGCTTACTTTGGGGCTAGATGGCGCTGTGCGAAATTTCCACCAATATTAATTATTATTTTCAGGTAACGTAACGCAGTCGACGATCCAAATAGTGGTTCCGTATTCAGACTCAGCGGAAGTCGGATTCAACAAAACTATCAATGGTGCTATTTTCAACCTCCTCGTCTCCAAGGTCCTAAAGATGGGATAGTTTGAAATTTAACTGATTTAATAGATCGTTCAAGAATTTCATCTGTGAGGATGGATTATATATTTATAAAATATATTTGAATTATATATCTCTTTTTAATTGCATTTTAGTAATGTAACTTACGTAAATTTCTATATACATACATAGATTCCCGCCCTTATCCCCGAAGGGTTAGGCAGAGCTTCAGTGAGCCAATTTTCACCTTGTGGGTTACACTATCGTGGGAACGTAGACGTGACGAGGTATTATCTATACAAATAAATAAAATTGGAGTGTCTGTTTGTAATATTAAAATAACCGCTTTTTACTAAGTGCATATAGATGTATATAATAATAATAATAATAATATTTTTATTTATTTCTCTCACAGTACAGTCAGAACTTAGGTTAACAACATAGTAATACCAGAATAAGATCGTTGACTAACATTGTGAGAGACTGGTGCCTGGAGTAAGTTCATGCGAACTTGAATTACAGGTCACCAGGCCCCACTTTGAAAGTACATTGTGTGTGTGTGTGTGTGTGTGTGTGTGTGTGTGTGTGGTGTGTGCGTGCAAGCGTTCTATTTTTTCCTAACTAATCTTTCATATGGGCATCAAGAGAAGGAATACAAGAACAATATCAACTGATAGGTTTTAAAAGATTTTCAGTTTCCTGGTAATTGAGCGTTTTAAGATAAGTAGTAACAGCCTTCTTGCAATTCGGCCTGCACATTGAATAGATGTTAAGAGCACTATTTATCTTGTTGTAAAGGTAATCACCCAAGAAACAATAAAAGTTCTGCGCAAGGCTGGAGCGGAAAGCGGTTATTGAGCACACTGTGCCCTTCCGTCTATTGTTCTTTTTCAAAAGTGGGTCATACTTCAGTTCAGAATGTTTTCTAAGGACTGTGCGGAGTATGTAAATTTGTCTCACTGTTAGTACATCCCACTTTAAGAAAAGATTGTGTGTAGGAAATCGGAAGGGCAAACTTGCACCAACTTTCAAAATTGCTCGCTGAGCTCTCTCAACTTCAAGAGTGTGTGTTTTACCTGTACCACCCCAGGAAGGGATGCAGTAGTCTATCAATGATTGACACACCGCAAAATACACCGTTTTGATGACCCGAAGATCGGCTACATGTCTTAATTTCCTAAAAATGTAAATGAGTTTACGGAGTCTGGGAACTAAAACCTCAATGTGGGGTTTGAAACTTAGGCATTGGTCAATAATAACACCAAGGTATTTGAGCGAATGAACTCTTTGTAGTGGAGGACAGGAACATAAAGGATTCGTTGTGGTGCAATTATGTGCAGTGATGGTGTAAGCTGGTGAGGGCAGGTGATTTGTCTTGAAAGCAAATGTAACTAAATTACTTTTTGTGATGTTTAACGTAAGAATATTTTTTTGCAACCATTCGCTAACTTTATTAAACCCTATTTGAGCCAGTTCAAATACATTTTCCCAGCTACTACCACTAAAGAAGATCGCAGTGTCATCAGCATAAGTATATATACTGCCGCCCTTGATCTGAAGTTCGGTACATATACGGTACATATACCAAAACAACATTTTTTTTAATTTTTGTCTGTCTGTCTGTCTGTTTGTTCCGGCTAATCTCTGAAATGGCTGGACCGATTTTGACGGGACTTTCACTGGCAGATAGCTGATGTAACAAGGAGTAACTTAGGCTACTTTTCCGAGGGGTAAAATAGGGTTGCGTGATAAAACCGAATTCCACGCGACCCAAGTCGCGGGCAACAGCTAGTTAGTAGCATGCTCCTCGCCGATGACTCATATGCAGCGTCATTTGTCCAGATGGAATTGGTCAAAGCGTCCGACATTTGCGTTCCAATTAATATTAATTAGATGTTTTTGGATGCGGAAGCGGCGGCAATTCGATCGTCGTCTGACACCATCTCCATCGAAATATTGTCGAGTGAAAGTCTACCCACATATCAGCCTTTATTACAAGCTTCAATATACTGGAACTCACTGGCATCACAGCTCAATTGGTAGTAACTGCCTTCTGCGCTGTACGTGGGTTAGATTCCCACCCGGGACAAACATTTGTGTGATGGACATAGATGTCTGGATGTTAATATTTATGTATGTACAAAAAAGTATTTAAATATTATATCACTTGTCTGGTTCCCATGATATAAGCTAGGCTAAGCTTACTTTGGGCTAGATGGCGCTGTGTGAAATGTCCACCAATATTATTATACTTCTTTTGAACGTTGCTGCAAATATTATGACAGTATTATGTAAACCAGTTCCCACCAACCGGTTAAGCTGAAACTTTTGATGCACGTTTGATTATAGTGTCGTGTTTTATTTCTCTTATGATTGTAACTTTATAACCCACCTCCTTTTAAAACTGAATGCAAGCAAAAAATGCAAGTGCAATACTTAGCGTCATAAATGTGTGTGGTAATAGATTATTCCCTGAATAAACCAAAATGTTTATTACTGTTTATCCCTCTTTCTATTAGTGATAACCGTATTAAAATCCGTGCTTGGTTTAGTTGTATAGAAATAAGCAGGAAGGAGATAGTGACTGTTATTATATACTGTTTAGAGATAGATATATATTTTGGTAATCTGCCGCCAAGCTGTGATGCACTCGTGTTGCTGTGTTCCGGTGGAAGGGAGTGGGTGCCGGCGAAATTACAAATGCAAGAGACGTAACATCCCTGTCCGAGATGATGGACGCAACGCTGTGACACTTGAGTCATCTCGTACTATAGAGAGGACTTGAGTGGTGTTGCTGTTGTCTCTGGGAGCCGGTTACTACTTAACATCAGGTGGGCCGTCAGCTCGTTCCGTCGGTTCAATGACATAAAAAAATGGTGTAAATTCGCTTGTAGGAATTTATAAGCCACTGAGAAATAAAAGCGATTACTTTTAACTAAATGACAGACCTCACAGCTCAGTTGGTAGTAACTCTGCCTTCTGCGCTGTAGATCGTGGGTTCGATTCCTACCCAGGACAAACATTTGTGTGACAAGAATAGATGTTTGTTCTGTGTCTGGGTGTTAATATATAAGTATTGTCTGGTTCCCATAGTACAAGCTATGCTTACTTTGGGGCTAGATGGCGGTGTGTGAATTGTCCACCAATATTATTACTACTAATACGGAAAAAGATTAGTAATCGATGTGTGAACAAGCTCGCGATTATTCGGAGTCGATTGTTTGATTTTGGTGCTGTGGAAACTGTTTACATGGCATGATCTCATTCTACGATCAATCGCCGATCGATTGGTGTGGTCTCAAGAATGTAATGAAACGCAAGCATCGCTGGTTATGTAAGCACGAGTTACCAGTATGTTGGTATTGTATCCGAGCAGTTAAAAACTGGTTTTCGCTTTACTGATAGGTAGAATTTAATTATATCAAGGCAGCTTGCAAGATACGAAGTCTTATATTAAATTGAATGAATAATATATCCTAAGGTAGTTATGGTTATATCTGAAAATGAAATGGGTGCTGTAATTTTTTTGTATTACTTTATTTAGACGAATTTTAAGTTAGTAATATTAGTTTTTTTGTGAGTATGTTACTGAAGCATATGGCCCACCCAGTTAGGTGGTAATCCCTGCCCATAATAAGCAAATACGACTTGGGTCCTTACCCCACTTAGTTACAACAAGACCCCAGTCACATCATACACCGTATCTCTGAGTCGTGAAATTGGAAGGACTCATGTGCCTGTTTTTTTTTATGTGATACAGTTACGGACCGAGGCGACGGCCCACCTGGTGTTAAGTGGTAACCTCTGCACATATACTTGGGTCCTCCCCTACTTAAGTACCACAAGACCCGGGTTGCACCGTAACGCCTGTAACTCACGTAATGTAGGCAACCACACCTTTCAAACCGAAACACAGGAACGCGACTGCATTACTGATTGGCGGCACACATCAGCTATCTGCCAGTGAAAGTCCCGTCAAAATCAGTACAGCCATTTCAGAGGTTAGCCGAAACAACAGACAGGCAGACAACAATTTTAAAAAAATGTTGTTTTGGTATATGTACCGTGTATACATCCATGCACTTAGTAAAAAGCGTTTAGTTTAATATTACAAACAGACACTCGAATTTTATTTATTTGTATAGATATACTTAAATATACCTATATCTATTCGTATTTTCGCTGAATGGAATGCCGATAACGGCGGTACTGCTTCTCACATGAACAATAGACGTACAGTTTGCAAAATAAACAGGTGGTTGAACAAAACAAGCGGACAAGTATATTTATTGATTTGGAAACATATTTTCATTATAATTCTAAATAAACTGTCAAGTACGAGTCAGCCTTTTGACAACTTGTGTCCCGTATACGATAGTGAACAATATCAATTTTCTCGTTTTCACGTAGGTAACCCTAATTAGGTAAAAAAATTATAAGTCAGTTAACTTAACCACAATATAATTTTCAGACTCTTTCCAATTTTTTGAAGAAGTTTTGTAATTATTTCGAATCATTCTTCGCTCAAACTGACGTAGAGTCATTTCTCGGCGAAATTGATTCATATAAGAAAAACATTCCTCCAACACCTCTAGGATTATCTAAAAACCTGATTATGTACCTAGTGCATTCCCAGACATTAGACATCGTCTTAAAAAAATATTGTAAATTTAGATAGATTATTTCTAATATTTTTTTATTTCCCTCGATGATGATAATAAATAATAATTATGTACAATGAGTTATTTCGATTGTTACTATTAAACAGTTATATCATATAAATGTTGATGTATGATTTAAGGGAAAAGGGAGACCAAAGGATATAGATGGATTGTGACTTGAAAAATTTTTTTTGACCTCCGTGTGGCGTGGAGTAACAGTTTGACACAGAAGGATAGTGTTTTGAGCCCGCATAGGACAAATGCAGATATGCAAATATTTGTTACATTTGGTAGAAGTGTTTTCAGTTTGTTTGTGATGCGGGAAATCAAAGTACACATTCGGCGCTATGTATATATTGAGTTCTATTCTTTAGTTGTATTGAGTTGGCGGACATTTCACACATCGCCATCTAGCCCCAAAATAAGCATAGCTTGTGCTGACAGAAACTGACAGAATATTTGTATACTTTTTTATAAATACATATTAACACCCAGACACAGAACAAACATCAATGCTCGTCATACAAATGTTTGTCCTGGGTGGGACGAACCCCCGAGCTACAGCTCAGAAGGCGGAGTTACTACCAACTGAGCTGTGAGGCCAGTCTTAGGCCAACTTAGGTTTAATTCTATCTATGAAAAATATAAGACAGTAAAAACGTTCAAAAAAGTTCAATGTTGACAGAAAATAAATTAACAGTTGAGATGAACTCAGAAATATAAACTAGTCTTCTAAATGTGATTATAAAGTAAAAAAATATAGCAACAAAATTGGACATATCACAGACTAGTCTAGAAAAAACTGCCAGTATTTTGTTTCGTTGGTTTTCAGAAATGTATACAAATAATAAATTATAAAAATTGTTTTCCCATAACGTGAAACGCGAATAACAACTGACGTATACAAAAATTGCATTCAAAAGATAGGATCGAAATGTAATGCCGTGTGAATGTCCCTATTTGGAAATAATCATTTAAATAAATACCTTATGTCCGTCTGTCACATACTTTCATTTATTATGCAGTATACCTATATATCTAAGAGATATGTCGAATATGACAGTAGGTAAGGAAATTAATAAAATTCAATTATGCAGTTACTCATTAGCCAATTTTTTTTTAGGTTTTCATTATTGGTCTGAAACATTAAGAAGGATTATTTTGTATATCCTGATTCTAATAAAGATCTATCAAGGCTGCTTAAATATTAAAGTGTTATTTTTTGTTCTGATGAACACAGCCTAAGAGTAATAGTAGTTAAACTCGATAATTTTAATGAAATGTTTGGTCATTATAGGGGCTTATCGGGGACATGTTTCCGAAATTGACATCACATTGCGCTGCTTAGTGATAGCCATATAAAAGTAAAATGTCATCTTTGTCATCACAGTGGTATCGTAGAACTGTACGCAATTTACAAACAAAAATATCAAAATAAATAAAAATAAAATATCTAACACCCGAACGAAAGAAATCAATACGAAGTGACATTTTGTTATGTAACTTTGACAATATCCAACTTTTCAACCATTATGGTCAGATAGCGACATTTTATGGATACAAATCAAAAATCAAAAGGCAACAGTCTTTAATTTCACATACATTAAACATTATTTCAGTGAAACTCTCATCTCGTCAAATATTAATTTTTATAATTAATTTAATAACATATTTAATGATAAATTAACAAGAACTCATCATTTATAGTTACATCGAGTTTTCTAAGAATGGCTCACGGGCCGCGTAACTACCTGTTCATAAATTTTTATCTTAAAATCACACATCTTTGCCCGCTCGACGAGACACTGAGCAAATAGATAATGTTTTTATAACATTACCTTGTTCAAACTAAACCTCATCTCGGCAATAATTGCGTCTGAATTCATTGAAGACATCGTTTGACGTTGATGGATCCGGTTCTTGGGCCCCGTTGAACCCTAAAAAGGATGAGACTATAAAAAAGGTTATACTTGTGACGCGGTCCCAGTGTTCCGACTCATCGCTTCGAAGCGACCGGCGAAGCGACGCCGACGCAGCCGCGCGCGCTACACATCCTACACAATAGCCAAATTACAATAAATTACGTTCCCTAAATTAAGGTTTGAACCGCATATAGGAGAGGTCCTTAGGTATCTAATCTACCAAAATCATGGCGCGCTTCTATTACCTTTATTACATAATTTAAAGTGATTTGAATTCAATAAATCGGTGGTAAAAATAAGTGACATTGTGTGATGTAATTTGGCAGTCAGCCTTCAAGGATTACTCTTAATTGGAGACGAAACTGTGATAAGGAAAAAGTGAGTACATTATGTGTTACCTCGGTTAAACTGGTTTTGTTAATATTTTATTATAGTTCGAAATATTGTATTTCTCCAAATGCACAGTTCACAATATATGTGAAATACTTTAATTGGAACTCATGTGAATATAATATTTTTGTAGGACTTTCAAAGAATCAGGACATCTAAAAGGGCACGTGATACGCACACAGTTCATAGAAAAAGAACAAGAAGCCTTTTTTGTGGTTCATAGAAATATATAATACTGTCATTCGTCCCGTCTGATATCTTTTATTTACACTACCTGTGCAGATACTGTTTCACCGGTTGTCTGAAATTTGATAGCTGTCACCTTGACACTTTTGACAGTCACCTAGGTAAGTAATTTTCGAGTTAGTTTTTTGAAATTGTCGACAGTGAAAGTTGAATACTTTCACCTACACACCTACACCACTTGAACAATCTATGTCCTTATGAAACATTGATAATGTGAATGTGTAATGTTTGTATTGAGAATGCAATATTCAAAGAACCACCTTGTTGCGAAACCTGTTGTCTTCACGAATAAAGTTTTCAATCTTCTAATAACATTCAATTTGTGACCCATTTTGTGTTCCGGCTGGCATGGGAACCACTTGATTTCGTTTGTATCCACGCGAGTAGTGTTTCTAGACGTTGATATTGAAAAACGGGTTTTTAATCTAACCAAATTTCTAATTTCTCGTTACCAAATTTTATCCAGTATAAATAAATTCATTATTTCATGTAATATATTTGCTAATTTCGATACCTTTTATATATAACTTTTTTTTTTACTTGTATGCCTTTATTACATTTTTTCTTAGTACATTGCTCTTTTGTGTATTTGTGTCCTATGTGCTGAATAAATGTGTTATCTATCTATTATTCCTTGATGAGGCATTTACTGCGTTTTAAACTGATCATATTTTTTTGCAAATAATTTCGTCATCAGCGCCCCGCTAGTAATAAGTAGTAGGTTCGTTGGAAATTTGAATCGAGCCCAGTGATGGGAAATGTTAATGCACGCACTGGAAATAAAAAAAACTATGTCTGGTTCAGTTTGTCTTGCATTTGTAAACTTATTTATTATATCAACTTCTTTTCTGGCAGCTTTCAAAATCTCTGTCTTGTTTTATTTATTTACAATATCGTCCATTTTTTTATTTTTGTCGCATCAAACGTCCAGTTATCTACTTAGCACGACTCCAATATAAATATATTGTTTTTTTTCCAAAAAAAGCTTTCAAAATCAGTCCCTGGTTAACCAAAAGTAATTGTCAACACAATTCTAACGAATCTTAGCACGATATGGCTACTCAGCGCTATTAACGAGTTGTGTCAAAACCAAAAAAACGGACAAGTCGAGGGATATCAACATTAAGAAATCAAAATTAATTCATAGTTCACTCAAATACGAGCTTTTCTAAACCAACGGTATTGGAAAAACCCCCTAAGAGAGGAATATAAGTGGATTACAGAATATCTATCGGAATTCTTATGAGCAACCCGGTCCAAGATTGAATTGGATACATCCGTCATTCTTTATGAAAATTTCCTGTGGAATTTCATATTATAGTTTCTTGTACTAATAAGTAAGTTATTTCTGTAGAGCATCTCTTTTCTTATCTCTTTATAATATTTATAGATTTATAATGGATCTATCTGGCCATTTTATATTTTCAGTACCTATGTAAAAAAAAACACAAATTTCAAATTTTTCTGATTAGTTGGGTCGCAAAAAGTAATGCAATTTTTTTTAGTGGGATACTTGGAAATAAGCATTTTTCATTTTTTATTATCAGTTATATTACTGATACTGTATTTCTGCAAAAATATAAATATGCGAAAAAAGTCGAACGTTTCATTAAAGTTATTTAATTGAATCATTAGCTAGTTTCGTGGCTTCTCCTATTCTAAACACGAAATGAATATTAGAGTATTACAAAGTAAGACATATTATTTCCATACTAGGCCAAAAAGACCTCTTTACTTTATTTTTCCTTGTAGGATATTTGTATTGCTTTTGAGAAGTCATTATAAGCAATCACAATGATGACGTTTTGTCTCGGTATCAAGAAACCTGATTTCGCAATTGCAATTCATTGCAGCAAGACAATACGAATACCTTCCACCGCCAACATTATTACACCGATACATATCTATATCTATACATCTATACAAACAAATAAAATTGGAGGGTCATGTGAAATAAAAAATATCCAGTTATTATTAATACTATTTCAGAAAAAACGTAAATAATGTACCTACTCCAAATAATTACGTTGCTAAGGTGACCCCGCAACGTAACCGATGATTTTATACCCTAAATGTAAATAGCCTCAGTAGTAGTCATGGCAGATTTGTTTTTATTAGAAATTAATATTCTTTTTTTTTTACAGTGACGATCCGGAGTATGACTGTGACGGATGCCCGCGATGCTACAAAAAGAAACTGTTGCAAAAGGTATATATTTACGCAAATACTTTTTGATTAATATACTTAAAAAACTCTTTTTAATACAACATTACTATGTATGTAAAAGCTCCAGGAGGCAATTGCTATTTGAATGGACATTTTAGTCAATATTTTCCATTATATTGAATAAATCTACTAAATCTTGCGCATGCGTTTGGGGGGCCACGTTGCTCGCGTCCGTATGTGATAACCCTCTGAATCCATACACGTGTCCCCCGGGTGGGGCAAAAGGAGTAGCCCAAAGTAGCAGTAGAACTTGTGACAAGTTCGCCCGGAGAAGTACTGCCACCACACCTGGTAATCTGCCGCCAAGCAGTCATGCACTCGTATTGCTGTCCGGTGGAAGGGAGTGGGTACCGGCAAAATTGCAAGAGCATGAGACGTAATATCCTCATCTCGAGGTGATGGACGCAACGCAGTGCGACTTAAGTAACCTCGTACTATGGAGAGGACTTGAGTGGTATTACTGTTGTCCATGGGCGGCGGTTACCACTTAACATCAGGTGGGCCGTCAGCTCGTTCCGTCACATCAATGACATAAAAAAACACCTGTGCAAATTACAGCGAATAAAATGTTTATATGCATATCTACAAATTAGGAACACAAAATGTACTCTGTCCTAGGAGGTGGGCGTTGGTAACTGCGCCACAATTTTATCTATAACTATTTATTTTTATTTTTTTTAATTTTTTTTAAGGGCTCCTGACACTTTTTCTTCTCAGGCAACCCAGTTTTTTGTCGTTCCAAATCCAACAAATTTAATTGCCTCTTAAAAGTAATCTTTGATTACAATTTTGTTATATCAACGAAATTTCCAGCAAGTCCGAGCGATATAAAACTACTGACTAGTAAGTAAATTAAGTAATCTAATTGCTAATTGCGAACATTACAACGGGCAGTCTGTCTGCTTTATTGATTAATGTATGTGAGTGTCAGACGATGACGCTATCTCTTTATTATATACTAGCTGTGCCTGCGGCTTTGACCGCGTGTAATTCAGTTAGCGTAGTGACTATAACAGTACCAAATGCGTCTGGAGGTCCAATTGACTACTAAATATCACAGTGAAAAACTTTATCCTCAAATCTCACAACATGTTTTTAGATTTTGTACTTTAAAATTAACAAAAATGTATTCATTTTACATTCAACAACTTAAAAACAAACAACTTAAAAATGCGCTTTGAATCATATAACGCAATTTTTAAGTTGACTTTAAAAATGTGCCGTTGTATTTTGTTAGGCTTTGTTGAGTGTATAATGTCTGACCGGCAACTTGCGTAAGAATCGCATTCACTCGACCGTTTTTTCTTTGACTTGCAGCATTGGTCTCCACGCAAAAGCTCTTTTATTTGTTTTTTTCTTTTCTTTCATTTTATTTACGGGACAAATAGCCTGTGTCCACCCTGAAAGTCAATTCTAAGTATCAGTGAAAGATTTTTAGAAATCGGATTAGTAGTTTCGAAGCTTCCGAACGAATCGCTTCCTACAAAGCTCCTACATACAAAATTGCAAACTTTACCTCTTTATAATATTACTGCAATTATGTATCAAATCATTGCTTCGTTGACTTCGCCCACGACCTTCGACATAATCATCTTAATGAATATGTTTTTAACGAATTCGATTCATCTTAACAATCAATGATATAAGAAGCCCGAAGCCTTTGACTTTGCGTTGACAGTTTTTAATAGTTTGAACAGTTTATTTTATTTTATTACAGTTTAGTGATTTTATTTGATTTTAATACGCACTAGCTTCTGCCCATTGCTGCTTCTTGCACCTATCTTGTTTCTTGCTCTTTAGTTTCTCCCTGCTCGGGTTAATGGTTTTATAACTTGTCCTTTAGTTCCTTTTAGTTATTTTTCCCGTAGTCGGGTTATTATTAACATTGGGATTTTTCTGTTATTATTAACATAATTGTAGCCATTCAAAGTCAATTTGAAAACTTTATTTCCATAGAATTAATAAATAAATGGCTTGAAACGTCAATAATATTCAAAACATGAGGTCACGCGCCCTTATCGCTAAGTTTGACGCCTGTTCAAACCCTATCCGACCCTCCATTAAACTGACAAGATTCGTCTATGGAGGGATTCCTTTTATTTTTGCCAGCACGATTCTTGAAACAATTTCAGAACTTAAATCTATGTTTAATTCAGTGACTAAATAATACCGAACAGCTTAAGATATTACGAGATGTTTCGTGTGTCGTCGAGCAGAGTGACATCAGACCCCGGGGATTCAAATTCAAATTCAAAGCATTTATCGCACTATGTTGTTAAAAAGGTCTTAATATATCTATAGGATATAAACACAAACTTACAAAAACTTAAAAAACCCTGTTAAGGCACAGCAATATGTGCCCTAACAGGGTTTTTTAATTTTTGTAAGCTTTATTGTCTAACTATACAACAATTACTTATTTATATAATAATTTTAGAATAGTGCCTGAGTAGTTAGTATTAGCAAAGCCTTTATATGACTACTTTTAAAATTCCACCTTGGTCTCTTACACCATACGGATATTTCAATTTGTGTGGCTATGAATGGAACGTATATAAATAGTGCAATGTAAAAGTAAAAAAAAAATTAAGGTCGTCTCAGGTATCTAATAATAATATTGGTGGACATTTCACACAGCGCCATCTAGCCCCAAACTAAGCATAGTATGGGACTAGACAACTGATATAATACATATATACATGTTTTTTGTAATTTTGTTTGTAATCCTTATAACACCCAGACACAGAACAAACACCTATATTCGCCACACAAATGTTTGTCCTGGGTGGGAATCGAACCCACGACCTACAGCGCAGAAGGCAGGGTTACCAACTGAGTTATGAAGCGAGTCATGGCTGGGAGGTGCAAGGATAAGGTCGCTTTGCGCTCGTTATTATTAGACTTGATTGAAAATGTAACGTCCCATGTGCCAGTAATGTCACAGACAGCCACCCTTCAACATCAGAACTAAAATAAACTATAGTTATTTGGATTGCCAGCCCAAAAACTAGCCATAACTGCCAATCGCGTCTGTTTGCAATAAAAGTTTAGTTTCAGTAGTACGATTTGTGGCCTGCAGCTTACAATGTAAATTTAATAGGAATTGAATTTGGTTTTTGCGGTATTCTATTTTTATGTCGAAACGAATGAGTGAAATTGACTTTTCACAATTTCAAGGTGGAGAAATAGCTACAAGTCCTCAACTCACAGCCTTGAATTGAAAAGCCTTCGAGTAATGGCGGCTATAAAAGATCAAGTTTACCGTCCAATTTGCATAAGTCTTGAGACTCAATGCAATTTTCAGTTCGCCCGTATTTGCCACACGCGGTCAGGCTTCGCATAATTTGACTGTTGCAACCACGTCACCGCTGAGTTGACAAAAAGCTGACTAAACCAACATTGCCGTGTGTTACACGTTCAAGAACTAGATTGCCTGTTGAAAATTATAAAAAGTAAGCTGTTTAAACGATGGTCAGGACAGCAGAAGCGAATTTTGTGTTTCAAAGCAATATCACGTATATTTTATTTGATCATTCCTCAAGTCTCATGCAAATTAGTTGGTAAACTTGATATGTGAACCGACTGGCCTGAAGCTCAGTTGCTAGTAGCTCTGCTTTCTGCCCTGTAAATCGTGGGTTCGAATCCCAACCGGGACAAAAATTTGTACGACGAACATAGTTGTTTCTTCTGAATGTGTAAGTTTTTATTTTTATTCACGATAGGCAAGCATTTGACCGCAATCTCACATGATGCAAAAAGTAGTATAAGTATTATATCGGTTGTCTGAATAGTACAAGCTTTGCTATATAGTATGATATATTCACTCATACGTTTCTCTTAGTTATTCCATAAATATAAATAATGTAATTAAATAAATAATTAACTACTTGGGAGACGTACGAAAATGGGGCAAACGGGAATACATATGAGCTTATCAACTCTGAAAAATAATTGTATATCAATTCGCTGTCATACAAATCATTATCTATTTAAGCTATCGAGTACCCAGTCTTGTTGCGGGGTTCCTGCATTCTTTATTTCCTTTATGAAGCATTGAGTAGCGTGGGATATCTATGGAAATCCCGCGCGGCGCTTCCGCGTATGAAATCTAGAACCAGACGCGTTTCCGATTTCCCATCCAAGGTAACCAGTCAAACGTTGCAAAAAATATTTCATCACCACGTCACGAGTCCTAGCTAACCAGATGTTGCGGCCAGTGTGAGGCGAGCCTTAGTTATGATAGGTTGTATATCGTAATCCAAGGCCTTATTACGTTTTCGCGGTTAAAGGTTAAGTGACATTCAATTTTTTTTTATTAAGTTTTTTATTGACTAGTGTTGTGAATAGCCTCTGTAGCCATCAATAAAGAAGAAGAATACCTGTGTTGTGAAAAAAAATGTGATTTATCTTTCGTAGAATTTATTACACTATGCTTATGGAACATATATCTACATAGGCTACGTGGTATGGAATAAAAAATGATGTATGTTATACCTAATATTAAAATCGCGTTATAACGCGGTTATGATTTGCGAAGATAATCAATCATTGCCGGTTAATATATACCTGACAGAATAATACAATATGCAGACGTCAATGACAAAATCTAGATAAAGTGACGCAGAGACTAAATGTCCTAAAATTTATTTCAATGTCAGTTCATAAAAATATAACTTTGGTGCATTTATAAGTTGAATGAGACAGCGTAAATATCTAGCATTTTATGAATAAACTCCATGCTTAGATTTTATCTTGCTTTAACTACTGAAAATACTTACATAACTTGTATTACACAATATTTTTTATTACATTTGGCTCCTACTGATTTTCACTGTTAAATATTAGTCCGTCAAATGGTCAATGATAACTATTAAGTAATTAATTAATTATGACATCATATCTGAACATTTAGTGTAACTTAACTATTATAAAGCAAAAATTTACCATATAAAGTTTTTCCGAGTCGGTATGTTGAGTAATTAGAAATTGAAATGAATTAAGAATTTTCATATTTTGCTTATCATTGCACTCAAGATTTCATTTGTAAAAAAAAGGCAAAACAGAATCCTTTAATTTTGCCATAACTAATTTTAAGACTAGGCTGTTCTTTCTGTTCCTCCCCAAGGGTTTGAACAGGCATCAAACTTATCCTTATATTTTGAAATTTATTGTTACTACTGCTTAAGAGCAGCGGAACTTACGCCAAGTTAGTCCGGGGAATTACTGCCACCATGTCCACTTCTGTCGGCAAGCAGCAATGCGTTCGCGTTACTGTGCTCCGGTTAGAAAATTGTGGTGGCCGGTGAAATTATAGGCACATGAGACATTCCACCTTCTCGGTAACGGGCAGTGACTTAGGTCTTGTCGTACCTAAGTAGGGGAGGACCTGCTTAATTCATGAAAAGTGTCAATATATAACGTAAAACAAAAATCTGGTAAACTTGACGTTCATGAGGCTTCCATGGACAACTTTAGTTTAGAAATAAAATAAAAATAAAATAAATAAATGAAATTAAATAATTAATTATAAATTAATAATAATTAAATAAATTCAAAATATTAATTAAAATTAATTAAATTCGACGGACACATAGAGCAACCAGACGCAAATCTCTTAACAGTTATAAAATTCCTTAATGTGTTATTTTGTTATATGTGATATGTATTGTTTTAGTACCAAGACTATCACTATATATAAATACCTACTCTTTCTCACTCATATCTTGTATCTCAGAATTGATGACTACGATAACAGTGTGTTTTTGCAGATCATAAAAAACATATAATAAACGCTTAAAAACAAAAAACTTGTCCTCAAAACATACTTAAAATCCGAAACACGTTTCGCAAATGCCATCATTACTAGCTTATAAGCAGTATCACTTCAACGCAGCAACATTATAAAAGGATCGACCTGATTTGTTTTCATGTGCAGGGTAGTTTATGGTTTGAAGAATCTATGGTAATTTCATCCAGAAAACGCGCACGGGTCGCGCTGTTACTTCATTTTCGCTAAGCGTTCTCTCTTACTTTTTTCATTTTTCTCGGCTCTCTAATGTCTTAGCCTAGTGCCAATTAGCCTAGAACATTCTTCATGTTTTATACAATAATTAGTAACATTCGACTGGTATTTCCAGAAATTTACGCTTACAAAGATACGCTTCATCTTTATTATAAGTATATAGATAGTTGTTGCCAAGTCATATTTATTGATAGGTGTTGCTATGCGCTCCAAGTTTAGACTTCCGGTCAGTCCCCTCGGAGCTCTGCATCCGCCTGTCATGTTGTGCTAAATGACAGGAATGACGTACGATACAGATAACACTTATCTAACTGTAAGGGTGCATACAAATTAGCGAATAATATTAGAAAATTCGCCCGAAGAAGTACTGCCACCACACATCGTAATCTGCCGCCATATATGATTCGGGAATACCCAGATTCCCGACATACAATCATATAATTTTTGTTTCAAAATACCGATTCCTTCGATTCGATAGCCTCGAGTTCAGAGTATATGAAAAATAATTTCGGTGATAGGAAGTGGGTGCCGATGAAATTGCAGGCGCATGAGACGTAACATCCCCGTCTGGGGTTGATGGACGCAAGTCTTAACTTAAGTCTTTGCGACTTAAGTCATTTCATACTTTGGTGGGTAGGACTAGAGTCGTATTGTTGTTGTCTATGGGCGGCGCTTACCACTTAACATCAGGTGGGGCGTCAGCTCGTTACGTCACAAAAAAAATTGTCGCATTTTTGCTTGTTTGCCTCTTACAATCTGTTCACGAAAAAATATATAATAAATGTATAATATATTATAATAACAATAATAATACCGTAATATAATAATAATGATTTATATTTCTCGTGTCACTTGGCTTTTTCGAACCAGTGTGGTTTCAGTCAATGTGTCCCATTCGTGCACTTTGAGACCTGTTTCTATAAATATTTCGGAAATCAATACAGCCTGAACACACTTATATACTTATATATATACTTACATACTTCGGTGTGAAAAGTACATACATATTGTCTTAGCTTCGGCACCTTGTGCTATCGACACAAATGCAATAATTGAAGTTTAGTAAATTCTACATTAGGTATGATGAAATATTATTGTTTGCATTTGAAATTTTGATCACTTAGTGCCAATTTTCCATGACCAAAGATGTACAGTAGCAGGCAATGATAATATAGGAAAATTTTAAAAGTAAACTTATAAGTGTTATCATTTATTTTTTACTGTTTTGTAACAAATGCTGTTTTGTGCGTATCTAAATTTCGTTTTTTTTTTCCTGACCCGTGACTACTATCCCATATATATCTTTCCCGTGAAGGGTCGGATAGGGTTTGAACAGGCGTCAAACTTAGCGTGACCTTGTTTTGAATATTATTGACGTTTCCAAGCCATTTCTTTATAAATTCTATGGAAATAAAGATTTTGACTTTTTGACTCTTTTGACTTTTTATGTAGACTTAAAAAATCCTACGCAGTAAAATAACTCTGAACTCATACCGCACACTACGCTACTTAGCTTCTCTACTACAATCAGTACAATATTTCACAAATGATAAGTGATTAAGAGCAGGTGATTCATGTTCCCGTAGATACTGCCATATATCTTGATTAAGATCTTCAATTATATCTATTATGTGATAACGAACGATTCTTTTTAAGTTAACATGATGTATTGTTATCAGACTGATAAAAGTGATTACGACCTTGTACCTAGAAGACCTTTCACCTAAAATAAGCAGAAATTAGTTTGTTGCCTACAGAATTTTCGACAATGTCACACAACAAATGAATTGCTCGTATTTTCTATGTGACCTTAATAGAGTTGATGTTTTTAATGTGTAAAAGATACGGAACGAGCAGATCTGGTGTTAAGTGGTAACCTCTGACCATAACAAGCGAAACGATTTGGGTCCTGCCCTACCTAAGTACTACAAGACGCAGGTAGCGTTGTAAGCGCCCTTAACTCTGAGAGGTGAAGGTTGAGTGTCTCATATGCCTAAACTTTTTTAGACCGGAAGCCATATTTTTTAAACTGGAACAAATTACTGCGATTGTATTAATGCTTGGTGGCAGAAATGGGTATGGTGGCAGTACTTCCCGTGTTGAACTTGGCATAAGTTCTACTGCTACTAGTAAATTCGACAAATTATTAATAAATAATAAATAATGCCTTCAAAAACATATATTGTAAAAAAACCCAAGTCTAGCAACTCAGTTCTTCTATCATAAAAAGTTGTGAGATCCATATAATACCAAGTCGGTCAATTTATTCAGTCCCTACTTAAAGATCCTTCTGTCTTAAGTTATTACGTAATTAGCTAACCTAACAACATCTTATAGTGACCATATCAATATCAATATTAAAAATCTTTTATGTTTTAAATAAATAAATTGACTTAGCAATCGCACTAAACAATCTAATTTAATATAATATGTATTACTTGTGAGATACATTGCATTTCACAAAAAAAAAACATTGCGTTTTCATGCGATGGTCATAACTAAGTTACAATGGTTTACATTTATATGGATGGCAGTGTCCTTAAATATGAGTCATATGTAATGAATACTTAGAACCTTGAATGTGACAGCACTGACCGATGGCGTTCAAAACAATATTATCTTTTCAAATCGCTTATCATGTGTTCCGGAAAATATAATTCATTTTCATATAAACAATACTTGCACAATATTTTACAGAGTTCGTCATTGTCAAGCGGGACCGGATGCAAAACATACATCATTTTTAACTTTAATAACACAAATGTTATCAGTTGTTTCTGCGAAAGAAAAACCCATTTAAATACTAAGTACATATTCCATAAAATAAATATGTTATAAAGAAAATCAGAGTGTTGAAATAAAAGTCATCAAAATTACTTGTTTACGCGAGGTTAAATTCAGTACGTGGTTTTCCTAGTCGTGAAAATAATTGAGAACTCATATAATTGATCCGTGGAACTGTTGTGACAATGTGTGATGAAGAGTTGCTTAGAGGAAGCTCACTGAAGAAGACTGCGAAGACAAATTCAGGAAGAAATCGTCATGTACTGATTAATCTACCAGAATCTGATTCTAAGAGGTATATTAACGGGTCTCAAATTATCTGTTTCTCTTTCGTTTATTACATTTTCATATCAAATCCATACAAATAAATAAAATTGGAGTGTCTGTTTGTAATATTAAAATAACCGCTTTTTTACTGAGTGCATATTACAAACAAACACTCCAATTCTATTTATTTGTATAGACAACATTTTTTACAATTTTTGTCTGTTTGTCTGTCTATTTGTTCCGGCTAATCTCTGAAATGGCTGGATGAAATGGCACTTGCAGATAGCTGATGTAACAAGGAGTAACTTAGGCTACTTTTCCGAGGGGTAAAATAGGGGTGCGTGATAAAACCGAATTCCACGCGGACGAAGTCGTGGGCAACAGTATTACATAATAAACTGATGCAGGCTCTTTTCGTAACTTAGTCATATAATATGTGACTAAGTTACGAAACGAGCAGGCGATTCTGATGTTCACTTTCCCATTTCTGCCGCCGACCAGTGATGCATTTGCGGAACTATGTTCCGGTTTGAAAATTACGGTTGCCGGAAAATTACAGGCACATGAGACATTCCACCTTCATTTTCAGGGTGACAGGTGAATACGATGTGACTTGGGTCTTGTCTTATCTAAGGGGAGGACCCAATTCGTATGCTGGTTATCGATAGAAGTTACCACTTCCACTATTGGGGCATTTTTTATTGCACTTTCCTTAACTTACTTACATTAAAAAATACTAAGCTGTATTCTCTGCCCATAATATTTATACACTAGGTATGCTGGCGATAACTTAACACTAGTTTTACTTCTGAACAAGGATCTAATAAAGTCGCAAAAACGCCTGGTAGTGCAAAATTTCGACTAAAGTAAAAATTACTTTTCCTCTTACTTAATTATAAAACATTTAACATGCGAAGAAAATGTGCATAATATAGGGATACAAACAATGCCTGACATTAAAAAAATTGCAAATTTGCGGAGGGATTGCTCACGTAATATTTTTTATTGTAATTCTGCAATTAGCAAAAACAATGTCACCAACTGAGGTAAGATAAGGTTGCGTTATATTTCCTATAGAAACTCCTGGAGTTTCCTGATAAAGGATATCTACAAAAAATGTTTGTATCAACCATAGTAACGCCATCTAGTTCTCCAAGGTGGAAACACGGTGTTAACACAACCTGAACTACAGCATGCCCGAAACAGCTGTTTTCTATTATTGATTTTCCTCACCGAAACCTAGTACACTGCGTAACTCTTCCCGTAAGGTTATCAGACAATAATAATTAATATGACGCTGTAATTACGGTGGATTGATAGATTTGTAATCGTTAAAATCTACCTACCGTGTACTCTGTTGATATTTTTTGGCGATATCAAAGGTTTAATCAAAGGTTTTTGTGTGATTCTGGTAGAAATGTGACGGCGCGGCGCCTTGTTGTGATCACGTGTAAAATGTTTGTAATGATGGATGGGTTGCACAGACGAAACTTTATCAGTGCCCATGAGGACGACATTACCCTGGACACAGTGAGTTTGGTGTCTTTGAATAGATTCACTGCATTCCACGGGAATTTTAATGTTGTCCATGATTACCCGGAGAAGTAAGTACAGTTGTGCAATACGATATAAAGTAGGATTTTACTTATTTGGCAATAAAACTTGGCTTGTTGACTGTTGTATTATTCTGTTTTATACCAGTAGATATGAGTTTAAAAAGCCGAAGGTTGTTATAATGGTATGTTAAAATCGTACCTATTAACGTAACCATTTTATAGTAATATTATCCTGAATTATGAAATACATATTTACCTTATAATTATCCTGTAACAATAGCAATCCAAGAGGTACTAGTTAATGATAATAATTGAAGATTTAATGAAATATTTTAAAATATTCTACCTCATCATTCGTGGTAGCTATGGTAGCATTTTTTGGGGAATTGCAGTGACACACCCTGACTGAAATGGAGTGGTGTGGAATTTAAAACTAATAGAAAAAATATTAAAAAATTGTCAACATGCTGTGGAAGACATAGGTAGTAGGCGTAGTATACATATATGGGATGAAGATTATTTTATTACAATTATTGGTATCTATTATTATCTATATATCTAATAATTGTCAATATCAGTAGCCTTATCCTAGAGACGTGACTATCATTCCACAGCAAAGAGATCCTCACTGGATGTTCCACCCATGCCTTCCTTGAGTGGTAGTGTATGGCTTAAAAGACTATTTCAAAAATTCACTCTAGGTGACATGAAATACCCTCTAGTCCTCCATACTCACCCAAAAAAAAAGTGAGATGTTGCACAATGTTGCAAATTAAATCGTTTTATTTATTTTCTCAGTTCATGATAGGGGCCAGTGTTGTAGTCATCAATACAGTTATTTCAAAAAAAAAACTGTGACATTATATTTGTGATCGTGTTCGATCAAAAAGCACGATCTGATAATCTGAAAGTATGTATTCAGTTCTTTCGCACCCTTAATGGCAGATTTGTTTTCGTAAAATCCCACGCTTACCCATACACTAAATAGTAAACCGGGGAGCATGTGTAGAAACTCACATATTGCCCAAAAGATGGCGCTATAACAACTTTTCCTCTTCCAGACCATGCTCATTCAAAAACAAGATAATCATCACGTCGCTGCTGTCTCTGATCTTCGTGTCGGCTCTCACGGGGTACCTGATCGGGTCGGCGGACTATGCCGCAGCCAGGAGAACCTTCGAGCCCCCAGACCCGATAGAACCCCTCAAGCCTTCAGCGTCCAGGCTACACATGTTCCAGAGGGCAGCAGTGTGCACTGACGCGCCGCAGTGCTCCGAGATTGGCAAGTAAGTTTACGTATACATAGGTTTTCGCATTTTCTCCAAAAGAGGGCAGGGACTAAACAGGCTAACTTCCTTTCTGGGATTAATGGTTTGTGAAGGAACTCACTGTATGCATATACAGTTTCTTCTTGAAAGTAATACCAGTATAGTACATAAGTAGTAGTGCACTTACGTTGTTTTCATTATGTGGCAATGTTACGGGACGAGCTGATGGCCCCCCCTGGTGTTAAGTGGTCACCTCTGCCCATAACAAGCAATCCGAATTGGGTCCTCCCCTACCTAGGTACAACAAGACTCAATTCGTATCATATACGCCCGTAACTCTTTAGAATAGACGTTGGAATGTCTCATGTTCAAATTTAATTCGTTTGAAAAGATAACTATAAGATACATACAGTGAGATGGAAACACGGATGATTTGAAAATTTTACGTCATTGTAAGCAAAGCAAAACCTGCTCCAATAAACTATAATATTGTAAGTTAACATTTTCAGCCAACAGGCACATTGGAAATGGATTTTCGTTTTACTTCCCCATGGTATTTACAATACTTTTATTCGAGTCACTGGTTCTCTCGAATCATTGTGGCGAAAGGATTTTGAGTGCGCCTCAATGAGGCTCTTTTCATGCACTTACATACCTAAATAAAATCACAAATGTAATGGCAAAAATAACAATGATGTGGAACGGAATTAAAATTCTAGAATAAACAAAAGTATTGTAATGTGGAGACGAAAATTCTAGAATGATAACCCGGTTTAAAAAAAAAACAAAACACCTTATCTCATCTACCTGCATAAGTAATTACATTTCCGGTTTGGTTGTGGACTCTACTAGTCGCGCCATCTGTATTTTAAATAAGGAATTTCGTAGTCAGACGCGTGTGAGTATTGTGATCGAGACACGCTTTATGAAAAAAGAGATCGTTTTGTGAGATGTGATGAGATCGCTTTACTTGTGTTTAAGTATTTTAAACTGATAATAATGTCCACAAAATATAAGATTCTTACCTACCTGCTTAATAATGTTAAAGAAAATGAAAACATTGCATAATAACAAACCAATGACACGGTTTGTTGTATACGTGGTGAGTCACTGTGTTGCACGCACACATTTCTACTTTACTTGGTGCTGCCATCGTCAGAGTTTACCCCAAGAAAAATGAAAACAATTTCACATCAATTTAAATTTGACTAATAAATTATCCACACAAGTTTTAACCACTCCTCGTTATACGTCGATTACGAGTATTACGTCGATATATTACCGCTACGATCCTACTAGGCTGGTTATATTTTCATGATATTGTAAATATTGGTGATACCATTAAATATGATCCGTTTTGTAGTTTGCCATATTTAGCTAAGAAACATACTAGGTCTTTTTATTTAATAGTAATCTGATAAATTTCTTTCAAAACACAATTCGAAAATAATATTTCTCTATTTTAGTCGTACGTTACTAAAAATATATTATTTTTTGGTTGCCTTTTTACGATACGGTGAACTTTATGAACTTGCAGGGTCCGCAACCTTTGGCTTGTCGTTGTCGCGAGTCAAAATTTTATCTGTTAATAGTTTTGGATTCTATTTTCGTTTATTTTGCGATTTTAAACACGTGGATACAACGAATATGTTTCACTGTACTCGCAAAAATGTCTATACATGGAAATTAAAAAGAAAACTGTTGTGTTTGTAAACAGAATGCAAACAATTTGTTTCATATACTTTCATTGATATTCTAAATTATATTTGCAATTATAATGCCAGGGAAGTAAAAAAATGGGTTCTTGCGATATTCAGTATGTGCCTTTTGAACAAAATTAAATGAGGATCCCACATCCACAATCTTTTGATTTTTACAAAATTTCAAACCAAATATCTGTCGTGACTAAGTTTGTATTTCTATAGGAACCTGGTGAAATGATTGCGGCTCGTTTAGTCCACATATAAAACAATGCATTAATTATATACCAATTTTAGAAATAGCATATTTTTCTTTTTCATGAAGACCGTATATGCGCACAAAATATTTTTTGTTGAAATTAAATTATGGAAAATGAAAATCTAAGCACTAGCAACATTAACCGGCTTACTCACACATACACACAGCTATAAATAAACAAAACATCCTTAGTAAACCGGGTCGAACACAGCGCGCCGACCAATCACGTCGCGAGAACCTATCGACGCGCATGCGGTCAGTGACGTGTTCCGCCCGCACTATAAAAGCGCCTCGCAAACGAAAACGTCGAACATTTTGTCAAACAAAATCAACAGTGACGCCGTCACCGCGAATTCACCAGGAAAAAAACAATAACCAATACCAATATGTCCGAAGCGTTCTTCGACGAGTACGACTATTACAATTTCGACCACGACAAGCACATCTTCTCCGGTCACGGGGGCAAGCAGCGCACGAAGAGGGAAGTGAACGAGCACACCAACCACTTCGACCCGTCCGGCCATTCCAGAAAGATCGTGACCAAGTTCGTGAACACCGCTAACAACAAGAAGGCAGCGAACAAACAATAGATTCGGATAATGAAGACCATGGCGTGCATGCGGACTATCGATTTGCCAAGCGAAAGGAGGTTATGGCGGATACCGGAGGAGGGCCGCCGCTCGTCTCAGAGATCAGCGGAACACCCGCGGCGCGGGCGGTTTCTGTTAACGCAGTGTTTCTACTTCGCGCTCCACAACAACAGACGGAGTGGAACGAGACCGCAACTCGAGAAAACGTGAGTTACGATGGACCTGACACCGTTCCAACTCTGATCTCAACTCTAATTGGGCTTGTTATAGAGCTCAGAACTTTGCTGTGCTAATTAGTTTATTTCTGTGTCTTTCAAGAGATACTTTGCGGACTGTAATAATTTAAGGGAAATAAAAATTATTGTATTAATAATGTTTGTTTTACTGTCGTGAGATTTGTTTTGTGAAGCGGAAAATGTCAGTCGGGCGAGGTCGGCCCGCGTACTTACATACAGCCGGTGTTTATATACAAAAACAACCTTGGGTTTGATCGAGGCAAACCGAGGTGGCTGGCCTTGCAGATAAATGATCAGTGCTTCTCTGTTTTTGCGTCACGGCTAAAATGGCGACGCAGTCGAATCTTAGAAGTGTAGGAAGCAATATATGTATGGTGTGGGTAGATATCACCTCTAGTAGTTTGGATTGTCTTAAGATATAAGAACACTAATTAAATAGAATAGTATTGTTTTAAATTATTTTCAATTTTTTACTACTAGTCGAGGTGAAAAGATTTTAGGTGCCCTTGTGTATAATTTTTGGTTCTAGGACGTAGATTCCTCGCGATGTGAAGGAAACCGTTTTGAGAACGTGGTATTTGATATCAAGTTAAAAAATCTGGGTTTGAACGGATGGCCCTCCGGTTTGAAACTGGGATCAAGTACCACTGGACCATCACGGCTCTCAATTATCATCCAACTAGTAAGATGATGATTCCTTCAAGCGGACCATCCACTAACGTTATTTCCTACCGGCATCTAAACGTTGAAGATTGAACATCATTGGATACTACAGCTATAAATAATGACTATTAAAATACACTCTCCGTTCTCTTTATTGACTTATCGCATCAACAATGTCTTCAATGCTGTTGTATACAGTTTTGTTTCTATATAGATGTATAGAAACGCAAAAGTATTTTTCAACAGGATATGTCGGAAAGATAGTGGACGGGCCGCGATGGTGGCAGTTGGCTAGTACCTACAGGTAATTTGCAGTAGATCACTAGCAAAACTCGACTTCTGTTCTTATTTTCATCAATAGAAAAATAAAGATCACTAAATTCAGTCAAACGTGGATATATTATATACCCGTGAATAAATATGAGTAAGCCGTTAGGTAGTAGTAGTCGAGTCATTGGTACGAGAGAAGTGAAAGGATTTAAGTGCGCCTCATAGAGGGTCATTTCGTGTACTTTGAATCACTAATAACAATATCATCCACCCGGAATCCTTTGTTATTTCGTTGAAGATTTGGCCTGGCTGTCTGGTTACTGAGGAAGACTGGAAGACTGGAAGACTGTTATTCGTGAGAAAACTATGGCAGCGAAAAGCTCACCCCTTGTCATGTCTAAGTTCCCACGATAGCGTAATCCACAAGGTGAAAAGTGGATTGAAGAAGTGATGGAAGACATTTTCTTCAAGTATTATTTATGTATTTATTTATATTATATTCATAGTAGTAGGTTCTAAGTGTTAGTTCTCAAACTTAATTGCCACGTAGGAAGTAGCCACACAGCAAAGCTAATCGGATTGGCAATGCGTGCCGTGCAAACGCGAGCTGGCTTAGTTATTACACTACATAATATGTATGGCAGCGCTCAATCATGCACGCCTAAATGTAATCAATCGATTGGTTATACATTAATAGATAAGCTTTCTTGTGTGTGATGGAATTACTGTATTATTAATGTATATAAAAATAATGGAAGGAGCAGATTTTCCGAATGATTTCAAGCGATTTCTTCTGCCTCAGCACTTGGTGAGTAAATAATTACTTGTTGGATCGCATCAGCCTAGATATGAAGACGCAACGTATGTGCCTGTACGTTAATAAATACATTAAATAGCCCTAGAAGAAAAAAACTAAACGAGAGAAAAAATATTTTTCATATATTTGGGGTATTACGTCACTTCTTGGCTTACGATAGCTACAAATGAACCAAATGAATTAAGTTGCAAATGCTTTTTTCCCTCTGAGTGCAAATGGAACAGTCTTCTGATAAGAAATCTCACCGGGAAGTAAAATACAGTTAAGAATCGTTAGTGTTGTCTTGGCAACAGTAATGTTTGTAATGTCACGCGTTTTGTTCTCATTCGCTTCATGCGAAAATAACCGCACTTGTGGGACTGATTCGACATTACAAGATGAAAAAACAAACTTCTAATATCGATGGAAGAAAAAAAAAGGAAGGCCTCCAAGGGTTTCTTGTTTGTTCTTTTCCATGGAGGGTCGGATAGGGTTTGAACAGGGGTCAAACTTAGCGATAAGTACGAATGACCCTATGTTTTGAATATTATTAACGTTTCAAAGCCATTTTTTTATGAATTCTATGGAAATAAAGTTTTTGACTTTGATGTTGCGAAGTTAAAAGGATTTTAGTTGACCAGTTTTTTAAATACTAGTCAGTTTTTTTATGATGGCATTGAACGGGTTCGCATTTCGCAGTATAAAAACTATTGGAACATTTTTTTGCTTTGTAAGTGGATATACATAGGTCATTGCACTAACTATGTTAGTATAGCAATAAAACAAAATATGCTTAGTTGTATAAAAATTGCTTATATGATTTCAATAATCAAGTATTAATCGATTATTCTAGTAGTTCTTTTTTTGTTTAGTTTTTCGTTTTTCGTTTTTGGTTTCTGAATATCCAGAACAGAAAATCTAAGTTGGGTTTTGTTAATTCGTGAAATTACAAGCGCATGAGACGTAACATCCCCGTCTCGGGGTGATAGACGTAACGCAATGCCTATTGAGACATCTCGTACTCAGCATTACAAATTAAAAAAATTACAAAGCGTATCGTTATTTCTAAATATTAAAATAACGATACAAAAAGATTCATTTTTCAAAAATGTTATTTTGTGACGGTAACCGTTTAAGTACCGGCATACCAGCACAGCGGGGCAATGATAAAATTATTTCACACTAGCTGTTGCCCGCGACTTCGTCCGCGTGGAATTCCGTTTTATTACGCACCCCTATTTGACCCCTCGGAAAAGTAGCCTAAGTTACTCCTTGTTACATCAGCTATCTGCCAGTGAAAGTCCCGTCAAAATCCGTCCAGCCGTTTCAGAGATTAGGCGAAACAAACAGACAGACAAAAATTGTAAAAAATGTTGTTTTGGTATATGAACCGTGTATACATCCACTTAGCACTTAGTAAAAAGCGGTTATTTTAATATTACAAACAGACACTCCAATTTTTTTTTTTTGTATGTATAGCTCAACAATATCGTGGACAATGGCTATGTCATATAGGTCAGATCATCTCGTTGGCAATCTTGGCACGATTTTAATGAAAATGTTGTTATTAATTCGGAAATGGTGGGTACATTGGCTAGCGACAGAAAAACAAGGTTGGAGAGTGAAAGGGTATCAGGAAAAATATATTCTGTTCAATTCATGTTCATTCTTTTTATTGTAAATGCGAAATACTATATACGGGATGGACGTATTGATTTTGTCTTTCACGCCAGAACTTCATATGTGCTTGTAGTTTTAACATGCTCTGGAGTAACAGATAGGATAAGGTACCTACTTTGAATTCCAATACAGCACAATCGAAGCCACAGGGAGAAACTAATATACTCATCAGGGTGTTACTGCAATAGCTATTCGGGTTTACATACATACAAATAAATAAAATTGGAGTGTCTGTTTGTAATATTAAAATAACCGCTTTTTACTAAAATAGGTGGTAGGAATAGGTGATAGGTGAGGTGAATACCTAGGTGATAGGTGATTACTTGGCTGCATTAGTAGCAGTAGAAAATTATGCCAAGTTCGTCCGGGAAATTACTACCACCATATTTCTGCCGCCAAGCAGTATGCTTTCACGTTACTGTGTTCCGGTTTGAAAGGTGTGGTTCCCGGTGAAATTACACTTGAGACATTCCACCTTCACCTGTCGGAGTTACGGGCGCATACGATGTGACTTGGCTTGTCGTACGTAAGTAGGGAAGAATCCAAGTCGTATTGCTTGTTATGGGCAGAGGTTACCACAACACCAGGTGGGCCATATGCTCGTTCCGTAAGTATGTTATATATATAAAAAAATGTGAGCCGTCACGGGACGCCTGGCAGATGTGAAACATCGACATTATTTTGTAAGAAACTAAGTACCCCATCACTAATAATGTTTATGATTTGTCGTAACCTTGAACGGACCAATAAGCGCTCATGCCGTGGCGACGCGTCGCCAAGCCAGAAATCTGTTTTACGTGCGGCTATAGATGTTTCACATCAAAAACATTTTTCACAGAAAAATCCTCATAAACAATGGGTCGGCGGTGGACGCGGCTGTAGCAGCGATGTTCTGCAACGGTCTGCTGAACCAGCAGAGCATGGGGCTCGGCGGAGGGTTCTTCATGACTGTATACATCAAGCAGGAGGAGAAGGCTTACACTGTCATCGCGAGGGAGACAGCTCCCGGGGCGGCCACCGTCGACATGTTCAACGGGAGCTTTGATAAGGCGTCCAAAGGTAAATATATACATAGACGTAGACATAGAACGTGTAGACGCCGACGTAGACGCAGACTTAGACGTAAACGTAGACGCAGGCGTAGACGTAGATGTAGACGTAGACGTAGACGCAGGCGTAGACGTAGACGCAGGCTTAGACTCAGACGTATACGTATACGTAGACGTAGGCGTAGACGTAGGCGTAGACGCGGGCGTCGACGTAGATGTAGAGGTAGAAGTAGAATTAAACGTAGAGGTAGAAGTAGACGTAGACGTAGACAAACATTTATTCGCTATTTAGCACGCATATACATTACACACGAGAAATATTAAACAAAGATTTATTAAACTTAGACAAAGCAAAAACTAGAAAATATTAAAAGGAAAAGAACATTATATCAATGTGTTCGTGGTTTTTTTTTTTATAAATCGACCCTTGACCGCCGCTATCGTAAGCGACAATTTTACCCAAATAGCAATTTTTTTGCATATGATATTTTTAAATAAAATGTGGAAAATGGCGTGCTAACGATAAACTTTGCATTCGCTAAATATTCGAAATAACGTATTTTGGCGGGAAATCTCGACAACACTTTGTCCGTAATAGCTTAAAATATCACTTTCGACACAAAATTCTATTTGGGTAAAATTGTCGCTTACGATAAGTCGGCGGTCAAGGGTCGAAAAGTTGGTGGATAATTGACAAAGCGCCACCTAGCCCCAAATTAAGCAAAACTAGTATGGGTACCAGATACCAGACAACTGATAGAATACTTATAATACTTATATACTTTTTAGAAATTACATACATATTACCATCCAGACGCAGAAGAAGTATCTGTGTTCGTCACACAAATATTTGTCCTGGGTGGGAATCGCACCAAAGACCCACGGCGCAGAAGGCAGAGTACTACCCACTGAGCTTACAATTTGAATAGACATCGAAAAGATTTTCAGTGAGATTACTAAATAATTTAGTGAAATGAGCCTCTTATTATATTAATATAATCTATAAGTATGTAAATATATCCTGCTGGTTAGACGTATTAAAATGAAATTAAACGTGTTTTGACTATTTCTAGTTTTATCTAACACATCGTATGTTTATCCATGTTTGTCTATTACGACGCAGTAGATTTCATTATGTCTCCGGTGACCTTGATTTACGAAAACACCTATCAACTAATTTTTATATTGATTTCCGCATAATTAATGGGCATTGTGTTTGTGAAATAGTTAAATATCTTATCTATATTAAAAATTGTTTTGAACAGTTTTGGATAATAAGTGCCTATTTAATGGATTATTTCTTCTAGTCGTCATATAAATTGTTAGTTTTGTTTGTTTAAAACGGGCTGAAGCGTTTATTTATCGGCGTGCGCTAACTAAACGGTTTGATACTGTTTAACAAAAATATTTATATTTGGTATTTTTTGTAGTATTATAAAGGTTAAAGTTTGTATGTATGTGTGTATGTTTGTTACTACTTCAAGCTCAAACGCTTGTATGGATTTGGATGAAATTTGGTACTAACATAGCTTATATCCTAGATTAACACATAGGCTACTTTGATCGCGGAAAAGACTAAAATACATAGTGCCAAAGTTGGTAAGATTTGGTAGTTCATACAATCTTACCATGTACAATAAAACAAAGACTTGGTGAACATATATTTATTTGATAAACCATATTTTGTAGGTAACTTCGGCATATCGTGAGAACCGATGCCTCATTAGGTAAACACGCTTATAAATAACATTAATTGCAATGAAATTGGAATATTAGTTCAAGTAGATAATTCCTTAGGTAATCACGGAAATTTTAGGTATTAAACATAGTAATTAGTGTCTCGAAGGCGCTAGCAATAAGACTGAACTTGTCTGAACCAGATCAAGGTGAAAGCCAAAAGAGAAATTTTTGCACACGTTTGCTTTATTCGTTGATAGGTAAAAGTAATTTGAAATATTGATACAATAAAGTTAAGTATTTCGACACGAAAGCAATTGATTGAAACGTGATTCTCAAAAACTAGGAAAGGACTAATACTTACATATGTAAGAAATGTGGCGTCTACCACTCTAGTTTGGTTCCCCTTGAGGAAAGTTTTTTCACACAGCGCCACCTAACCCCAAAACTAAGCATAGCTATGAGAACCAGATAACTGATAATATACTTATATACCCACTTTTAAATACAATCATCATGTTAACACCCATACACCGAACAAACATCTATGTTCGTTCCACAAATTTTTATCATCGGTGGGATCGAACCCACGAACTACAGCGCTGAAGGCAGACTTACTACTAACTGAGCTGTAAGGCCAGTCCAGTATAAATATTCGAATTATACGTTCACAATCAGGAATCGGAACGTACTACATAATATTATGTTTACGTTCTGCCTTGATATCTTAGCTATTTGATCTAAGAGTGTGTATATCTGATATCATGCTGCATGTCTCCTGTGGTCTACGCGCTTCCCTCCGCTGACACGTACAGAAATAGATTCGTAATTGATTGCTGAATAGTTTTTTGGCTACTTCTCACACGTTGAATTTTATCTTACATTTAGGACAAAATGAGATTGATAAGAATGAAAGGATAATGCAATGATTTCACGTTAGAAACAATATGTGAATATGCGCTTGAGGCTGACTAAACTATACCCAAAAACTTATACACACAGACATTTTATTGATGGTACTAGTTAGAAGACAATTTGATGAGCTGGTTGAATAATATTTTGTCTCATAACACGATATAAAACAGGTTTATGAAACCCACTGTTCTTATCTATCTATAGGTACATACATACAAATATATAAAATTGGAGTGTCTGTTTGTAATATTAAAATAACCGCTTTTTACTAAGTGCATATGGATGTATACACGGTACATATACCAAAATAACATTTTTTACAATTTTTGTCTGTCTGTCTGTTTGTTCCGGCTAATATCTGAAATGGCTGGACCGATTTGACGGGACTTTCACTGGCAGATAGCTGATGTAACAAGGAGTAACTTAGGCTACTTTTTCGAGGGGTAAAGTCGGGGTGCGTGATAAAACCGAATTCCACGCGGACGAAGTCGCGGCACAGCTAGTTAGAAATAAAATTAGGTACAAATAAAATAAATTGTGCCTTGTAACAGAAAAAAGGCTATTAGTATAGGAGCCTGTTTAACACGCAAATCATTTCACTGGTTCAAGAGAGCCAGTGAAAGATTAGTAGTAGTAGTACCTAGTAGTAGTAGTAGCATTAGTAGTAGTAGTAGTAGTACTAGTAGTAGTAGTAGTAGTAGTAGTATTAGTAGTAGTGGTAGTAGTAGTACCTAGTAGTAGTAGCCGGGCGTTTATTCTACTACAACTCTATGGTTTAGTTTTAAGATCTGTTATTTGTTCACGTGTAAAAACTCGTACATACACAACATTGTTTATCGTTGTCCCGAAATAGTTGACATTAAAAGAGATAAATAGTTCATTTGTGTTTAACCAAGTGTTACGATAGCAAAGGAGATAATTAAAAAGTATTGTCTTTTGATATAATTGCTGGAACAATCTAAAACAAATTCTAGTTAAAAATATTTATCACTGATTTGATAAATTAAATTCTAGGCCACGAATTACGATGCGACATTATATTGAACACCCTGATAATTATTGATACCGAATCACATACCTATTATACGATAGCACTTCAAATTAGGTAGGCAGGCACATTTACTTTTTCTATGTGATTTAAGTGAAGGAACGAGCTGATGGCATGCCCATGTCCATGGGCGGTGGTAACCACCGCCCATAGACAACAGCAAAACGACTCAAGTCCTCTCACCAAAGTACGAGATGACTCAAGTCGCATTGCGTTGCGTCCATCATCCCGAGACGGGGATGTTACGTCTCATGCGCCTGCAATTTCATCGGCACCCACTCCCTTCAACCGGAACACAGCATTACGAGTGCATCACTGCTTGACGGTAGATTTCCAGGTGGGGTGGCGGTACTTCTCCGGGTGAACTTATCACAAGTTCTACTGCTACTTTGGGTTCCTCCTCTCGCACCACCCGGGGACACGTGTAGGGATTCAACGGGTAATCACCTACGGAGACAAGCAACGTATGCTCCTGAAATTATCCATTTGCTCCTTCCATCACTTCAATTACATAATAACTTGAATGTTGTGCTCATGCTCATATTCTAGCTTTCCCAGGTCGCAAATGGTATAAGCATATTTGCTTATGCCACCTGCGACCAGGTAAAGCTATGATTAACAACACGAACATGCAAGACTAGTAAAAGCTTTAAGCTCAATACACGAAGTTTGTCTCCTGTCTGAATGGTGCCTAGTCCACTTTGATAGCAGAGTTACTACTGACAGTCGCCACTCTAACCATACGAGGAATTTCATCTTTATTTCCAGGTCCACTCTCAGTGGCGGTGCCCGGTGAACTCCGTGGGATGTGGGCAGCACACCAGCGCTGGGGCAAACTGCCCTGGGCGGAACTAGTGAAGCCAACCATAGAGATCTGCAAGGAAGGCTTCCAGATGTCGAAGGCGATGCACGACGGATTGTACAGCGCTCACTTTGTGAAGAACGATGCAAATTTGAAGTAAGTTTTTAGTTCTGAAGTTAATAGATCCTGGTACTGTACTCCAGCGCTGTCGAAGCCAGCCCTAAGTGGTGCTGATCATAGACTGTATATCTTCAAACAAGAACACAAATGTCACCCACACCACGGCATATGTAAAGAGCGCTCTGTTCTTCAAAGAGCTTTTTGTAAAGAGCGCTCTGTTTTTCAGTGTATTTTGATGACAAGAATCATTTTCTAATGTCCTGAGTGTTCTAATATGTTTCTTGGTCTTTATTTGAAATGTGATAATTTTTCAATAACATTCAAGCTACATGAGCTTTCGAGTAAAAGGCTTACCTATCCTTCCTCCCTGTGCCTAGAAATTTGATATTTCACTGGCCTAGAAATTATTCATCAAACCTGGAGTATCTAGATAAAGCAATCATTGATAAGATCTTTAATTTATAAGAAGAGCCATTTCTAAAACTTATTGCCGGCCAAACCCTTGGATTAATTCTTCTACACTAGTGTATCGTTAATGAACAAGACTTTTCGGATGTTAACAGAACACCCAAATAACAAATGCGTCTACAAACAAACAGTATAAACGAAACCTTGATATTCCACAGAAAAATGTACATCGACACAACGACAGGCACCTTCTACAAGCCAGGCACCATCGTCAGACCGAGCGACGCGCTCTGCAACACATTCGCGAGGATCGCCGACAAAGGAGGTGACGAGCTATACAACGGAACCCTGTCTATCGACTTCTTGGAAGACCTGCATAAGGCCGGCAGTATCATCACTGCTGAAGACTTGAGGAATTATCAGTAAGTATTCTAGGTACAAACGCGAGGATCGCTGAGAAAGGAAGTGACGAACTGTACTGCGGAAGCCTGCCATTTCACAGCCATCTATGCCAGTACTACTGGTCGGTGTGGCAGCAGATATGGGTAGTATGGTATGGTCCAGGTAATGCCAAAATTATATCGTGGAAAACTTCCACAAAGTTGGCTTGGCAGCATCATCTCTACTGCAACATGAGGAATAACTTTAACACGTTAAATTGACTTTCCTAGAAGAGAGAAGTTACTGAAGTCATACTACATTGAAACCTATACAGGTGTTTTCAAAATTCTAACTATTCAAACTTGCTTGCTTGCCTTTGGATTAACAAAGAGATATTTTAATCATCATTATGATACCAGACAAAAGTTGTTTTAATTAAATAAATGATATGTCTTAAAATAACTAAGTGATTACATAGTTACTTCAGACTTGGTAGACTTTTTCAGGTGTCGTATTTTCCATAAAACATTTCGATGGAGCCCTTAGATATTTACCCACAAAGTATTTTAATCTCTATTATTTTTGTATGTGACGTACCTACCTACTGATTATTTTCACTACATGGCCCAGTAATGTTTGTAAACAAATTATACATAAACTGAGATACTGAATTCCAAATATTATCACTACTTACGCAGATTATTCTTTATTTATTTTCAGCGTAGTCAATATAAATGGTAAACAAGACGCTTACCTCAATACGCTGATAAGGTTTGTAGACGGCACAGTCAGTCACAGACATTACCTGATGCGGTCTTATCTATCATTCTTGAGTCTGTAAACCACGTTTAGATATGAACTCACCTGGTAATCTGCCGCCAAGCGGTGCTGCACAAGCATTGCTGTGTTCCGGTGGAACGGAGTGGGTGCCGGCGAAATTGCAGGCGCATGAGACGTAACATCCCCGGCTCGGGGTGATGGACGCAACGCAATGTGACTTGAGTCACCTCGTAGGGGCGGTTACCACTAGATACATCACATAAAAAAAAGTTTCCATTATGTCAATTATTGTACCTACTTTAATTCAACTTTGGATCGTCAGAAGGTGGATGTACTTGGAATAGCTGTTTACAACAGGCAGGCTATGATCTGTAATGGAAATATTCGGTATTCCTCTTGGACACCTATTGCTTGGTGTACGAGCACGCGAAAACACTTCCAAGACCCCAATGGGTCTTGCTTCAGCCGTGAGTGCTGTAATATAAACGTAAGCATGGAAATAGGGAAAATGTATGCATATTCCGTATTTACATGAAAAGTTCGCTCAAAAAATAGCTCAATCTATTATTTATTAATCTATTATTGGTCATTATTTCTTCGTATCAATTTATTTCTTATGAATCATTTTCAGTTCAAATAATTTCACAATAAATCATTGTGTTGACGTGACAAGCACCTGTGCTATGTCACACTATGCCTGCTCAAACGATGACTCAACTTGCTATGAAAAAATATAATAAAATCGTGTTATTCTTTCAGCGATAAAGCAATCTTAATTGTTCTTTTGTTAGTGACACGATTTATGCTGCACTTATCGGAATAGATAATAACTTTTGTGTAGCACTACTCGGTATGAGTAAATAAATTTCCAAGATTGTGAAAATGATGCTGAATTAGGGACAGTAGTTGACATGGCGGCGCGGCGCAGCGACTTTTTTATGTTATACAATTACGGAACGAGCCGACGGCCCACCTGGTGTTATGTGGTAACCTCTGCCCATAGCAACCGATGCCACTTGGGCCTCCCTTACTAGGTACAACAAGACCCAAGTCACATCATATGCGGCCGTAACTCTGAGACGTGTGGGTGGAATGTCTCATGTGCCTGTAATTTCATCGAAACCACTCCTTTTAAACCGGAACACAATAACGCGAATGCGTTACTGCTTGGCGGCAGAAATGGGCATGGTGGCAGTACTTCCGCGGACGAACTTGGCGTGAGTTCTACTGATCTTAGTACCTCTCGTACCTGGCCATTGTTATGGATACCGTTAACACCGTGAAATAAATTCACAACCGAAATTTCTGAACCCTACATCTGGTTCCTGTAGAAAATCGGCTTATCGTGCGGTTAACAATTCTGAAGGCCCATTGCCCATAACACCTCAGTTTTTGAAGCATGCTCTAAACAATGATAATATCGTGCGATTCGGATATTACGTCATTTTTGCGTGCTGTGTAATAAAACCTGATGGTAAGTGGTGTTTTGTTTTGCCAATTATGGTACGGAACACTAAAAAAATATGTAAATACGTGCTTACCTGCGTTGCATATGTTACGTTAAGACTTGGGTACATGTAACTGTGTGTAAGATAAATTACTTCTCTTCGGGAATTCTACTTGTTACAGGGCAGCTACTTATCAAGTCTGTTATGACTGTATGCTTAGAGCGTCATAGCCCAGTAGCACAGATTCCGAATTTCAGTCCGGAAGTCGTTGGTTCAAACCCTGGCGTGCACCAATATATTTATTCACTTGATACATTGCGCACATGAGCGCAATACCAAATTCTCAGAACGGTGAAGGAAAACATCCTGAGGAGACCAACGTATTAGTATCAAAAATTTACATGATAAGTATGTGTCAAGTGTTCGAAAAGAGCCTCTGTGAGGCGCACTTTAATCCTTTCATCACACTGGTTCGAGAGAGCTAGGTTACGAGTAGGAATTCAAATTTACTGAAACTACGCACTTGTTACAATGTATATTATCTGTAAAGGAAAGTAGATACCCTATTGCCACTATCTTTCAGGTCAGACAGAGGAATACCTACGTAGGAGTACGTATAATTATGGTATCTGTGGATAAACAGCTTGCTTTTGTAAATAGGAAATATTAGTACGAACTTTAATCGTGTTGCTAGCCGTTTTTACAAAGCGAATGACTCATTCAATCCAATCGTTTATTGCACTTATAATTTGATACAAAAGATCGTATAAACTAGGAAGATTCAAACATAAACCCTTCTTGTGTGTGGCAATATATGGTTCTAAGTGTTTTCATCTCCTTAATAAAAACAAATTATAATAAAATACCTTTGTAAGTTACAAATTCAATTCATTCAACAGTTCATTAGCAACTATGATGCGACTTGAATGTTCATACTTAAGCAGAGAACTTAACTATTTTGCATGTAGTTCTAAGCATCAGAGTGGTCCCGAATTCGATGAAGTTTCTAAGCCATTCCCTTATGAACTAAATAAATAATAAAGTTTTGCGTTAATGACAGAATGTAAAAGGTAAACTATATTATTTAGGTATCTACTAAATTGCATCTCGTATGACTGTAAGGTCATTTGATATTAAAACAGATAATAGCTAGTACAGACACTGCAAGTAAATACAATTAATGTAAGCAATTTAATCATACCACGTAGAATTTATTGCTCCCTGATCTAGCACAACAGTGGAAATTTACCTCGTTCGGAACATTATTAGGTTTTAAAAAGTATATATAGCTCCTGAAATTTCTTAGGGTACTAAATATTTTAAACACAAGGTAGGTTACTTAATAACAGTACTAACATAAGGCTTGTATTGTATGCCGTCAAAATATTAAGAAAATGAGACTTTCCATCTTCTTGCTTCAAAGCGGTTGGCGCAGTAGGTAACCATGTGGGTTAGGTCATTCCTTACATACATACAACGGCTTAGTCCTACCTTACTTGTCTTAATATCTGACTTACTGTTATACCTCCCATATGTAACTAGGGTAACCTATAACGTATTGCTGGTGTTAAAATAGAAGATAACCACCGCTTTACTTTAGTATCACCATCTGCTCCACTTTGATCAAAATTACCTACTTAAGTATAACATAAAAATTGCAGGTTTACCAGTGATATTTTTATAAACTGTCTGGTTATGAATTACCGTTATTTGAGTTGAGTTAAATTAATCTTATTTCTTCCCCATGAAGGGTTGAACAGGCGTCGAACTTAGCGATAAGTACGCGTGACCTTATGCTTTGATATTATTGACGTTTCTAAGCCATTTCTGTATGAATTACAAGAAAAATAAAGATTTTGATTTAGACTTTGGTTAAAAATTTGGAATGCCATTAGTATCAATAAAGTCTGATGAAGATCGCTAGACTTATCATTGAACGTTAGATTACTTAACACTGTCATTTTCTAAGTTAAATCACGTATTCATGTAAACATATCTGAACGTAAGTAAACATCCAAAACACCAACCTACTTGATTTACTCATAGAACGGGTTTAGCTTAACCTTTAACTAGGGATGTGACAGACTAACTTAATTACGTCGAATTGAATGAAATGAATATTTAGGTTAGAACTCACCGAGTGTCGTATTTTATAATTGTCTTCTTATGTTTCATTTTGTTTTTGTTAATGTTATATGTAAACTGTGTGTGTCAAAATTTATTCTATTTTATTCTAAATGTCGTAATCAAATAAGTTATAATCAAAATACTTACATTCATAGACTCAATTCATCCATTTCAGGGCTAAAATCACAGAGCCCCTAGCCGTTCCCCTGGGCAACGGCGATGTCCTCTACACGCCTCCACCGCCCAGCAGTGGGGCAATCTTAGTCCACATTCTAAACATACTGTCTGGATACCACTTCAACGCGAGCAGCATGCACAGCACGGAAGATAAGATCCTCACGTACCACAGGATATTGGAGGCATTCAAGTTCGCGTACGCGACGCGGACTAAACTCGGTGACGAAGACTTTCTGGATCTCGGTGAGGTAAGATATAGTTAAAAAAAGCTACCCCTATTAGTAACAGAGGTGGGCGTTGATGCCTGCGACACAGTTTTATTAATTCTGCAGACATCATCGTTTCTCAACTATTGTGATCCCCTAATTTGTAAAAATTAAAAAAATTAAATTAAAACTAAATTGTTTTGTTCCCCTAATAAATATTTTTTGTTATTGATATTTTTCGTTCCATCGCCATTTCGAGTACTTGTTATCGCGTTCAATTTTCAAGCGCAGAACTCGTCTGTATTCGTACCTGCGATATTTTAGGTCTATAGGTGCCACTGGGAGTGGTTTTCCTTAGTAAAGCAAAAACGTGAATTTAAAATAAAAGGTTTTGAAGATTCTATGTAATTTGTGCATGATTTACCTACGGTGACGAATTTTGCACTACACGCAAATCTATAAAACAACCTAAAAAGCAAATATTAAAAACTTACGCATAAAATTAATTGTGTTATTCGTTGAACGTTTCCGAAAATGATGACGATATAAACATTCAAATTACAAAACGATCGTTTTCTACATATAACAATAATAGGTAAGTCAACAGCAAGAAATATACTTATATTATCTAGCGGCCCCGACTTTGCAAGGTTAGCAAAGGTTCTGAATAGGCTTGCTTTTTCTGACTTAATCGACCAACTACAACGGAATGTTTATAAATTATATAAAATTACTAGCTGTTGCCCGCGACTTCGTCCGCGTGGAGTTCGGTTTTATCACGCACCCCTATTTTACCTCTTGGAAAAGTAGCCTAAGTTACTCCTTGTTACATCAGCTATCTGCCAATGAAAATCCCGTCAAAATCGGTCCAGCCGTTCCGAAGATTAGCCGGAACAAACAGACAGACAGATAGACAAAAATTTAAAAAAATGTTGTTCTGGTATATGTACCGTGTATACATCCATATGCACTTAGTAAAAAGTGGTTATTTTAATATTACAAACAGACACTCCAATTTAAAGAGTGTAGTTAATCACACCTACTATTTTTCACGCTCCTCGAAATACTTAACAAACGAAACTATTTTCTCAGCAACATTGTATACTTAAATAATGAAATAAAGAAGAAAATACCTACATTCTAAAATTTCATTAGTGTTTCAATACTTTCCAAATACAATGACTGGGACAAACGGACAGACAGGCGGCCGGAGTCATAATTAATTATAAGGGTTTCGTTTTTCAAAACCCTACAAAACATCGCGCCATTTAGCCCCAAAGTAAGCTAAGCATAGGTTGTATCATGGGAACCAGATAACTGATATAATACTTCTATAGTTTTTTTGTAAATACATTTCATATAATACATACTAAACACCCAGACACAGAACAAACATCTATGTTATGTTCGTTACACAAATGTTTGTCCTGGGTGGGAATCGCACCCACGACCTACAGCGCAGAAGGCAGGGTTACTACCAACTGAGCTATGAGGCCAATAGTTATATGAAACCAGAGTATTATATAGCTCAGACACTTTACCCGACTACTTTGTCTTTCAGCTCATCGCAAATGTGACGTCACCAGAATACGGTAACGAAATTCGTCTCCGTATTAACGACACGATGACCAGTAACGACACCGCTACTTACGGCGCCAAGGAGTACAACCAGCCAGACCACGGGACAGCTCACATTTCCATCATTGGCGAGAACGGAGACGCTGTGTCTGTCACCAGTTCCATCAATTTCTAGTATGTTCTGAATGGTATTTGCAAATGTGAGACCAGTATTATTCGCTTGGATCCTCCCCTACGTATCTACAATAAGATCCAAGTCTCATCGTATACCTACATTCGTAACTCTGAGACGGATAGAAGGATGGAATGTCTCATGTGTGTGATTGTGTGCATATAATTAAAATGATAGTGAACTAAGACAGTCTAAAACATCAAGTGAATCAAAGAGTGCCTAGTCCATTTACCTTAGCTTTTCACGTGCTCAAACGTTTATGAGCAAAATAGTAGAGATTTAGAGATTCCGCTCAAAAAACCCCTAGAGGTTTAGCACACTGACAACTCCACCTTACTTTCCCAGCTACGGGGCGGGATTTTCAACCCTCAAGACCGGAATCATAATGAACAACGTGATGGACGACTTCTCCTCGCCCGGCATCACCAACTACTTCGGGTTGAAGCCATCTCCAGCCAACTTCATAGCGCCAGGGAAGCGGCCATTGTCTTCTATGAATCCGAGCATCATCGTGGACAGAAATGGCAACGCTAAGCTTGTTATCGGAGCTTCGGGGGGCACGAAGATCACCACTGCTGTGGCTTTGGTGAGTCTCAACATTCACTTGCCCTTTTTCCATTTCCCTCTGTCAGACTTCACCTCAGAACTCACTCCTTTCTTACTCATATCATCTTTCACACAATCCATCTGTTTCCTTTGGCATACCTCTACCTACTCTTATATCCATCCACGTGCATTTAACACTTTTCGTAACTCAGCTTTCAGCCCTCGGAATGCAATGTCCATGCCATATTAACCTACTTCCCAGCTTCTGTCACTACTACTTTCATACTTCCCATTACATACGTACTAACATTCTTAATTTTGTCTGTTGTACTTTACATATTTCCTCTGGAAATTCCAGGTTACAATACGCAAGCTGTGGTTCGATCAATCCATAAAAGAAGCAGTGGACGAGGCGAGAATCCACCACCAGATTTTCCCCATGAATGCCGAATACGAATTTGGGATCACGGAAGTAAGTCACCTTCGAGTTGTTAAGCTGTCAAAATAACATAAGCGACGTTCTTTCCAAGATTTTCGATTAAAGATTTTTAATGAATATTGTCGCAACATCCTCGGCCTTTCCGTGCCAGCCTCCATTCAAAGTCAAAAACTTTATTTTCATGGAATAGAATTGTTGCCCCTAAACGGACAAAGTTCTACTCTTAACAAGCAAGAGTGAATGAGCTTTAATCTACTTCTACTCTACCATCTTCGAACTTCTGTTTGTAAGACAGCAGGAGTTTTGTACTCCACGGACAAAAGTCCCTTGTCTGCGTAGGCCTTGGTACATGTATTGTCTGTTCTGGGCCACAAGACCACTCTTTCTAAAATGTAATCTTGAAGTGATTAATTTATATTTATTATATTTATAATCTTCTTTCCAGGACATATTGAATGGTTTGAAGGAGAAAGGTCACGGCGTGGTCCGGTATCGCGGCCGAGGGTCGACTGTCTGCGCGCTCTACAGAAACAGTACCGCCATATTCGCCAACGCTGACTTCAGGAAAGGGGGAGATGTCGCTGGGATGGACTGAACTATTGAGGGTTAAGAATAACCTTGAAGTTGATTAAAGAGTATTTATTCAAATCTGATATTTTGGCTTGGACGCTGGTTACTTCGAATTCAGCTGGAAAAATGATTTCTTGAACCGGTGTTCATCATATTTCCAAACTAGCAGTAGAACTTGCGCTAAGTTCGCTTGGAGATGTCAGTCAGTCAATTTAAAAGGTAAAAGATCAGCGTAATTATGGCTAAGTCTGGACCCTTAAATACTCCAACAAAATGTACTTATGGTGGAAACTTTTCAATAATATGTCATCATTTATATAATCACATGAAATGAATCCATCATATAGGTATAGAGCAGTAGAACTCTCGCCAAGTTCGTCCGGGGAAGTACCACCATGCCTTTTCTGCCGCCAAGCAGTAACTCAATCGCGGTACTGTGTTCCGGTTTGAAAGGTGTGGTTGCCGGTGAAATTACAGGCACATGAGAAATTCCACCCACACGTCTAGAGTTACGGGTGTATACGATGCGACTTCGGTCTTGTCGTACCTAGTAGGGGAGGACCCAAGTCGCATCGGTTGTTATGGGCCGAGGTTACCACAAGTATTGTTTGTGCAAATAAAGCAACATTAATTCGTTACGGTCGCTTGCAATGGCATGAATATCCTTTACAGACATTGTCAGCACCTGTTCAAGTAATTCTTCGTGTCTAAACTAGCCTTTTATCTGCTTTTACCAAGCGTGAAACATAAAAACAGTATATTTTTGCAGTTTCCAGTTACTTCAGAATTGCCAGCGTTGGACAAGTTCGTACATAAACGCAGTCGTCGATTTATTTAATTATTTCGTGAGAATTTGATAAAGGCTTTTTGAAAATATACAAGGTGTATAGAACGTAGACTGCAAATAAATAATATATTATAATTGTAAATAATATTTACAATTGCCGCGTGAAGTTAATGACACATGAACAAAATCGTATGCTTATTGTATGAATCATTCCGTTTTCATGTCTCAGGGTAACTGCAATGCGTTGCGACTGGTCTTCCAATAACTAAGTGAAGATCTAAGTAGTAATGCTTATTCCACCACTTAATTCTCAAAAACATATGGCTGAAAACCAGCGCAGCGAAGTTTACTAGCAGCGCAATGCTGCGAATTTTGTCTCAATATTATCAAAACAGCCTATGTATTTATAGTGTGTTCAAATATTTTTGACGATCCGCGCAATATGACTGCATTTATGTACTGACTTATATCATATTTTTCATTCTTATTTAATCTTAACTTTATAATTTATAAAATATAGTATTATCATTGATTCTTTATTTCTGGAATAGGATACTTTGATAATTAATATAAGAGTATATCGGATGGGAGTCAAAGGAATTATAGTTCCAATAAGATTTATATTAAAATTGGGAGCTAAATGTGATAGAACACTGGTTCGGTATTCACCACTGTCCACCACTTGTCACGTGGTGGACAGTGATGTTACAGGTAAACCAGATAGCTCAGACCATAACGGTTACGCGGCAGGAACGGGCTGAGTTGTCTGATTTGCTAGGTGTCTAAGTTATATAAAAACTAAGGCTACTTTTTGTTCAGTCCATGAACACAGTCACACAACTGTCCATTTGCATTTACTTTTAATTTATAGTTGAGTAAAAGTGTCATCGGAATTTGCCAGCACTGTACTAGCTAAATACAGAGCAGCCTCCTAAATAAGATTACTTATCATTAATAAGGTATGATTGTATATGCTTTGCGTCCCACTGATTTGAAGATGACAAACCTTCATGAAACTATTCATACAAAATACTGTAACATTTCATTGATGACCGTTATTCCTAAAGCAGTCGCCATATCTCTAGTATCTAATACGGCCTGTACAGATAAAAAATATGTATTTTAATTATCTATGTATTATATTGTTTAGCTACATGGCTTTTTAATATTAAATATATCACTGTATAAAATACTGTATTTTTAGTACTATTGTTAGTATTTATATAGCTCAATAAATGTTTTTCATTAGGCTTGTATAGAAAAACTTATTTCAACTGCATATTGCACCTTAGATTTTTTGCTGAAACTGATATGTATTAAAATATAAGTATTAATTAATTTATAGTTTTTAATAATGGCCATAGTGTAGCATAGCTAATGTACCTATGAAAATAATATATATATTTTCTTTTATCAACATAATTATCAAGAGCGCGACGACTCGCACTATTTTACAGCGCTTTCATTTAATAAGGAACTGTTTAATAATGTTGAGTCAATGTTGGGAATTTTGTGAGTGATAACATTCCAGTGTAGAGAATAATGCAAGATGGCGCCACTATCGAGTGAGCCCTAAAAATGACAAATACAAAATGAATCATTGTCAGCTTGTTGTTCAAGGGCATTGTACAGATTCACCTTGGGTCTTTTTGAATTAGTTACTACATACTGTTTCGGAATAATTACTGTGAACATTTCAACCTGAACTCTTTATGCATAGCCTGTGTAGCCAACAACTAAGAAGATAAGTTACTCGATGTTAGAACAATTTAGTGGAGACGAATGAAAATACTAAGACGGTGATAAGCCAACAAAAATATACCTGGAACATAACTGGCTCACTTTTGGAAGTCGCTTCCCTTTTAAACCGGTGATCTTATGTTCAGTCTAATATTTTTATCAAATTGTAGTATTATTTTCTTCAGTAACTTGTTAATTGGCACGAATTGATTAATACATGATATACTGACACTAACCCCATTTAAAGTCCCAAACACGAGTGTTATTTAGATACGATTGGATTTGGCGCGTTAATTCAAAAACAATTATGTTGTGAATCATTACTGTGAAGATTATTTTTCAAATAAGGTTGATGTGATAATGTAACAATAAAATTGTAACGATTGTCTCAATTGGTTTTTTCAATAAAATTTTATAATATACAATTGTTTTTAATTAATGCTTATATTTTGAATACACAACTATGAATTCCATAACAAAAAATACTTTGCTACTGCATTGTAGTTGCATTGCATTGCATTAACATTATATGTACACTTCATTAAAAAATAACCCTCTTATTAATAAATGAGTGAGAGGTAAGGTTTACTAGACACTAGTGAGAAAGTGACACACGGAATACAATTCAGAGTACCTACATATATATATATATTTACAGTACACAAGTAGTGAGTGAAATAGTATAATAATCTATCGACAAAATATACAAATTAAAAAAGCAGAGGTTACCACTTAACACCAGGTGGGCCGTCGGCTCGGTCCGCAACAAAAAAAAACTTGATACCAAATTTCATCCAAATCCATTCAGCCGTTTGAGCGTGAAAGAGTAACAAACACACAAACTTACACGTTTATAATATTAGTAGGATGGTCGAACAACTGCCGGGAACTGTTAGTATGAGCTACAGCATGAGGTAGCAGGTGGCAGCTTCCTGTGCAGTTTGCAGTCGCGTGGCACCGAACAGGAAGGTGTTGTCCACTCCGCTGGTGATGACGCTGCGGTGGAGCCGCTTGCACTCCTCACCGGTCGTGCCGCCGATGATGAAGATGATCACCGTTTGGTTATCAAGCGGGTGCTTCATCCTCGGCTTCTTAGTTCTCGACATGCTGAGCATGCTGCACAAAACGAGACATTATACAGTTTTAAACACTCACTTTTACAGTACATAAGTGTGAATAGCAAATCGGGGACGTTTTGGAAAATAATAATAATATTGGTGGATTAACACGCCATCTAGCCCCAAACTAAGCACAGCTTGAATTATGGGAACCAGACAAGTGATAGAATACATGTATACATTTTGTAAATACATATCCCTTACCCCTTCGGACACTGCGCTGTGCAGACGTGTTACAAGCAACGTCGTTTTTTTTTTAATAATACATACAAATCATAAAATTATTTTTGAGTCAACTACCAGGAGTGCAGAATCTCGCGATAGTGTCGTCGGTTGAGTGAGCGTGACCAGTTGAGTCCGGCGCGCAGCACGGCGCTGACTGCGTCGCTGTGTCGCGTGAGGTCGGGCACGTCGGGGCGCGCGCTGTGCACCAGATCCTCCACCAACTGCTGCACCAGACCCTTGCACTCGTACCCGTCACCAGACTCTATGTGGACTTACTTGAGTCCGGCGCGCAGCACGGCGCTGACGGCGTCGCTGTGTCGCGTGAGGTCGGGCACGTCGGGGCGCGCGCTGTGCACCAGACCCTCAACCAGCTGCTGCACCAGACCCTTGCACTCGTACCCGTCACCAGACTCTATGTGGACTCACTTGAGTCCGGCGCGCAGCACGGCGCTGACTGCGTCGCTGTGTCGCGTGAGGTCGGGCACGTCGGGGCGCGCGCTGTGCACCAGATCCTCAACCAGCTGCTGCACCAGACCCTTGCACTCGTACCCGTCACCAGACTCTATGTGGACTCACTTGAGTCCGGCGCGCAGCACGGCGCTGACTGCGTCGCTGTGTCGCGTGAGGTCGGGCACGTCGGGGCGCGCGCTGTGCACCAGACCCTCAACCAGCTGCTGCACCAGACCCTTGCACTCGTACCCGTCACCAGACTCTATGTGGACTCACTTGAGTCCGGCGCGCAGCACGGCGCTGACTGCGTCGCTGTGTCGCGTGAGGTCGGGCACGTCGGGGCGCGCGCTGTGCACCAGATCCTCAACCAGCTGCTGCACCAGACCCTTGCACTCGTACCCGTCACCAGACTCTATGTGGACTCACTTGCGTCCGGCGCGCAGCACGGCGCTGACGGCGTCGCTGTGTCGCGTGAGGTCGGGCACGTCGGGGCGCGCGCTGTGCACCAGATCCTCCACCAGCTGCTGCACCAGACCCTTGCACTCGCACCCGTCGCCAGACTCTATGTGGACTCACTTGAGTCCGGCGCGCAGCACGGCGCTGACGGCGTCGCTGTGTCGCGTGAGGTCGGGCACGTCGGGGCGCGCGCTGTGCACCAGATCCTCCACCAGCTGCTGCACCAGACCCTTGTACTCGTACCCATCACCAGACTCTATGTGGACTCACTTGAGTCCGGCGCGCAGCACGGCGCTGACGGCGTCGCTGTGTCGCGTGAGGTCGGGCACGTCGGGGCGCGCGCTGTGCACCAGATCCTCCACCAGCTGCTGCACCAGACCCTTGTACTCGTACCCATCACCAGACTCTATGTGGACTCACTTGAGTCCGGCGCGCAGCACGGCGCTGACGGCGTCGCTGTGTCGCGTGAGGTCGGGCACTTCGGGGCGCGCGCTGTGCACCAGATCCTCCACCAGCTGCTGCACCAGACCCTTGTACTCGTACCCATCACCAGACTCTATGTGGACTCACTTGAGTCCGGCGCGCAGCACGGCGCTGACGGCGTCGCTGTGTCGCGTGAGGTCGGGCACTTCGGGGCGCGCGCTGTGCACCAGATCCTCCACCAGCTGCTGCACCAGACCCTTGTACTCGTACCCATCACCAGACTCTATGTGGACTCACTTGAGTCCGGCGCGCAGCACGGCGCTGACGGCGTCGCTGTGTCGCGTGAGGTCGGGCACGTCGGGGCGCGCGCTGTGCACCAGATCCTCCACCAGCTGCTGCACCAGACCCTTGCACTCGCACCCGTCGCCAGACTCTATGTGGACTCACTTGAGTCCGGCGCGCAGCACGGCGCTGACGGCGTCGCTGTGTCGCGTGAGGTCGGGCACGTCGGGGCGCGCGCTGTGCACCAGATCCTCCACCAGCTGCTGCACCAGACCCTTGTACTCGTACCCATCACCAGACTCTATGTGGACTCACTTGAGTCCGGCGCGCAGCACGGCGCTGACGGCGTCGCTGTGTCGCGTGAGGTCGGGCACGTCGGGGCGCGCGCTGTGCACCAGATCCTCCACCAGCTGCTGCACCAGACCCTTGTACTCGTACCCATCACCAGACTCTATGTGGACTCACTTGAGTCCGGCGCGCAGCACGGCGCTGACGGCGTCGCTGTGTCGCGTGAGGTCGGGCACGTCGGGGCGCGCGCTGTGCACCAGATCCTCCACCAGCTGCTGCACCAGACCCTTGCACTCGTACCCGTCACCAGACTCTATGTGGACTTACTTGAGTCCGGCGCGTAGCACGGCGCTGACGGCGTCGCTGTGTCGCGTGAGGTCGGGCACGTCGGGGCGCGCGCTGTGCACCAGATCCTCAACCAACTGCTGCACCAGACCCTTGTACTCGTACCCATCGCCAGACTCGCACGGCTTGAGTAATGACTTATATCTGAAAATTTAAACATGGTGGATTTCACACAGCGCCATCTACTTTAAAAATGTGAAGGGCGCGTCACGTTTTGGCACATTTCGTTACACAAGAGAGAAGGAAGATATGACGTTGAGAAAGAACAGAAATCGAATTCTACATTAAACTTACTTCTTAAAAGATTTCCTCATGGACTTGATATCGTTGAGTCTGTTCATGATGTCCTGAGCTGCCGCCTGGCACTTCTCATCAGAAATAGTTTCTTCTGGGTTCGTGAACAAGGTCTGATATTCTTCGGATATGGCCGTAGTAAGCGCTTCGGTGATCTCACTTTCCTGATAAAATTAATAAAGTAGTCACTTACATGCTTAATCTAGATCCAGCTAATATTACGAGTAATTAGAACGCTTTGTGGTACTATATTATGATTCTGTTATATATTATATAGTCTATATATTATATTATATTCTATCAGTTGTCCAGTTCTCATAGTACAAGCTATGCTTAGTTTGGGGGTAGTTTAATATTAATATGTATTTATTATCATTATTATTATTCTATTTTATTCTATTTATGCACTTTATTTATTAGTATTAAGGATAAAATTCCATCAAACAGGGTAAAATATAATGATACCAAAATTACTTCAACATTTTTGTACATTTGATTATTCAAATGATATACTAGACTTTTAAAGTTTACAATGCAAAGCGGAAATTACTGATTTCAAAAATAGTATTAATACATACAGCTGTTAAGAGCTGTCAAGATAACAGTTCCGCACCTGGCTTTGCGTGAACGGTAGTTCAGTCCCAGTGAGCGAATACACGTGGATGAGCAGCCCCAGCAGGTCCGATAGCGGGATCTCGCGCTGTTTCCTGGTCTTTATGAGGTGTGCTATCTGACAAATCAAATTATTTATTTAGGACTGGTTGTACTCGGCCATTGCTGTGGCTCTGTGCTTAAAAAGAAAGGAAAAGACAACTCCGAAAAGTTAAGAAATCGTGAGGAAACTGACATGTCCTCTTAACAAAAACTGGATGCCGCGTGTCTAGTGCAGGACCTCTTTTGAGGCACCACACTGATTAGAGAGAATTAGTGGTACGAATAGTAAATATTCCACTTTGGGGTAGATTCCCCAAACAATATAATTACAGACGCGTTGTTTGCGGGGGATATTCATGGTAGTACTTACCCATCACTACACAAAAATATAATTGTACTGCTAAAGAAAGGTATATAAATAGGTAATATTATCGTTCGCTAATCCAGAAAAAAAAATACAGATTTTCAAATGGTTACTTATTTTACCTGCGTCAAAACACTGGTGGATTCTCGACTAGTGGCCAAACTCTGCAGCACTTGTTTCTCCAAGTTCATAAGCAGGTCCATTGTGGCCCGTTTGGGAGATTTGTGCATCTGCACCAGTCCTAGCGCCTGTTGTAGCACGCCTAGGTTTTTTGATATCACGTCATAGTTTCCTAAGGGATAGAAAACAAAGTTACAATATTGTATTGTACTTAATTTTCATACCACATGTTTGATCATATGATATATATATATCATATTGAGAACGTAGTGGACCAGAGGTACAGACCTCCAATCTTCCAATCCGGAGGTTTTTGGTTTGAATCCTGATGTGCATGGTATTTTCACTTGAAATATTTACGTGTGTCCACGTTATCAAGGAATATCGTAAAACGATATGTCCTAGAATAAAAATTTCAAGATATGTGCACGAAAGGGTCCTGAATTATCACTTTATCACTTTAATCCTTTCACCAAACTATTTCGAGAGACAGGAGTACGAGTTAAGATGCAAAAGCATAAATTTATATATAATACTTGCTTAATCACTCCATTTACCATAAAATATATGAAATATTATTAATTAACGAAATAAAAATACATAAGTATTCTATCAGAATTCTGGTTCCTATAGTACAAGATAATCTAGCAGTAAACTAAGCATAGTTTGGGGCTAGATGGCGCTGTGTAAACTGTCCACCAATATTTATTTATGAAAATGGACTGCTTATACAATGAACTCCCCAGTTCAACTGCAACAAAATGATGTTGATTCTCGCCTTTGAATGACGTGACGATCTTCTCCAAGCTTTGGGGGGTGACCTTGAGCAGGTTCCTCAGGCTGGGCGACCTCAGCGGATCGATCTTTGTCAGCTTGTTGTACACGTCTAGCATCACCTGCAAGAGAAATGCAGGTTCAGAGAATACAAACTGTTTTTTTTACATAAATACCTTCAACTGAAATGCAGGTTCTGAGAATACAGACTGGGTTTTGTGGATATAAATATCTGCAACTGAAATGCAGGTTCAGAGAATACAAACTGTTTTTTTTACATAAATACCTGCAACTGAAATGCAGGTTCTGAGAATACAGACTGGGTTTTGTGGATATAAATATCTGCAACTGAAATGCAGGTTCTGAGAATACAGACTGGGTTTTGTGGATATAAATACCTGCAACTGAAATGCAGGTTCTGAGAATACAGACTGGGTTTTGTGGATATAAATATCTGCAACTGAAATGCAGGTTCAGAGAATACAAACTGTTTTTTTTTACAAAAATACCTGCAACTGAAATGCAGGTTCTGAGAATACAGACTGGGTTTTGTGGATATAAATATCTGCAACTGAAATGCAGGTTCAGAGAATACAAACTGTTTTTTTTACATAAATACCTGCAACTGAAATGCAGGTTCTGAGAATACAGACTGGGTTTTGTGGATATAAATATCTGCAACTGAAATGCAGGTTCAGAGAATACAAACTGTTTTTTTTTACATAAATACCTGCAACTGAAATGCAGGTTCTGAGAATACAGACTGGGTTTTGTGGATATAAATATCTGCAACTGAAATGCAGGTTCAGAGAATACAAACTGTTTTTTTTATATAAATACCTGCAACTGAAATGCAGGTTCTGAGAATACAGACTGGGTTTTGTGGATATAAATATCTGCAACTGAAATGCAGGTTCTGTGAATACAGACTGGGGTTCAAAACAGGGTTAAAAATTATATTGTGATGAATAGGTTACCTCTTTCTGTGTCTTATGGAGCATGTGCTCGAAGGTCTGCATGCAACCGTCGTCTCCCGCGTGGTACAAGCAGCCGGGGCTCATGTGCGGGTCGCGCGGGTGATGGACACTGGAATTACAAGTCAAATTATAATTTGGAGCCATGTATCGCGTGTTCCGGGAATGCGGAAGGACTTATCACATCAAATATCTTATTGCACTATAATTTATCTACACAATATTGACGACTTAGCTGTACTTAAGCGACCAATTTATAGTATACCATTGTTGTGAATTTATGACTTAGCCTCAAAGAGAGTCATATAGAATGCGTAATCGTTACAGGAGGAGTATCGATCGTATTTGTCGGTCGAAACTACAATTTATGGCCATTGCGTACTCACGACTTAGCCGTGCATAGGGGTGTCATATCGACCGCGCAATCGTTGGCGTGCTCTGGGAACCGCGGGAGAACCGATCGCATCTTGTCTATGACGGACTCTGAGGAGTGGCTGCTCACACTGCACAAGTCCAATGTTCGGTCAACTATTATAAGAGACGCTGTGTGGAGACATTGCTGAAATTAAAATATGCATTCAGTTATAACTACAAATATTTAACGCTGCCCATGCGAAGACCGGACGGACCGCTAATCTATACAAATAAATAAAATTGGAGTGTCTGTTTGTAATATTAAAATAACCGCTTTTTACTAAGTCCATATGGATGTATACACGGTACATATACCAAAACAACTTCTTTTACAATTTTTGTCTGTCTGTCTGTTTGTTCCGGCTAATCTCTGAAATGGCTGGACCGATTTTGACGGGACTTTCACTGGCAGATAGCTGATGTAACAAGGAGTAACTTAGGTTACTTTTCCGAGGGGTTAAATAGGGGTGCGTGATAAAACCGAATTCCACGCGGACGAAGTCGCGGGCAACAGCTAGTTGTCAATAAAATTGAGCTTTTGATTGTTTGACACTATATGACATCTTACCTTTCTCCTAGTGAGATATATGGGTGAATTCTCCAGTATGCCAGCCACCATTGAGCTATAAGGCCCCATGTAATACACATCCTCTTTCAAGTTCATCGAGTCCATCAGGCTGTTAAGAGCGCTGGTTATCCTCCGCACCTTGGTCCTGTCTTCAACAGGTATCAAGTTCAAATCATCCACATAATCCTTCATTAATTCTCCGTTTATTGAAGGGTACAGGTTGGCGTATGGAGGTGTTGTGAACAAAACATTTGTCATGGATATTGCAAAGATTGGAATATGAACAACATCAACTACTGACTCCTGAAATTGACATAAATATATTTATATTACATATGATTTTCAACTGCTAAATCCAGTCACCATATTGAAATGTCCTTTTCTAAGGACATGTCAATAGAAGAAATGAGTTTATAGAAATAACTACAAAATCTTTCTTTTTTATTTATATTCATACTTTTGTGTACATGACACAGAGACATGTCATATTTATTTATAAGGTAAATTTGTTCTAAATGAAGTAAAATTAGAACTTTCCTTTCATATTTATGGAAGTTTTAAGAAATAAATAGTGCTTTCACAAGTTCTGAAAGATGTGTGACTTACTTCGGTCTTTCCCATCCATTTGTACAGCATTTCAGTGAGCTGTTTCTCAGCCATGCTCGGCGCTTGGCCTGCAAAAGAGGCATTGCTAACGTGCGTGCCCCCAACTAGCTCGAAGTACACCACATCCAAACTGATAGGTGATATCAATATGCAGTGAGTGAACTCCGCTCCCTCTATGATTTCACGGATGGTCTGCAGTTGTATATTATCCGTTTGGGTAATGAAGACAGCTTTCTTGAGGTGAGAGGGAAAGAACTGGAAGCAAAATAAGTGCTTCAATCATTTTAAATGCAGCATACTGGCAGCTTTTCTCTTCTTACAAATTTGGTAAAGGAAATTATTATAGGGATCTATTTACAAGAAGTAGGTATGTATATCAAATCCATTTATTAAGTATACAGCAGTAAATAGTTGTTGAGAATTCGGTGTTCAAATTTGCCTTGTATAAATGAAAACATAGAAAGTGTGGTGTCAGTGTGTTAATATGGAGAACCCGAGCTCCATTCCAGAGGTCACTGGTTCAAATCCTATGTGCACCAATGAGTTCATCGCATCGCATCAAAAAATAATGTGCGCAATACCACGTTCTCCAAACGGTGAAGGAAAACATCGTGAGTAAACTGATATGTCCTATCAAACATCCGAAGATGTGTCAAGAGCATGAAAGAAACCTCATTGAAGTGCACTTTAATCCTTTCACCACACTGGTTCGAGAGAGCCAGCGGCACGAGTAATAGTATTGAATAATAACTAATTACGGCTTTTTTTTTTTTTACGATGGGAAAATGCTTTACACAGCCCCCTGCTCGGGGACAGCAAAGGGTATGTCGGACTCTCCAGTAAACGTGCAGTTTCCAAGTTGAGTTATACCAATTTCGATATTGGACTACCATGGTAGGTTAGTTTTTCACGGCATCCCAGCAGTATGAAAATAAGGAAGAGTGGTCTTATAAGCTTACTGCAAACGGAGAGAGGAGTTTCACGCAAGCAGCTCCATTGTGCATGAGATTAAATAGACCGCCTTCCCAATGCAAGCACTCGCAGGAAGCCTCGTCAATAAATACTATGGCTCCGATGATGCGGTTGTACACCTCCGCCCACCATGCGTTGCTAAACTCTCTCACGGATGAACTTGCCATTTTGAAGTTTTATTTTGTCACCATTGCTTAAAAAAGATTACATGTCATGTATTTACTTGAAAAACAAGAACCAGCTGTTCGTTTGCTTTGCAGTGCAGATGTCATTGCATGCAATGAACGAATCAAGAACTGTCATTGTCAAATTAATGTCGAACTTGACAAAGGACCTTTTTTAACTGACATGACTACGGAACAAGAGCACACAACGCTAAGCTACAGCAATATTCGAGAATATTGAGATGAACATTATTTATTAACGATATACTTTATGCGCTACACATGTTTCTGCATAAATTTTATTGTGTATTTTAGGTCGATCCTGACCGCAATGAAGCAAAACAAAACGAGTGTCAAAATATGCCTTAGGTAGGATACTCTAATATAGGCAAATTTCTGTAACATGTTTTTTTACTGTTCTCATGGGCTGAGCAGCGCGGTCTGAGCTAAGAAGGCACAAAGAGAATTAGCAGTACAAGAATGACATCAATTTACTTTGCCATTGATACTATATTTGCTGTAATGTAAGATTTAACAATAATGGAATCACTGCCGGAGCAATCTTCAACATAGTACTGTCATCTCTTATTACAACGAAATTTACTTGTTATTTTATATTCAGTGATAGCGTGGTGTGATTATTGATAAAAACTGCTAGCTATCGGCAGCTTCATCCAGTCCAGGCTGGACTGGACGAAGGGCCCAAAATTTGCTTATGTTTATAACTACATTGCAACTTCTAGATACCTTATATATTATGTAATAAAGAGCAATCAAAAGTAAAATAATTTTCACATTACTTTTATTAACTTATCACAATACTTTCTTTTGTAAACTAAAAGCGCCTCATCAAATTTTCATAATGAATCATGTTACATTAGTGGTCTTCATAACCGCTGGGAAGGGGATTGACATGAGAGTTGTGGAAGAGGGACTTCTGACCATCACCCCACGGGAAACGCTGAAAACATTAAAGATATACATTAATTTGGAGGCCAAATGGTGCTGTGTAAAAAGTCATATTTATGTATGTTTAAGAACAATAAAGAGGTGGGAAAAATTATGAAACACCAATGAGAAACATGATTTGTGGCAAACTGTTCATGATGATACATCAAGATTAAGTGCCAATATTCAATTGTGCTAAATCTAACAGATCACATTTTCCGAGGTTCAAAACAGTTTTGCTACTTTCATATTCAATTTAGATACTGATGCTGAATGAGCTGAATATACATCAATATACTTATAACTCTGAAATCAAATCAAGAAATTGATATATTATAATAGTATAAACCAATTGGTATGTTTTTCCTAAATTTCTTCTGTTTCTCACATTAGTATATTGTTTTAATCTTCCTGGTAGGGAAGGGAATCGATTAGTGAATTATTTTAAAGGACTTTTTTGGACATTGATTAAAAAATATACTTCTTTAGGATAATATATGAGTAAGTAAGTTTGTTTTATGTTTAAATATTATTATATAAATATTCTCAGGCAATTGCGCAAGTGCCTTGAGCAAGGTTAAAAGGCAAGAGTAAATGTAAAAAAGAACATAAAATTGGTGTACTTTACCTTTGTGCGGATACGCAGGTAGTCATAAGGCACAAACTCAGGGCGCTCATGGTGCTCCATGTGAGCCAGGTATGCATTCACCATGCCAAGACCAATGGCTGGCACGGCCACCAAGAAAGTCATGTTCCTCCACAGCTTCCAGCCACCTGTATTACCAAAGAGTTGATTTAGAAATAATGGAACTCTTTGATCATTTGATGAACTCAATAAAATCTTAGTACATATATATTACATATTTATGTCTTGTGTAAAAAAATATACTTCTTCAGTATTATAATACTGAATAATATAGGTTGAATCTAGAAAAATCTAGTCAATCAAAACCTAGGGCAGAATAAATAAATGGGTGCTCATAATGTATAATACATTCAAAAAGCATTTGTGGAAATGACACTAACTGTAAAGAAGTAATGAATGAGTATGTATACTCTAGTTCCAAAACATTATCCATCAACAAAACAATAGAAACCTTCACGACGAACTAAATTCCATCATATCATAGGCAGCGATAACTTTCATGGGGCATTTCTGAAATTCTACTGATATGGGAAAAATATTTTACAAATCGATAAGTATGGAAGAATCTAGATAAGGTTTTCTTCTAGGTTATCTGGTTACATAATTTTTGGGTCCTTGTAAACAATTCATGGATTCTCACCTCCATGACCGCCAGCAGTGGCAGCGTGTGTCGATGAACGAGCATTTGTCTTTAAGTACTGAATAGCAGCTCGCTGCATAAACGAAGCCATTTTATTAGTTTTACGAAATAGCACTGATAAATTTTCCCCGTACTGCAATGCGAATAAAATCAATGACAAACCGTCACAATGATTTGACGGTAAAGTGTCAGTCATGACTTTAACGTTATACAATTGTCATATAGTTTGACATTGACATTCAATGACTAGAGAAAAGGGCAAACTAGCTTTACTGGCAACCATTACTAACGACGGCAGTAGGCGGCTGAATTTAATTCCAAATTCAATCACAAACTTCTTCAACTATCAAGGATTGAAAATTTTCTTTAGAATTTTTATAGGTACACTCAAAATCAACTGGTTTTAAAAGCCCAGTTCAGTGACGTGTATAGTTATTCTCCAAATTCAGCAACAAGTCAACACAAAAACAGCTGATATTCGAGTTTTGGTGATTATAATCAAACATTATTGGTATTCTGTACTAAAGTTCCCTTACGGGTATTTAGCATATGACTATGTATGTATATTTAGTGAAGTGATTTAATTTAAAGATGGTAAAGAGTTTTATATTAGAATACTTGAGCGTCAAAACTTTAAGTAACCGCCTACAGTTACTTAAGTTTTATGTCCTTCGCATCTTCCTTAACATCTTCGCTTAGTTCTTCAGAACAGTCGTTTGCGTGTTAGTAAAAAGTCAATGAAGTTTCCTTAGTTTATTTTATTTACCAACAGAGATTCATAAAACCCGTAGTAGTATCTAGAAACACATATTACCAGTTACTATTATGTACTAGGGTAACCATAATTTTTTAATAATAAAGATATAGTATTTAATATACTATGCAAATGTAGGTTGATCAAACGTCGTAAAGGCTTCAGTAGCGATCCGTATTTCCTTTGTGAGTTCCTCTGGAGGGCCCTGTGGGAAGTATTTTCGTAGCAGTGACTTAGGCGTGACCTGAAAACAGAAAGTTATTCAAGTTAAGCATACATTTTTTAAACAAATTGTATTTACATTCTAAGTAATAATTATGGAAAATGGAAAAGTTTGGATAGTTAGCAAACGTCAACTTTTCGCCGTTTTAGCCAGCATAACACGGAGACAGGACAAAAAGGGAAATAAACCCCATTGAGTATGCAGTTAATACAGTATAGAAGTCTAGGGTGCGCAACAGATCAACAGATCATCCCCAAACTGTACGACGAAAGCCAATTAGTTACTAGTGGAAATACCTTCTTCGCCTTCACATGTTCAAAGTTGAATCCCATGTAGAAGGCAGTTTGCTGCAGTTGTCTCAGGCTGCGAATGCGGACCCGCGGGTCCAGATCTAGCAACCGCACGAGCAGGCCGCGGGCGGCGGTCGATAGGTCACGCGCGGATTCTGGCAACGTGCCCGGCCGAACGCGCCCACTGCTGTCGGCAACAATCCTTTAAGTTAAATAAAAGTGAAGCGTCTGCTATGACAGAAAAACAGAATTTGGTTATAACCTAGTTTGGGGGACCAAGTTGCTCGCGTCCGTATGCGATTACCCTTTGAATCCATACACGTGTCTCCCGGGTGGTTCAAAAGGAGCAACCCAAAGGCAGTAGAACTTGTGCCAAGTTTGCCCGGAGAAGTACTGCCACCACGCCTGGTAATCTGCCGCCAAGCAGTGATGCACTCGTGTTGCTGTGTTCCGGTGGAAGGGAGTGGGTGCCCGGTGACATTGCAGGCACATGAGACGTAATATCTCCGTCTCGAGGTGATGGACCCAACTGCAACGCCACTTGAGTCAACTCGTATACACAAATGTTTGTTCTGTTGGGAATCGAACCCACGATCTCAGCGCAGAAGGCAGAATTACTACCAACTCGGGTGTCAGGCCAGTCAAGTTGTAAAGTCGTACTGGGTTCTGACCGCGGCACTAGGTTGCACTAGTTCGTTTCGTTTCTTTCTGTTCCTCCCCATGGAATTTATACTACTAAGGGACGATTCCAAGACATTTTTTTTCTGAATTGTATGGACATAAAGGTTATGATTCTTATTATGGGCAATTATACTTTTAGGAGCAGAGGATATCGCTTAATATACTATGCAAATGTAGGTTGATCAAACGTCATATCATTTAGGTGGGGCTTCCGCTCGTTTCATACAGTTACTCAGACAAAAACGTAGCTACGAACCTGCAATTAGATGAATCGGGTGTCGGCTCATTGCTGACACCAACGTCGCCGCTCGTTGCTCTTACACCTACAGCAGGCTCGGGGAACTGGAAATTAAAATGAACACTCATTTAAATTGTATATAATATATGTTCAACGAAATAAATACTTTTAGATTTTGACTTTGTTGGAATGAGAGAAGAAGAGGACCCGTCGAGGGCGCAGTTTTGTCTGAGTTCGATGGTTGAGACTGAAGATTTGATGGGACTCGGTATCCTAGGCTGTATCTATCTGCAGCAGATTCGCTTTGTACACCGCGCCGCATTTGGTGTTGGAAATCGTATGGAAATACATATATGTAACTCGGCAGCCGTAGTTACATGGTCCATAAGTTCAGTTCTAACGATTTTCTTCTGGTGGCAAATTAATTAGTTCAGCTAAGAAACTAGTTACTAATATTATTTAACTTAAATTCTACCTGTGTATTATTTGGATATGCATCTATGAGTTCCTTATTTGGAGGTGTCTTGCCCATAGTGCCAGTTTGTTTTCCTCTTTAAAAATAAACAGCTAATTTTATCGAGCGTAAGTACGATGAGAAGGGATTAAATTTCTTATACAGTTATTTTGCAAGCAAAAAATAAATTATCATTATCATCTTACCATTACCATGCCATATTATTATGGGGCCCTAAGTTTCTTAGACAGGATCCTGATAATATTTATTATAAATACTTATAAGGTAAGCGAGTTCTTCCATCAACATCAATCACAAATTAAAATGAGTAGATGGGGGTGTACTAAGGAGTGCTAGGGAAAAGGGGTACAATCTGAGTCAAATTTTACTATGGTTTTGATGGAATGTATTACCCAGAAACCAAGACAAAAATAAGGAATGATTGAGACTGATCATTATATCATATCATTTAACGATTGAGACTGATCATATATCATATCATTTATTGAACCATTCGTTACATATCATAACATTGGCGTGCCACAATGGTGTACATCAAAATTAAATTAAATTATATTAAATAAATTGTAAGTTAATTAATTCTGACATAAAATAACACTAATCATGCATATAAGAAAATGAACATGTTATGTATTCATTTATATTATAAAACGGTTGACTTTCTAAAAACTTCTTTATTTTTAAACCGTATAAAAGGAAGCCGTGTTATTTCCATTGGTAACTGATACATAAATAGAAACAAAATTATTGTATCTTATCTATTCATATAATAAGACATGACGTGTGTGCACATAAAATATTTTTGCAAATAATACCTATAATAAAATATAATAATAAACCTGGGATACGTTAGGAGTAAATAACAAAATATAAAAAATAACAATTATTTTCTTCTGTTTGTGCGCGTATCACGCTCAAACGGCTAAACAAATTTGGATGAAATTTGGTACCAGGATAGCTTATATACTGGAATAACATATATTCAGAATAGAATAAATAATTTAACAGCTACTGAAATTGAGTCCTTTTAAATTTTTGTCTTAAAGCACCTGACGCGTATTTTGCTTGGTTTTACAATTTTCGCCGACCCCTGGGATACCATACTACCCTCATTACGTCCACCGGGATACATAATGCAATTCCAAGTTAATCGTGATTGCATAGGTACAGGCAGGTTAATTTAAAATCACTGGACTCTTGGAATACTCGTCCGTAGGTAGTGATATGATGCAGGCACAGATAACATAATAATGCTTTTTTTTTATATGGTTAAGTTACGGAACGAGCAAGATGGCCCTTAACAAAGTCAAAACATATCTGCAGATAGCACGATAAAGTAATTTCACATTAGAATATGTCTGGTCAAGTTCGGAGTGAAGCAGCCCTACGCCTTCAGGGGAACGACACCGCGCGAGAATAAAAAGTCTCGCCAAGATGGCTAAAAATAGACATGCCGGCCCTTAATTGCAAACTGGGAATTTACAACCGATTTAATGATCGTTTGAGAATTCAAGAGGCAATGTTGCGCTGGAACGGTTGTAAAGACTTATTTTATATGTGAGTAGACGAAATCGCAGGCGCATGAGACGTAACATCCTCGTCTCGGGGTGATAGACGCAACGCAATGCGACTTGAGTTATCTCGTACTTTGGTGGAGAGGACTCGAGTCGTATTGCTGTTATCTATGGGCGGCGATTACCACTTAACATCAGGTGGGCCGTCAGCTCGTTCTGTCACTAATATGAAATAATGACAATATTTATCTAAAAAAAAACCATGAACAAACTGAAAAGTGCTGAAATTGATACATTTCTATAAACGCATAGATGGAGCCACAGGGACCACACATGAAAGTGTAGAATCGTTTAGCTGTCACTCGGCTATTAGGAGCGGAGTACCGTTATACAGAGTGTGCTACTAATTCAAACTACTAATCATGTCTTATCTTTATCAATCCCCGGTAGGTAGACATAGCAATAGCTACTTTGATCACAGAATAATTAATAGTAGGGGCAAGCTTCAGTACAGTCAGCATCAGGTTGATCTAATTCGGCCCTGATCGCAACCGGTTAATGGAATTGTATATAGCATTGTTTATATGTATATAAGTACGATAAGTAGTAAGTAAATACGGAACGATCATATGGCCCAACTTATTCTAAGGTGTATCCTCTACCCAACAGTTAAAAGATGATAGCTTGCTTTAAATTCAATGTCGCCAATTTAGAATTACAAAAAATTAAAAAAAAAAAAAAATGTGAAGTCTTTTAGCCTATTACTAATCAATCCCAGCTTCGCAGGGGTAGCGCTAAGTAATCACCGGCCTATCTATATAATATCTAGTACACGAGTAGAGCAGAAGCCTCTGTAAGGGACACTTTTATCTATATTCTATACATACAAATAAATAAAATTGGAGTGTCTGTTTGTAATATTAAAATTACCGCTTTTTACTAAGTGCATATGAATGTATACATGGTACATATACCAAAACATTTTTTTACAATTTTTGTGTGTCTGTCTGTTTGTTCCGGCTAATCTCTGAAATGGCCGATTTTGACGGGACTTTCACTGGCAGATAGCTGATGCAACAAGGAGTAACTTAGGCTACTTATTCGAGGGGTAAAATAGGGGTGCGTGATAAAACCGAATTCCACGCGGACGAAGTCGCAGGCAACAGCTAGTCATAAAAAACTTCCTCGTCAATCAATCAATCTATTGGGGATAATCTCATAATAAATCCTGCAGTAGCTTCTGAGACTAAAGCTTATACATACAAACGGGAAAATGCGGGGTATTTACGATCATATATTTGTAATATAAGATAGTAAATAGCGATAGTACAGTCTTCCAGTGGTTCTGAAGCAGCTACTGATGGCGTATGTATGCACAGAAACAACAATAATTTCATTACGGACACCTGTACCTACATAAGTAGGTAAGAATGTTTAGTATTCGTCCAGTCACGACTGGCCGCATTAGAGCTTGTAAATAAGTAGCTAAAGTAGGTATTCTATGCTCCAGTTGGTTTAATCTTGTTAGGTGACTGTTAGACGTTAAACCCGACATCACTTCAATCCCTAACCTTGTATGAATTATGTCAGGTGATTGATCGTGTGTTTGTATTTATGCATTCGGAACAATTGAACTAAACGGACAATTGAAGTTTCCTACTTCAACTGTCATCACAAAACAAATATTTGGAACAGATTGACACTAGATTAACCATGCTTGAACTGATGATATTGAACGTCTAACGGTTACCTAAGGTTAGGTCTTGTTGATTTTCAACTTTTGTAACTACGAAATTCAAAATATTCCGTTATATGGACCTAGTTCACTTTTTTGGTTTGAAGTCATGTCGCTGTATTTGGTTCCTTGTATTTATATCTTGGAAATAAACGTGTAGTGTACAAAATAAACCGAGATGGTTGGAGAATTTTGGAAGAAGAAGAAGAAGAATAGTGTGTAATACTTTTCCATAACGTGTGGCACAGTTTGGCATCAGTTTTGGGTTAGACAGAGGAGGTTTCGCCACTCATGGACTTATTTAGAGGAATGTTTCGGCAGAGTGGAGATTAGTACATGACGCAAGGAGTCAAAAGGACTCAAAATAGGAGTAAAACAAGGGTGCATTCTCAAGCGGCTCAAGCCGATGGCTCTGACCTCATACGTAGTAGGTACCTGTTAAGGACTCTCAGGATAATTGTTTATTGGGTACTAGACATTGTCCAGCGTATTATTTACCCAGGGGAAAATGTAAACCACGTAAGTAGGTACTTACAAGTGATTTACATAGCAACTACGCAATAGAATGCGACTTAGGTCTTCCCATACTTAATTAGGGGACGACTAAGATGTTTTGCTTTTTATATGGGCAGAGGTTACCTTAATATCCATCCAGCTCGACAACTAGCTCATTCAAAAAACAGACACGGACAACGGACAAACATACCGCGAGTGGTATTAAGCTTTTTAAATTGTCCCACTGAAAGTTCATCAACATCTTGAAGTAGGTAACTGCCATCTTTAATCAGTCAGTGTCTAAATTATTAACGTTAATTACGTTAATAATTTAGACACTGACTGATTCTCGACTTAATGACATATAAATCTCAATTTCTAACCAGAATTTCGCTAATATAACCCGTTAGACAAATCTTTAAAACGGGTGATACTACATTCTATTAATTGTGAAGCAAGAAATAAATAAAAAATAAATAATAATCAATTATTTTATGCTTGGAGAATGTACAAACATATTATGTTCAATGGAATGACAATAATGATTTATTTCAAAAAAATTACATTAAGATATCAATATTCTTGATAATATGCAAACAACTTAAGAATATTTTTTCTATACAGGGACACAGTCTAATAAAAATGAGGCTTTTCTTCTGATTACTTATCGGAAATATGACTAATTTATAAAGAACACAGGATAACTATTAGGTTTTTCATATAAGAATATCATTAATAAATAAATATTGGTGGGGATTCCTCACAGTATGTCACTGTGAGGAATCCCCACCAATATTTACCAATATAACAGACTTTATAATCAGACTGGTATTCCAGGTTAGCGCGGTTAGCGCGAAACAAAATCTTCAGTTTTATTATTAGTGTAGATTACAAGTTGACCTTGATAGGTGGAAGTTCATCAAATGCTGAATGAGACGCTGCGCTGCGACCTTTGCACAAACACATCCCAACAAAATCAATTGAGCCAGAGTTTCGTCAATTCGGACAATCACATCCAAATGACAGCTAATTAAATTGCTATTTATCTACCGTTCGGTATTGCGTGGTCGATTGTCGATAGGACAGTAGATACGATACTAGGGTGCCATCCACTGACGTTCCTTCCAGCCGGAATTTACACTCGCTCAGGTTACACTAGCCACTGAGGGGTATGACCATAACAGTTATATTCTATGTCGCTGAAATGTTGCAGTGCGCAATGTTTAAAGATTACGGTAAACCTAGACTTTTTATGTGATAATAGCTGTTGCCCGCGACTTCGTCCGCGTGGAATTCGGTTTTATCACGCACCCCTATTTTACCCCTCGGAAAAGTAGCCTAAGTTACTCCTTGTTACATCAGCTATCTGCCAGTGAAAGTCCCGTCAAAATCGGTCATCAAATTCGGTAAAAGGTGGTTTCAAAATTGTTGTTATTTTTAAATATTAAGGTAATGAAAATAAACATTTTGTATTTTGTATTTGTATCTACCTTACATCGAGGGTGATTTGATGCAATAGCTAGTAGATTCAACGGTTTTATTTTCAACTGTCTCGTATCTGTACAGATTGCTCAACTTGTTGATCCCGACAGAAAGAACGCTAGTGGATGGCGCGCTACCGTTCCATGTTGCGGTCTCATCTCGAAGCCTTGACTCTACGCTGTGAAGATAATTGCATTGTATTTTTGCGTGAATGTATTGACCAATAGTCGTAAACTTAAACTCTATATTCAAATGTGATCCTGACCTACAGAAAAATAAACGTTTTAGGTTTCCGAAGACTGGTTTCGATTTGCATTTAGCCAGGTAGCTTCGACCGATTTTAATATAAACCCGATGCTGATTTCATATCGATCCTACAATAAATATCGTTTTCATAAGTGTCACTAACGAGTCTTGATTTATTTAGTAACATATATCTCTTGGTCATGTATTTATCAATAGTATTACAGTCTTAGTTACGAATTATGCAAAAAGTATAATAATATTAATATTTGTATACAATATTTATTTAATATATAAAATTCTCGTGTCACACGTACGTACGTACGTATTTGTAACCAAACTCCTTCGAAACGGTTTGACCGATTTTGATGTTATATTGGGTATATTCAGTAGGTCGGAGAATAGGATGTAAACTATTGTTCATACCCCTAAGTGATAAGGGTGGTCCACCAAATTTTTTTTTTATTTAATATTCGAACAATTTTTTTTATTAAAATTTTTTCAAAGTTCAGAATAAAAAAATACATACAACCCTAAATTTTCACCCTTCTACCACCAACCCCTATTTTTTTAATTGCGATATTTGTACTATAACAATTTTCAACCCTCGGTGGTTACTTTTTATGGCAAAACAACGTTTGCCGAGTCAGCTAGTGTTATATATGTTACATATGTACCTACATACAATCAATTATTTTGAAGCCTATTGACTTCCGAACTAGTCTCAAACTATTTCGCAAGCCATCGTCTAAAGTTTGTTACTTTTTTATCTAACGCTATGTAAGAAATGCTTTCTGGCAACACCAAGGGGTTGCAATGCTTATAAAAATTAGTTATACCTTAAAATTCTATTTGCGAATGAGTCCCCGCAAACATACACGTAAGCATTTTTAAGTAATCGTAATAAAATGGCAAATCGTGACTGCACCGCATTAAATGACGATAATTAGGGTGCAACTAAAGGAATACAAATTATATGTTAACACAGAACGGGCACAATGTCAAGGCTGTTGACCGCGAGACATGCGCTCGCGCGGCTATATCGAATTTCCATGCGTTCGAGAAATAAAAGTCTTGATTTTAGATAAGATCTACAAATCGCTGCATAAATTCAACAATGACACAACTAAAAAAAAACACATTTTTCAGCAGAGCTGTTTTGCGTTGAGCGATTGCGAGTAAATCCAACCAATCAGATAACGACATTTAGTGACGTTACTCGCTCGGTTGGGCGAATATGACTGAATTTTATTCACATTATAATACAGATGATTTCACGTCGAACTACACCAATAACTCAATTTTGACACATCTGGTATTGTGCCACTCGACGATCGATGGCTGCAAGTAAGCCAGGAATAGTCAAAGCCGGTAATTTCATTAATGAAATAAAATACTTTTTATGTTAATTTATAAGTAATAGTGGCTGGCCTCACAGTTCAGTTGGTAACCCTGCCTTCTGCGCTGTAGGTCGTGGGTTCGATTCCCACCCAGGGCAAATATTTCTATGACGAATATAGAAGTTTGTTTTGTGTCTGGGTGTTGATATGTATTATATGTATGTCTTTACAAAAAAATAAGTATTTAAGTATTATATCAGTTGTCTGGTTCAGCTATGCTTAGCTTACTTTGGGGCTAGGTGGCGCTGTGTGAAAGTCTCCCAATATTTCTTTTTTTATTTTATAGATATTAGCTATTAGATTTGGAACTATAAAATCAGGTCATTTGCTTATGAGGAATTCGTTAAAAATTTTATTTTATTCGACCAAACTCACCAACTCGTACCAACAATACTTACTAGTGAGGTTAAATAAAAGCTTGCAAATAAAGGAAAACCATAATACAACTCGAGGATAGCAAGAGGCCCGATAGCTGAATGCAAACCAGAAAATGGTGCCTATTTTAAATTACTCAGTTCGTGATCGTATCTGACCGTGGAATTGTATGTGCCTAACTTTTGTTGTTATTTCTAGACATTATACCGTATGATTTAAGCTAAACATTTTCCCAGTAGCGTTAAGCATTTGTGGGAATATATAAAAAAATAATATCTTTAGTTTGGTTGGATATTTATAACTGTAATGCATCATTTCGACGTCAGTGAGAATAACCGCTTGAGTTTTTACATCTTAATGACTACAAATGGTTATATTTTGATTTGAATCAACAAACGTGATGAATCCTGAAATTACTTGACGCTACATTAATTTTATGGCGCGTTAATTGTTCTTAGGAGTTATTATATTTTTACAAAAAATACTTAATGTTAATATTAACATCATAATACCTAAAGTAGTAATGGTTTTGTGGCAGGGTGACCAGGTGAAAAAGCACGTTATTTTTAATATCTAATTAATTATGGATTGAAACTAGCTGTTGAGAGATATCTGCCTATCTGCTCCTAACAATCAGAATCCTCACAGCTAGACGGTCAGTCTGTAGCTGGTATGTCATGGGTTCGATTCCCAACTAAGACAACACTTGTCTGACGAATGTGGATGTTTGTTCTGTGTCTGGGTGTTACTATGTATTCACTAAAAAGTATATAAGTATTATATCAGTTGTCTAGTTCCCATGATACAAGCTATGCTTAGCTTATTTTGAGGCTAGATGGCGCTGTGTGCGTACACCAATATACATTTATTTTAACAACCAGCATTACAAGTTGGACCTTAGCAAAATAACATTTCATCTCCTTGCCCCTGTCACTCACCAGACATGAAATCGTGTGGAGAGACACATGCAACCCACAGGGGTTAGTTCTCAAGTTTTTTACTTTCTAGCATTTGTATGGAGTTTTTGTGATAATTTTTAATCACAGTCTTCCCATACTCAATAGAGAAAAAGGGAGCGGTTATTCCTCGTGAAGGGGGCAAATAGCTTATGGGCGGTTATTAATTGTTGTTAGGCGCTTAACATCAGGAGTAGTAGAAATCAACCATGAAAGTAGTAAATGAAAAAAAAAAACAGCAGACGTGTCGATAAGTAAAATTTCATGTACTAATAAATTGTTTTTTGTCCTAGCTGCCCATAACTTAATTGAATAAAAAATAAATAATTCAAACTCAGTTTGAATGTAGTAACAACTTAATCTTTGGTTAATGCTACACTCGTTTACTTAGTTAAATTAATTAATTCTTAATTTTTAACGACACTTATTCGGCTTTGGTTTTTGGGGATTGATATTCGAAAATAAAGTTCCGAACTCCGAAATATTTTAAAAGCGATTAAAAGTATAATAACGCCTCAGTATAACAATACTGCAATGTGCATGCATCTTTACTACAGGAAATAAGATAAATTTTATATCTGTATCTGGAAGGAGGATGTCAGTATTTCGTATAAGGTCAGTCTCGAAAATATTAACTCATTGTTTTTCCTTGTTTACTAAAACAAGTAAATATTCTTAATGGCATCGTGAACTGTATAAGATTACATTATTTGGTTTGTGGATTCATGATGGCGGGCTTTTTATGGCGGCACGAGTAGATAGGTTAACTATTTTAGTAATACTTAATTAACGAAGACCAATGTAGGCGGAGTTAAATTAAAGTAAGTTCTTTCAATTAAAGAAAGTTAAATATGGTTTTTAAAAGTTCCTGAATACTTAATAGTTAAAAAATAAACGCCTTTGTTTCTCATTTGACTTTGAAAATTTTCAAAGCCAAGGAAAATTACATCGTTAATACCAGAACGAATTAATTTTATGAGAACTATTACAATTTATAGGTGTGTTTTTGAAACACATAGGTACGCTTAACTATTAATAAAAAATGATCAACCACTTATGAGAGGTATTTAAGAGTGAGGTTTGAGTGAGGATTTAAGAGGTGAGGTATTTAATCAAAACTTTTATTGAAATTGCAAATTGAAGTACCTATTCTTCTGTATGTAAGTAATTTCGTTTGTATACAATTTATAATATAATAATAATAATAATATTTATTGTCATATTTAAATAGTACAAAAACAAAATTCATGTTTTACAAATCGTGACCACTGAGACCTAAACTAAGCGCGAGCTTGTATTTTAGGTAACAGTGCTTATCCATCGGACGTCAAAATGATCCAGCAAACAGAATAAACGAAATTAGAACTAAATACAATTCTGTTTAGTACTCTTAAACCAAATAAAAATGAAAAATTTAAAAATAAAAAATAAAAAATAAAAGTAAGCAGTAATATTAAACTAGCTCTGTGTGTGTGTGAGTGTGCGTGTGTGTGAGTGTGTGTGAGTGTGTGTGTGTGTGTGTGTGTGTGTGTGTGTGTGTGTGTGAGACTGTGCGTGTTGTGCATGTTTACGAGTAGGATTGTGCGTGCGAGTGTATGTGTGAAATTCGCGTTGATGTATAAGTAGTTGAAATGCAACTCACAACTGCAGTGAAATGGCAACTGTAATAAGGAAAAAATTCAAAAGGCTGATTTTGAGATGCAACTAAATCACGAAATAATGCTCAGGAGTTTCTCTGTTTCATTATAGCTAATTGTAAGTAACCATTTCTTAACAGTAACTTTGCATTTCTGGAGTGTTAATGGATAAATTTGAAGCTTGCTATTTAATTTATTATACAGGAAACTACCCAAGAAACAGAAAAATCTATTTATAAAGATGGTCTTGAATTTATTTTGAGAACATACTTTATCATGGCGTCGCTTGCAACATGTAGCCGTATTAAAGGTAGTCAACGAATGTTGCCTTAAAATAATGCGGTGTATGAAAAGTTGACGAACATTTAGGACTCCGCATTCCTGGTATAGTTGAGTGGTCGGATAGTAAAAAGGTTTAAATATCGATACTTTTAAGACTGCTCTTTGGGCACGCTCAACCAATAACAATCTAGATTTAGTGGTACCACCCCAAGAAGTAATGCAATAAATGATAGTAGATTGGCATAAAGCATGGTAAACAGTTTTTATGGTGGAAAAGTCAGCGATATGACGAAGATTCTTAAAAACGTAGATTAATTTCCTGATTCTAGCAGACAACAATTCAAGGTGAGGTCCATAGCTCAAATTACGGTCAATGATAATACCTAAATATTTTACGGATTTGGTGGAAATCAGCTCAGGACAACTGCAAGGGGTAATGTGCGGTGGTGAACATTGATGGGCCACTATATTATGGGTCTGTGGTTGAATAGGAAGCGATGAATTGCGAATAGCAAAGCATATGTATCTGGTCTTGTCGGCATTTAAGGTTAATGAGTTTGAGTTAAGCCATGAAACTACGGTGTTGAGACCCGACTGTGCTATATCAAAAACCTCATCCCATTTATTGCCAGTGAAAGTGAGGGCAGTGTCGTCAGCAAACGAGATGATTTTACCCTGTAGTAAATTAAGATCACATAACTGATTTATGTATACTAAGAAAAGGGTTGGCCCCAAGACACTGCCTTGGGGCACACCGTGAGTTAGTGTAATCTCAGAGCTTACAACAGAGTCAATTTTTACAACCTGTGTCCTATCGGTAAGATAAGACTTGAAAAGTTCGAGCTGTAAACCTCGAATTCCCATAAATTCTAGTTTTTTTAGAAGTAGTGGAACAGAGACTGTGTCGAACGCTTTAGCGATATCCAAAAATATAGTTAGACACTTAATACCTTTATCCATATTTGTGGCAATAAAGTCAGTGAGTTGATGCACCGCATCTTCCGTTGATTTAGATTCACGGAAACCAAACTGGCAATTTGATAATAGCTGATTCCCTTCTAAATATTTTTTTAGTTGTGTACCGATTACCCGTTCCAAAATTTTTGAAAGAGTTGACAGTATGGATATCGGTCGGTAGTTATTGACACAGTCTCTATTACCATTTTTAAATATAGGGTTAATGATAGCTCTTTTGAAAACATTAGGGAAAACACCAGTTGACAAACATAAGTTGCAAACGTAAGTCAGTGGGGGCACAATAAAATCTTTATATTGTCTCACAAATGAAGCAGAAATCCCATCCCAGCCCACGGCACAGTTTGACCTCAATTCAAGGATTAATCGTTCTATTTCAGCTTCATCAGTACTTAGCAAAGCCATGGAGTTCAATTGAGTATCACTCGGTTGTAAAAACAGAGGATTACTATACTTTATCCTTTCAGCAAGGTTACTTCCCACTTGTGCAAAAAAGCTGTTAACTTTATTAACAGCAATGTCAGGAGAAGGGTTTATATGCAAAAGGTCATTTGTTGACTCCTTTGCTTTACCAATATTCAGTATATTTTTCAAAGATTTCCATAATAGTTTATTATTAGATACTGAATTAGTAATCTGTGAAGTTTCGTATTGCCTTTTCAATTTTTTGAGCAAATTATTACAGAAGTTGCGGTAACGTGTATAAGTTTGATTTAAGATCAAATTATCAGGTGACTTTTTAATTTTTTTATGCATATTGTCCCTGTTACGAATACAACGTAAAATACCAGGTGTTATCCAGGGTTTGATGATTTTTTTCCGACGTGGTATTTTTACAACTGTATTATTAAGTTTTAAAGCTTGAGACAGACAAGATACTAATAAAGTGGCTGCATCATTCGCATTGTTCATACTATATATCGGACTATAGTCAAAATTAGAAAGGAAACTGCGAACCCCATCATGATTAGTTTTTGTAATCGAATATAATCTAGTTTCTTTCTGAGGATGTGAAAGAAGACAGCAAAGAACAGCGTCGTGGTCAGTAAGCGATGAAGTTATTATAAGTGTACGCGCAAATAATTTTGTTTTAAGGAAACAATGGTCTAAGCAGCTGTCATTACGGGTAGGGTATGTGTGTGCCGGTAGCAGACTATGAAATGCTAGAAGATTTAGATATTCTGATGTATGTGAATCTGATATATTTCTTGATATATTTATGTTTAAGTCACCGATAAGCATAATATTATTGAAAATTTTCAAAGAGCGGAGAATTTGATCTAAAGATTGTGTAAAAGGAGTCAAATTATGAAATGATGGGGGTCTATATATAGCTAGGATTGCAATACTATTATCAAGTTTCATTAATAAACAGTTAGCATCCTGAAACGCAGGTTCTTCAACAACAAGTCGCAAGTAACTTTTATAATAAATAACAATCCCGTCATTCTGGTTAAACAATTTACTGTTAGAATATGTTAAATAACCATTGAGGGTAGGTAAATTACTTATATGAGATAACCAGCATTCTGTCAGAATAATTACCTCACAATCTATTTTGATTCTTTCCATCAGCACCGCAAATCCAGCCCAGTTGGCAGAGATACTCCGAATATTTTGAGTTATCACTTTTAGATATCGATTTGGAAATTTCAACTCATTGTTACACTGTTCCGGGTCACATAATACAGATTCAGACACCGAGATACTATCAATATTATTAGCTAATGTGTCCAGATTATCGAATTTTATAGCATAAGGTTGTCACTTCACAGATAACTAAATTACTCAACAGTGATAAGAACAAGCGAAACCTGCAAACAACAATCATAAATAAATAGCAAAAGAACGAACACCATCTTCTCGCGGAATGTAACAAAAGTTTAAATATTATGAGTTTCATTAAGTAACTATCAGCACATAATAGGGTTTCCAATTTTATACGTAAATATTTTCGTTTACAAAAACGAAAACATGTGGGTGGGCACGCGAATTTGTTAGAAGAGTATGAATGTGTAAATGTCAATTGGTGTGTGGTACAAGTGATGAGAGCTAGTCGATACAAGAATAAAAAAGGATGTTTATATGACACAAAAATAAAATAAGTAAGCTTTCCCAAGACACAGAAAACCCGTAAATATGATCCCAAGATTAGTCATTGGACGCGTGCTTCGATCTTGAGCTCGTTAATTTGGTCTTCACTTGTGACTAAAACCAGGCTGGCTCCCACTTCCTTTCTCAGGAACACTCTGCCATTTGCCGTCCAACAAAATTTGTAGTTGTGGCTTTTTGCCAGTTCACGGGCTAAGAAATATAGTTTACGTGCACTGACTGTCAAGTGTTCGACAACATAAATAGGATTGGGTTTACCCTCTAGTCCAATGTGTAATGTATTGATTTTGTTAGTTTTGTTGGATGAGTTGAAATTTTTTACAGCAATCAAAAACTTTCGCTTCAGAATTGGCGTAGATAAGTTGGCAATAATAATCCTATTCTCTTGTCTTCCAGGTAACCTTCTTATATCCTTGATATCATTTGGTGCAATGTCCAATTTTACCGATTTGGCAATTTTATGAACGATATTTAATAAATCGTCAAGTTTTTCATCCGGTTTCACAGGAACGTTCTTTATTTCGACGAAATTGAGACATGATTGTCTATAAATTTCTTCTATTTTATATTCTAATGAATTAATTTTTTGACGATATACCACAGAGGATTCCTCGAGACTTTTGATCTTGGTATTGACATCCTCGTATTGAGCTGCTATGAACTCAAGCGTTTTCTCAATATCAGAGTTAGATTTTTTAATCTCGTTATTTTGGTTTTTTACTTGAGTTACATCCGTCTGGAGTGTACTCAGAGAGGAAGCCTGATCAGATTTCAGATTACTCAGTAATGACATAATTGTCGAGTCATGTTCTTCTTTCCACGTTTTAAGCATATTTTGCATTGAAGCGTCTTGCTCATCTTTCCATTTACATAGCATTTGTTTCATATCTTCCTTGAAAGAGCTAATTTCATCACTCGTCCCATACTCACAACGTCTCCTCTTGAAGCGGTTGAAGCTATTAAGGTCCTGGATGCTGTGTTTTTCCCCACTCGATAAGGTCGGATCGGAGCCATGATGAACAGGTCTTCTAACTGGTGTTCTGTCCATTATTGAATTTGAGGATGAGAGTTACAAATGTTAAAAACGCTGATGCTCTTGACTTAGACACTCGTTGATTTGTTTGTGAACGCTAGTAGTTTATGTGCTCCTGGTACATTGAGTTCAAGTATAACTCTTAAAATATTATTTTTGTGTGAATTTAAATTTATTTAACGAATATTTAGCACGATAAAACACGTCAACTTCGCACCAATGTCCGACGAAGAAGGAATTTGATCTCACTAAGGACTTCTTAATAGGAAAAAAAGGGAATTACTTAATGCAGAGTTAGCTGAGCGCCTACTCGTGGTGAGACAATTGTAGCGATGAGACCACCACTTGTCGCGTCCATGTTCCCAAGACTAATCTAACCCACAAGGTGAAAAGTTGAATATGGCTGTCCCCTTTGGAGAAACAAAAGCGTGATTATTTGTACGAAACATTCTAATTTGCACAAGTAGCACCAACGGTGGACGTTTCCAAAGGCGTATGTGTATTTTTAGAAAGCTCTCAATAATCAAGATCGTTATTTACCGTAAGCCGTGGAGTATTCATTGGCATTACCTCGTTAGTTGGCGCCGCGCCGCGCCGCGCGCCGGCCACGTAATCCAATTGCCGTCTGATTAGGGACAAGAATATGTCTTAGAGCTTACTCGTATATGTTAGCTACTTAGTTTAGTAATTATTTTGAAAATATAGTTCTCCTATATCTTCACATATTATATCAGGCAGACATACGATATAAAAAGTACGATTCCACGTAAATTATGCGAGAATGAGATTATTAATGGGTGGTTTTCACGTAGGTAAAGATATTTCTATGTCACCCACATACGAACCGTCTAGAAAAATAATGTTTATGTACATTTAACTGATGAACAAAAGTGTGTTTTCAGTTACATGGTGTATGTAAACTATTATAAAAGCTCGATTCGATATTCATTTATTAATTAATGTACGTAATACATCAGTAAACCTATGTTAAAGTATTAACCGAATCGTTTAGACATTAAGGTCAGGTGGGCCGTCAGCTAGTTTCGTAAACTAATAAAATGTAATGTTCTACATTGATATGAAAATGCCATCCTTTGATAAGTTGGAAATCAATCATTGAAATGTCAGTTGTTATATTGACTTTAAGAGATCGTACCTAAGAATAAGTATTGACGTAAAACAAATCAATTGGTATGGTATTTTATTTATCCAATTATTAATGGAACAAGTACAGAATTTGATTTTCTTAATTGCTTTAAAAAAAAAACTTTCCTGTAAATATCATTCGAATAATAACCAACAACAAAGCTACACGAAAAGGTTTGTGAATAGCAAAAACTGCGTATCATCTCGTACGCAAAAATCGTATCATGATTTGTGATTAAATTATCGTATTTGCCGATTAACTGACCACCGATCGAGCTCGTACATAATATCCAAAGCAATAATCTTATTTCGAACAAAAAACGACCAAATTAGCCGTTCGAAAGTGTCAGTACTCGGACAGAACGGAAAAACCCAGACAGAAACATGGATTGGAGGATACATTTTAATCTTTCCGGTCATCTTAAATGCATAAAAATAGATAAACAAAGTATTTGTATGTAAAGTAATTACACTTCCGAGATGTTTCATTGTCGTTTTATACTTACTTTTGACGTGATGATTCATATATCATTCTAGCTCGTTTTTTCCTTCCTTAGTCAACTACAATTATGAGGAGTCATGACCTTAGCTCGCTTATCTTAAATGTCTAATTCCACGTCTGATTGAACTGTTAAAAAACACGTTTGTTTGTTTGTTTAGCAAGGTTTATGGCGTAACCTGCTTCGTATCAATGAACACGAATTGACGCTCTGAAGCTAAACTTGTAGTAACCCAGGCAGTGAGGGGTCCCTGACCTGGCCAAGCATTCGTGTCATGGATGAGAGACATAGTTTAAGTTTACTCTCGTGTGTTGGGCGTGTTGTATCTCTGTGTTTGCGCCAACTGCGACACGGAATCCTAGTGCAGCGTATGTCAAGTTTTTAAGACATAAAAGTCAGTATTTGGCCACAATAAGATTTATTATTTATGTTCCATACTTGCTGTTGCCCGCGACTTCGTCCGCGTGGAATTTGGTTTTTCACGCACCCCTATTTTACCCCTCGGAAAAGTAGTCTAAGTTACTCCTTGTTACATCAGCTATCTGCCAGTGAAACTCCCGTCAAATACGGTCTAGCCATTTCAAAGATTAGCCGGAACAAACAGACAGACAGACAAAAATTGAAAAAAATGTTGTTTTGGTATATGTACCGTGTATACAGCCATATGCACTTTGTAAAAAGCGGTTATTTTAATATAACAATCAGACACTCCAATTTTATTTATTTATATAGATTGCGGGTATATATTAGGCTTTAGTTATATTTAGGCCCTACAAGGATCGTCGTGGTGTCGTGTTGTTCATTTTTGCAGAGTTATTAATGCATCAACATTTTGAGGAAACAGAATTGAACAGCAATTGAAATGGAAGGTTGCATGGAACCACGCTGTGCTCCGTTCGTATGATAAAAAAACACAAATTAATTATTATTTCTGATCAAATTTAATCAATCTGGATACAACATCAGAATTGATTTATTTCGCACAGGATTATTGCAGCCCGAAGCCCGATTTCATATTCATTTATATTTTCTGGCAGTCTTGAAGTTATAGGTACGTCAAAAATTATATAGATGGTCAAAATAATTAGGAATGAAGGTTATTCGTTAAAATAATGTTATACGCATAATGTTACAGAATAATGTAGATTTTTTTTTTATCATTTCCTCATTTTTTCTTGTAGTAACTAAACAACTTTGTATACAGGAAGATCAGAGAGTTACATCGAAGGTATAATATTATATTTTATCTACAATTACAATATTAGCATAGACAACAGGTAGGTATTCTGTTCAGCAAGAGGCCAAATGGCCGCTAACTCCTTAAAGTATTTGGTCTTGTGAATAGCCAACATTTCTACGTTTTTGTCAAGGAAGAAACAGGAAGTTGGATAGCGTAGTAAAATGTTTAAGCTGCACAAGAGATTTTGAAAGGCCTTAGAAGAGCTAATGAATTCCGAGTTGATTTGCCTCTATGAATAATCATTAAAAAAGAGTCTTAGGAAAAGGGTTTGTTTTGATAAGAAACAAATGCTTTAACTTTCAGAACATTAATGTATTTTCAAAGAACCCAGTAGGACAAAGGATTCATAGAGAAGAGCTCTTTAGGAACATTTGCGAAAGAGACGTTTATTTCGGTCGTTATAATAAACTATCAATCGCAAATTCCATTTAATTCTATCTCATATTAGCAATTGTATCTTATTATTTACTAACTACAGATTGTATTGGTGCTAAACAAGCTAAAACCAAACGGTATCCACCTTTCACCGTTCTGTTTCATATTGACTTACAATCGTGTTTGTTTATTATAAAATTGATTTCGGTGCCTGCCAGTATCAGCCATACTAAGGTTTTTTTTATGTCATTTAGGTGATAGAACGAGCTGACGGCCCACCTGATGTTAAGTGGTAACCGCCGCCCATAGACACCAGCAATACGACTCGAGTCCTCTCCACCAAAGTACGAGATAACTCATGTCGTATTGCGTTGCGTCCATCACCCTGAGACAGGGATATTAGGTCTCATGCGCCTGCAATTTCACCAGCACCCACTCCTTTCCACTGGAACACGAGCAACACGAGTGCTTGGCGGCAGATTACCAGGTCTGGTGGCAGTGCTTCTCCGGGCGAACTTAGCACAAGTTCTACTGCTACTTTGGGTTGGTCCTTTCGCACCACCCGGGGAACACGTGTAGGGATTCAAAGGGTTATCATCTACGGACGCGAGCAACAAGGCCCCCCAAGAGTTTAATATAAAAATCGATACTTAAGGAGTAAACTCCGAATATAAAAACAGGCTAACATATAATCTATACAAATAAATAAAATTGGAGTGTCTGTTTGTAATATTAAAATAACCGCTTTTTACTAAGTGCATATGGATGTAAACACGGTACATATACCAAAACAACTTTTGTTCAATTGTTGTGTCTGTTTGTTCCGGCTAATCACTGAAATGACTGGACCGATTTTGACGCGACTTTCGCTGGCAGATAGCTGATGTAACAAGGAGTAACTTAGGCTACTTTTCCGAAGGGTAAAATAGGGGTGCGTGATAAAACCGAATTCCACGCAGACGAAGCCGCGGGCAACAGCTAGTCTACAATATTCAACAACTGTGGTACGCACGCGACAGTCGCCGGTATAACGGTGATCCGTCTGCGTAACGGACGAACCGGAACCCGGTAATTAGTTTTTAAGTTTAACGCCGTCGTTGTCTTAACCCGTATTTAATTCATACAGTTTAGTGCTATTCCTAGGTTTCAAGGAACGGTTAAGTTATTGCCAGTTTGGAGTGCGGTTACACTGAGGTATAAATAGTTTCTGAATGCTGGCTAATATTTAAGCGTTGTGAGCAGATGAAACTGACTACAAAGTACATTGACAACTTTACTGTTTGAAAGGTGTGGTTGCCGGTGAAATTACAGGCACACGAGACATTCCACCTACACGTCTCAGAGTTACGGGGCGCATACGATGCGACTCTTACCAAAGTGGGGGAGGACCCAAGTCGCATTACTCGTATGGGCAGAGGTTACCACCAAACACCTGGTAGGCCCTCAGCTCGGTCCGTAACTTTATCACATAAAAAACGATGAAGACGAAAATTTTACATCTTCATCTGTTTATTAATTGTCGAATTAGCGATAGAGTGGTCGAATGGAGTAGTTAGTGGGCATGTAAGGCATGAGCTTCTTAGTTCTTAGGTCTTTGGTCAAGATTAATTATTAATTCTATTGTTGCGTAGTTTAAAATTAATCTTTGAAATCATAAACAGAGTCTTAATTCGATAACATAACGGCGATCAAAATCGGCTTAACACAGTACTTAGTTCTTCCGTTAAACTGTGCTAAAGGTCACCAATGTGAATAAGGAAATTATGTCGACTATAAAAAAAAACGTTAATTTCAATAACCTTTATTTTAAAAAGTAACATTGTATAATACCGTTTGCCCGTCTAGCAATAGGGTAAATTTTTTCCACCTGTCATGTAAATCGTGCTGAAACTAATGTGTTATCTATCAAGACCAAGTGATAATAAACCAATCGAAAAGGCCAGGTGTTTACCAAATAGGAATGCTGAAATGAGATGGCTCCTTTATCCAAGGCAGGTGCGACAGTTACTGACGACACATTCCCCTACAAGCTGGTGACCTTTCCCGTATTGCAATTATGAACATTATTTCACTGTATAATTTATTAAATGCCATTAAATGTTTATTAGGTTTATTCATTGACCATGGCGTAAATAAAGAAAATCTTATAAATAATTATAAGTGCTGTGTATTTTTAGCTTTAAAAAAATGATAATTTTTAATGTTGCCAGGTTTAATCATGTAGACAATCAATATTTTGAAAATATATGTGCTTAAGATCAATCCTCTTACTCTCTTCATCGTCTTACGGTGCTCCTTTATAACGCGCTCTATAGGATGGGCTGAGTTTTCTGGTATGCCTTACTTAATAACCATCTCTACAACTATAAAATATGATAGATTTGAGTACAGTTCCCTAGTTTCAATCCTGAGGTCGCTGATTCAAATACAGGCGTGCATTAAAAGATTTTATCGCTTGGGAATATTACCTATGTGGGCAGTACCATATTTTCGAAACAGACGGAAATGAGAAGTAAAGTATGCGAGAAAATTTCTAGAACTAAACTTTTTATTAAAATACTAGCTGTTGCCCGTGACTTCGTCCGCGTGGAATCCGGTTTTATCACGCGCCCCTATTTTACCCCTCGGAAAAGTAGCCTAAGTTACTCCTTGTTACATCAGCTATCTGCCAGTGAAAGTCCCGTCAAAATCGGTCAAGCCATTTCAGAGATTAGCCGGAACAAACAGACAGACAGATAGACAAAATTGTAAAAAAAAATTTTTTTTGATATATGCACCGTGTATAGTACATCCATATGCACTTAGTAAAAAGCGGTTATTTTAATATTACAAACAGACACTCCAATTTTATTTATTTGTATACATTTCCTCGAATGTTGATAGAAAGAGCCAATAGAGTAATTATAGTATTGTGTCCGCCTATTAGTAGGTATCTGTTAAGATATAATTTTAGTTTAGCTATCGCTATATTTATAATCAGTTCCTGTAAAAACGGTGATCATGAATATTTCCAAGTAATTCGTGACTTGTTTGTATCCTCCTAATGTTTGTCTGGGTGTCTGACATCGAGTGGGCGACGCAGAATATTTTGGCTTGACACCAACAGTCCAGTCTTTGCGTAAAGTCTGGATCACTCACTTGTGTGTATTTTGGAAGATTTGTTCACTAGCATACTGAAGGTAAGCTAATTTTATTCTATTCCCAAAACCTGTAGTTTACTAACATTTCATAATTTTGTTGTTATATCGTTTGTCCTGGGTGCCGTTAAAGAATGAATTACTGGAAGAAAGTGTTAGCCGACTTATTCGCGAGATAACAATGGCAGCGATAGGGTAAACCACAAGTGAACAGGTCCATAAAGCTCTGCCTACCCTTTCGGGGAGAAAAGCGTGAATCTGTGTTAGTAACACAGAATTTATTATACTTTTTTAGTCTTAAACTATTCGGACTATCGCATAAATAAGATAATATTCGAGTAAAAAGAATACATTAGGTTATTTACCCTTTGAAGTTATCTCAACAACTCAAACACGGATGATTTCAGAAGGATAAATCACACGGTTATAGGTAACCAATTTTGCTAATGATGCTACTACTACTCGCGTAGGCTCTTTCGAACTACTACTGCTACTACTACTCATGGTTAGTAGTAGTAGTATCATATCTTTATTTAATTAATAGCTTTTTATGGTCACACATAATATTATAGCCTCAAGGAAACTAAGAAATTCTCGAGTGGTACGAACAAACTAATGCGTGTCAGTTCCGACCCGCGACTGGACTCTAAGTGCGATGACATTTGTCATAACGCTTTTTGTTAACGCTCTATTTAACTACCCATCAAATTTTCGTCTTTTCAGCTTGAAATTAAATTGATTCTCAAGAGTCAACTCCAAAAATATTTTGAAGAAGTGAAGGAAGTACGGAGATATATTGAACGATCGGCATAATGATTACAATTTGTCACGTTTTTTCTACCGAGACGTTGAAGATGCGTGAAGGTGGCCAAAGATATTTTTAGTAAAGTCATTTTCGATCGCACTGTAAACAAACAATCAATATTAATCAGTTTCTCACATAATAGTATATTTTAAAACCAAAGGGTACTTGACTAGGCTTCATATCACATTCATATCTTATTGAAGTCCGTTCATAAGGAATGGCTCGTGACGGTTTAAAATTACTTTAATATTTTGCAGGTATTGGTTTTTTAAAATATATCTTTTAACAACCAGTTTATATAAATCAGGGACGATGAAAAAATGGATCTACAAGGCATTAATTTTTTATTCATAATTTAATAAGCTTTGCCCAAACGAATAAAGACAGTTGCAAGACAGTTACACTTTGCAAGAGAAGGTTAAAAAAAACTAATGATCTATACAAATAAATAAAATTGGAGTGTCTGTTTGTAATATTAAAAGAACCGCTTTTTACTAAGTGCATATGATATGATATGGATGTATACACGGTACATATACCAAAACAACTTTTTTGCAATTTTTGTCTGTCTGTCTGTTTGTTCCGGCTAATCTCTGATATGGCTGGACCGATTTTGACGGGACTTTCACTGGCAGATAGCTGATGTAACCAGGAGTAACTTAGGCTACTTTTCCGAGGGGTAAAATAGGGGTGCGTGATAAAATCGAATTCCACTTAGACTAAGTCGCGGGCAACAGTTAGTTTTAAATAAAATATTTAAAGAACAAACTTACATTAAGATTTATGTTTTAAATCGTATTGATTGAAGACTTAATTATATGTTTTTTATGAACTAAAAGTATATTTAATAGTTCAATAAACCCAACTAAAATGTTTTTGTTTTGTTGTGTTCTTTTATTATATCCGTGAGTGTATGTCTAAAGCTGTAGCTCCAAGATTAGGCATCAGATGAATGATAGATAATCGAGAAACAAGGTCAATATATTCCTACCCACTCTCTCTAGGAACTTTCTACATTGTAAGTAATTTCTTGTGACAAATTTGTCCTAAAGTAGTCAAGTTTATTATGGGATATTCTAATATATGTTTTCTACGTCAGCTTGTTAACGAATCTCGCTATGCAAAACAGTTTTCATAAATTTGCATTTTAATATTCAATTCTGTTGTCTTTACTATTCTACGCCAATTTAGACTTGGATGTGTATGGTAACAAATCACCTATTGTGTTGATAGTTTAAAATGGGAAAATACATATGTAATCTATACAAATAAATAAAATTGGAGTGTATGTTTGTAATATTAAAATAACCGCTTTTTACTAAGCGCATATGGATGTATACACGGTACATATACCAAAACAACACTTTTCACGATTTTTGTCTGTTTGTTCCGGCTTATCTCTGAAATGGCTGAACCGATTTGGACGGGACTTTCACCCCAGACGGAAAAGTAGCCTAAGTTACCCCTTGTTACATCAGCTATCTGCCAGTGAAAGTCCCGTCAAAATCTGTACAGCCATTTCAGAGATTAGCAAACAGACAGGGTTAACAAACAGACAGACAGACAAAAATTGTAAAAAATGTTGTTTTGGTATATGTACCGTGTATATATCAATATGCACTTAGGAAAAAGCGGTTATTTTAATATTACAAACAGACACTACAATTTTATTTGTTTCTATAGATGTATAGATACAGTAGTCGTATGGAGCAAGAATGCATCATACAGATTTTTCACGGAAATTCTCCATACTACGAAAATGTTTTTCAGCTGTGTTATGACAAGATGTGACGAACCGACCGACTACAATACAATATAAGAAAACTAAAGTGCTAATAACAAGCTAATGGCGTTAATTTGGTATTTGTTAAGTGCGTGTCAATCAAAATTCAAGGAAATTCGTTCCGCCCGAAGTTTAGTTAGCATAGTTCACTTATGGTACTAAGTTATCTTTGCTTATGGCCATGTTAGTGGGGTGTTATGTTAGGATCGTCGCTGTGACGTCAACCCCTCAAATGTAATAAAATAATGTAATAAATAAATAAAATTGGAGGGTCTGTTTGTAATATTAAAATAACCGCTTTTCACTAAGTGCATATGGATGTATACACGGTACATATACCAAAACAACATTTTTTTACAAGTTTTGTCAGTCTGTTTGTTCCGGCTAATCCCTGAAATGGCTGGACCGATTTTGATGGGACTTCCACTGGCAGATAGCTGATGTAACAAGGAGTAACTTAGGCTACTTTTCCGAGGGGTAAAATAGGGGTGCGTGATAATATCGAATTCCACGCGGACGAAGTCGCGGGCAACAGCTAGTATAGTATATGTTCGCTATCAGCGATAATGTAGATTGATGTGCTGACTGTCTCAATAATTTGCTGTACGTGACAATGTTAATAGACATGATGCGAGATGCCTAGATAACGTGATACCCCAGGTGAGGTATTTTTGCAAAATTAGGTGTATTATAAAGTAGGTATACAGTTATATATAGTTATAAAATATTGCCTTGAAATAGAATAATGAATAGTAAAGGTTTGTCGATGAGATTAACATTCAAGGAACAAGGCCCTAATTCTTGGCAATGTTAAAAATACTTCATGGAACTTAATTATTTTCATGTCTTTATAAAAGTTGTTCTCGGTTTGGGGAAAATGAACGAATGAACGAAACACCCCCTTTTCGAGATAGTTCGAGAAAAATGAAAAAGTATCATCTCTTCGTCTTTTATAACTTGTAATGAAAATTATTTGAAGCAAGTTTCGAGTTTGTTAGCGTAATGGAATTCGAGCACTCACTTATTTTCACCCTCTTAAGGTTCTTATTTCGAAAAAAAAGTACACAGGAAGCACCACGCAAATATACCTTCCAAACTTCAAATCTCTACCCTCATAGTCAGTCGGTCAGGACCTCGACTCTTATACAAATTTACAGTCTGACGCAAGTAGGATCGATTAAAAATTTGTAGTATATGTGAAACCAATTCACAGTCACTTTAAATTAGTTACTTCGTCAAAGTCGCAAAGTATATTCGTACTTCATTTACGCGTAGTTCACCACGCTTATGTACTTCTGGTAGACATTCGAAGCCATTTAGATGCTTCAATTTAAGATCATGCCACTAGCCTGTATGTACATTGATGCTATATCTAATTTTGTAAAAGAAAATCCAAAACGTTTTCTAATTGATTCACAAGTGTCGACAAATTTTAAAACTAGACTAGACTACACTTCTTAAATGAACTCCAACCATAAAAGTAAATTTAAGGTATAAAGTTTTAACAACATACATTTATCACCGACTGTGTGACATTGTATAGGCAGTGATAATAAAAGTACAAGAAACTTAAGAGTGAGAATTTGTTATAATATAACGCTACTTTCACTTGGATGACCAAGGTCAAGAGTCAACACGGCCAGGGTCGATTTCGTAACATCTAATAAAAGTTTAAGATGATGTTACCATGTGATTGTAACTTAAGAAGAAAGGCGTGTAGCAATTTCTCCATACAAAAGTATTCCAGTTTCTTTTCTTGCCACAATTCTGAAGCGCAGATATTTTCTTTGTAGATATATTTTTACATATGTATATTTTTATAAATATTGGTGGACATTTCACAGCACCATCTAGACCCAAAGTAAGCTAAGCATAGCTTGTGTCGTGGGAATCAGACAACTAATACAATACTTATATTTTTTTTTTTTGTAAATACATACATATAATACATATTAACACCTAGACACAGATCAAACATCTATACGCGTCACACAAATGTTTGTCCGGGGTGGGAATCGAACCCACGACCCACAGCGCAGAAGAGTACTAACCAACTAAGCTGCGAGGCCAGTCATATAGTTAAATAGATAAATGTAATTTTATGAAGCTGTAATAGTTCAAGACCAGCGAAGCCTCGAGAAGAAGCAACGGTGACATGACCTCAGTTCGGGCTAACTGCATCCCAGTTCATCGACTTTCGTAAACGTCGGCAAAACAAAAGTCCTTCAAACAATAAATTGCTGTAATAACACGAGGATGCCCTAACAGCTTGTCAGGTAAATAATGAGATTTTAAAATGTCATAATAATGCAAGGTAATAACAGCATTATTATTTTTAGTTTGTCGCTACTTATTACAATCGTTATATTTCTTATACTGTAGTAAAATAATTTAGGGCTCAACAAGGTACTATTTTAATCTAAATGTAATATATAGGACAAGAACATTATTTTATCGTATAATATTTGATCCTAAAAATATTCCTTCATATTAACTTTATTGAAATGAATTTAAATGTTATTGGTAATATAATCTAACGGCTTCCATAATATTTTCTTTCATTCTGTTACTTATGCATCTTTAGATTTTGCAACATGAAATAGCTTTTAAAATATTGTTCAATATTGGGGTCGAAAACCCATAATAATGTCGTGGTACTAGCTCTTTAGATCCAAATCCAAGGTGCTTTCACCAACAATCATTTGAATAAATTGCGACTCCGAGCTGCGATTGTCTAAAATAAAGACTTGATTGGCCCCGCAGCTCAGTTGGTAATAAACCTGCCTTCTGCGCTGTAGGTCGTGGGTTCGTTTCCCACCCAGCTAACATTTGTGTGGGTGTTGCTGTTGATATGTATTATACGTATGTGTTTACAAAAAAAAGTATTTAAGTATTATATCAGTTGTCTGGTTCCCATGATACTAGCTATTTACTTAGCTTACTTTGGGGCTAGATGGCGCTGTATGAAATGTCCAACAATATTTATTTAGATACCTAATTCAATTCGCTTGGAAATATCGCTTTAAATTTATATTTCAAGTCATATATTTGCACGACTCATGCATACAGATTAACCGAAATTAGACTTTTTCGTCATTCGCGTCTTAGAGTGCGTGACCTAGACGCACTCTACCATCTCGAAAAACTAAAATAGTGATTTAGTTTAAAATTGTGTCAATCATTTCAATAGCTTTTATTTAAATGCATATTTACCAAATCTCACGATAGAATATTGGTGTTAATTACATAGATTTTATCACAAAAAAGGCGACAACGCGTTACATAAGTGTCGTTATCAGAATCAGAAATATGAGATAACAATTAGGAAATTTATATTTATAAACATTCGATTATTTTTAAAATTAGATTAAAACAAGAGCCTGAAATGCAGATCGTGTCTGAATCCTATGTTATAGTGGATTCGTCGATCCTGTACCAAACGAAACATTGTGTATTACGAGAGTGTTACATGTAAACCATAATATTTGACTAGTTTCAGAGGGTATTTTCTGAAGTATTTTACACATTTAAAGGATAATGTTTCGAAGTAGCACAGATATTTTCAGTTCCATCTAAAAACATATGCATAATTTTTCAAAAGCTCAGTTAATTGTAGACATAATTCGGGGTCCTTTCGATGCCTGAACTATTGTACCGGCTGCCTCGTTCAATATCAGTGAATCATCCTGTCCATCTCTGTAAGTCGAAGCTCCCATCGGAGACGGTCTGCAGGCTACTTGCATCGGCTGTGTCAACGCGCCTCCCGTACGCTATATAAACACCGCCATTGTCAAACATCCACCAATACATTGCTGGCAGTCACAGCGAACGTACATATCTTGGACTTATCAAAGTGTCAGTGATTTGAATCTTCCCGGCTTTCGTGACAGGACCTTAAATTCAAGTGAGTATCAAAAAGAAAGTTTGGGTGTAATTGAAAAAATAAAAGTGCATTTTTTTTTAAATAAAAATAAGAATATTAAAATTTTGTTTCACAAAGAAAATTAAACATGGTTGCTATGAAATTATTTTTGTGCACGAAATCAACAACTAAAGAAAACTTGTACGCAAAAAAAATCTGTTCAAATATTCCACGTTAAAATAAATTTCAATCAAATATTTTATATACCTTATGTATACAATAACCATGACTCAAAAGTTATGAACAGGTTTAAGACTGACCGATTAATAACAATGCGCAGTTCCACAAATGTATATAAAAGTGAGTCATTCAGTAAGCTCAGCAACTATAGTAGGATAGCCAGGAACCCTCGGATTTGTTGGATTGGCATACAATTATTGCATTTTAAGTTCATCGGATACATTTATATGGCATATAGTAAGCTCCCCCTTTCAGACAACATAAGTAATTCCACATACGCTCTGATGATTTCGCCTACATGTTTATAAATAATGCGAGCCGGACTCCGCAACACAAGAAATGATCATATTATTTGATGCGTAAAATACGGCAATTTTTGTGGTGTCTTTGACGCATCAAAATAGTTTATCACTAAGCTTTGTCAATCTCTTAGGCAACCATTGGGATATTTACAGAATCTTATATCGCATTGATCTACCTAAGAAAACAATAATTTGAAACACTGAGTCTCATAAAACACCTCAATCACCTAATAATATATAAAATAATTGTATAAAATATGCAGTCGGTAAGTATTTTTCATATACCTAAAACTTTACTTAAACAACAAAATAATATGGAATAAAACTAGGATACATAAGCATAATAATAAAAAAAATATAAGTTACTAAGAACACGAGTCCAAAAATTCTTACAAAATTGGAGTAAAATGAACTTTTGAGTTACCTACCATATTTTTCCATCGGGAAACTTAAGGACGCCTTGTGACGCTGCAGTAAAAATTCGTCTTAACAAATTGACAATAAATGTTCAGCGGGTATTTTTTTGCAATCAATGGTGGTAGTTTCCTGTATTTAATACGCCTTTGCGGATAGCGAATCTTGTAAAAACATGTAAGCAGTCGTGTCGTTCGACCGTCCCTAATGCGTAGACAATCGATTTCAAATCATGAGCGGCTAAAAATGAATTTATGTGCCCTAATGAATGAGTTTTAAAAACATTCACAAATTCTTTGCTTTTAGACGCCGAATAGGTAAGGTAGGTAAGGCTACCTTTACACGCGCATTGGTCACTATCACTCTAAGCGAAAATAACCCAATGCGAGAGGTGCAAATTCCACGTTTGAAGAAGAATGAGGCAGTATCAAAAGCTAGTTCTGTTTTACCAGTTTTAAATGTATGCAGAAATTCTTGTCAAATCGCTTTCATTGTGAAATGCGGGAAGATAGTTCGCAAAAACAGAGACAACTTTGGAAAATTATTTTATCGAGCAAATTATGTCCAATCGTGTTGTTCCTTTATCAGATCCAAGATAATATCGTCAAATTTGACACGGTCACAAATCCAGAGACAGCTTCCAATAATTCTTCTCTGAATTGTACGTATCCGACTTTGAATAGGTGGTCGCTTAAATAACTAAACTTTTTGTACAAATACGAATGACCCCGCTGGTAAATCAACCGAGATCTAAATCTATAAAAACCTCTTTAGCATAAAACTAGTACAAAACATAGAAAAAACTGTTTATCAGCAATGAAAAAATAAATAGTAACCAAGACACGGTGAAGATAATTTATTTATAATGCTCACAATGTTGAATCAAACTTAACAATGGACGGTAATCGCTACAAGACCCACATGAGTGATTTAGTAAAACAATCACATACGTCGATCGCACCATAAAGTGCTGATGGCGTCAGATTCCAGGGAACCATGACGCAGGTAGACAGATTTGCGTTGTATATTTCCGATGCACGTTTCAAACCTGCAAATGCCACCGAATCTTGTTGTTACCCTAGTAATGTACAAGCTCCTAGAAATAGGCTTGGTAGCGATAGTGACCGGCAACGAACGCCAGTCAAGGTCCCGCGAAACGATCTGAGACAATAACAATATTTCCACGGATCTTGCACGTTAGCCCGATGAAAAGATGGAAACTTACGGAAATTATTACGGACAAGCAAGGCTAATTTTAGTATGCAAAAACAAGACGACATTTTCATGGTTTAATTACAATTTGGTGATCTTCACGGTTAGATCGGTCGAGAACACGGATTTTACGAGTTTTCTTAACGATATCGAGATAATAGTTGCAATTAGTAATTTGGATACCGAACTTATGTTGTTGATCCTCAAAGGCAAACCGTTTTCATAATTGCATACAAATTGTAAAAGACTGCAATAATTTACAACATATCTGACGAGCACGATTAAGTAATTATGTAATGTGGAGATGTTGAAAAGACTGAACTCGATAAAATATCATCGGCTGTGATAACCGGGACGTGATGTTTGCTAGCGGTCAGTGCGAGCATAGATCGGTGGATTTATTGACATTTCACATTACGTCGCGCCTATACATATGCCGAGCCGTTACACAAACTAAGAGCTCTTCCGCTGGCAATGACCTCAGCAATGCAACTTAAAGGGACTTAAAAAAAATCCGTATTGGTTACATTGTGAAATAGGTTCTGAAAGTTACTCTTCGGTTTTCAATAACAACTCCTAACAACATGAAACTTTACGAATTTTCATCAAAATTATAAATTTCAGAAATCCAGAATCTTATTCAAAAGGTTATTGTGCCCGACTTAGATTCCGTGGCCATGAAATAAATGGATTCCACGGCATCAGTTACGCAAGGAGCAGCTTGCTGTGGCTTTCTATAATGATTCCACACATCGATCAGTTCACGTATGGGACTATTATCAAAGCGCGTATATGGCTCACACTGACCTTGTCTATTGTTCTTTGCAATCCTATCACATTGACATTTCTATTTGATTTACGAGCGCGAGATGGAGATAATGGATTCATCGATCCATATGCTGCCAGTACCTGTCAATGAACCGTGGGCCGTGAAGAATTACTCAATCATCATTCAATTTCAACAGAACAATTTCGAGCTTTACAATGGGTAATGATAGCTCAGGGATTTTGCGATATATATGCGATATATATACTTATAGAGGCAGTAGAAATTAGACTTCCAACTCGGACTGTACTACTGAACTTAGAAAGCACTATATGTGATTTGGAAATGCAGTTCAAAACCGACCAGGAATTCCTAGTTGTCAATTAGGTATTAAAGTTCAGCGCTATCGGTTTTGGCTTCAGTGGACATGCGTTGTATTTTGGATAACGTTGCCTATGTAGTACAAGCATCGATGCACGATACTCGAGTACAATATGTTAATTTAAATCATTATGTTTCCCAAGAACACTGCATTCTGAGGGAGAAAGCCAAACCTGTTTGGGGATTTTGTAACTTTGATGATACGAAGAGCAATGACATTCGTAATGAACATTGGGAATTGGGATAGCACCGGGCGGGCGGCAGCACGGCACCGACATAATCGTATGATAACCTTTTAATGACAGATGTGAAATGTCAGAAGTAGTTACTCAACCCACTCAGTTGGGGTTATGCGATCATATTCGATGCTACAAACATTATGCGTTTTGTACGCATTCGCTTGACACACCTAAAGTGGACCGTGTTATGCAGAAAACAGCAATGTGGGGAAAAGTACAAACGGAGTTATAAGCATTGTTCTGTCGATGGTTGCACTTCGGCTATGTATTGATTCATATTATTGTATTGGCTCATATCTCCGTGAAAAATAGAGATATCGACATGCCTGTCTTTGCAAAAAATCCGTCATGTCGAAATTAGTATGGCCTCGTTTATAACTCATTTTTGGAAAAAATGCCACATGGCTGCTTTCTGCATAACTAGGCCCAAGTAAGATTGGTAGCCGAGTATCCTTTGTTTAGTAAACAATAATAATATTGCTAACCACACAAGGTTGCACTATCTAAATCATGGAAATTCTACAATCAAAACGAACTTTAGTTTCTGAGTCAAATTGTCTAGTTAGGAAGTCAACTTGTGAAATGGACAATCGATTGAAACATGTCGGCGATTAATAGACGAGTTTTCCGATAACATGGCAACAATATAAATTATCGCACGCTACGTGTCGCTCGTACCGATTCTACGACTGTTGCTTGCACTGTGTCACAATGATTGCTGGAATCGTATAAATAGACACAGTAAACACATAATAGGATTAAAGTATAGTCACGAGTCCCGCTCCTTATGTTGCAAGATTATTTCAAAATGACCATTTGATTTACTATAAAATTATGGAGATAATTGATTGTGGAAGTCATTTTCTTTTCATGTTAACGGGACAGGCGTGGAATCACGCACTAATTCATCATAGAACATTTTGAAATTCTATGATCGAATGTAAATTATAATCAACCATCTAGCTAGACTATCTTAAATTTTACCGTTTGAAAGGCTCTCAAGATATGTCTAACTGTAATCATGCATGAGACTGACGCCACAAATCGAAGTGATTATTGTAGTAACATATACTTCTCTTTAATTACGACGAACATTATACTAAAGTCCTTGTAACATTTTGACGAAGCCTCGCAACGGGGAAAATCGTGTACAATACAAATCATCACGCCGATTACTGCACTTAGCTAATATATAAAAATACTGCAATGTAGAACTTTTATTATTTAGAACAAAATATTAAATAGTTTTTATACAGTGCTTGTAGAAATAAATCCATTGAGAGAGTAATCGAGGAAATACAGATTTAAAATTAGTTTAAACTTTTTTGTCTAGACTATTTTCAGAAGATGAGAAAGTAAACAAGGCACACAGAGATTAAAAAAATATCGATAGAGTCGACTTTAGAAAATATTTCGATAATTATGGTCAGTTAAAACCTATGCTAAGAATCTTTAATTATAATTAACGTGAAAATAATATAATATAACAGTGTAATGATCAAAAACAGCAGTTGGATAAATTGCATCTGTTACGGTCGAGTTCAAAAGATCGCAACAAAAATATATGCATGACGTAAAAATGTCCGTTCGACCGTAAAGTTGGACGCTATTTCGAAACCGTGGCAAGTTCTGGGACAATATATAATGGATAGAGTACATTCACTAGGCCTGTCAAATCAGACTGACATTACAATGAATAGAAGGAAAAATATAAATAGGTTCAATATATTTTCAGACAAAAGTATTTGTCTTGTGCAATGCTGATTATGTTAGGTTCGTTCAAATATTTGTATAGCCTACAAATAGAGCTTGCAAAATTTATTAGTCGATCTGATATGCTTTAATATCAAACACTAAGGAACTCTCTCCTACTCAGGGTTCATGACCCCACAAAGAAACTCAACCTACGCACTCTGAATAGTATCGAATTAAATTTAAAAGGCAACAAGAGACATATTGCAATATGATAAGATCGTAACAAAATGGTTCATATTATTGAAAACGAGACAATGGATTAAATATTGCAAAAAATATTTTTTCAAAATTAGCAGTAATCATACATCTGCAGATATTATTATGCGAGACGCTTTATCTTTATGTGTTTTTTTTATAGAATTCGAATTGTACGTATGACATAACGATATAACAGAGCAAAGTTATAAATAAAGCTCTACGACATAAGAATTATGACTAATCGTATTCATATTCGTAACTCGGAAGGAAACTAGTGATCATTTGGAAATTTTTCATCAAATAATGTTCGACTGCAGATCGACGAAAAGATGAATACGCTGCATTGCAGGAAATAACTATCAATAATACACTGAACAGAGAGGATTCACGTTTCAATGTATGCGAGCCGTGCGGAGCAAATTTTTTCATTGGCACAATAAGCGGGCATGCGCTGGGATTCAATTGGAAGATTGCCGGGCCGTGTGGGAAGGCGACAACTGCCCTCAGCCGAGGATATCCTTCCAGAAACTTACTCCGACGTATGTCAGAACCTATCATGTTGCTAAGTTTTGAACTCAAATAGTCTCTAATGATATCTGTACAAAAATAAGCGTCAAACAAAGACCACCAAAAATTTCAAAGAAGCAACTGTTTTCGCCACGCAAGAGAAAACTTGTCCCTATATACAGTCTAGAAGACATGTTAAAGAGACAAACAGTAAAATTAGAAAAAACTAGTGTGCATTTAAATCGGGTCGAGACGATGTACTTGCGGCTGAGTCATAAGATTTGAAGCCTTAGAAAGAAGCAATGTTGATTGGATTACAAGGTTTCAAATAATTACTGACGACTATACTATGGCATGAAATAAGTCTTATACAATATATGTACACGTAAACAAATTTATTTACTTATTACAGTTATCACAAAAATGCTTTAAATTGTAGATTATATTTAGAGTACTGACCATAAAATAAAAGAGTTGAATGATCCTGAGGGTGGTAAAGAAAAAAGTATACCAACCTCCAAGTTCGACGGCTATCAAAATGGCCGGTAATAATACTAAATTAATGCTATCAAGAGCCAGCATCGGGGATGGGGAGGCAATGCCCTCACGATTATGTATGGAAGGGAACCCGTTTGCAGAACATTGATGCACTCTTGAAATAAGAGGTCCGCCGTCGGATGTAGGGCTGCTAACTTTAGCCTCGTCTTATATATTTTGAATTGATTAACTTACAAACTATATAGAGCTGATCATATTTCAAACTGAAAATACCCGATACATATTATTTCGTGTAGGTACAACCATAATTCGTAATACATTATGATTATACTATAAAATGTTCGAACACATGTTCGCAACAGAAACGATAATGGGTACATAGCCCTGTAAAGTAATGAGCCGAAAAATAAAAAAAAAACCGAATCGCACGCATAAGATATCGATTAAAAATGAAGTAAGAACAGGCGTAATAACAGGTAACCGGTGGGAACGTGCTCGTTACAAAACCGGCTCTCGTTGTGTATTGAACTTGAAATAATCAAGTTAAAATAAATATAAAACAAGTATCCCATCCTGCGGGTAAAACCTCTTCTTTGAAGCGACTGTGTACGAATTCATTCCTTATTATTTCTATGATTTAAAACGCAGACAATTTGCGTGAATCACTCGTGTACTTGTGCTGCATACTGGTTGCCGATTCAATTCAATGAGGGAATTAACATTCATATAATGGTTTGTCGTCTGTCGTCTGGCCGGATCGTCCATAATGCGGGGCATTCGGCTCGCATCCTGTCCGCTCGTTCGTTTTGCGCACGCACTAGGAAGCGTTCATCATGTGCAACGCACGTATTTATATATCGCTTACATTGTACGCGGTTTTCGGCTACACGATTCTAACGAAGCGATAAATGCAAAAGTAATGGCGAGATTACCTAGAAAATATCCAACTTAGGCGGATTGCCAATGATAGGTCATCAGTGCTGATATTTTTTAACGATGATAATCCTCGTCCGTTGCAATCTATTTGCAGAGCGGCGCCAGACCACATTGACGCCAGACCGGACCTGGAATATCACCTTAATGCCCTTCTTACTCGGCTATAAATAGAACCGATGGAGGTTCACGCACCTTACCAGCTAATGTAAAATAGATGACTGGCATCGTCCTGCAGTCGATGCGTTCACGTGCAATGAGCCTAGAAATTAGTATCGCCATTTGTGCTACGTTTATCCCACAGGAAAGTTCTTATGAAATGGTACCCCACTTTCACAAATAGTTTACATCCTACTTATTAAAATAAACGTCGATTTAGAAACGACTAGAAGTAAGGCATAGTCCCCCAAGTACTTTGGACCCTTAGCACATTCTTAATAGAAAAATTGCTGCGACGCTCAAGCCGACCGGCGCGTAACATTGGCCTTACGAAGCGCACGATCTACAGAAGTTTACTCACGTTCACAAAAGCCTCAGCTATTACCTCAACCACTAATTACGCGTTTCTATTTTTTTCAGAATGAAGGTTTTACTATTATGCATGGCCTTCGCGGCTGTGAGCATGGCGATGCCGATCGCCGAGGAAAACCCTGCCGCACCAGCAGTAGAAGCCATTCCAGCAGTGCCCGAGCTTCCCCAAGCTGATGCCCAACCTATTCAAGAAAAGAAACCTGAAGCTGCTGAAAACAAAGAAGAAAGACTACCGGAGCCCAGCTCTCCTAACGAAATAGAGGCCGCCAAGCCAGCGGAGCCTGCAGAAGCTAAAGCTACGGAGCCAGAAAAGAAGCCCGAAGCTGCCGAGGAAGCCAAACCCGAAGAATCAAAACCCGCGGAAGCTGCTACAGTTCAAGAGATTTCCAACTCTGAAGCCAAATCCGTCCCTGAAGATGCCCTGGATATGAAGAGTGTGCGTAACCCCAACACGGCGGTCGCTGACGAAGTCATTGCTATGATTCCTTTACCCGAGAAGAAAATAGATTTACCAGTTGAAGCAGCAAAGGATGCGTCAGACGTTAAGATCGAATCCGCTAGTGCGGAAAAAAAAGACGAACCCGCCGCGCCTGCTGACATCCCTGCTAAGGCTGAAGAGAAGCCTGCTGAGCCAAAAACTGAAGAAAAGCCCGCCAAAGCCGAGGAACCAAAAGCCGATGGCAAAGAAAAGAGAGTCGTTCGTGGTGCCACTGAGGAAATAGTTGCCGCTGAAGAGCCTAAGAAAGAAATCAAAATTGAAAAGCCAAAGGCAGAGAAACCTGAAGAAAACAAGGAGGACGCACCCAAGGAAGTTAAGGCCGAAGAGGCACCTAAGGTGGAAGAGGCACCAAAGGCGCAAGAAGCACCTAAGCAAGAAGAGGCACGCAAGGCAGAAGAGGAACCCAAACCAGTTCAGGCCACTAAGGAAGAAGAGGCACCCAAACCAGCAGAGGCCACTAAGGAAGAAGAAGTAATCAAAGAAAAAGAGGTACCTTCGGATGAGAAGCCTAAGGCATTAGAGTCAAAGAAAGAGGAAAAACCCGAAGCAGCGGAAACGCTCGCTGCAAAACCGGCTGAAGAAGTCGCCCCAGCAGCCCCTGCCACGACTGACGCGAAACCCGAACTCCCTCAAGGTGACCAAGCACCTCCTAAGAACACAAGCTCCGAAGAGAGCAGCGAAGAAACCAAGGATAGTAGTGAGAAGAAGGATAGCTCTTCAGAAGAGAACTAGAGAGGTATCTCGGTAGGTGTTAGGGTTAGGTAAGATAGAAGTTAGCGGCGGGTGTGTGTCGACGGACCTCGACACGCACCCACCGCAAGCGCACGCGCACGCGCGCCTTCTTGAAGCATGCTGTGTGAATGTTGTGGAGAGCGGTGTCTCGTGTGTCCCGACTAATCTAGTTAGTTCTAGAGACTACAAACAAAAATTACCCACGTTGTAATTATTATTTTTTCAAAGTAAATTATCGAATTTCAGGTACTATAAGTAATGATAACAATAAAATATATTTTTAATAAAATTATCGTACTCGTTTTCATTTTCCCGTGTTTATATCCTAGGCCTTGATGTATTCGCAGAATAGTAGTAATGTGTTGTAACTATTTTGTTAGTAAAAATATCTAAGGACTATAATAATATATAAAAAATCCCTGTGATATCCCTGGAAATTGATGACTCTGGGTTCAAAATATAAAAATGGTACTTATACCATTATTTGTAGTGCCTATCATTCAAGCAAATTCTAAATTATTGATTTTTTCTAACATTACTAACTTCTTCCTAGTTGAATACAAACACACGAACTCTCTCTCTCTCTCTCATAGATCGAGGAAAACAAGGTAATTTAGGGCATGTTTCAATCAAAGAGCTCTCATACATTCCCATGAATGTTTCGTCTCAAAACTTTATTTCGATAGAATTCATAAAGAAATGGCTTGGAAACGTCAATAACATTCAAAATATAAGGTCACGCGTACTTATCGCTAAGTTTGACTCCTGTTCAAACCCTATCTAACCCTCCATGGGGAGAATAGACAAGAAACCCCTAAAGGAAGGCTTTTTTATTGTAAGCTTGCTTTTGTACTGTAGTTAGTGAATGAGGACACTGAGGACACAATTTCCTGATTCTTAAACCGATCTTGGTAGGACTACTACTACTACCTGTGTCACTGGCCTCTCGAACCAGTGGTGAAAGGATTAAAGTGCGCCTCAAAGTGGCTCCTTTCATGCACTAAAATAAGTAGCTTGAGATGAAATCTTGAGGATTTTATCTATTTCTTTAAGGGTAATTTTTGGTTGCCCTTAATATAAAAATGCAGTTATGATGATCATTCGAAGAGTAAGCACACTTTAAATTGAGCAAATCATCTGAAAAATCACCGACGATGCACATACAATACTAATCGATCTCACTATCATAAAATATCGAACTTAAAAATATTCCAAAATCACACGAAAATATTCGAATTTGACGAAAAAAGCCTAAAACATTAATGACAACTTTATTTTCAAATGTTTGATGATAATGACGAATTTGTGGTTGCAATAGGGTTTTCTCGGTTGCAATGAAAGCTAAGTTTTGCGAAAATGTTGTGCACCCCTGCCTCCGAAATCTAAACGATCGGAATGCAAGCTTGATCCGTACCACTCGGCCATCACGGTCTACATATAGTGTAGATGTATCTAGAGTAGAACTAACGCCAGGTTCGTCCGGGGAAGTACTGCCACCATGCCCATTTCTGCCGCCAAGCAGTGCTGCACTACAGTGTTCCAGTTTGAAAATTGTGGTTGCCGGTGAAATTACAGGCACATGAGACATTCCACCTACACGTCTTCACGGGCACATACGATGTGACTTGGGTCTTGTCGTACCTAGTACAGGAGCCCCAAGTCGCATCGATTGTTATAGGCCGAGGACCACTTAACACCAGGTGGGCCGTCGGCTCGTTGCGTAACTGTATCAACAAAATACTAAATACTATAAGGTATTCTGTAATTCTTATTTGTATATCAATAAAATATATAGAGCACTTACCGAGTCAGTGAGCATCTTACACGCGAGCACTCCTAGTGACCACCAATCCACGGCGTGCCCGTACGGTTCCCGGCTCAGCACCTCAGGAGCTGCACAAAACAGTGCACATCATAATACTAATAATCATAAATTATAAAAAAACTCTGAAACCACACTAATTCCTCAAAATTATAATATACTAGCTGTACGCGCGGCTTAGTTCGTTGAAGAACAAAAAAAAAACATTTAGATAGGCCTAACAGCTCAGTTGGTAGTAGCTCTGCCTTCTGCGCTGTAGGTCGTGGGTTCGATTCCCACCCAGGCCAAACATGTGCGTGACGAATATAGATTTTGATCTGTGTCTGGGTGTTAATATGTATGTATTTACAAAAAGTACATATGTACTCTATTAGTTGTCTGGTTCCCATAGTACAAGCTATGCTTAGTTTGGGGCTAGATGGCGCTGTGTGAATTGACCACCAATATTATTATTATTATTATAAATGAAATAGCATTCGTGCAAAACTTTTCATAATAAAGCTATTGTAAAGTACGAACTAAGACATAATGGTACAAAAGAACAATCATTCAAACTTCTTGTGCTGCACGCATCTCTCATACCTCCATTCATGCTTACTTATGAATAAAAATAATTATTAATAAGAAATATTAAAATAATTACTTATCAATGGAGGGGCGTACCGCTGTGTAGCACACGAAATCTTCTTGGTTGCACTTTTGACAAACTGACGTTTACCAGAAGAATGATTAAATAAAAAATAAAAGAAATAGCATATGATTTTCTTATATTAGATGTAAATTTCGACTTCCAGAAAGCATTCGCCGAGTTATTTATGGAGGAGCGAGACTGCATGGATTTCACTAGTCTACTAGACCATAGAAATTTCCATGTATGGCGGTCAATAAAGTATTATCTATCTATCTAGACCCACGTGTGGTTCTGCTTATCCCTTCGAGGGAAAAGGTGTGATTGCATGTCAAAGTTTACTATGTATTGTGAACTTTAACATAAAACAGCGCTGCAGATGTTTAGTGAGGAATATATTACAAAATATTATAGAAACGTGCTCTGAATGTTTTGTTTAGGTATTAAAACCTAAGTTTGCAAGTTTTTTTTTTCATTTCAAATTTAGTCAATAAATTTTACTGACTGGACCTATACGAGAAATAATGGTATTTACTGCGCTTGAACTACGTGCTTGTGTGTATCTATACAAATAAATAAAATTGGAGTGTCTGTTTGTAATATTAAAATAAGCGCTTTTTACTAAGTGCATATATATGGATGTATACACGGTACATATACCAAAACAACATTTATTAAAATTTTGGAATGTCGTCTTTTTGTTCCGGCTAATATCTGAAATGGCTGGACCGATTTTAACGAGACTTTCACTGGCAGATAGCTGATGTAACAAGGAGTAACTTAGGCTACTTTTCCGAGGGGTAAAATAAGGGTGCGTGATAAAACCGAATTCCACGTGGACGAAGTCGCGGGCAACAGCTAGTCGTAAATATGTCTAGCAGTGATAATTGCCAGTAAACAAAATCAGAATAATTTAAAGTATAACCGGTTAAAAATATTTAGATTTATTCAAACTATCTGATAAATTTCTCAGGTTTACAGTTAGGAATGCTGTTTTTGAATTTAAAACCATAGTGTGTATTGAGCTTTTACTAATTTATTATTAGACACGTTAAATCACGTCATATGGGCGCTGATACTGCTTGTACCAATAACACCACATAAGCATATTAGTAATATGACATTCATCTTCTGTTTCATTACCCCCTAAATGAGACTGCACTTATTACGATTATATTAATATACATGTATATGTAATATATATTCAATTTCATTTCAAGTGAAAAAGATTTATCAATTAGGTTTATAAATTACGGAGACCAGAAGTAACAAAAAAAAAATGTGAGCCGTCACGGGACGCCTGGCAGATGTGAAACATCGACATTATTTTGTAAGAAACTAAGTACCCCATCACTAATAATGTTTATGATTTGTCGTAACCTTGAACGGACCAATCAGCGCTCATGCCGTGGCGACGCGTCGCCAAGCCAGAAATCGGTTTTACGTGCGGCTATAGATGTTTCACATCAAAAAAACTAATTGAGACCCTCCTCCTTTTTCTGAAATCGGTTAATAGTAGGCGCATTCAGTGTGGTCCCATATAAATCTTATTCTATCGCTTTGTATCGTGTATAGGTTGCTCCACTTCCGTGGAGTCTGTATATAATACACTTTCTATTTCTCTATACGTCATATCTTTATTCTCTCTCATGTAACGAAGGTTGCTAATAGTGACGCATTTTTTTTTTTACTTTTTTTTCTCTATTTTCCGGATCACCGCTTGAAGTTAAGTTCATAGAAATATTTTCAAAAGCCACTAACGCCAATGAGTTATTTCTTGTAACAGACTCCAATTATAATATAAGCAATGTAAGAAATCTTAGTAATCTGCAGCGCCCTCAATTGATCGTTGAAAAAACTCAAGCTAACACTATGGATAATCACTAAAATTTACCAAATAAAAATACCCAAATAATACTTCATCATTTATTCACTTATAATATAAATTATCACAAGACTAAATTTTTTTTCGTTTATTATTTTTTGAACTTATAGATCACAACATATAATCTTTTATTTATATACACCTCTAAGAAACAGCCGTTTATACATGCTCCGTGAATTATAAAACAAGACATTATTAAAAAAACGCTATTACATTACTAGTCACTTGCATTCGACACTCCATCAATCAACGCTCACATGATAATAATACATTATATAATATTTTTTTTTACATAATATAAATTTTCATTATCAATTCGTAAAACATTTTGAATTATATTTAAGGTACTCAATGATATGAAATTATATAATATAATCATAATAGATATAATATGAGGAGAAAAGTAAAATTAAATAGCGCCAGTCTCAAATAGTCATTATCAAAATGATTAGTCAGAAACTGACAGTGAAGTTCGCAATTACAAAATGACACGATTTTAACCAACGGCGATGTTAGAGGCGCCAATTAATTAACAGATCTCCCCAATGCCAGCATACAGCCTCGTCTTTGGTGACAAACGTATTTTATGATAGACATATTATAAGAATAGATACCATGTGGAAAGTCGTAAGATATCGAGATTAAAAAATCTAAAGCTAGGCACAATGAGGTAGGATAGTGAAATTATTATATTATGTTCGATGGAACAATATAATTTAAAATCAGAGTGTAAATTTACTATGCAGTAGCGTGTTTCTTTATACATTATATTACGTTATTGGGATGAACAAGAGAGTGATGCTACAAGAAAAAAAAAACAGAAAATCTCGACACTAAATATATGTACATTTTCAATGAGGAAAAACACTGAAAACCAATATAAATTACATATTAACTTGGCAATTGCATTGTAAAATTTGATAATTTCCAGTTTACTATTAACAAGGAATTTGTTTGTTATTCGTGCCTTTGAAAATACTGGATCGCGCATTGGGATGATGCGGCTAAGGGGTATTTACGTTATGTGTGTTTCCGTTGGAGTCTATTGGCCCATTGTTGATAGCAATGCAGACTATTTGATACAAAACTGTATATGTACAGAACAAACATCCAAACCGAGCACACATAGGCCACGGATTTGTAAAATACATAATTGAGATATGGATACAAAAATTTAATACCTAGTTAGTGTAAAAATTGCATAATTGTCCAAAAAATTGTTATCATTCACATGTGCAATATTCGTGATTGATAATAAATTAAGAGAAAAATGATTTCTTTTGTTAAATTGTAATTAAAAGTTTAAATTTAACTTTTGATTTCATACACTACGGAGTCACACCTTAAAGAACAACGACACGAACAAAGTCAAAAATGCAAAGCAAATGAAATCTACATCAATTTCTAAATATTGAAGCGCTCATAGCATGTAGTCGGTCGTTCTTAAATGAACTCATATTGGGGACATTTCATACAGCGCCATCGAGCCCCAAAGTAAGCTAAGCATAGCTTGTACAAGGGGAACCAGACAATTGATATAATACTCTTATACTTTGTTTTGTAAATACATACAATACATATAATACACATCAACATCCAGACACAGAACAAACATATAAGTACGTCACACAAAATGTTTGTCCTGGGTAGGAATCGAACCGCAACCCTGAGCGCAGAAGGCAGAAAACTACTAATGTAGCTGTGAGGCCAGTCAAGATTCGAGTTAAGCTTCATTTTGGTGTCAAAAATAGAAATATTTACAATAAGGGAATTATTAGTTGAAAGTTACCATTTACTTAAGAAATCAGTGCTTTGCATGTTGACCTACAATTTGCTTCGAGACTAACAACAAACAAACAAACAAAAAACACTACATTCATGTGATTCTACACAGAGAACCCACGGCTACGCAAATCTTATACAGTTACATAATAATCTTATGTTACACTATGAGAAGTTCCATGCACCACTGCTTGCTATCCTAAACTAAATCGATCACATTTCAACTATAACTTTTACCGATAAAGCTCTCAAACGACCAAACCTTCAGCATTATTCCAATTTATAATTAAAATCATTTGTTACTGAATACTATTTACAATTATATTACATTTGATAAGAGTTAAAAAAATAATACAAAGTCGTAGTTACATTTTCACACTCAAAAAGGCCTTAGCATCATACGTTTTGAACCGCTGATCAAATTATTTAATAAACTAGAAAATTATTAGAAACTGTATTAAGTTTGGATGGACAGCTTCAGACAGGAAGCTTCTCCATAAGGTTCAGAATGCTTGATCTTAGACTCCCAATACATTTTTTTAAGTTTTCCTTAGCTATATCACAAAGCTAATTCTTTTAAAGACACACGAAAATATTCTTAACGTATGAGTGTAGTTCACTCGTTCTTACTCGAAATTAACTTTATTGTTCACCATTTAAAACACACGTCAAAATTTAAAAATATCGTTTTTTCGGACTAACATAAATGAACTTAGTTGTGCCAAAGGTATGGACACTATATTCTGTTGGTCTCACTAACAAATTTTTATACAAATTTGTCCATATATACTTCTATATGTAAAATAAGTCAGCTGCTATCACTTTTCAATAATTTATAAAGGATACAAAATGTTCTAAATGAGAAAATAAACCTTATTACCACTTGCTAAATGTCAACGCAAACAATCCTTACACGATACACAACAGATAACATCTAAATTAAAATAAAACATGAGTGATCACCAAACAGCAACTAAAGTGTACAAAGTCATGAAAATATCCAGCAGACATAATAACATTTCGCAAATTTACCAGATATCTATAGAACATAGGTTTAAATTAAATAAACGAAAATCTAATTGATAAATTATTACGCTATCTACTCCCGCATATGTACTTTTATAAAGCCAATTAGTAAAAAAATAATAAAAAAAATTGTATCTACTTGTTAGTGAACAAATTATATAAAAAAATATATGTACAAAATTTATATAGGTACTCTATTTATGATAAAAAATCTACCGACAGAATGTAAACATAAATGTAATTAAATATGAACATTGCTAACAGGAATTATTGGATCACTTTAGAGTCAAAAGCGCGCTCAGTGGCGCCATCTATCACGACGAAGGCTCGTTGTCAATTCTAGCACGTTCTACGTTACGATACTCACGACACAAATGACATCAAAACGAACACATTATGCATCACAAAGACAGTGTATCCCGTATGAGCTTGCGGACCGTGTTGCCGACGGACGTGGGCGGGGTGCCCGACAAATTATAGTGTATCTTGAACAAGTACGGCTGTATATCCGTGTAAGTGGTGTCAAATATGAGATCGGCGTCCGACCGGCTGGGCATCTTGGGAACGTACTCGTGCCGGTTGATTATCTCCGTTATGAAAACGATCTTGTCCTGCAACATCTCGACGACGTTCTCGTGTTTGGCGTGCATGTCGTGCTCGTTGCGCGACTCGGTGAGCTCGCAGTACACGGTCCACACCTCCCAGGGCACGCACTCCGGCTGGAAGGGCCACCGCGCGCGACGCTTCTGGAAGAACTCGAGGCTTATCGAGCCGCGGGGCGGCGCCGACGTGCCGTCCACGGTCCGCAACAACTCCGAGAAGTCGGATATCTCGCGTCTGACGATCCGCCCGAGCGCGTCAGATTCGCAACAAACGTACGTGAAGTCTATGAAATCGCAGTCGACGTCGACGTAGCTGACTGTACGTATGGAGTAGCTCTCCTCGCTGTTGTACGTGAATTTCCCGCTGGAGCGGTGGAAGAGCACCGTGTGGAAGATGCTCGCGACCACCTCGTCCACTTGCCGCCCCTCCATGGACAGTTGGAACGCGATGGTGCGCGCGTTCATATTGCGTCAGTGGGACGCGAGCGCCGCCGCCGCCGCCGCCCCAAACCACATAATCACCCGGGTGGTTGCGGTTACACGGTGATATGTGCGGTTAACTGACCAACGCACTTACCCATCTCTAATATAAACAACGGGTAAAGTACTGCGCTGAAATGGAGAATGGCCCTTTTAGTTGCCGGATTCACCGCAACATAACTTCTAAGCCACGTCAAATCAATATCATTTAATCTCCAAAAGTTTTCATGGTTCTATTGACGTTACGTGATAACGCTGTGACACTTGTGGTAATAATTATAAGCCTACTAACAGAAACTAAGCCGAGTGTACAAATTATTTATGTCATTTCACAAAACAAACCAAATTAGGTTGAAATTTTGGGACAGATCCAAGCGGGCAACTGGTGAAATTACAAATTCGGGTAGTCGTAGTAATATGATTACAAATCTGTCATTAGATGCACGTTACGACTTGTTATCAATATATATATATATCGGTATCTATCAATTTATATATATAATAATCAATGAGACCAGAGGTCACGTAAAAACACTCACCCATATATTTGAGGGTCCCGCAAAGCGTGTTGGTCTTGGAGCCCAAGGACAGCCACTTGGAAAGTCCGAAGTCTATCAACTGTATGTGGTAGTCGGCGTCGAGGAGTATGTTCTCTGGTTTGAGGTCGCGGTATATGACGCCGGCGTTGTGGAGGAAATCTGGAAACATGAAGCAATTCAGTATAAGGCACGTTTAATTTAGTCGCTGTGTGGGGCGACCGCAGCGCTTCCGCGACTATAATAATAATAAATATTGGTGGACATTTCACACAGCCCCAAAGTAAGCTAAGCATAGCTTGTATCATGGGAACCAGACAACTGATATAATACTTATATACTTTTCTTTTTGTAAATACATACATATAATACATATTAACACCCAGACAAAGAACAAACATTAATGTTACAAATGTCACAGAAAATTTTATCCTGGGTGGGAATCGAACCCACGACTTACAGCGCAGAAGGCTTCAAACTTAGCGATAAGTAAGCGTGACACTGGTTTGAATATTACTGACGACTAGCTGTTGCCCGCGACTTCGTCCGCGTGGAATTCGGTTTTATCACGCACCCCTATTTTAACCCTCGGCAAAATAGCCTAAGTTAATCCTTGTTACATATATACATATCTGCCAGTGAAAGTCCCGTCAAAATCGGTCCAGCCATTTCAGAGATTAGCCAGAACAAAGAAACAGACAGACAGACGAAAATTGTAAAAAATGTTGTTTTGGTATATGTACCGTGTATACATCCATATGCACTTAGTAAAAAGCGGTTATTTTAATATTACAAACAGACACTCCAATTTATTTGTAAAGATTCCAAGCCATTTTTATATGAATTCGATGGAAATAAAGTTTTTGGCTTTGACTTTATTAAAATAAACATTCAACATAAAGAAAAAAAATATGGCTTACCTAAAGCTATGGCTATTTCCGCGATGAAAATCTTCGCTAGCTCTTCCGGTAGCCTGCCGTATTTGTCGAGCAGCGCGAGCAATTCACCCTCGGGAACGTACTCTGAAACTAAAACAAAACCAACCTCATTTGCATACCGAATAAAGGTTAGTTTTCACTACGGAAGAGTATTTTGAAGTCGATGGAAGTTTTATAATAAAGACTATTGTTTTTTTTTTTTATCGAATCTTTTTGTTATAATGGGCATTGGTCTATCATGTGAGAAAGAAAGAAAGAAAGAAAGAAAATAATTTATTTTCAACAAATTGTATACACAACACCGATTACATAGGTACTTATATATCTAGGAGAAATTAAAAAAAAAACACAAAAGAACAAATGTACAACAAGGAGAAATTAAACAAAACAAATAAAATAAAACAAATGCCTACGCGGATCGCTGCCGTGTACACTGCTTGCGAAAAAAAGCTCAGTGCTCAGCATGTGCTGAGGACCCAAGATCCCCAGCGCTGATTTTCAGCACAGGCTTTAGTGAAATCACGGAAATTGAAGAGATCTAAGAGAAAAGACAATGGATAAATTTATAAGTTAATAAATAAGACATAAAAACATTGCAGTAAATAAAATAAAATATTAAAAATAAAGTGTTTAAAACTAAAACGAAAAAACTAAAATGAATACAGTCTAGGTAAGATATGAAGCTTGAGACGTCCAAGGGGAAACCTAAAATAATGTCAGTCATGAGAATACTCGCAGTGCGAGATGGAAGGATACGGCGAAGTATAAGATGAGAAACCAAATAATAAATATTGGTGGACATTTCACACAGCGCCATCTAGCCCCAAACTAAGCTAAGCATAGCTTATATCATGGGAACCAGACACACATCAGTTGTCTGGTTCCCATATTTTATTTTTTTTGTAAATACAACTTATAATACATAATGACACTCAGACACAGAACAAACATCTATAGTCATACAAATGTTTGTCCTTGGTGAGAATCGAACCCACGACCTACAGCATGGAAGGCAGGGTTACTACCGACTGAGCTGTGCGGCCAGACTAAATGAACGTGTTCAATATTAGTTCGGGCAAAAATAAAGGACCCAGTGCCGCCCATATGTGATCGCAAGGTAACTGATTAGGTTAAAAAAGGTAGATGCATTTATAAAACGTTTTGACTTTATACGTTACAACAAGCGTTATCATGTCCAATTCCAAGACATGCCGACTACATTTTTTGTGTCAAAGTGACGGAAATGCGGATGGCGCACCTGCTGTTAAGTTTAAGCCTTAGTACTTCTACCCATAACAAGCAATACGACTTGGGCCCTCCTCTACTCAGGTACAAGACCCAAGTCGCACGGTACGCGCCCGTAACTCTGACACGAGAAGCTGGAATGCCTCGTGTGCCTGAAATTTCACCGGCAACCACACCTTTCAAACCAGAGCACGGTAAAGCGAATGCATTACTGCTCGGTGGTAGAAATGAAAATGGTTTTACGTTACAAGCGTTATTGACCTATTCTGCCTATTTCTGGTTCAAGTGCTGATTACCTCAGATTATTTCCTTCTTTTCGATAAAGACATTGCTCCAGTGAGCAGCCTATAATAGCGGACGCACTTTTAAATTGGTGACTCAATTTCGACTTAAAATACGTCAATTTACATCGAAATGACAATGACCCCTTAGCGAATACTAAGTGCGTTATGTTTCCTTCGTGACCTCTCCACAACATACAAATTAATGACAAATACAGACCAGTCATATACAATTATATTATTGACTAGCTGTTGCCCGCGACTCCGTCCGCGTGGAATTCGGTTTTATCACGCACCCCCTATTTTACACCTCGGAAAAGTAGCCTAGGTTACTCCTTGGTACATCAGCTATCTACCTCACCCGACATGAAACAAACGGATTTTAGATAAGAGATAGAAACATTAAAAAAAAAATATCCAGGGACCAAAAATGAACTGTTTTTCAATCAAATTCAAAATGTCAGCTGGTTTTTATCTGCAAGAATTAAAAAACTTTTAAATTTAGTTTACTTAATTACGAATTGATTTCATGGTACGAATAAAGCACACTGTTTTCAATTGGCCAGGTTTAATTATAACAAATAATGTAATAAAAGTGAGGAGGGACATGAAACAAAACTATTTCATTATGAATACGAACATACATACTTAAGATTTTATACGTATTTAAATTCTTATCAAGCACATTTCATATTAAGGCGTTCATTATCAGTTAACTTTAAGCATTTCCTGTATAATTTTAACAAATTTATATTTGAAATTGTAATCTGGGAAAGTTCTTTGCACTCACCGTTTTATACCTCACATTGATAACAAAATATAAACAATAACAAATATCGACGGCGACTGTGAACGTATTCTATTTTTAACTAGCTGTTGCCCGCGACTTCGTCCGCGTGGAATTCGGTTTTATCACGCACCCCTATTTCACCCCTTGGAAAAGTAGCCTAAGTTACTCCTTGTTACATCAGCTATCTGCCAGTGAAAGTCCCGTCAAAATCGGTCCAGCCATTTCAGAGGTTAGCCGGAACAAACAGACAGACAGACACAAAAATTGTTGTTTTGGTATATGCACCGTGTAATACATCCACTTAGTAAAAAGCGGTTATTTTAATATTACAAACAGACACTCCAATTTTATTTATTTGTATAGATAACAAAACAGGTGACAGAAAAGAGTTCCTACTTTCTGTCACCTGTTTTGTTATTAAAAATAGAACTAGAGAACTGAGAATACACAAACAGATTTCGCGTTAAACTGACCCCAACAGGGGTAAACAATGTAAGGGAATAAATAACTCAAGTAACCAGTATCTATCAGTCAGCGGCCGTGACATACGCACACTATATTTAGCGACGATAAGACGATCATTCAGGCGCCCGGTGACTATCACAGGTCTACGATGTGCCGTGTACAGGCAACGAACGAGCACAATAGTACAAATTCTTATTAAAAAACACATTTTTTTCAAAACAAACATCTATACAAATAAATAAAATTGTTGTGTCTGTTTGTAATATTAAAATAAGCGCTTTTTACTAAGTGCATATGGATGTATACACGGTACTCAAAACAACATTTTTTACAATTTGTGTCTGTCTGTCTATTTTGTTTCGGCTAATCTCTGATATGGCTGGACCGATTTTGACGGGACTTTCACTTATTTTCATCTCATACAAATTTCAACTAAATCGTTTGGAGGGAAGTGGTCTAAAATTTTGTTGCAAATTTTGACCTAAACAAACATTGCCAGTGAAATAAAAACTTGTAAAGGTGTAGTTTTCAATGTGAAACATCCGTTAACGCGAATGGTGGGTAAGAACGACTCGCCGTAACGGCTAACGGGGAAAAACGACGCTGGCTAACGCCAATATATAACCATGAATTTCGATGTTTCACAACTCCCGGCCTTTTTTTAATATGACATCCTGCATCGGAATATAGGCTCTACAGTTACTACCAATGCACAAAAACAAACTCTATGCGCCACTAAAAGTCTTAAACAACGTTTACACACACACTATTTTGTCACATGATACAAGCTATGCATAGCTTACTTTGGGGCTAGATAACGCTGTGTGAAATGTCCACTAGTATCCATCTGTTAAGACATAACATCCTTGTTCGATGTGTGAATCTCCCAAGTACTTACTTACAATGTTCTAGTACTTATCTAATAAAGTCCAATTAATAAAAAAACGAATTAAATCTTAAGATCAGTAGATCTCACGATAAGTTCGTCCGGGAAAGTACTGCGACCATGCCCATTTCTGTCGCCAAGCAGTAACGCAACTGTGTTCCGGTTTGATAGGTGTGGTTACCGGTGTAATTACTGGCACATGAGACATTCCACATACACGTCACAGAGTTACGGGCGCATACGATTCGACTCGGGTCTTGTCGTACCTAGTAGGGGAGGAACCAAGTTGCATCGGTTGTTATGGGCCGAGGTTACCACTTAACATCAGGTGGTCCGTAACTGTATCACATAAAAAAAAACTTATCTAATACATAAATACGCCAAGTGCCCAGTTTCTGGGGTAAAGTTCCATGTATATCGTTATCGGCGACTTCACCTAATTTACTCGAGCGATGCATAATGTAAATAAAGTCTGGCTGATAAGCAGAAAATACCTAGTAATTATTGCAAAGACAGATCTATTAGACGGAATACATATCGAATGAAAAACAACGGGTAAATCAGATTCGACGTAGTTTATGAAGTCGTTGCAAGTAGACATTAGAGAGTACAATAATTTGTGTGTAGCGAGAGCGTGGCCTAGCGGTACAGACTCCGACTTTCAATCCGGATGTCACTGGTTCAACTCATGACGTGCTCCTTTTTTTCCATTTAAATAATTTACTTATGAGTGCAATGTTCGCAAAAAGGTGAAGGAAAACATGATGAGTAAACTGACATGTCCTAGAATCAAACATTCGACTTGCGTCAAGAGAACGAAATGAGCCTCTTTGAGGCACCTTTTAACCACACTGATTCGACAGAGCTAATGGCACAATTACTACTAGGATATTAAGTGTCTGAACGAGCAGAGAAACAGCGTTACTACTTAGATAAGGAAAGACCCAAATCGCATCGCATTGTTCCCATAGAAATAAAGTTATTCTCATGTAATTTTAGGTGACGGAACGAGCTGACGGCCCACCCGATGTTAAGTGGTAACCGCCGCCCATAGACAACAGCACCAGCTAGTTGTATACTAAACGCTCACCAATATAAAGTCTTTTCTTGGTCTGGCAGCGCGACACGGCGCCAGCGATGAAGGCGTGATGCCCGACTGCAGTCTGAATGCGGGCTTCTTCTTTCACCTGCCTCACAGCGTTCTCGTTTATAACCTGAAATTAACGAAAGACAAATGTTTACATCTATGTAATACTAGCTGTTGCCCGCGACTTCGCGTGGAATTCGATTTTATCACGCACCCCTATTTTACCCCTCGGAAAGCTAGCCTAAGTTACTCCTTATTACATCAGCTATCTGCCAGTGAAAGTCCCGACAAAATCGGTCCAGCCATTTCAGAGATTAGCCGGAACAAACAGACAGACAGACGGACAAAAATTGTAAAAAATGATGTTTTGGTATGTGTACCTGTATACATCCATATGCACTTAGTAAAAAGCGGTTATTTTAATATTTCAAACACACTCCAATTATTTATTTGTATAGATTACTGACGTTTCCAAGCCGATTCTTTATGAATTCCATGTAAATAATACTTTTTTGTGACTCTTGACTTTTTTGTCTTCTATGACTTTAAACTGTGCTTAAGTTCGTTTCAATTTCATTTTTTGTGGCAACACACTAGGTTGGCTGGACGAGATTGCTTTTAACAATAAGGCCGCCCATTGTGCAACTAATATGTTGTGAGCACTATTTTGTATGAAATCGTATTCAATTCTACTACCGAGATTAGACAGATGGATACTCTTTATTGCACACCAGAACCGAAAAATAATTGACAAGATTTACCAATATTATTTCGAACACAATTGGCAACATTATCACTAAGGGTGATCTCTTCCATGCAACCTTTGGATGTTTATATATTTTTTTGTTTAGTTTAGTTATATCATCAGTAGGCATATAGCTTTCTTTATTCATTAAGTGAACCCAGACGCAACAACGAATAATCACACACTTAAACAAAACAGCCGATTAGTGGCCGAACGCTTATCAATGCATGAAATCCGCGGCGCGTGAATATAGGTCAGGTGATAACGAGATCGATATTAAACAGATTTTGAGGAGTATTACTTTACTTCCTATTCCGAGTCATCGGGTCTCAGACGAGAAGGCAAATATCTGGAAGAAATCACGTGATAAGACCACCCTTTGTGCATTTCTGATATTAGACACCTGAAGTTAAGGATTTAATTATTTTGTTATGGCGTTAGTTATGCACAATAAAGAGTTTCAAGAGTTTATTCATGAGCAGCAGAACTCGCCAAGTTCGTCCGGGAAGTACTGCCACCATGCCCATTTCTGCGTTACTGTTCCGGTTTGAAAGGTGTGGTTGCCGGTGAAATTAAAGGCACATGAGACATTCCACCTACACGTCTCTAAGTGACGGGCGCATACGATGCGACTTGGGCCTTCGTACCTAGTAGGGGAGGACCCAAGTTGCATCGGTTGTTATGGGCCGAGGTTACCACTTACCACCAGGTGGGCCGTCGGCTCGTTCCGTAACTATATAACATAAAAAAGTACATCTCTATTTTAGGTAGTTCTTTATTTTTACAAAGAATGCCAACATACTGTCAAGTCATATTGTGTAAGAAATTCTTCGGTCCTAACATAACAACAATGAGTACACATGTAAAAATTCTCCAAGGCTAATATGTATAATATGTCTTTAGTATTTGCACTTCAGATTACATATCACACAAGTCAAAATGAACAGTAAGAAATGCCCCATTTTGAAAATTATTTATGTAAAACGAACCATGAAAAAAGCTCCACATATTTCAAATAACTCAAAATTACTGTTTTATTTGTATTTAGCATGGCCTTTTGGTGAAAGCAACTCAACGTTTTCAATTAAAGATTCTGTATTAAGTGTGGATAATGAGTATGAATTTGTTACTAGTTGGTATTTATCATTATTAACATCTAAATTACATATACAACTCACCTGTGACTTGCTGAGTACTTTCAATCCGTATACTTTCCCCTCCTTGACATTCTTAACTTTATAAACCTGCCCAAAAGCTCCCTTTGCTATGGCCTCCTCTATAATATAATCTTTTTGCAGCAAGTCTGTGGCGATGGGAAATTCAGGCAGAAATATTGATTCTTTATGAGCAACGGGCCACGCTGTCTTGCTTGCTTCGAGTGGGTTTTTTAATGTTGAGTCATTCCATCTGTAAATAAAAAAGTTGAGAAGTTTTTTTAGTTGTTAATGACTAGACAAGTAAGCATAGTGATGAGGTAATGAATGCTATTACCCATGTGAATTATAATTAAAATGAAGATCCATTAATTTACACAACGATTAACATGATCATGTTCTTTATTTTATTTAGCTTATATATATATTCATTCATTTTTCTGTATATTTTACTTATAAATTTATGTAATCATGTTAATGGCAGAGCGGTTTCTCCTAACACAAGCAAAACAACTTTGCTTAAAAGGAGATTCCAAACCCAGAATGTTTCATTTATAAGTTAAGAAATAAATAATTTATTATTATTATTTATTATTATTATTATATTGTTGAAAATTACAGTAGAATGAACTGTATATAACATCATACTTGCTCACTTGCTCACTTACTCATCTACACAGCTATTGCCTGATTTGATACATTATTTTCTTAGCTTTAAGTAATTAACTATACTTTCACACATTATTTTACCAATTAAAGCTATCTCCAAGCAAAACACCCAAATTAAAAACAGGAAATTCTTGATAATATACCAGACAGTTGATAAGAATCACTGTTTGCTAGTTGTTTACTTAATAGGTAAATGACTTGCAAAGACAAGTAGAATTTCCAGAAAACAAATATGGATGTTGAAGAAGCCATATATAAAGCACAGTGATTTTGCCTAATAATATATTTTCCTTAGTGCTTAAGCTTTTACGGAGTAAGGTAAACTTTGTGTCCTGTACGCTGGTTCACAGAATCTGTGATTTGGCTAGTAGTAGTAGGGCGATAGGCACAATGTAATGCGAAAGGAAAGACTCAAATTATTTTACTGTTAAATAAATGCTAATAAGAATAAACAATATCAAAAAAAATCTGTGATGGAGATTATTTTATTGTGCTGGTTATATTTTAGTAGGTAGTTCAGGGTAAAGTGTTATTAAACTATTAACTGTATGCTTATCTACTAAGCAGCAGATTTTAACAGATAAGAATTAATTTAGGGAAAATTCTAACTAAATGAACATACAACCAGCAAGTGCAACATTATAACACAGTTTATGATTCCATAAAATATTCCACTTTAATTGCATTGTTTCTCAAATTACTACCGTTACAAGGCGATCAGGTTTATTGCACATTTTGGAACTCAGAATATGCATTTCATAATAATATTTAAGTGTCTAATGATGTCTGTGATATTATTTAAATAAAAACTCAATTTCAACAACTGGATTTTGAAAATAGGTGAATAGTTAACAATTTTCATGTACTACACACAGTTATCTACCGATAGGTGAGCTGATCAAACAGGAACATAGTAATGAGATGAAAATTATGGCAGTTAGAATTTACTATTGTGAGATATAAGTTTTGTTTTGACCACTAACCTTCGTCGAGAAACCCGAGACCAAGGTCGAGATGCACTGTACACGGACTGGTTACTCGTCAAACTGATGAAAGAACGCCCGCTGAGGTTACCCACGAAATGGGACAAACTAAACTGTACACAAAATCATATGTTCACGTCAATAGGTAGTAACAAAGGAACACAAATTAAATACTACGCATCCGTTACAGCAGTCGTATGAATGCTCCAGGTAGTCAGAACAAAGCAAAACAAAAGATTTGGAGCTACTGTATACCAACACGCGAATTACGAGAGTTCAGCTGGGAATGACAGCAAGTTTTTGTTTCATCATTTACCTGACTTGCGAATGCTTGGCTCTCGCGTTCAAGGTGTAAAGGCTTCTGGTTCCTTTGATGGGAGCTCTTGTTTTGAGAATTTCCCATTAAAATTATTTAATAAATGTCAAACATCCCCACAAAACTCAATATTTTGGTTTTATTGCCCTAGACGTAATTTCACAAATTTCGTTTTCCACCATGCCTGATCCATAGACACAAGTTTTTGCATAGACAAAACAATAGAGAGATCAAAGCAAAAGATAGTACAGGTTATTGGACTTTTAGACCACAGTATCTCGACTTTTAATTTGAGACTTACTACACTGTTCGATATTCAGTCTGGCTGACTGATTCAGAGTACTTTATATCGAGAGCAGATAAGATTGCTTCGAATGTGCCGCGTGTCACGTCATTAAGCTTTTAGAGGATGCTCGAGTGAGCTTGATGCTTAAGCGAATCGCTATCTCTACATGGAAACCCACAGTGGGTCCAGGGTTTCCAGTGCGTGTTACTTGCTACTATCTACTTGACATTGATATCAACGCGTGATTCGGGCTCTCTCATTATCAAAGTAGGGCGTCTTGCCGCTGCCTTGAGGATAAACGCCTTAGCTCATGGAATTCTGTCATTGGGGGCACAGGATTGGGTCTTAAAATAGAGCGTTAACAAGAAGTTTGTAACAATAAGGAGTTTGAAAATACACAGTATAATTTCCTACATAACTACTTTGAATCAGTGGGCAGACTGAATAGCACGTGTTATAAACATGGATTAGTGTAATAGTTCCTTAGCGTTAAACGTACCATCGCCGGCCTTAATTTTTAAGAAGTTAAATCCAAGATCAAAACAAAACAATAACAAGGTACCTACTGTGGGATTTAGATTTGGAGTTTTATCTGCTTTACTTTAAAGTTTGTAAATGTATCAGCCTTGATCTGTCGTATTGTATTATTTAATTATTATCAATAAGTAGGTAACCTATAAGTACAAAAAATTTATTTCTACCTTTAGGTTACTGTCTATAGTCGCCTCTGAGGCCTTGTATAAATAATGGTCCCAAACAGAGCTGTGATGTGTGCCATAGAATACTATTACTCCTTAATATTATCAGAATTATTTACTACTTACACACGCTAGAAAACGATAAAACTAAACTAAATATTGTAACACCTAAAAATTGTATTGTCAGTAAATCTAGATAAGCAGTACAGAATGACCTTTGTACTGCATACTTTTCAGATTATGTTCAGTAGTAAACTTATCTTGGGCGTGCCAGTCACAGCATTGCTTTCAATTGCTATATTATATGTATTCAACAGTTTAACGGGTGGGTAATCCCCTGGTGATCATAATAAGTTAATAATTCCTATTCTTATTCATTTAACTTACTGATTTCAGCTGATGATATGGCTAATAATGGGTTACTATTCATATCTAATGCTGCGAAAGCACACAATTTGTGTGTGAAGGCTTCGCAGTTTGTGAGGAAGGTGCTCTATGTAAACATAAAGGAGAGCTCAGAGGTTACATTACCCGTCATTAGTAAACAAATAGTGAATTTGTATTCAAAGGTAACTAATTTATTTATCCTACTAGAAATTAAATCCAAACAAGTAGCACAAAATCAAATAGAAAAATGTTTTTGTCAGTGTTGTATCGGCCGAACTTTATTTATTACTGTAAAAAACTTGTTTTAAAGACATATTCTCTGCAACAATCTCAGACCTTATACAAATGCCAACTTAGTGTGGACCTACACAATTAATGAAACAATATCCTATAAGCTAGCCGAGTGTCAATGCATTTACTGGCAAAGACAACATGAGTTATATACCTAAATGAAAATTAAAAAGACAAATTAGTTTTTTTTTTATAAATATTAATCCAAATTAAGAAAAATCATAACGTCTTAAGACGTAGTCTATAAAACACATCATATGAATATTAGTTATAAAGTTTGTCCTGGTGCTAGTATTATTTGGAATAACTGGATAAATGTTTTTGCTTAGTTTTTGTGAATACTGTTGTAGTTTCTGTGTTCCCGCATTATAGTGGCTCTGCCTACTCCATTGAGGAAAAAGGCTTTGTTATATACTATTATGTAACATGTAGTTCACTTGCAATGAACCTATATATATAAACGAGCTAATGCAGGCCTAACAGCTCAATTGACGGTAACTGTGCCTTCTGCGCTGTAAGTTGTGGGTTTGATTCCCACGCAGGGCAAATATTTGTTTGATTAATATAGATGTTTGTTCTATGTCTGGGTGTTTAATATATTCATGTGTTTCATATTTCATATTTCATATTTCATATTTATTTATTCACACAAAGATATTACATGGGGTTGATTACTGGTGTTGTAATTACAAACGAATTATAACAGTTTTCTGTCAATTATCTAGTTCCCATAGTACAAGATATATTTAGATTGGGGCTAGATGGCACATTAATATAGAATAATAATATAAAAAGTGGGATTTTGGATAATTCTACCATTGAAGTGAAAACAATTCCAAGAGACTAAGTCACAGACACTCTAAGTATAATACTTTTTTTTGATACCTGCATTGGGCTATCTGCTAGTAGAATTATAAAATGTGTATTTTCATTCTCTTTCAGGCTTCATCGAGTTGCAGCGATTTGGATGTAAGACTAATGCTGAAACCTAGTAATAAGGGCTCAAGAATAGATACGCACCATCCTATAGATGTAGTACTGTATGACAGTGAACTATCACCTGAGGCAAATGTGCTCAAACAGTCAGTCATAAGTATCAAGCCTGGATGTCAGTTGCAAAGGATAGGTATTTATATGATTTAATATATTTATGGTTTTGACGGTTCACTTCTTTGGGAGTTACTAATTAACTATACATTTACAGACACCCATGACACACCACAAGATACTTCAGCACCCGGTGTCGATGTCAAAACGTATGAGTATGTAGCGTTGGGCGGTACGTTCGACCGTCTCCATAACGGACACAAAATACTGCTCTCACAAGCGGTGCTGCGCTCCACGAAGCATGTCACTGTGGGCGTTACTGATGTCAACATGATTCAGGGTAGGTAAGACAATTTTGCATTAAGTTGATTTAAATTATTGACTGGACTAGCCTCACAGCTCAGTTGGTACTAAAAAACAAACACCCAAGACCGGAAAACAAACTTGCTCGTCCCACAAACACATATAAAAGTTAGTTTAGACAATTATATATAAAGCGAACATTGTTCTCTTTTGAATTGTCCATGGTAAGATACAAACCCAATGGTGAAACCAACATCAGTGTTGCCAACAGCTATCGCCATGTAATTGTGTTACCATAATGAAAAACGTAAAGGTATGTGTTACGTTTCAGCAAAAAAACTTTGGGAGTTAATAGAGCCTGTGGAAAAAAGGATAAATGAAGTGCGAAACTTCCTAAATGACATTAATCCTGACTTGGAGTACAATGTATTTCCACTGCAAGACCTCTATGGACCAACTAAAGATGATCCTAAATTTCAGGTTGGTTTTCTGTCTTCTATTTTCGATAAGCTTATATTGAGCTTCCGCCATATTGGATTTTGAATTCAAATTCAATATGGCGGACGCTCCAAAACTGGTCTACGTTGTGTAAAATTAAAATTTTGTGTCTCTTAATAAAAATATTAAATTTTGTACAAAGTACGGAATTATCAGATGGCCCACCTGATGTTAAGTGGTACTCTGGCCATAACAAGCAATATTTCTTGGTTCCTGCTCTACTTAGGTAAAACCGTAACTGTATGACATAAAAAAAAAACAAGACCCAAGTCACATCGTACGGGTGCATATCTCTGAGACGTGAAGGTGGAATATCTCAGGTGCCCGTTATTTCACCGGCTATCTAAACGAGCATTAGTCTTCTTGAAAGTTCTGTAAAGCCAACATATGTGTACTGTGTTTCTAGCTACTGGTAGTGAGTGAGGAAACCCACAGAGGCGGTGTGAAGATTAACGAGAAACGCAAGGAGAACGGACTGAGGGAACTGGAGCTGTACACTATAGCGCTCGCGCCCGACTCGCATCCGGGCAGGTCGCACGAGGAGGAGGACAAACTTAGCTCCAGCAACCAGAGGATGAGACTTTTGGGCACCCTGCTGCAACCGCCACTAGTAATTTTTTGATCACTACGTATTATAAAACTAAGTCCCTCCCCCCCTCCCTCCGCCACGTTTCCCGTCTCGTCGTCTGAACGCGATATACTCAAAAACTACACATTGGATTTCCATACGGCTTTCACGGATGGACGGAGTGGTTCATGAGGAATATTTAGGTAATATTAATAATATTATTCTAATAAATTAGTTAAAATGTAACAAATCGTACAACTTATTTAGACAGGTATATATGACACGGGAGCCTGAACTAGGTAATCCTGTGTTTCAGGCGAGAAGAGCTAATATAGAATCTAAAATAATCATCTATTTTGTTATAATTATAGGTACCTACTTATAGCAACATATATAGTTAACGGTGTACAACATTGAATGTATAAATATAATTATAAAGAGATTCCCCCATATTTTGGATGTAACATCCATCATGTTTTGTGCCTAGTGCCCGAAAGGAGCCCCAAAGTAAGTTAAGCAAAGCTCGTATGGCATCATGGCAATTAGACAACTAATGTAATACTTTTCCAGCCCAACCCTAATATTCCGGATTGGCCGTACGTAATTGGATTAGCCGGTGGAATCGCAAGCGGGAAGAGCAATATAGCGGAGAAACTGAAGTAAGTACCAACTAAATTCCCATAAGTTCCGTCTTCATCATCATCTTTCTATGCTAGGCTACTGGTGAACTTAGACCTCGTGCTTGGTCTGTTCCATAAATAACTAAGTTTGGTCGCGTCATATGACCCCTGTGAATTTTCATTTTTTAATGTTTAGCAGTAACGGAACGAGGAAATGGCCCACCTGGTGTTTTTTTTTATGTAATTGAAGTTACGGAACGATCCAAAGGCCCACCTGATGTTAAGTGGTAACCGTCACCCATAGACAACAGCAATACCACTCAAGTACTCTCCAAAGTGCGAGATGACTCAAGTCGCATTGCGTTGCGTCCATCACCTCGAGACGGGGATGTTACGTCTCATGCGCGTGCAATTTCACCGGCACCCTTCCACCGGAACGCAGCAACACGAGTGCATCACTGCTTGGCAGATTACCAGGTGTGGTGGCAGTACTTCTCCGGGCGAACTTAGCAAGTTCTACTGCTTCTTTAGGTTACTCCTATTGCACCACCCGGGAGACACGTGTATGGATTGAAAGGATAATCGCATACTGACGCGAGTACCTTTGTCCCCCAAAGGTAGTGTTAAGTTAACCTCTAGCATTAGTTTCAAACTACCGTTCGCAGAGCCAAAGGTGCAGCCATCCTGAACTGTGATATGATAGCACACGAGCTTTACAAACCCGGGCTACCCCTCAACCGAACTATATCAGACACATTCGGCGCGCACATCATCAACAGTTCCGGGGAGGTGGACAGGAAGACCCTGGGGCAGATCGTCTTCAGTGATAAGGTACAGCACGACGCAGACGGTCTGACTTTCACAATTCCTAAATTCTTAGCATAATAATAATAATAAGTCTCAAGAGTCACAAGTCAAGAGACAAGAGAGTCAAGAGTCTCTCCAGTAACACTTGGCACAGCCCGTGTTTTTGGATAATCCTCTGAAAAGGGAGAAATAAAAATCTAGAAAGAAAATAATAATAATAATAATATTGGTGGACAATTGACACACCGCATCTAGCCCCAAACTAAGCATAGCTTGTACTATGGGAACGAGGTGACTGATATAATACATATATACTTTTTTTGTAAATACATATAATACATATTAACACCCAGACACAGAACAAACGTCTATATTCGTCACACAAATGTTTCTCCTGGGTGGGAATCGAACCCACGACCTATGTTAAAAATGTGTATACATCTATATGCACTTAGTTAAAAGCGGTTATTTTACAAACAGCAATTTTATTTATATGTATAGATGTTTCTTTCAGTCCAAACTGGAACAGCTAAACAGTATAATATGGCCGGCGATACTGGAGGAGGCGAAATCCCGTATCCGCGCCCTCGGCTCCGGGGGGCGCCGCGTGGTAGTGATGGAGGCCGCGGTGATGGTGCGCGCCAAGTGGTACCACCACTGCCACCAGCTGTGGTCCGTCATCATACCGCCCGAGGAGGTATCTACATACTAGCTGTTGCCCGCGACTTCGCTTGGTATTCGGTTTTATCACGCACCCCTATTTTACCCCTCGGAATAGTAGCCTAAGTTACTCCTTGTTACATCAGCTATCTGCCAGTGAAAGTCCCGTCAAAATCGGACAAGCCGTTTCAGAGATTAGCCGGAACTAACAGACAGACGGACAAAAATTGTAAAAAAAAATGTTTTGGTATATGTACCGTGTATACATCCATATGAACTTAGTAAAAAGCGGTTCTTTTAATATTACAAACAGACATTCCAATTTTATTTATTTGTATAGATTACACCAACAACCCCTTCTATTTCTAATACATATCTGGTCTATCCAAAGGTTGCCTGGATGAAATCGCTATTATATATATTATAAGTAGTTATATTATAAGTAATTATATATTATAAGGCCGCCCACTGTATTATAATATAATAATAATTCTTTATATCAGACAATTGAATCCATATCACTACAAACATTTGTAATATTAATGTTTGTTCTGTGTCTGGGGGTTAATATGTATTTCTATGTATGTATTAACAAAAAAAAAGTATAAATGTATTCTATCAGTCATCTGGTTCCCATGATACAAGCTATGCCTAGTTTGGGGCTAGATGGCGATGTGTGAAATGTCCACCAATATTTATTTATTACATTTTATTTATATTTATTTATTATAGGCGATCAAAAGACTGCAACAGCGCAACAACCTGACCGAGGAGGAAGCTAAGCAGCGGATTGGGTCGCAGCCGACGAACGTGGAACAAATCCGTCCGGCGAACATAGTATTCAGTCCGTACTGGAGCTACGAGCACACTCAGTCCCAGGTCGACAGGGCGTGGCGACACCTGCAGGACATACTGACAAACAGAAAATAACACTAACGACAGGGAATCATTTATATATCAGATATTGATATCTATACAAATAAAACTGGAGTGTCTGCTTGTAATATTAAAATAATCGCTTTTTACTATGTGAATATGGATGTATGGATGTAAATGTTTGTCCTGGGTGGGAATCGAACCCACGACCTACAGCACAGAAGGTAGGGCTACTACCAACTGAGCTATGAGGCCAGTCAATTAATAGTAAAATCGAGCGTTAACAAAAAGCGTTATGACAAATGACATCGTACTTAGTCCAGTTGCGGGTACTGATACGCGTATATTTTTTATCGTATTATTTCGTATAGCGAATTCGCTGAGCTCATTTCTAGATCACCTTATTGATGGACTGAATACAAAATTGCTGTTACTAAATTCACACTAGAGACATTTTTTTTTGTATACAACCATTGTTATTTATTATGTAAGTTAAGAAATATTTGTATTATTATGGATATTATTAATAAATATGAAATAAATTGTTTAAAGCTGTATTCCTGTACAATAGTTTAAATTATATTACGTGGAAACCACGATATCGACTGTAGTTAAAAATTTTGAGTAAAAATGTAGATTTAAAATGAAAGTGAAATTTCGATATATTTGCTTGTTAGCTGTGATAACCACTGATGACAAAAATACTCAGCTATCTACCTATCCATCAAATCAACGAGAAGTGGGTAATTCTAGTAAGTAACTCATTATCAGAGTCGTTTTTAGGTAAGGATAATGTTCAGTAAATTAGGGAAATTGTGATTATACCTATTCCATATTGTATTGTGGATCAGGTCGGCATGGGACAAGCGTTATGAAAACTTTGTGTTTTGGTATATTATTGCTGACATGCATGACATTTGCTACTTTTACTGTCATGAAGAATTACACGGAAGCTTCAAGAGTCAATCTACTGGTGAGGGAACTTTTTTTTTAACATTTTAATATGTCCTAGTAATATGGTGAACAGTTTTTACACTCTGCCGGTTTTCACCAAGGGAAGGGTTTTTACAGTCCTCCGGTATTTTCCAAGGGAAGGGTTTTTACAGTCCTCCGGTATTTGCCAAGAGAAAGGTTTTTACATTCCTCTGGTATTTAGCAAGGGAATGATTTTTACAGTCCTCCGGTATGTGCCAAGGGAAGGGTTTTTAGTCCTCCGGTATTTTCCAAAGGAAGGGTTTTTACAGTCCTCCGGTATTTGCCAAGGGAAATGTTTTTACATGCCGCCGGTGATTGACAAGGGAAGGGTTTTCAAACTCCGCCGGTGTTCACCAAGAGAAGGGTTTTTACTTTCCGCGTGTTTTCATTAAGGGAAAAATCTAATTTAACTTTAAATATTTGAGTCACCTACCTGCCAAGCAAAATCGCAATTAAGTTTCAATGATGATTTTCATCGTTCATGTCTATTAGTTTGATGAAAATGATCCATATAAATTGCCTTACGCACCTTTAGAGCCGATCTAAATTTTTTTCCATTGAACGGACTTGTCAAACCAGTTCTGGAAAGAATCTTACTCATTAATGATTAAGATTATCAAAAACAAACAACGAACATTATCTTTCTTATTTCAGATTGATCTTATCGCTTTTAATTTGAAACGCAACGGTTGGAACAACATCATAACATACGGTCACTTACCCGACGCATATTACAACAAAATCAAGGATCTACCGTTCACTTTCATCATTTCAAACGGTGACGAAGACGACTATTACTTCGAACAGGCAACCCCATACCATTCCAATACCATTCTCATCAGCTGCGCAAACTTCACCGATTTCGAAGAGAGCCTCCGCCGAGTTATGAGACTTCCTTACTGGCACCCTCAAGCTAACGTTATACTTCTTTACGATAACGAAGCAAACGAACTAAATATTGCTAGAATATTCTTTGCCTTCTGGTATTACAGATCAAGTAACGCGGTCGTAATCCACAATGACGATAACGAAAAGGCGATGTCTGTTTCTAAATACAATCCTTTTGTTGTCGACCCTAACGGTCGTTACTACGGCTGTTGGACCAAGAGAAATATTGGCATGCCCATCAATACATTCGAAGAGGGATTCGCTTGTGAACCGAAGTGCAATAACGTTTCTTTCACTTCAAAGAATCGTGCGCTTCGCCTCGGGACGTGCCTCGGCATCGAAACTCACAAAATACACTACAATGAAAGAAACCTGACGAAGTCGAACTTTTTCGAGGACAGGGGCAAAAACCTTCATGGATTTGTTTTCAGAGCGTACGTTACACAAGTTGCGCCGTTCACAATTGTAACTCAGCACGAAAACGGGACCTCCTCGTTTGGCGGTCGCGACGGAACCATATGGGACAACTTAGCAAAACTAATGAACTTTACGATTGACGTATCGCCCAGTGTGGGCGTCTTCAAGAAATTTAACTATGAAACGAATATTCAACAGATTTTCGAAGTGGCTAACAGAAAGGCGGATCTATTCCTCATACCGATTTATCAGTTTGACGTTGTGGTAGTTGAAATAGACTATTTGTTTGCTTATAAAGACAGCGGCGTCTGCTTTGCGGCTCACCGAGCGCCATTTGAAACTGTGTTGATCGATTTGAAGATTTTGAATGATAACTACCAATTCGTCATCGAGTTTTTCGTGTGCTCCTTTTGTATTTGGGTGGTGTACACCTTGTACAGCGTTTTGGAAGCTGAGCAAATCACCGTAGACATTATCGGTAAGAATTTTATGAACACTGTCAGGAGCTCCCTATCTCTCACTCTTTGCAATCCGCCACGAAGAGGTACATTTAAAATGTTTCTAGCAATAATATTGTGGTGCTTTTTTATCATAAATTTCTCAGCACAGGCGTCGATTATATCATTCTTTACTGCTTCCAAGCGTGGGAAGGAAGTAGACACATATGCCGATATCGCCAGAAAGGGGTACAAAATACAAGGTGTGGCTTCCCCGGACGTAGTACTGCCAGAGGAAAACGAGGTTTTTCGGATAATCAACTCTAACCTGGAGCCGATAAGCGATATATTCGGTTGCGTGAAAACTTTGACCGGCAAAAGGCAGAGGTTTTGTTTGATAGATTGTTCTGTCGGGCGTTATTTGGAAAGAAATCTGCTCAATGCTAAAGGAGAACAATACTTGCACATAGCTCGCGACAGAATCCACAGTTACTACCTCAACTTTATACTACCTAAACATTCCGTACTGTCAAATTACGTGAACAAATACTTGATGGCGTTCTACGAAGCCGGTCTTGTGAAGAAATGGGAGCAATACCGATACAATGATATCAAAGAAGAGGTCCCATTTAAAGCGTTGGATTTGCAACAGTTCAATGGAATATTCCAAGTTTACTTATACTTAATATTGACGACCTGTGTTGTATTTTTGCTGGAATTGATGATAGGGAATCGCAGAAGAATCTATGAGTTTGGTCTGAAATTAAGTAAATGGAAACATAACAGAAAAACACGAGACATAATCGAAATTCAAAGGAAACAAAACCACATTACAAGTATTAGCAGCTCCACACAGACTACTTGTGTGGATGGATGAGAGACTCTTGTGAGTTGATGTTTCAGAATCAAACATGGCGAGGAAACTGGCACGCTTTATAACCAAAAACTCGAAGGAACGTTTCAAGTCTTTGAGGAGTACTTTCACAACACTTGTATTGAGAGAGCCTACGACTCTTGATTAGTATAAGTAGTAGTAGTAGTAGTAATAGAAGTACTAGTGATAGTATAGTAGTGGTGGTAGTAGCAGCAGCAGCAACAACATCAATAGTAGTAGTATTATCTGAGTAAGTGGCTTATAATATTTCAGAAATTAAAATGAGTTCCAGAAAATAGCTTGAACATTTTTAATTAAAACTTAATTATTATCATAATTATTTACTATATAAAAGCTTACAAGTAGAATAAAGCATACACACGTAAAGACGATAAAATAGGGCAATGTGTTTAATTCTAGGCTCGTTAAGACTTATAACAATCATTTATACATGCCTGTCTATGTAATTCGAAAATAGGTAGACACATAAGATATTTGTACCTACTTCAAAAGAGATACCTACTAATAAAAAAAACATTAAGATTGCATACCATTGTCCGATAAACATCATTGGTCGTGTACACATTGAATTAATAATAGTGCAATCAATAAATTTCATACATTAATACACTCATAACTTCACTAAACAAACATTTTACACACAATTAGCTAATCACTGATTCAAAACCCATTAACTAATCTTTTGGTGAGGGGAATGATAACCAGTCGGCATACTTGATGTCTCTAGAATTGGCTGGATGATTAATTAAGAAAGAGATTAAGAAAGAAACCGGTTGTCAACAAAGTCAAAGCCAAAATTTTGATTTTCTTCGTATTTATAAAGAAACAGCTTGGAAACATCGATTAGTAGTGTCCAAAATATATGTCCCGCATACTTATTGCTAAGTTTGATGCTCTGTTCCATGATCTGTCTAAACTAAGAGAACACCGCCTAAACTAAGCTACTATAACGTTTAGCGTTTCAGCTGTGCCAGTTTGGCTGATGCTAAATTTAGTTAAGCTTTTAGTCGACAGCCGGCTTTAAACTTACGATTTCCGCGTCTAAGTTACATTGATAACATTGAAAGGTGTACCGAAAGCAACACTGAATTTGTATAATTAACGTGTACACAAATCTAGGTATTGGGCTTGTGCACAATCAGATAATGCCAAAACCGAATTATTAGGCTCATATTTTATATAACACGTTTCGTTTCAATATTACTGAACAATAACTGAACCTCTTGTAGATATCGTTATTTTCTTTTTTATATTATAAAGCATATTTAATGTTTATTTAGGTACTAATAACGATAATAATTAGGACTAAGACACACAGGCCACGGAAGGACTGAAGGCTGAGCGGTTCAATGTGTGGTGCGCCTTAGAATGCAGCTGATCAATTACCTACTATGCTGTTTGCCCTAAGTTGTAATCTCTATCAGTCCTTCCATTGCAGGCAAACAAACCCACAAGGCGATAATATTAAAATTATTTTAACATACTCATTACGTACTTACTAAACCTGGATACACAACTGTTTATTTTTTTTATTTGAAGAGTTATGGCTTTTTGGAATATTAAAAAGAATAAATGCTAGACTGCCTCCAAGTAAAACCTATTTTTTGGATTAAATTTAAAATTCTAATGTCATAACGCCATAACTTGTTGGCGATTTCGTTGGAATAAGATTTGTCCTAATTGTCGGGTTGTATCGAGAATGAATTGCTGGAGTAAAATGTTATCTGAGTTATTCGTGGGAAAAAAAGGCTACAGTGCGTTCCCCACTTTTCTAGGGTAAGCAACAAATTGAATAGTGACTTAGGGTTAAGTCGCCATCTTATGTAGGCATTTAGTATATAATATCAGACGACTAATTTCATTCGTTTTGTCTATCACAAACAGTAATAATATAAAGTCTAATAGTAATAGTAATAGTAGTAATAATAGTAGTAGTCTAATAATAATATAGCTCTAATGTATATTTTTTATTTTATATGCTCAAAATCACGAAACAAGTAGATGGCCCACCTGATTTTAAGTGGTAACCTCTGCCCATAAAAGGTTATAGTGATCGAAAAAACTCTTGAACGTCGGTCGTCAGGCAGAGGAAAGCGCTGGTTATAAATAGTCTTAAGTAGGTACAACTCGATATTCTGCAATACTTACATAAATATACTTACTAATACTACTATTTACTAATATATTATTAATATTAGGATCTGATGTGATATTCTTTTATAATATTTATCTGGTCATTCTTTCTCGATCAGTATACAGTACCGAAAATATGGACTTTCTCGTGTCATATTCGTACCATCATATTGTTTTACTACAGTTTTGTTAAAAAAACAACCCTAACATAATTTTTGAATTTGCCATTTTCTAATATTTGTCCGCAAGCACACCTGATGTTAAGTGACGATGCGGTCTACGATGTAGCATGCGCGTCTATGAGCCTATTCACTTCCTCTCTAAGAATTCTAGATTATAGTTTCAGGTAACACAGACGCTGACAAGGAGTTCCTCTCTTTGGCGTTTATTATTTTCGCGTTTCTTATTATTCCGCGGTTATTATTTATTCTGTAATATAGGTTATCCGATACAGTTTCTGTGAACGGACTGTATAAGGCAAGCTATGGTTTAGGTAGAAAGTTACCTAATTGAAAAAATAAGTATATATGCATTCTAACAGTCATCTGGTTCCCATAATAAAAGCTACGCTTAGTTGGAGGTTAGATGGAGATTTGTGAAATGTCCATCAATATTTATTTATTTTATTGTGTAAAAAAATATATGATAAGCCGAAATTCCGCAATATTCGCGGGACCCTCTTAACAGCAAGGGAAAACTAGACTAGTCACAGTACTTATATACTGTATAGGAGTACCAGTGATGTATATAAAGGTATATATTATATGTGATTGTATTCCCAGCTTGAGAATTCTTTGGTGACGTCATGGATCTGAAACAAAGGTAAAGGGCACTTAGTACAATGATAAGATAACCGCAGATAACGACTAACTGTGTGACTAACGACTGAGTGGACGAAACCATGCGCTTAAGTTAATGGGACAAGCACTTGACCCTGTACTGTATATTGAGAAAGCTATTAAGGAGTATGATTGCTTTATTTTTGGACTTAAGGTAACCACTTAATAGATTTTTCGTATTTAGCCCTTACGCAAATTAAATGGGGAAAAAAATTGAGTGTTAACTAAAAGTGAATTCGATATATTGTCCCTCCACGCAACATATTCAGTATCTAACGGGGTCAACGTTGCTCGCGTCCGTAGGTGATTACCCTAGCGTCTCCCGGGTGGTGCGAAACGAACAGCCCAAAGTAGCAGTAGAACTTGTGCCAAGTTCGCCCGGAGAAGTACTGCCACCACACCTGGCAATCTGCCGCCAAGCATTGATGCACTCTTGTTGCTGTGTTTCGGTGGAAGGGAGTGGGTGCCGGTGAAATTGCAGGCGCATGAGACGTAACATCCTCGTCTGGGGGTGATGGACGCAACTCAATGCGACTTGAGTCGTATTGCTGTTGTCTATGTGCGGCGGTCACCACTTACCATCAGGTGGGCTGGTATGCTCGTTCCGTCACTTAAATGACTACAAAAAGTTTAGTTTAAGCTAATTAAAATTAACAAAACGTATCTACTTACCCAAATTAAAATGGGTGAAAACGAGTTAATTGGCTATTTGCGAATCTATAAAATATCAAACTATAGGGACACAGTAGCCATCTAAACATGGCTGCCTTAGCCTTAGCCTGCCAGAGTAAGTAAAACTTTTAAGTTAGGTTCCTCCGCGCACTTATCGAAGACACTTATGTCTTTGTGTGAAAAAAAAAATTCGTTAAAATATATTTCTTCTTTCTTTTCATTCTTTACACAATAGCAAGAAAGAAAGAAAAACATTAATTTTGTGTTACATTAGAAATAAAATTACGTACAAATAAAAGAAAATGTGGCTTGTAACAGCGAAAAAGGCTACATGTGCTCTATCAGCGGTGTGGCTGCTCAGCGCTCATTTTCTTTGGCATCTGTGTGCGTGTGCATAGGTACCTTCATCGTGTTGCATCAGTGCATATCCTTCAGGCGCATCGCGCTGTCGTCTCCGGACATCCGCGTGTCCTCCGTGGGCACTGAGTTGCTGGCCCACCGGCCGCCGCGGCTGTCCGCTGCACTCGCCTCCATTCCAAACATGCTACGGAATCTGAACAACAACATGTTTTGTGATAAATTTACAGAAAATTGTATTCAATTCGATTAAAATAACAACTTTTTACTAAGTGCATATGGATGTATACACGGTACATATACCAAAACAACATTTTATTTACAATTTTTGTCTGTCTGTTCGTTCCGGCTAATCTCTGAAATGGCTGGACCGATTTTGACGGGACTTTCACTGGGATAGCTGATGTAACTTAGGCTACTTTTCCGAGGGGTAAAATAGTGCGTGATAAAACCGAATTCCACGCGGACGAAGTCGCAGGCAACAGCTAGTTGGTCACATATGGATTGTGCCCCTTGCCACGTTAACTTGAGTTACCGCTGCACATTAGTCCATGTCAACAGCCGGTATACTGTTATGTCGATCGATCGGATCATTCAGTGTTAGTTTACTGCACGCTTATCGATAGCTCTCGGGCGTTTCAGAAGTGGGTTGTTATGTTTCATAGAACAAAGCGACTTAATGCCCTGTTGAATTGTTGTCTTATAACTACTGTTTATCTACTGAAACTTTTAAATCAATGTTTTTAATCGAAGGTTATTTTTTAAAATTGCCGTAAATTCTGTGTACCGGAGCACTAAGTAGTTACCTTCAACCTACAGTGCTAACAACGTCTAACATATCATATATATCAAATAATATAATCTAACAAATCCTAGCTCTTCTTTATACTATGATGCTTGTAATTTCAACAAAATGCATAGTTATACTAGAGCTGTGGTTTATGTTCCTTAATGTCAAATTGTCATCCAATTCATCTTAAATAAATAGAAATAAAAAACTTTTTTAAAACAAGCTTTTTATAATTCCGCCATATTTGATTTAGAGTTACGTGACGTTTTCGAGTTATTCTCAGCAAGCGCTTTCATTTGATACCCATATTAAAGGGGTGCATTGAAAAAAACTAGTCCGCCATCTTGGGTATTCCGCCATGTTGGATTTAGAATGACGTCACACAGCTAACCATGCATTGTCATCCAAATTAAACGAGTATACAAAATTTCAGCTTAATTGATTGAAGATATCTGCTTCAAAATTGAGTTGCAAGAATCCACCCGAACAAATATAGTTAAATACATTGCAAGTTAAATAAAAGCTTGTAAAAAACACCATCTGAAATGGACGTAGGAAAGAGGGTGGACGGAATATTACCTATATACGGAATATCTCTGACATTAAACCCACATCGACAAGCACCTCAGAAACACCCATTTAACCAGTTTTAATCGAGTTATTTAGAAATATCACAACATGAAGTTGGTTACGTACACTTATGAGTAAGCGAATGCATTGTCATAAACATGGAGATTTACCAGACTGTGATGTTTACCTTCAGCGGAAGCTGTCTGCGAGTTGTTTGTGTCTAATAATAAACAAATACTTTAAATTTATTGGAACAAAAACACTTGAAGCAAGACATTGTTGGGTAATCTTAATATTTCTGGCAGCGTACTTAAAGTTTACTTAACAATTTGCCAGCTGTGTACTTACATAATATTTACAACAATGAATTCTATTGAGCTATCTAAAGTACAAACTTATATATATAATAATAATATAACTTACATCTATACAAATAATACATAAAAAAGACTTCGGTTTAATAGCTAGTCTCCCAATAAAAATAAGTGTAACATTAAATATCTCACCTCTTCTGCACGAGCGATCGCACTTTCTTCTTCCACACGAATATGAAGAAGATGAAGAAGCCTAGCGACAAGTTGGATATGTCGACCACAATCCAGTACCAGTTGGACCCTCCCACGGAGAAGCTGATAAGTTCCACCACCCAGTTCACTCCCATCACCATGAACAACTTGAGGTAGAGCGCGTATCTGTGGGAACACATATCGTTTTAAGTTTTCAGCGACGTTCTTCGTGTCCAAGATTTTAACCTATTCTTACAATACAATATGCGTCTCCAGACGAAGTAGACGTTAGTTCTACTGCTATTACAAAAATGGACTCTTATCTGTAGCCTTGAAAATTGATATTTTGATATTTTTCAAGGCAACCATTGTTCATTAATGCAGAATGGTTGCCTTGAGTCTAGGCAATGTTACTACAACGTAATGACGACCCTAATATAAACATGTCATAAAGTCTCCGCACGTCGATAAATAATTACCACAGGTACCTAAAAGCCCCCAAGTATCACAGAATACTGTGAGTTCTACGTAGCCATATTACATGTTGCAAGTTTATTAATCCATCATCATTTCGGCTTCCATTAAGCTTACTTAGTATCATGTTCAACAACACACTGTACAGTCTCGTAAACTATAAATCAGGCTGAGTTACAGTTAACCGTGAAGGCTGCTCATTCCCGTTTAACGTGCCTCATACACAAATGGGCTGCAGTAGTGAGAGATAGATACAATTTTATATACGTAATCGTCGTTATATTACTTTTGTAACGGCCGTTAGCGGCCGGCTCGGCCAGTCTTAGATAGATAGAAGCCCCATATAAAGTCCAGTATATCTTGTCCATCCAAAGGTTGTCTTTCTTATCGCTTTATAGCGTTAAGACCACCCATTGTTTCACTCTGTTAAATATAGTTACCTACTGATTGTATGTTGTTATTTTGATTTGGTGAGCAATAAAGTGTAATCTAACTATCTATCTATCTATCCTGGTTAGTATTGCGATAAATCAAATCTAAACATTAAATTTACCATCGGGAAGTATTTTTGACCCGCATATAGACAACGTTGAACACCGTAACATCAAATTCAGACGTCTGGCCATATCAAGCAGTACGATTTAAGTCCTCCCTTCGTTGTGTACAACAAGACCCAAGCCGCATTGTACGCTCCGTAACTCTGAGACGTGACGGTGGAATGTCTCATGCGCTTATAATTTCACCTTATTAATTACTGCTTGGCGGCAGAAAAGGTTTTTTTTTTTGTAATACTTTTACGGAACGAGCCGACGGCCCACCTGGTGTTAAGTGGTAACCTCGGCCTATAACAGCCGATGCGACTTGGATCCTCCCATACTAGTTATGACAATACCCAAGTCGCATCGTATGCGCCCGTAAATGTGAGACGTGAAGGTGGAATGTCTCATGTGCCTGTAATTTCAAGGGTACGTTGGCAGTACTTCCCCGGACGAACTAGGTATGAGTTCTGTTGCTAATAAAAATACGGCACAAGACAAACCAAAACAAATACCTTAAAATATTTTTAGGACAGATGGAAACGAATGACTGTAATTTAACCATTTTTAATGGGCGATGTAACAGGCCTACCTACAGGTAGTGGGTTCAACCGCAAGACATTAATCATGGTTAGATTAATTGCGGTTCTCTGGAGCCACAAACATTTTTTTATTTTCTCATCAAAATCTAAAAATCTAAATTCAAAATGTACCCACATAACTGAAAATTAGGTTTATTATGGTCATTTTAAAAACGATAACTCCATACAGTTTAAACTTTTTTTTTTCGAATTGTTTTGTCCAATCATGTAATTTACGAATCTTAAATGAACGTTCGTGCGCCACATTAAGTCAAGTATTCCATTACCATCCAAAGGTTGTATGTAAGAGGTTGCTTTAAGCAATAAAGCCGCCCATGTATATCACAAATATTATTTCTTTTGAACTTGTTTATTTATGTGTATTAGTGTGGTGTACAATAAAGGGTTTTCTATTCTACCTATACCTACGACGTAAAATGAAGGGGTGTATAAAGGAGTATACCTCTATAATAGTTACAAATAAATAAAATTGGAGTGTCTGTTTGTAATATTAAAATAACCGCTTTTTACCAAGTGCATATGGATGAATAAATAAATAAAATAAATAATTAAAAATATGGATGTATACACGGTACATATACCAAAACATATTTTTTTACAATTTTTGCCTGTCGTCTGTCTGTTTGTTCCGGCTAATCTCTGAAATGGCTGGACCGATTTTGACGGGACTTTCACTGGCAGATAGCTGATGTAACATGGAGTACCTTAGGCTACTTTTCCGAGGGGTAAAATAGGGGTGCGTGATAAAACCGAATTCCACGCAGACGAAGTCGCGGACAACAGCTAGTAGTATATAAAAAAGTTCAGTATTGTCATCACCTCATTCACCTACATTCGGCGTCCTCGGAACGCTACGCCGCGCCGCCGCGGCGTAATTTGATTGAACTTTTCAACGTCGATTGCTAAATAAAAACCATATTTCACCACCGATCACCTGGCTTGGAGCAATATCTATTTTTACGCAAAAAAATAAATAATTGAGAACGCGGTCTAATATGGCTGCTTGAATAACCGCAATCTCTCGGAGAAGTTCTTATAGTTTTAATGATCCTATGCGCAATTGTGCTTTAGTTTTCAGTTTGTTCTTTGTTGCTAGGCCTCCTATTTTTTCCCTGCCTTATCATATTTCAACTGCGCAACGTTGTCCTAAAATTAGAAATTGAAATTTAATTACTTTTCTGCGACAAAGCTATTCAAATTTATTTCTTGTTCCTGTTACGATGCGACTTGGTTCTTGTCGTACCCAAGAGGAGTCGCATCGGTCGTTATGGGCAGAGGTTACCACTTAACACTATGTTGGCCGTCGGCTCATTTAGTAACTGCAAACATAAAAAAAAAAAATATACACATAATACAATAATAAATAAAAGAAATACTTCATCAGGCGGACTAAGTTACACTTAAAGTAAGTATGAGCCGACTTGGATGGACATGGATAAGATCTTATATATCTTATCTTATTTGGTCAACGAATAATCACCTCTGTTTATCCTTCTTCAACTTGTCGCTCCTGGAAGACTCTGCCCCTTTCAGGATAGCTGTTTCCTGTTTGATGGAGCGGATCCTGTACGCGGTGATGGAGAAGAACGTGATGTTGCATATCACCAGCGCCAGTACAGGACCGAAGAAATATACCAGCTCGCTTAGCCAATCTGTAGACAAAATGTATAATACTATCAGTTTGACTGGCCTCATAGCTTTGCTCATTAGCATGCTTTCATATAAAATTTTCGAGAAAATTAAATATATTACCTGCTGATTATTATATCGATTCTGTTAGAATAAGTGAAGTGGCGAGCATACGTGACCTGGGTGTTGAGTTGGACAGCAAACTAGACTTCCGTAATCATTTCGATGTTATAGCTAAAAAAGGTGCACGTCTGTCAGGCTTTGTAGTACGTCAGACCAAATTTTTCAAAGATCCCGATATTCCTATTCTTCTTTTCAATTGTTATGTGAGACCTATTTTGGAATACTGCAGTCCTGTCTGGAACCCTTCCTATGCTGTACATGTCCAACGCCTGGAAAGACTCCAGAAACAGTTCCTGTATCACCTTTCCTATGCTAATAACCTATGCCGCAATTGTAATGAATACGATGTGATCGACCAGTTTAGTGAACCAATAAAAAAAAAAAAAAAAAAAATAGCACAGTTGGTAGTAACGCTACCTTCTGATCTTCTAACTTGTGCTAAGTTCGCCCGGAGAAGTACTGCCACCACACCTGGTAATCTGCCGCCAAGCAATGATGCATTCGTATTACTATGTTCCGATGGAAGGGAGTGGGTGCCGACGAAATTGCAAATGCATGAGACGTAACATCCCCGTCTCGGCGATGTTACGTCCGTTGATGGACGCAACGCAATGCTACTTGAGTATCTCGTACTATGGAGAGGACGTGAGGAGTGGTATTGCTGTTGTCCATGGGCGGCGGTTACCACTTAACATCAGGTGGGCCGTCAGCTCGTTCTGCCACGCGAATCACATAAAAAAGGCAGCTAAAAGAAAAAGGGCACTTACTGACAAACCAGCATCTCCTAGAGCCGAATCCAGGCGTGACAAAGCTCGGGCCGACATCGCTAAACTGCATGGCGGCTGTCACGCATGTCAGCAGCGTCGGTACGCCCCAAGCGTACAATGCGTACATCGCCATTCGTCTGTTCTGCCGACGCTTGCTCGAACCACCGCCGCGGTATCCGCTGCTTCAGAACAAATACATAGTTCAGTGTAGAAATGTTAGTTAAACAGCTGATTTTATGTGACTAGTGACAAATTAACCTAAACTATGTAACCGTTATCTGTATCGTTCAATTCGTATAGTACGTTGACGGGTAGGCAAGTGTGACTTTTATTGATAATAAATGACACTTCGACAACTACCCTCAAACTAAACATAGCTGAAAACCAATTGATATAGTATGATATATACAAATACAAATACAAATACAAATACAAATCATTTATTTCAAAATATTGTGTACATGTGTTTGTGAGCACATATATACTACTTCCATTTCCAAAACAACATATTATGATAACCTGCTCTGGAAAAATAAGTAAAAATTATAAGGAAGAACATTTCCACTTCCACCAACCACACCAACTTCTAGTAATCGTTTCTCAAAGTACAGTTCCGGTATCCCTCTGATATTTCACAACAAACTTGTTGTGAAAATGAGCGCTAGCTTTTAAAAATGCTATTTAAAAACACAATAATGATTCGTCGGACTCAGGAACATTATGCAGTCCAATTACATAATCGTTTCTTGTATCAAACATTCGTATAATAAATTTGCTAAAAGGTCAATATATGAACGAAAAACACTTAGGAAAATAAATCAGCATATGTTTACGAATCTAGTTTTCCCTGTCACTGGTTTTAATTTGCACAAAATTACGTACGGGCATGTATTAATGTCATACAAGATTTGGTACTACTTGGTTCGACAACATGGCGTCATTACTTATAGGTTTCGGAGAACTAACAGCAATTAATAACCTTGAACCATTATCAGTTACTAGTATTTTTATTTGACTCATTGAAAACAAGTGATTTATGATGAATTATGTTCTCATCGACTAAAGTACGGGATAAAAATATCCCGTGAATGATTAATAGCAATAGTCATTGTTTATGGGTCCTGTTCTTTTGCAAAAATTCTACTCCTGTTACAACTAATTTTTCTCTTGAGCCAGTATGCTGAAAATATTAAAGTGCAAATCAAAGAGGCTCCTTTCATACACATTTTTTAATTCTACTAAATACAAAATAAGCCCACCATTACTTTTTTCGTTTAGCCGTGATATTACTCACACTCACATATTTTCCGTAACATTTATATGTTCACATATATACTCAAATAAATTTCATTTTTAATACCTGCTATTGCACAGCTCTGCAGGTATTTTTATTACATTAAATTGGCTTGTTACGAAATGAAAGGTACTAAAATCCACGTAACTCGTAATAAGAGACGCGTCTACGATTTACGGTCGTTTCACGTAACCCGTAGCAAGCCTTGCTACGGGTTACGTGTCCTCCTACGCCGTAGCAATACAGAAAATGGTAGACTTGATCCTGATAACGTCTTTTATAAGTGTTTATGTTATGAGTGTTGTTTCTGTATTACAAATGTAACGGTCGAGAAGCCGTTATATCGCGCCGTCTCTGATGTGTGTGTCACTGTTTTCGTTACATTAATTATATAAAAAAAAAAAGTATTTTTTTATGTATTTTCATCTAAGTCCAGGCCTAAAAAGCCTAAAAGTCCAGGCTCTATAAACGGTGAAAGAAAAATTTAAGGAAACTGGCATGTCCTAGAACTAAAAAAGATCGAAGGCATGTGTCAAATGCACTAAAAAAGAGCCTGTTTTTTAATCCACGCATTACATTGGTCGAGAGCCAGAGAAGAGAGTACGTAGTTTAATAGGTATTTGTTAATGTAGTAGTATCCTAAAGGAATTACATATGTGACTATAAATAAGCTGTTTTTGGTATAGATATAGTATTATTACGCACTTTTTCACATTTATTGTACACAAACAGTTAAATACTTTACCATTGAGAATTTTGGGACGATGCCAGGCCAGTTCTTGGTTTCCAGAGGAGCGTTAAAATGTACAAAATATTTAGTCACGACAATAACAATAACAACAATTCACGATATCAAAAGAACTGATGACAACAACGTGCTACGGAACAGTTGCATTCCAGGTAAGCTTTTTAAAAGGTAACGTATTTTTTTATATTTATACATTTGGTTTTTAATTCTCTCATACAATGTTTGAAACTTAATATATTTACTTAATTATGTTAAATAAGAATATAAAGTGTTAAGAATAATTGTCATTTTAAATGCACTAGTTGATGGATATTATCTGAACTCTAAAATAAACCTAAACTATTAGGTAAAATTCGGATTCGTCAGTGGAACACTCATTTATTATTTTATAAGAAAAGTATCAATAATTATTTGTATACCAAACTCTAAAATGTTTCTACTTTTAACAAATCAACAAACGCTAACACACCCTCTACATTGGATTTCCTGTGTCGCAAGTGGCATGTCTGTCTGTATAAGCTAATTTCCGAAACCACTATAGGGATTATGATACGGTTTGCACCACAAAATGAAATGGTGTAAGAGGAAGGCTTTGTATCCAGTTGAAGGCTTGTATATATAATTTATAAATATTTCTTGCGAATTCTCTAAGCTATGATGGTGATCCAGTCAATACTTAGTACTACTAGTGCAAAGCCGGGTCGGGTCGCTAGTCACCTGTATATACAAGAGGAAAAACACTGACTGACTCTAAAATCATCAGATGATCTCTGAACATAAGATTCTTCAGGATTTAGATGCTAAGACGAGATATAGGAAATTCCCCCAGTAAGGGGAATACCAAAAACCACTCCCATAAGGAAACCTTTACAAAGTACTCTCACAACAAGTCTATAAAAACAGAAGTATTATGAATGAGTAGATATTTCCTACTTGGACTTGTACTGCAGCAACGTAGTAACATTTTAGCAACATTGTATAATCATTTGTATTTAATGAAATTTACAAAGTAGGCGTCACACAAGCACCTACAAAGTTCGGAGTAGGCAATGTTTATTTACGACAGAACTACACACATGCCTAAAGGATCTTGTAAGCCGATAATATACTGAAACAAATTAAATGCATGCAAAAAATTCAAAACTACGAAAACGGGCTAAAGATATGTAACTACAAATGTAGCCTTGTTTATTATTTCGTGCAATAACTTTCTAAATATAATTTCTAGCTATGTAAGAATATTCGATTAAAAGTAGCGAGACGCCATTATGAAACATAATGTTGGATCTCCGATAGAAACGGTAAATTTTAATAGTAACGATACATTAATATAAGTTAGTTTTATTTATATAACTATATACTTATGCATTATTTGAATTAATATAAGTTACGTAAATTTATCCCAAAATATCGCCATATATAAACTAAAATTACTGTTAAAGTTTTAGGATTATTTATTAGGATTATTTTCAGGACGTAGATGGTCGTTACAATGGGACAATAGAAAATTCCACCACTAAGAACTTTTCTATCTTATACATAATATATACACTGTGTTATAGTAGATCAATCTGCTTTCGATAGCCGTATGCCGTAACAATCATTCTCGTGCCGCGAGTTAGTAACTGGTTTCCTATTGTTTCAAACAGAAGCTGAGCCACTAAAATAGATCGTGTATTTTAGTTAACAAACTATAAATTTTACATATTCGCTTGTGGCTTATTCATAAAATGTGGCGGATATTGGTAATCAAATTAGTTTTAGAAGTCGATAGGATATCATCGTTAGCACAAGCCATCTTCATCGAAAAAAAAAAGTGTACTGTTATATTTATTGGTCACCAAAGCTTGATAAAATTTTGTTAGGTATATTTTTCCTGGAGATTTTATCTAAGTCCATTCGAATGTCGATACAATCTGGATAGTGGTTTTCGAGCTAGATCGGTCGGGTGGTTTTTTAGATAGCGAGATTTATTTAACCCTCAAAATAGGGAAAAAAAAGTGCGCTTGAGGGAAATGTCATATAAAAGTACCTACTTTGTTTCCAAAAATGTTTGAAGTTTGAATTGAAATTGGATTTTTTTACAGTAGTAATGATAGGTACCACATAATAAAATGAAACAGATGGCGATGATAATATAAACAAACTTTTAATATAAATCCTGTATAATGATAGATTAGTTCACACCTACAAATGATAGGATAGTATTCTCTGTGTTATTTTGCATCATTGACTGTTTATGTCTGACAAAAATGTATTAGACATTTTTTCATAATTATCATCAGGCATGACAAAGTGAACAAGATTTATTAAATGAAAAACTAATTTAGTAAAGCTTTTCGCTTGTTAAAATAGCTGCGTCAATAATAAGGTCACGGAAAATAAGGTCACATTTAACTGCCAAAGTAGGTAACCTGTTGGGTCGGCTGCATATGACAAAGAAAGAAACTCCGATCGATGCAGCACCATCGGGGTGCAAGCTGTGAACTCAAATTAAACGCGATACGTGAATTAATATTTTACACTCATGACTCAAACAGTCATTGATGTGAGAGTGTGGTTGTCTAGTGGTACTGACCACGAGTTTCAATCCGGAGGTTGCCGGTTCAAATCCCGACGTGCACCTATGAGTTTTTCGATTGAAAGATTTATGTGCGCAATTCCACGTTCTCAAAACGGTGAAGGAAAACATCGTGAGGAAACCGACATGTCCTAGGACTAAAAATACGAAGACATGTGTCAAGCGCACGAAAGGAGCCTCTTTGAGGCGCACTTAAAATCCTTTCAACTCGACTCGAATAGAATAGAAGAATAGACTCATGAAACGTTATTTGTTAAAGCAATGAGTGAAAATCCCAGTTTCAGAACCGTACAGAACAGTTTTTATAAAAGTCTTTCCCGGTTTCGTTAACATAATTAATGCTCTTATTTTGACGCGTGAAGTAACTTATTTTTTGTGACGATGATCACGACACCTCGTAAGTCTTATTTGGAAATTCGTAAAAGTAAATCTTTTAACATAATATAATGACTATAATACTTATGCAAAAGCTATCTAACTACAAGGGAAACGGCATTCGTTTTCAAACCTAAGATTCTCGCTACCAAATTTTCTAGTAAACAATATGTATGTAGAAACTGCAAAAACTATTATACACTAGGCTAGGTACTTATGAAAAGATTGACAACTAAACTTAATTACTAGTGTATTATGATTAGTCGACGGTATATGAGAAGTATGAAATATAATAACGGAATACCAAAACGACTGAAGCTTCATGAAAATCGTCAGCTATACCTATTGTGAATTTCAATCGATATGCACCACGCAGTTCCTCCGCTTCTACGGTATAAGCAGAAATATATAAATGCTTATCATATCTATACAAATTCAAGTTATTATAACGAGAATGCAATCTGCCATGCCGAAGATGCCAGAACAACGAAATATCTCCCAAATCTGCTAGTTTCAAGATGAAGTGGGTTCCAAAGTTCCAAATGAATCTTTTATCACCTTCCGTGACGCTTTCTTAAAACAAAAAGGAATCTAGACTTTTTAATTTAATGATTGGATTTTTTATACCTATATATTTTGTGGACACATTAAACAAGCAATATTCATCATTCATTCATTTGAGCTAAAGAATAATGTTATGTTTTTATTTATATAGTACCTATTGGCCGCATCATTCGCAGATATGGCTAAAACAAGGTGGGTAGCACCAACATCAAGCATATATTATTCCATACAAATAAATTATTTTGGAAAAATGTCCCCTTCGCTATTTCTTTGCAATAACATTGTAATGAGCGCAAGGCATTTTCTGCTAATAGACATAAAATATAATTTATCTATATTTTCCTTCTAATTCTTTTGAAAGTACTGTCTGGTACTAATAAAATATATGACAGTGTAAGTATATGTATTTCGACATAGTTTTCAATTATTAGTAACTACCATACATTTATCACATTTTTTCTGTGGTCTGGTAGAGTCTTCAGTAAGGGTAAAATAATAAATATAATTACTGCTTCCTTTAATCGTAAATGATGCGTGGACCTGTACCACGCATCAACTTTTACTGAGTCATAAAAATAAATGCGCGAGCTAAAAGCATTTGAAAGTTAACACACATTTATGAATTAAAATAACTCTGAACTCTTTTCACGGTAGAGCAATCAACAGGAGCAATCAGCTCTTTACGAGCTAACTCTTAAGATGATAATAAGACCAAAGTACGCTTCAGTATACTGAAATAATAGGGTTCCTTGCCTGATTATTGATGTTGCGCACTTAAATTCCTTTCACCACACTGGTTCGAGAGAACCGGTGACTCGAATAGAATAGTGGAAGCTGTACTGTCTGAAAAATCTTTCCAAACGTTGTTTTATCTAATTTAATTTTAATAGTGTTAATGATTATTAAACCTTTCATATTATTTTTGTTACAAGTAAAAAAAATAAGAATACAAAGGTAGCAGAAAACTGTCATGTAGTGTTTTCATTTCATCATCAAACTGACAGATTCGGGAGTAAGCGACAATAACGACCTACAGTTGGAGGGTACTGCAACCAGCAGTGTCACAGGGCGTGGTAGATCTGTGGAAATTCTTAATACTATTCAATAATATTTTACCATAATTACAATTATTTACAATGTACAAAATATTGCAAGCTACAGTCCTGTTTCAAATTCTGTAATTAAATTATATCAGATCATTAACATAATCACTTTCATAAATTCAAATTCATGTCAACTGTTCATATGACACGAAATATTGGAAGTTTCAAACGGCTCGTGACCTCAAAGTTATTAATCCATGATTTTACATTATTTTTCCGGCCGGTCACGGGCCCATTAATTAAGAATTCGTCATGTCAAACGAGAACATTTATTCGGATTTAACTACACTTATACAAGCAGTTGCTTAATATATGACTGCAAAATATAACTTATTAAAATTTATCAAGACTATTCATCACATATCTAATGAAAGGAAAAAATCCTGATCTATTGGAAAACTTTATTTATTGTATTACGATGTGGCAGGAATCAGTATCTACAATAATTTATAGAGCCCGTTCAGATGGTCGCACGCCGCCTGACCATCTCAGCCGGCTCTTAAAGGTATTAATCAAATTATAAGAGGGCAACAACATACCGGAAAGTCCTCCAAATGTCAAAGCACATAATGTTCAGCCAGAAGAAGCTCGTCTGAAACGCGTAGTAAACGATGAAAGCTGAAAAATAAAAATACATTTAAAACAACATACGAGTACAGAAAGGAACACTATACAGTCAAAGACAGAAAACAGATGCTCACTCGATAACATAAAAAAGTGATTCAAACAGCAGATTACAAACAAATGCATGCGTACGATTGATACTTAATTATCAATGCTTTAAAATACCTATAGGTACCTATATATTTACTGTGTATAGTTACAACGCAATGCGACTTGAGTTAACTCGTACTTTGGTGGAGCGGACTCGAGTCGTATTGCTGTCGTCTATGGGCGGCGGTTACCACTTAACATCAGGTCCGTCAGCTCATTCTGTCACTAATATGAAATAAAAAAAAAAGGTCCCTGTTTGCGATGGATCGAGGATCATCCCCCGATAAGTCCATGCTAAGTCGACTTTCTGGGAAATTTTCACTCCGTGGGTTTATGCTTGTATTTGAAGAAATACTACAGACAATGATCACGCCAAAAACCATTTTTTTCTTTTTAAAATACAGGAATGTGGATTTTTCATGAGATCGTAGTGCTCAGTAATTTTTCTTTTTTTCTTTTTGGTTATACCATTCCCGGTTTCATATAAACTAAATATGTTTGCAATACCCCATGGTACAAATGCAATGAGATTGGTTCATGTCATACACAAAAGCAGCATTGTCTAGAATATTTAGCAAATGTAATACAGTGAAGTACCTGGAGTAGGCAACGTCTACGCCACCTGGGACTTAGCTTCTAGCAAACGTACAACTTCACAGCAGGTACACAAGTTGTAGTAAAACAGTAGCATTATTTTGAATGGTCCGTATTTTCTCAACACCAAACAACGTTTTCAAATGTCATACATATATTTATCCAATTTACTAGTACAAGTAGTAATAGGAAGGATAATAGGAACCACGTGTGTCTGGGTGTTTATATGTATGTATTTACAAAAAATATAGATATAAGTTTATTTTTATATATTGTATCAGTTGTCTGGTTCCCATGATACAAGCTATGCTTAGCTTACTTTAGGGCTATTGGTTGGTTTTATATTGGTGGTATTGGTATGGTTATGTGAAATGTCCAAAAATGTGACTGTTATTATAATATTTGTCGCTCGATTAGATTTCGGTCAACGCTTGGCTAAGAATATTTCCTTTATATGTTTACTTTACGAGACTAGAGTGAACAAGTGTAGGTAAATCCACAACGTGGACAATCTACTCTAATGGACATTGACATTGCCCAAATTGGACATTAAATATTGATCCAAGATTAGGCCAAAGCTGATAATGGAACAAATATTGGTAAGTAACAGATATTTTGTTGTTAGTACGACCATTATCCTATTTCTTGTTATTTAGACACCATTTGAAAACCTGTTGATACAATGGAACTTATTTCCTGAATTTCAGATAGAAATTTAGGTATCACTGAGAATATGACATATGTTTATTGTGTCTAAATTAAGTTCAATGAATAAAAACACCCAATAGACCAGATACGTTCTGAAAAGAGAACATAAAAAATAAACATAATAAACAACAAATAAGTTGCAAATGATAAATAAGTCATAGTCCTTGCGGAGTTTTACAGATCAAATCTAATTGGAACATTTCTCTACACATTATTAACTCAGAGTCAGAACGACTTTGGTCACCCACGGGCACTATTTGACACGGCTGTTTGGGTCAATAGGTTATTTATTGCTGGCTTAAATGAAATTATCTCTCAACCGCGAAGATCAATTGAAATAAAAGAAAGACACGGTTACGTAATAGATGCGTTGTTTAGATTGATAGTATTATTGGGAACCAGATAACTCAGTCACCAGCAGAGTGACAGGGGTGCGGAACGAGATCAGTTAGAGACAGTTATCTGATTTGCGTACAGGTATACTTAGGTGTCCTAATATGTAACCACATAATGCTACAATGGTGCCTCGTTATAAGTCGTCAAGGAGAGATATTATATAAAGACTAGTTTTCTTCTGCACACAAGAGCTCATATGAGCTCATACTACCAAATTTAGGAGCGCCTTGTCTTGACGTAAAGCTAAGTTTTTATATCTACATGAAGTAAAGAAACTAAAGTAATTAGTGCGACAAGTACACTCCAAGGGAACTAGAAAGTCACGGCCGAAAAACCACGCGTGCTTTTAGTATAATTAGAAAAGAAAAACCTTATAATTTCATGGAGCAAAACATGCAATATTTTATGACAATAATTAGTTTACCGGGTGTGGAGGAAATTAAGGTCGTAGCGGGATATTAGCACTTAATTAGTGGTGATTTAATTTACAAGGAGCAGTCAACCTTGACCGAATCCCAACCTTGTGACACTCGTCACCAGTCATAATAGTGATGAGATAATACTGACAAAGAAAAACGTAATTTTTTTGGATATCACAAAGTGAAGTTTGTAGTACGAAGATAAATATCTACAATAAATACTATTGGATTGGCCTTTATAGATTGAACGAGGAAGCACTCGGATAGAATACAGAAACATGCTCAATAAAATTGTCTAACTGTAGTGCTGGTAAATCAAGTCTTAAAAATGTCAATAATAATATTTTTCAACAATTCACACAGCGCTATCTAGCCCTCTCTAACTAAGCATATCATGGGAACAAGACAACTGATAGAATACATTATATACTTTTTGTAAATGCATACATAAATACATATAAACACAGACACAAAAAAACTATATTCGTCATACAAATGTTTGTCCTGGGTGGGAGTAACCCACGACCTACAGCGCAGAAGGCAGAGTTACTACCAACTGAGCTGTGAGGTCTGTCAAGTACATTACATCTTATTTATGGAAGGAACTGATGGCCCACCTGATGTTAAGAAGTACCCCTTCCCTATAACTGTAATAAAATGTACTCACCCACAGTGTAGCAACCAGTCATGTTGACGCCGACTCTACCGATGTGCAGCTTGAGATATGCGAGGCACGGGAAAGCCACGATGAGACCGGCACAGTACGCCATCAGACACATGCCATGTAGATTCCGCAGCTCAGGAATCAGGGCATACACCAGAAATGTGGCTAACAGGAATGGCACCGAGAGCATCAGTCCTGTGGGAGACAACATCTATATTAATCACTTGACTAACGGAGAGCGTGGTGGTCTAGCGGTACTGACCCCCGAGTTTCAATACGGAGGTCGCCGGTTCAAATCCCGACGTGCACCTATGAGTTTTTCGATTGAAAGATTTATGTGCACAATACCACGTTCTCAAAACGGTGAAGGAAAACATCGTGAGGAAACCGACATGTCCTAGAACTAAAAATTCGAAACCATGTGTCGAGTGCACGAAAGGAGCCTCTTTGAGGCGCACTTACAATCCTTTCACCACACTGGTTCGACAGAACCGGTGACTCGAAGAAAAAGAAGACTTGACTAGCCTCAGAGCTCAGTTGGAAGTAACCCTGCCAACTGCGCTGTAGGTCGTGGGTTCGATTCCCACCCATGACAAACATTTGTGTGAAGGACATAGATATTTGTTCTGTGTCTGGGTGTTAATATTACGTGAATGTATTTACAAAAAAAGTATACAAGTATTATATCAGTTGTCTGTTTCCCATGACACTATGTCAGGATGTTTTGTGTGTCGTTGAGCAGAGCGACATCAGACATAGACATAGAACAGAAATAGACTCACCGATAGCGTAAGCGCTGTACAAGAAGTAGCTGTCGTCGTTGCTGTTGCTGTCCTCGTCAGGGTAGCAGACACCGGCAGCCAACCGCGGCTGCGATGCATCTGTGTTCATCATCTCGACGCAGTAACGCTTCGGGCTGTGCCACTGCATCCCGCCCAAGGACACCTCTAACAGCGTGCCGTTCTGAAATTAAAATTACGGCATAAACCAATTCATCTACTAAACTACTAAACTAGAGCACTATAAGAAACTTTTTCTTGAAAATAAAGGTAACCAATCTAAAATGTGGAAAACTGTGAAACATGTTTGTGAACTTCCTAATAAAAAAGATTGCTCATCGGAATTACTTAAACTTAAACATAATCCTACTGAGTCACTTAATTTTTGCAATGACTTTTTTGCAAATGTTGGCCAAAAACTCGCTAGTTCCATAAGGCTTAATTTAAATAAATCTGAAGATGAACTCGCTGCGGCAGTAAATGTTTCGAGTAATTTCTCAAACTCATTTTTTATGTCTCCGACGGACAGCATGGAAATTCTTGGCATCATCAATGTCCTGAAAAATAACAGTGCTCCCGGAAAAGACGGACTGACCAACATTTTTCTTAAAAAACACTGTCATCTATTTTTAGAGCCACTTACGCATGTGATGAACTTAAGTCTATCGTCAGGGAATTTTCCCGATTGTTGGAAGATTGCTAACGTAATACCTATTCATAAGGATGGTCTCAAATCAATTCCATCCAACTACAGACCTATATCACTTCTTCCGGCGTTCTCTAAGATTTTAGAAAAAATTGTCAACAAAAGACTAACACAATTTATAAATCAGAACAACATTTTATCGCCTACTCAATTTGGCTTTAGGCAAGGTAGGTCCTCAGAAGACGCTGTCCATCTGTTACTTGATGGTGCTGTGTCTGCCTTAGATAACGGTCATAAGTGTATCGGCGTCTTTTTGGACTTAGCTAAGGCGTTTGATACGGTTTCCCCAAAAATCTTATTAAGTAAGCTGGAGCGTCTAGGAATTAGAGGAACGTCCTTGGATTGGTTTACTAGTTATTTGTCAAATAGGGGCCAGTGTCTTACTGTTTCGGGCGAGACTAGTGACATTAGAGGATTATCTTTCGGAGTTCCTCAAGGGAGTATTCTGTGTCCTTTATTGTTTAATCTCTATATCAATGATCTAGTATCTATCTTTGAGAAATCTGATAATGTCCAAATACTGTGCTACGCCGATGACACCACCATTATTTTTCGCGGAGAGTCGTGGGATGAGGCTTCGAAGTCGGTGGAGGATGGACTAGCTCGGGTTGGCAAATGGCTTGATGAAAATCTTTTAACACTTAACGTTAACAAGACCAAATATCTCTGTTTTTATAAAACAAAAGCTTCAGAACCTCCTCGCACTCTTTCCATAAGGATTCATAAATGTATCTGTGCAAATGACTGTTCTTGTCCAATCATCGAGCGTTCCAAGTGCCTTAGATATTTGGGTGTATTATTGGATGAGAAACTGACATTCAAACAACATGTCATTGCTGTTGCGGGTCGGATTAGAAAACTAATTCATATCATGAAGCTTCTTCGTGATGGCGCTGACCGGGAAACCTTGATGACTGTTTATTCAGCACTTTGCCAGTCAATTTTGTGCTACTGCATTACAGCATGGGGTGGCACGGCAAAGACGTTTATGTTAACTCTGGAAAGGGCTCATAGATCTGTGCTCAAGGTAATGTTTCGAAAGCCCTTCAGATTCCCCACTGTATCCCTCCACTTGGAAACGCTAACCCTATCAGTGCGGCAACTTTACCTCTTGAGAGTAATCACAGCTTTCCATAAAACATTTATAGGTAAATCTCAATCCGAATCCCTATCCTCCACCCAGAAAAGACGAGTGATAATAAGTGTCCCCCGTACATTTACTTCATTTGCAAGACGATTTAGAGCATTTTCATTTCCATTTCTGTATCGGCGGGCTTTAAAAGAGTGTGATTTCGATCTTTACTGTTCCTTATATGGCATAAAAGATAAGATTCGCAAGTGGCTGCTCACTCTTGACTACAATGGCACCGAAAGGCTTCTGGAAGTTCAGGTTTGAAATTAATTAATTATTAAATTCTTTCAGAACTGCCCCATCCCCTTCCCTCCCACACACACACACACACACACACACACACACACACACACACACACACACACACACACACACACACACGCACACACACACACACACACACACACACATTCTAAATTCTTAAGTGTGGATATTTTGTTAGTTCTCTTGTATTTTATATTTTATAATTAGTTTTGTTTTTTTGTAATCACTAGTAGTTAAGTTATTCTTCGGCGGAGTGTTATCTCGCCCCTCACCCATTCACCATGTTACTGTGTGACGCATAATTAACCTGTTAATTCAATTTGTAATTCGGGCCCCGCGATACAGGCTACGCCTAGTGCAGGGTCCACCAGTAATCAACCCCATGTAATATCTTTGTGTGAATAAATAAATATGAATATGAGTATGAGTATCTATACAAATAAATAAAATTGGAGTGTCTGTTTGTATTATTAAAATAACCGCTTTTTACTAAGTGCATATGGATGTATACACGGTACATATACCAAAACAACATTTTATACAATTTTTGTCTGTCTGTCTTTTTTTTCCGGCTAACCTCTGAAATGGCTGGACCGATTTTGACGGGACTTTCACTGGCAGATAGCTGATGTAACAAGGAGTAACTTAAGCTACTTTTCCGAGGGGTAAAATAGGGGTGCGTGATAAAATCGAATTCCACGCGGACGAAGTTGCGGGCAACAGCTAACTAATAATAAATTAGGTTCCATTAATAGTAGTGGATCCAAATGTGCTACGAAATAAATCGTTTCCATCGGGCACAAATAAACTGAGCACGGCCATTCTCACACTATCGCACACTTGTGATAATAAACATTAACTCAAAAATATGTAAAGTATGTAACAGACTTGTCGATGAAATATTGCCAAATCTTTGTTATTGAGCAATAATTGCAAACATAAAGTGTTTTATCATTAACTAGCGAAACGCCGGTTGAGAGCCGTCTGCTACCGGTTGAGAGCCGTCTGCTCTCACCAAAAGCCCGTGTAAACGCTGTCAAGGCCATCTGCGGCCAACAGCAAATTGTCCAGTCATAAAAAAAAAAAAAAGCGAAACGCCCCGACTTCGCATCGGTGCGATATAATATACAAATAAATAAAAAAAAATGTTGTATATCCAATTCAATTTGTATGTCCAATTATCAGCTTTTTACTAAATGCTTAGAAAGTTTATCAAACTTTTCGTCTGTCTCATTCTCCGCTAATCTCTGAAACAGTCGGAACGTTTATGATGGGAACATTGTAAAATAAGTTTATATAAATGCCGAAAGTATTCTAAGCATAATGTCGAAAGTGCCGGCTAATTATACAAATAGTTTCAAAAGATCATCCAAAGCCTGCCTTACTAAACTAAACTGAACTTACTAAACTAAAACAAAAGCTTTATTTCTGGAGAGTGTACAACTTTGGCATAGTTAATGTAAACAATTTATCACTGAACAGTATTTAACAACCACAAATGCTTTTTAGAACGAAAGTTTCTACAAAGTCTTCTACAAATCATAATCATGACATAAGGTGATAAAACGTGGACACTCTCGTAAAGTCCACAGATTTATACACGGGGCGGGTTATGTTTAGAATGAGTTCTAGTTCTAATTTGCATTCCATTGTATAGTTTAGTTTTATTAGTTGAACTCACTGGTACAAATAATACTAATAAAATTAATAAGGTCATTTGGAATATTAACTACAGTACTTATAAAATAATAAGATCATTTAGAATCTAGTTTGCGGTTGTGACTGTTGATGATGTGATAAATATTTACACGGGTATCATAGGTACAATATGCGCAGACATCAAACCTGTATTTCCCTATTAAACAGGTACCTATTTTCTAACCAACTAACATAATGGTATTGAAAAGAACTTTTTTTTTTAAACAGCTTATTTAGTTACTTCTAGTTTATCTGAAATGAACCTAGCTAGATAATGTCTAAAATATACTTTTTGTTTGAAAACTTACGGAACGAGCTGATGGCCCACCTGGATTTCAGTTATTTCAGAATATTTACGGTACTCGCGATCCTTTCCGTAATACCTAAATAAATTCTGTCATTTGTACTGATATTGGTAATTCGATGAGAATCGTAAAACACTTGGTGTGTAATAAAAAATATTATGAGCGTTCCACAATAAAAATCATCAATAAAGTTAAATGAATTATTTGACGTCGAAATTATATAATATATCATTTAATTGCTTATATGGAAGTAAAACGCACAGGAACACAGACATAAAAGGAAAAGAAATAAAACTCTTATCACTCGTTGATATGGTAGCCAACAGCTTTATACTGTTTTGAGTAAATTTAAGAAAACCTTAAAACAGTTTTTCCAGTGCTCTAGCTGACTCCGAGACTATTTTATCACTAACATAAATTTAAACAAAATTCTCAAAATGTCTGTTTTCTCAACTCTAGAATAGACGACATGGTCCAAATGTATATTTCCTAAAGTTTCACACATCTTATACCCGGTATAAGAATACCAGGAATCTAAAAAACCTTTAAGAAAAATTGTAATTTTCTGAGTCTCAATCCTAAGTTATCATATAAGTAGGTATATTGGCATAACCGATTCCCGCGACAAAATAAACAATGTTTTTGAGAAGCGACCGAATAAACAAGATAACTCAAGGGTGAACCTTGAACTATTTTATATCCTAAAACACGTTTGTGCCCCATTGTTTCGTCTACCTATAAAATCAGTAAAATAGACATTGCAATTAAAAGAGAATACTGGATATAGGAAATAGATTTGTCCCGTCAATACTTCATCATTCTTGATCCCGATCTCATTTCAGTGATTAGAACCTATACTTGATTTCGAAAACTTCGTCCTACTTGCTCTACATTGTACCCACACATATCTAAATCGATAAATCTTTCATTGTATACATATTTCGACAAGTTTTAAATATTTGCTGTTTAGGTTTGGGCAACGCAGTAGTGCAGATAGTGTACCTACATCTCCGTGGTTAAGTTGACAGTACATATTTTTATACCTTGCTCCCAAAGCCAAGTTATATCACTGTAAAGTAGGTAGTACCTACACTTATATAATTATTTATTTTATTGTATACTAGCTGTTGCCCGCGACTTCATCCGCGTGGAATTCGGTTTTATCACGCACCCCTATTTTACCCCTCGGAAAAGTAGCCTAAGTTACTCCTTTTTACATCAGCTATCTGCCAGTGAAAGTCCTGTCAAAATCGATCCGGCCATTTCAGAGATTAGCCGGAACAAACAGACAGACAGACAAAAATTTAAAAAAATATTATTTTGATATATGTACCGTGTATACATCCATATGCACTAAGTAAACAGCGGTAATTTTTACAAACAGACACTTCAATTTTATTTATTTGTACAGATGATTGCTAACATGGCCACTTCCGTTACGTTTTCCGTTTCCTAAAATAGGAATTGTTGTAATCAGATGAAGCCACCACCTTTCAACAAGCTACACAAATGGATAGCGCTGAAAGATAAAGACGGAGCGGAAATAAGAAACATCAATTAAAGAGAGACCCATATTGGTAGGAAGTGTAAGTAATATATTTTACAATAAGTATGAACATTTTTATCAGCGGAAATTAAACTTTCTTGAGTGTGCCGCAATGTTTTATTTTTAAATATCATATTGTGTAAGTATGGGTGAATGTTTGAATCTCAAAGTATAAGGAATAGGTGAAGGATTTGATATCTCACTAGCAGTAACCGGTAGCTGTTCTAAAATGTATAGCCAAAAACCTCCATGAAAAACAGATTAGTTACATGAGGACCAGTCAGATTTTGGAGTTTAACTTCACACATATTTTTAACTAGCCGTTGCCCGCGACTTCGTCCGCGTGGAATTCGGTTTTATCACGCACCCCTATTTTACCCTCTTCGAAAAGTAGCCTAAGTTACTCCTTGTTACATCAGCTATCTGCCAGTGATAGTCCCGTCAAATATATAGATAGCTGATGTAACAAGGGAAGGCTGATGTAACTTAGGCTACTTTCCCGAGGAGTAAAATAGGGGTGCGTGATAAAACCGAATTCCACGCGGACGAAGTCGCTGGCAACAGCTAGTGTAATCTAAGAACTACCTAATCAATAATACTAATTTAAATAGTTAGATATAAATATTGGTCACTCGTATATTACACGGTAACGTCTATCTACTAAATAAGAGACAACACAGGCGTGTTCTACGAAACCCTTAATTAAGTGAGGACGGACGCAACAAGCCCGTACAAACAATTCCAGTTAAGGTCAACGTTCACGAATGACAAAAAAAAAAAAAAAAAAACAAAGTAAGGGTACAAATACCTGTGAGTGAAAGCTCTGCCTCCTGTTTTAGTTTACAGAAACTGTGTTACAGAAAGCAGTGTCTTCCCAAATATAGGAACATACATAATCACTCTTACGTTGTAGACAAGAAAATAAGAAAAAAATTACTTAACATACACTTGTGTACACATGTACCTACTTGATATTTTAAACTGACTCATCAAAATTTCTACGCTGTATGTATCTTAAGCCACAAATATCTTCAAATAATATCTATACTATCTCTGACTAATAAATAAATATTAATTATTATCCAGTGCAAAGCTGATGGATACATTACGAGTACTTGTAGGATAAATAAATAAATAATAATAACGCCTACTCATCGCATTTGCCAGTCGAATAAATTTAATATATTAATGAAATTTGTTCTGTGTCTGGGTGTTGATATGTATTATATGCATGTATTTAGAAGAAGTATATAAGTATTATATCTGTTGTCTGGTTCCTATGATACATGCTCTGCTTAGCTTACGTTGAGGCCACATCATATGGCGCTGTTTGCAATGTCTATGAGTTTATTTTATTTATTTATATTTGAACTGATTTTTAGGTCGGTGTCCTGAAATCCTCAAATATTTCGTAAATAATTTTCATTTATTAGTTGGAAGTCAAGCAGCTCAAATCGTTAGATATCTATTGTGTTTAGTTTTAGTTTTTGTTAGTGAATGTTGGTCTTTATATATAGGTACATTAAGTGTTGAAACACCTTTTGAAACGGCAATTAGTTAAAAACGTGTTTGATTTCAACTAATTAGACCATTTAGATTTTAGACCATCGTAAAACTGGCAAACAAGGGTTCAGTCTGTTTATCTTGCGATCATATTAGATCGTGGTGGTAGAACGAATAGAGTAGAGTACGTACCCTGATTTTCCGGCATTCCGTTCCCGAAAACTAGTATATTACATCCGCAATTGGTTTATATTTGTATTTATTTTATGTGTATTGCTGTATATATTATTATATATATATTATTCTGTATTCATAGTTATTTATTTAATATATATAGTAAGAAGGTAAATTTGTTTTTTTTTTATTAGTTTATTCCTTTTTATTAATATCTACTGTTAGCTTTTAGTACACTCCCACCACTCTTTAGCTATTAAATTATCTTGTCCATCCCAAGGCTGTCTGGAAGAGTTCGCTTTATAGCGATAAGACCGCCCATTGTACTTCTAATGTCTAAGAAAGTGTACAATCTGTGTACAATAAATCATTTTATGATTATTATTATTATAAGTAAAGGTTCCCTCCTGAAAATCATCGATAAGCCTATATACCTATAATCCTGATAAGCTTACTTACTACTTACATTTCAACAGGAACTACAATGTCGATCTTCGCAGCTGTCTTAAATGGACATCGATTTGTGACAATAATTATAGAGAATGAAGATGTATTCAATTATTTGCATAAATCTTTACAATCAAGTTATCATACGCATCTAATTTACGTGCTTAGGTTATTAAGCTTACTACATTGTAAATATTGTTGCGAAGTAAGCGTGGAGTAAGCGTGGACCAGCGTTTTAATTAGTTCTCATAGAACCAAGATGTTGGTAAACACTAGGTAATCAAATGCACCTAACTAGATTCATTTATAACTAGCTGAGCCCGCGGTTTCGTCCGTGTGGCATTCCGTTGTGTCTATAAGAGTACCTAAATAGTTAAGTCATATTAGGGACAATATTATTATATTTGATCCTCAATAATCTCATTGATCTATGCCAAATAGCTCCCTTTTTTAAATAAACAATATTTTTTAAATGTTTTATCTTTATATTAACGATTAAGTCTATATTATTTGACAGATAAATTAGGAATGAACGGTATTCAAGGTGAATTTCAAATTATTTTAAACGTATTCAAATAATATTTAGTTATTCAAAAATAATATTTGATAACCTTTTTTAATAATTGGTTTTCATTATTATTCTTTTAACGATCGATGGTCTCTTAGGTTAGGTTAGTAAAAGTACATAGGTAAAACGTATTATAAAAAAATCGTATCCAAACTTTATAATTTAATGCTTATTTATCTTAGTTTTGGGATCCAATATGGATCTATCAAACTTAATTTCTACTTCTCCAACATTATTTGCGTAGCTCAAAATGTATTAAAATATTGATAGATTTGATTTATTTTATGTCTCAGAGAAAGAGGATCAGTCGTTAAAACAGATGACCATTTAATTTTTACGCTTGCTGGTTTTGCAAATTAATATGATCATTTAAATACATGCCGACATCACTACATAGAATAAAACAAAGTCGCTTCCCGCTGTCTGTCTGTCCCTATGTATGCTAAGATCTTTAAAACTAAGCAACGGATTTTAATGCGGTTTTTTTTATAGATGAAGTGATTTTAGAGGAAGGTTTATATGTATAATACATGCATAATATAGTAGAGAAACACTGATAATTTTAGAGGTTTCTAATGTGATGTCGTAAATAAACACTTTCTTTGCGCTTACATTGCAAACGCTGCCTGAAAAGATCAAAATAATGTAATACAGTATTGTACACCTTAAAAAGGTCTACAAAAAAGTCCGCCATTATATATGTTTATCTTTTATAATAGGATAATCCACAATAACATTTTTTTTATCCTTTAGTTTTTACGAGATATAATGGCTTATTTACGAAGCGATTTTAAGCAATACAGCATCAGCATTGCACCCGTGCGAAGCCGCATCGTATGCGTCCGTAACTTGCGTGAAGGTGGAATATCTCATGTGCCTTCTGCGCTGTAGGTCGTGGGTTCGATTCCCACCCAGGACAAACATTTATGTGACATTTGTAACATTGATGTTTGTTTTGTGTCTGGGTGGAAATATGTATATTATGTATGTATTTATAAAAGAAAAAGAAAAGTATTATATCAGTTGTCTGGTTCCCAGACACAAGCTAAGCTATGCTTAGCTTACATTGGGGCTAGATGGTGCTGTGTGAAATGTCCACCAATATTTATTTATATTTATTTATTTACTTATTATTATTGCCTTATAAATAATAAAACAGAGTTCCATACAAACAAAATTGTTTGTGCTCTGTTTTAAAAATAGGTTAGACATTCAAGTGTCATTCTCAATGCAAACTCTAAAATAAAACAACAAAAAATTTAAAACCAGCATAGTGCTAGTAGGTATAGAATCAAAAACATAATGAAAAAAAAAACAATGTTTAGTACGGACCCTCGGTACGCGAGTCTAACACGCACTTGGCTGGTTTATTTCACGCCGCATTTAACCCGCGTTTCACGCGATCCACAATCACATTGTTTAATAATACACTCACAATAGTTTATTGGGCGAAACACGGGTTTAGCAAAACTGTTCTGCTCTCGAAGCATGGACTTCGAACCTGCTACAGTTTTTATCCAACAACAAGGCCTTTCCTCGAAAGTTTTGATATTAAAAGAATATAACCTAAATGCACGTTGTGGGGGTAAATAAAAACAATACACACTTTCAACAACTCACCGCTTGGATGTACAACTCCTCATAATTTTCCCCCGTGTCCACCAGATAGCTATCCTGACAAGTCCGCCCGTACATGTAGAAGAAGGTTTCGTTTGCCAGCAACGGCGAAGGCGCCTTCCCCTTGTAGAGTGGCGGGTTGAAGGGAACATCAGAACCCATGTCGCTGCACGTTCTGTTGTAGTACGCCTGCTGCCGGCCGCAGCACTTAAACAAGCAGGTTCTTCCAACGCAAGGGCACCCGTACCGCGCGCTGAGACCGTCCACCTCCACATTATACCACAAGCCACTGGTAAACTCGATCCCGAACAGATATATCGACCCGTTAGGGTGAACTAAACCCTCGGTAACGTTCACGCTCTCCGCCAAAGGGCACGGAGCGCACTGCCCCGGCACCAGCGTCACCAACGAAACCAGCAACGCAAATAACGTCTTCATCTTGCAAATACTTCTTACAATGTTGAACACAACGTTTTCGACAATTCACACCAAAACATTTGTCACGGTTTAATGACTAATCGTGAGTTTATCAGCTTTGGAGTGTTATCAGAGCACTAGTGAGGTAATTTGATGTATCATTTTTATAGTGATAAGAGATAAGTGTTTGTCGACGGGCGCGAGTTGTAGGAGCGACGGCGTGCGTGCTGCTCTCTCGAGGCCCGGAACACGACTGCTCAAATGGAATGCACGGAGGCAGGACCGTCTCTGTCAACTCTCCGGGATCACACCGCACCGGGATCCTGACGAACCGACTGTATACATTTAGTGCCGCTCTGTGTTATAGTGCTGTATTACTGCATTGATGTCTAATAAAATAAGCGTATAGTCGCGAGCGTGCAAATCCGCGGCATGAATGCCGACTTTCAATCCAAATCAGGTTCAAATCCAGGCGTACAGCTGTTAGTTTCGTTTAATACGCTTATGTGCGCAATACGTTATCCAAACGGTGAAAAAAACAACGGAATCGGTATTTTCCAGGAAACCTTTTTCCAGAACAATTGGATGCCTTTTTTATGTGAATCGGTTACTGAACGAGCCGACGCGACGGCCCACCTGATGTTAAGTGGTAACCTCGGCCCATAGCCACCGATGCGATTTGGGCCCTCCCCTACTAGGTACGACAATTTACAGTTTGTATTAAAATATAAAGTGTGTACTTCCGAAAAGCGCATACCGCCGTTCGATCTGAAATTTGGTATACTAACGTATTTTGACCTCTTGATCACGAATATCATAAAGAAAATTGGCGCTAACGCCATTTTAAATATGAGAGACGAGGGATAACCTCTTTTTGTTCGGTGTTTATAATCGCACATTCTTAACCGATTTAGACTATTTTATCTTTGTCCAGAAAGGGTATGTGTGTATTGCGTGTGTGTATTTTGGTAGACTTAAAGGCAGAATCCTTTTAAAAAAATCGTATTCGGCCGTATTGCGCGAATGGTATTAGGTTGTGTTTTTGGAATTAATTTACTTGTTTACTCGCAAATTATAAAACTTGTATGTAGATACATGTATTTTATTCCTATAAGTAAAGACTTTTTAAGAATATTACTTGCTTGTTATTTCATTGCGTACGGGCTAGAGCTCGTTGTTTTTAAAGAAGTATTCTTTTACTTTTTGTTTATAAAATTCGTGTACCTATTAGCGTTGCCAGGCGTCCGGATAAAGCCGGACACAGTCAGGCTTTTTGGTTCCGTGTCCGGCCAAATTAGTTGGTTTTTGGCTTTTGGTAGGGTTTTTAAATTTGGCCAGTTTCTTTACATTTCTCTTATGTTGGTATAAAGAAGACTTATTCATTCAATTTTATTGCTGTTTCGTTAGAATTTAAGAAGATGAAAAAGTAAAATGATTATGGTTTGATATACTGATGAAAAAATCAAGTTTTAATTTAAAAAACTGTCGTGTTACACTAAGACTAAGAAATTAGAGGTGTCCGACTTTTTACCAAAATGTTCGGCTAAACAAGCCAGTCTGGCCGGCTTTTTGGTTTGACGATCTGGCAACCCTATACCTAGTTACAAGTGGTATTTCAAAATAAAATAATGTACAGGTCAATGTTTATTTATTTATTTATTTATTTATTTGAGGAAGACCTACAGCACATAAAAACATAATAAACAAAACTTAATGAGAAACATAAGGCTAATAACAGGTCTTCACAATTAGAAATAGGTTAGTTACATAAACACGCAAGAGTACAAGCATACACATTAAAAACAGAATTACAGATTAAAGAACAACATTAAGATGTTTACAGCACTTCACTTAATATCTACACACATAAAGTAAAATATAAATAAATATATAATATAGTAATATATATCATATATGTTAAAGTACTTATCTATACATCTATAAAAATAAATAAAATTGGAGTGTCTGTTTGTAATATTAAAATAACCGCTTTTTACTAAGTGCATATGGATGTATAAACGATACATATACCAAAACATTTTTTTTTACAATTTTGGTCTGTCTGTCTTTCTGAAATGCCTGGACCAGTTTTGACGGGACTTTCACTGGCAGATAGCTGATGTATTAAGGAGTAGTAACTTAGGCCACTTTTCCGAGGTGTAAAATAGGGGTGAGTGATAAAACCGAATTCCACGCGGATGAAGTCGCAGGCAACAGCTAGTCTAGGAATATGATACGTAATAGCACATGCCTTATAAACCTGACTCATCATCATATGCTGTTCTAGGATTTGTTGTTTTAAATACAGGCCGTTTGGAAGCTGCATAAATAGCCTGGATAGCTATCCAGGCTATTTATGCTAATTATGTTATCTAAAACATGTACCTATGGTCCAAAATGTTCTAAATAGTGTCAGCTAGCAGCTGCTAGCTGACACTATTTAGAACATTTTGGACCATAGGTACATGTTTTAGACGAAATCTGTTTTTTCTATTTTGGCTCTTACGCTAGTTTATAACCCCTTGTATTCATAAAAATCCACTTATCTTTACATTAGCTGTCCATTAATAAGGTATAGTAAATTATAATTCCCATATAATTAATATAGAAGAAATTAAGGAGTAAGATTATATAGGTACCTACTTCTTGTGTATTTGGTTGAGGACCTATTAATAAGTAATACCTAAGTACAACTAAGTTTAGGAGTTACAACAGAAATAATATAAATTGACCACGCGGTGCGCATTACCCTGCGCCATCTAGCGGGAGTACAGGGACTAAAGTGGTAAAGCTTGAAAACAAAGGAATCTATGTAGGTATACGCCTCTTGGATAACGCTAGTGGCGCGGCGTTGTGGCAGATTCAGGCAACACGCGGCGGAAACTTTTCGTGTGGAGTGAAGTAAGCCAGTCGCTAAAATACATATTTTTATACAAAAGATAGATTTATGTAGGTAGGTCTATTAATAAAAAGCAAAATAACTTAGAAATGCTTTTGACTCACCATATTAACATTTAGAAATGAGTATTGTTATTAAATGACTTTTTATATTTAATGAAATTGGCAACACTGTATTTTTTATCTTTGGCATGGGAACCCCATGATGTATTCGTAAACCGTCAGAATAGAGAACTTCCATGAAAAATGGGTTCCGTAGCAAATAAATCCTCACAATTGTGTGATTGTACCTACTTAATCAAATTATCCAACGCGCAGTGGTTACATTTTAACATCATGGGGTGGTGTGGTGTGGTGTGGTTCTGTATCTTAATTACAAAACAAATGCTTAAAGACATTCAGTTGGTTTACATACCTATTATTTATTACAGAAGCTTAACTAGGTTGGCGGAAAATTAATTATATATTGTCACATCGATCGGACTCGAAAAAGAGGCTCAGCTTATACCTTTAGTCGTAAAAGCCCTTTTCAGGAATTTACACAAGGAAAATCCATTGGAAAAATAGGTGTTAACGGTTTGGGTTTTTGCAAGTCGCAACATTCGCAAGGGAACCCTACTGACCTTTCTGTATTATATATATATAGCGCATGGGAAGGGAGGGGAACGGCGCAGATCGTTTGCGTGTTTATTAGAGTTGTGTCTTGTGAGTTATAATCGGTGAGTGTTTTTTCCTTATATTATTTATTTATGTGCATTACAAGCAAAATTTTATTGTAGGTTTCCGTCCTAATCAATTGCTAATAAAATAAGCATCGACAATGCATTGCATCACACTGAAAGAGATGCAGTAGGTAATGCGTGCGTTGAATGCAGCTGCCATTTTGTTTGCCGGCCGACCCGACTCCGTGTACGTGGGTTCCTCTACTATTTGACGGCCGTTCGCCAATTATGCATCTTGGAAATAGTTCATAATTATTCTGTTGTATTCAATTCATATCAGACCATTGCATCGTCAATCACCCCATAAAACGAAACAAACAGGATTACAAACCTCTGTTCTACGGATCAATGTTTCAGCACCAAAGTCCTGGCTCACCAAAGTGTTTACTTTCTTCCACCAGGATAATATGGGTTTCTTTATGGCGTTAGCTGTGAACTTGATCGGGGGAGCCGCCATCTACGGCACCGGCGGCCTCCTGACGCCGCTGGTAGCCCCCGCCCTGGGCTTCGGGGCCGCTGGTATCGGCGCCGGAACGGCAGCGGCATCCGCTCAAGCCTACTACGGCAACTTGGTTGCCGGCAGTATAATCTCTAAGCTGACGGCGGCGGCAATGGTAGCACCGACGCCTTAGGTAGGTACCTACCTTAATCCATGAGCTTGGCGCTGGCCCAGCCCAGCTGAATGCGTCTAGGCCTCCAGCACCAAGACCACTTTTCTTTCTTTTTGGCCCCCTTGCTCGCGTCCGTTCAACCCAAAGTAGCAGTAAAATGTGCTAAGTTCGCCCGGAGAAGTAAGTACTACCACCACACCTGCTAATCTGTCGCCAAGCTGTGATGCATTCGTAATGCTGTTCCGGTGAAAGGGAGTGAATGCTGGACGCTGGTTAAATGCAGGTGCATGAGACATAACATGCCGTCTCGGGGTGGAGTCTTATTGCTGTTGTTTGGCACCTAAGCTATGAGCGCTAATGCTGTCGCTAGCCCAGGTAAAGGCTTAGGCAGCATATCACAGCAGTTTCATATGGAGGCTGTTGACACTTAAAAACTTTTAACTGCTATTTTGATTTATGAAGTAATTTCATGATTTTTGTTCACAGGTACCTTGAGCCGCGTTTCAAATTCCTGGCGCCATTTCAATTAGTTTTTGGACTAATTATTAGGCACCTCGCTACTTTCATTTATTACGCAATTAAAACACAGAGCAAGATGTATGTACTAAAATGGTTTTATTTTTATTATTCGTCTCCTGCGCGTGTTGCCCTACACATTACACACCACTTACAATAACGTATCGCAAATTTTGTTGTTCTGAATTGTTTTATTATGATGTCAACAATGTTTTTGCTTCATGCGTGATGGAATATTATGCATTTTAAGGGGAGCGGAGTACAAGCCGTAGCCAATAGCTCACATAAGCGTCGCATGGAACATTCTGACGACCACGATTGATGTAAAAACGATTTGTAACGTTTACTTTCCTTAATATATTTTCGTTGGAGGTTTTTGAGTTATTCTAGTAGCCTCTTCTATCGTACGGTACGGCTTACGGTAATACATAGATAGCGCGCACTGCTCGAGTGTACACAAACTGATTGTACATCAGCCAAAGTAGACAGAGCTCGCTCGTATCAGGGGTGTGATTCGCTAAGCTTCAACATCCTTGCATCCGTGTGATCATCGTTGAAACACAGGCGAAGCGATCAAACGGTATTCACTAAGCACATCCGTGAACAAGTGGCGCCACAACGATGTGGACGGGATGAGTGCGAACTAACATTTGACATTATTTGTATGAAATTGGTATTCGCTAAGCTCTTTCGTCGACGAAACGCCTTCGTCCGACCCTACATCCTCGCCTTCGCCTTCGATTCTAGCTGTCAAAACGAAAAGCTAGTATTTTGCTACATTTTGGTGTTCGTCGTTGAGAAATCGAGTGTAATATTTGATTTCTCTGGTCAAAGAAGATGAGTAATAAGTGGAATAGTGATATAAATATGTGAAATTAAGTTGAATTACGTGTTTTGGGGAGGTAATATTACAACATAACTAATATTTTACTATTTTTTTCAGATGGCTGTCCATGTTTTTGTATTTTGTAATTGGAAGAACCTAAAATATAAGAAGATTAAGAGGCGAGGCGTGAATTTCGAAGATGTAATACGCGTTTTATTCATGACCTCAAGGCTAAGTCAAAATATTTAGATGGTCTGATGTGCAATGCAAATATGCTTTTTATGAAATGGTGACACGATTGCCGCCAACAAATAGGGAAAGAAGGCAGAATATCAAGTCGAATTAAGGTTTGTTAAATTCTTTAATATAAGTAGGTAATAATTTTAATCCATTATACATATTCCCAATGTGTACCCCAAATTTACTTTCAGATTTTGTATATATACTGTCATTAGTGGCCAATGGTTCATATCAAATATTACCTACTTGGTAGAAATGTTACTGTGTACATAGCATGATATAGCAAGCAATTTTTATGGTAAATGCTCTATGCAGCATTGTTATGAAAAAGATATATTAAATTTCCACAAAATGCTACAGAAAGACAGATTTTATAAGAGAAGTATAGTATAAGAACATATAGATATTTGATCTTTATTTTTATTGTATATTCAAGTAAAGTTTAAGTTTTTAATTTTATTGCAAGGGCGGTAGGTTTTATTGCAAATTCCAAATCTGAACAGTAATAGACTGCATAAATGGTTATATAGTATCAATGCTGCGGCCAAAAATTCACATAGAACTATTACTTTTGTCAGAATGTTTTCTATTCTTGAATAGAAAAAGTCTGATTATATAGTATGGATTTATATTTTTTTACCGTCACCATCAAAAACCCATATTCCATTTCAGTCACATAAATTTGGAATGCAGTTTTCCAGTTAAATTTCTAACTTATATTTGATTAATGACAATGATATGAATATTATGCATGTGGATGGCACATTAAGAGGTCAGCCGGGAAGAGTCAGAGCTCACATGCCTATTTAATAACTCTATAATTAAAAAACATTTGGAAAACTAAGTAATACACAGTAGGTGACAAAAAAACTGCCATTTGGTATGTTGATGAAAATGTATTATGTTGTAAAAAAATATTTTAATATATTTACAGGAGATTCTGGATGTGCTCAAAGAAAATACATAATGACTCCCTGCAGTAACCGTCAGCCAGCTTCTCCGGAACAGTATACTGAATTCTTAAATGTTCTTGTTATAAAATAATGTATGCTTTAAAAATTTGTGTAATTGTATATGTATAAGCAATAAAATGTTGATATTAATAAACAGAAAATATATGTAGCATCTAACAGACTTTTAGTAATATCACTTAACTTCAGTACATGTCGCACACCTATACACTTTAGTAATACTTAACAATAATTGTTAATCTCTACTTTTAATGTAACTAACTTGGAATAACTGGGCATAGCTCAGTTGGTAGGTAGTAACTCTGCCTTCTGAGCTGTAGCTGTAGGTCATGGGTTGGATTCCCACTGTTTAAGTGTTCAAATATATTTTCTATCTATCTATTTAAATGTTTGTATTAACAAAACAAATATATATAAATATATTCTAATCATAGAAAAAGAAAACCAGACAACTCATTGTCCGGTTCTCATAGTACAGGCTATGCCTAATTTGGGGCTTGGTCGCTCTGTGTGAAATGTCCACCAATATTTAATCTAATACTATGGTGTTCAACGAAATGAGGCTAGTAAAAATAACACTTATTTATATTTCAATTTAATTCAACAGAATGAATACATCACTTGGAAAGTTCAGCAAATTCGCTAACACATCATTCGTTATCAATAACAAAATATCAATTGGACACTTATAGTTTTTTATTGTTCAAGAGGGAAGAATGTGGGCATAAGTAGTTTTCAGGGAATATATCTTGAGTACTCGGCTTTTGGAAACAAGATTTTTGATAGGTTTCTCGATTAGTTCCGCAGCAGGTTTGTACAAATCACCATCCACTTCCAACTTGGTTGTTCTTTCATTTCTACTTAGTTATGCTTGATTATAATTTTTTTCTGTACGATATACGAGTGATAATTCGAGATAATGTAAATTTCAAAGCATATGAAGATTTATCTCATAAAATTCTGATATGGATGAGATCTAAAATAATTTTAAAAGGACGGAAAGTAAACAAACCAAATATTGTTCATTAAAGACATTGACATTAATTAAATATGACAGCGCTTCTTCCTTCAAATAGAAGGCAAAACTTCGTATTATTCAACCAGATAATTATTTTTATATTTTATTTTTTGGCTTACATGAATTAATTAGGTAGTTTACCTTTCTATAATGATAAGTAGTGAAGTTTTTGAGTCAAATACATACAAATATTTAAGTTATAAGCTAGTCGAGAAACATCGACTAAGAAATCAAGGGCTCATCTCTATCGCTGTACATCCACGAAACATCGTTGCGTTCGCTCAACCACGAGATCGTCGACGAGAGAATTTTACTTAGAGAATACCAATGAGTGACATCGATGTGAGCGCGGGCGATATTTAGGATGTTACATCCGTGAGCTTGTCTTTGCTTACATCGGTGAAGCGTGCCTTAGCGAATCGCACGGCAGGGCCTCAGTCCACAATGCTATTCGAAAATGTATTTAGCTGGGCTCCACAGAGTAATCGTAAACGTTTCCCACGGCGCAGCGCACATTTGGTAGCGGTAATCATCTATCTATCTTCTGTGAACCTAAGTAAATTTAAATGTGAGGGGGAATAGGGTCAATAGGTAAATGATAGAGACGGATTTTAAAAATAATTGAATGTTTAACTCAATTTTATAAAATATATAAGGTACCTAGCTTTTTTTAATTATAATCGGTGTATAATCGAACAATGACTGGAATAGAGGAGTGCCGAGGCGCGCAGCACGCGTCAGTGCGCGTTCTCGGGCGGGTCGGAGGCGCGCAGCACGCGTCATTGCTCGTCCTCGGGCGGGTCGGAGGCGCGCAGCACGCGGCACGCGGCGTCGTTGTCGCGGCCGAGCGCCAGCGTGCGGCCGGCGCGCCGCAGCGACTCCGCGCGCGAGCGGCGCACGCCCGCCCGCCGCGCGCCGCCGCGTGACTCCAGCTCGGCGCCCCGTCTGCAACACGCCGCGACCGAGCGAGGTCAAACGTAATGCCACCCCGCGCCGGATAGTACGGGTACCGGTATGTTCCCGTAATGTTTCTTTAAAAGGTATGACCGCGACCAGCTCTCCGGATCAGAACGGTCAGTCACAACGTAATAGCCGAAAACGCTTTCGCTGTGATCTCGGAACGGATCTCTTCAGGAGTTCAAAACTGACGGAAAGTAACGGGAATCAATAAAAACGTTATAACATAGAGACATTATTTAGGTGCAGCGCAAGGAGGAGGAGTCACGGAATAATAATAATAAATGGCTATGGCACGAGTATATGTATATTATTATTATATATACATCAACCGGCCGGTCGGGGGTGGAATCGCAAGAGCGGAACCTGTGCCCCGCGCGTGGGGTGTTGTGAAACCGCAGCACACCTCTCCACACCCTTCACACATCCTCAACAACGATGCCCCATACGCTAGCTCGCACGGGCGGCGGCGGCACTCTCAGGGGCCCGTTTACAGAGCGACAAGTCATGGTGACTTGCCGCCTTGAACTTTTTCGATGGGACTGTAATGGCCGGTACCGAATCTCATCGCAGTAGCCCAATTTTTTTTCTATTCTTCGACTCCACGTGATCCTTCTAAAGAACCGGGCTAGGACCAGAGATAAAAAACTAGTAGGATAAATAATAATAATAAAATGGAATTAAATCGTTAAGGTTTTCCTTTTTTCGGCGCTCACCGGAGCTCGTGGTCGTCGAGGACGGCACGCACGCAGAGCGCGATGCCGTCGTAGAAGTCGAGGTCGGCGGCGATGCGCAGGCGCGGCTGCGCGGCGGCGTGCGCGCGCGCGTGCAGCTCGCTCCACGCGGTGGTGAGCGCGGCGGCGGCGCGCGCGGAGCCCGCCACGCGCAGCGCGAGTCGCGCGCGCGCCGTGCGGTGCCACAGCGACACGTCCGCGTGCGCGTCCAGTGCCAACGCCGCCGCGCGTTCCGTCCGCGCCGCGAGCGCCGCGCCGCCCGCCAGGGGCACCGTGCCGCGCCACGCGCCGCCCGCCACCAGCGCGCGCACCACCGGCGTCGGCGCCGCGCCCGTGCCCGCCCAGATGTGCCCCACCAACTCCGCCTGCCCCGAGAACAGCCGCAGCGGCGGCAGTAGCGCGCCGCCCACCGACACCTGCAGCGTTGCCGCCGGCGTCTCCGCCTCGCCGTCGCCCTCTCCGCCTCCCGCTACCGCCTCCAAGCCCTGCGTCGTCACCTCCACCTGAACGACGACGACGGATACCTACGGTCACTTAAGTAGTGACATCAGGTGAATCCATATGTGATGATTTTTCTAAATATTCTAGGCGTCTAGTCAGCTAACGTGATGTAATGTTTGACACTTACAGCTGTGTTAATGTTCCACCGACAATTTGTTAATTAGTGTATTATTATTATTATTATACATTTTTTGTTTTCACTTTTTATGTTATTCAATAATTTTAACGTGAGAACCTCTAATTGGCTCTCCGTAGCTAATCCATTGTAATTCCAAAGTAACAAACTGTTGGTTCTCCATGTTATAAATAAGTAAATAAAATCTACGCCATGTCGAAGCGATACGGGCCGACCCGACGTATACTCACGGCGAGCAGCTCGAGGTCGTCGTCGCCCCGGTCCCGGTCGCGGTCCCGGACGGCGAGCAGCGCGACTCGGCCGCGGCGCAGCAAGCCACGCGCCGCTACCTGCACGGAGTCGAGTTGCGCGCGCGTCGCCCCCCACTCCCACCCGGTCTCGCGGCGCAGCACCGAGCTCGTACCTGTGCGTGCACACACATACACATACATCTCACTCTGTCGCGCTACAAACCAACACATTTTGGACACATTTAGAAAGAATATAGCGGATTGAAAATCAGACGGAACGGACGCGGACGAAAGCACGAGAGGAGAAGAGGAGGTAGGTACCGGAGTGAGCCCGCGCGTCCCAGGTGGTGAGGTCTCGCGGCAGCACGCGGCGCAGCGCCCGCACGGCGGCGCGCTCCGCCAGCGAGTCCGCGCGCTGCCACAGCGCGCGCCGCAGCTCGTGCGCGTCGGCGCCGCGCTCCGCGTGCAGCTCGCGCGCCAGCCGCACCAGCTGAAGCGGCACCACACCCTCCGTGTGCCGCGTACAGCGCGCCGCCGCGACCAGCTCGAGAGCGAGCGCGCGCTCCGGCAGCGACCGCGACCCATTAGCGGCGAGCGCCCCGGCGCGCTCCAGGTGCGCGGGAGTTAGCTCCCGCGGGGGTAGGCGGTGCAGCGCGTGCAGCGCGGCCGCCGCCGGCTCGCCGGGGTGCCGGTGCGCGGCCGCCACCAGCAGCTCGGCGGCGGCCGTCGCGCGCAGGTTGGCGAGCGCTCGCAGCGCGGCGGCGCGGCACTCGTCGGCGGCGCAGCGCGCGAGCGCGGCGGCGAGCAGCTCGCGCGCCTCCGCCCGGGACGCGGCGCCGCACCGAGCCGCCGCCGCCGCGCCCGCCAGCAGCGCCGCCTCGCCGATGGCGGGGATGCGCGCCTCCGTGCCCAGTTTCAGCACCGATCTCACCACCTCCTCCTGTCGGCGAGCAATTTATTTCACGTGAAATATCCAACCTCGATCGAGTTTCTCCTGGTCGATCGCCAGCTACTATATTCTATAGCACCTGTAACATGGAACCTGTAAGAGGGATCATTTTTTCTTTGATTTAATTGATTTAACATAATGTAGTGATTAGGAATAAGTAGTTAGTGACCTGCGGTGAGTCGGAGAGCGCGAGGCCGGCGAGGTAGTGCAGCGCGAGTGGCTCGAGCGCGTCGTCCGCCTGCGGCGCCAGCAGCCCGCGTGCCGCCGCCCACGCGGCCGCCGAGCCCGCCAGCCCTAGCGCGCGACATACACCCGGCCTGACACACACACACAACACACATCGGGTATAGGTAGGTGCGCACGCTCTGCCCGCGGCTCCTACTTTAATCTTATTCCAAAATATCATTTAAAGAGAACGTGTCACCGGAGCTGCTTGAACGAACGAGCGAGGCAAGTTCTCTTAATCGACTGAGTGATAATATGTGTAATGTTTTAATGTCCGACGAAAACTCCCGCACTGTTTATCCAATCTTTCTAAAACTTAGTAGATAGATAGGTAAAGCTGACACAATTTGGAATATTATTTTAAATCAAATCGATCCGAGATAGATTACGGGTCCAAAGCAGATGGACAATAAAACAGAGCGATTCGATCAGCTCCAGATGGTTATGATATAAAAGTGGTTTTGTATGACGATGAGCAGTCGGTGCGTCACCAGACTCACAACACGTCCTGCAGGTCGCTGCGGTCGAGCAGCGCGCGCAGCTCCGCGGCGGAGGCGCGCCGCAGCGCGAGCAGCAGCGGCACCAGCGCCTCGGCCGCGCGCACCTCGCCGCCCTCGCCCGCGCCCTCCCCCTCCAGCGCGGCGCGGTGCGCGCGCACCGCCTCCTCCAGCTTCTGCGACAGGAACGCGCGCGCGTCTCACACCAGCTCGTATCTACTAGTTTACCAACGGACGCCGACGCTGACCTGGTCGTCGACGGGGAGCGGCGACGTCGGCAGCGGCAGCGGCAGCGGGAGCGTGGACGGCGCCAGGTTGGCGGGCAGCGCCGCCAGGGCGTCGCCCAGCGAGCCGGCTGCGGCGGGCGGGGCGCCGGCCGCTGGGTCGCGCCACGTGAGCGTGCTCCAAGTGCGCGCCTTCACGCCGACCGCGTGCGGCTCGTCGCCGCCGCCGTCCGTCGCGGACACCCACACCAGCTCCTCGGCGTGCAGCGCGCGCACGGCGTCGCGCGCCTCGCTCAACGTGTAGCGCGACACGCGCCGCGCGCGCGCGCCCTCCGCGCCCTCCTCCGCCTCCCACGAACACCGACGCTGTGCACCGGAGCGTTGACATATTACAAATGTGTCTTGACGTGTGATTGTAATGGGCTCTTCCAGTTGACGTTCGCGTGCTTGGACTCTTTATTGATGTTTCTGTTGTTGTTTCTAAGCACTGATAGCATCTGCTGCTTTCGTTACATTATTACAGGCCTTGCAAGCTTATTCTTATAGGCATCGGATGTAATAGGTACCTTAACAAAAAGTCTTCAGGATCAATAGTGCGTGAATGTGACTTTTTCTCAGGCGCTATCGAAGTTACGGTGATGACACAATTAGTGAAAAAAAAGTGGGTATGACTCGGGCACTAACCGGCCTGCCAATGATTCAGTATTACAATCTGCATGTATGTATGTGTATGTACTCACTTTAATTTTGCGTAACACTGTGGGTGATATATGCTCGTAAGTGACGTGACAATCCCCCGAGATGTCAGTTTCGTTGTATTCCCTGTCTGATAACTGGAACTGAAATTGATAATAAATTATTAACATAAGAAATTTCTTTCTGCTGATAAATATTACTCACAAGGATACAGATTTCGCTACGCTTAACTACAAATGATAAATTACTGTTTTAAAAAAATTAATTCCGTGTAAATTGTGAGACCAAGTCCAAAGAGGAGTGGTGGTGTGAGAGTGACCTGAAACAGGCTGATCAAGGCCCTCTTGTAGTTGAGTATGTCCGGCGGGTCGCCGGAGTCCAAGTACACTTCGCGCACCACCCCTCCGTGCCAGAGCGCGTAGAACGTGGAGTCGGGGTGCGCCTCCCACACGGAGGGGTGCCTCTCGTACTCCGCGTTGGGGTGCGCGCCTCGCAGCAGCAGCACCGGGGACTCCAACTTAAATACACAACATAAACCAGATAATATTATGCTGAACATCAGCATCAGTGCTGCTATCTATCCCCGTGCTTGTTTTATTGACTTAACTAATGGAAACAATTATTTTATTAAATAATTCACTGTCAGCATACTCAAAGTAATATTACATGTACCTACGTAATAATTGCGAAAGCAGGTATGCATATAACTTTATACATATATAAAGTACATTGGGAATTGAGATATAACTACTATTATAAACTTTCTTTTTCATAGTTGCAATATTTATTTATTTATTCAAGTACACAAACATCATATATATTACACAATTAAACTAAAATAGAATAACAAAAATACCGTTCTGATACATATGACAATAATATGTGTACATAACATTTACCATAACACAGAAAATTAATAAAAAAGGAAATAAATACTTAAAACTATGAAAGTTTAAATGAATTAAGTAAGAATAAGAAGAGCATACAAATAAAATTAAGCAGTTACTAAAGAGCCAAAGTGGCTCAGTGGTAACTTTTTGAATATTTTTATTTTATTGGAAAATATATCCAAGTTTGGAATTTTTTGGTTGAGGTATTCATTACATATACGTGTCGAGGGTAGTTGCAAACTAATATTTGTTTTACACCAAGGTGTATGAAATATATTATTGATAAGTATACGAGGGTACTTGTGAGGAACAGAAAGAGAGAACCGCTCTAAAAGTTGACTGCAATATATTTTGCCATTAATGAATTTAAAATAAATAATAAATAAATAAATAAAAAGAAATAATAAATTTTGTTTTGAACCTAATTAATAAGATTCTATACGCTATCTACATATAGGCGCACACGGGCACATAGTTTCGTATGAGAGAGCGACACGTCGCGTCGGGGTCGAGAGGTCGAGAGGTCGGGAGTTATCGGGAGCGGTGTGTCGCGTTGCGCGTTGGCTCACCCGGAATCTGATCAGAAGCCGGGAGTCGGCGCGGGCGGGGTCGGCCCATGCGGGCTGCAGCGTGAGCGCCGCGCGCACCCGGTAGCCCACGTCGCGCCGCTTGCCGGCGAGCTCGTTCACCACCACAGTCGTCTCCACGTCGTAGCCGGCGCCCGCGCGGAACAGCGCGGGCGAGGGCTCGCCCCCCACTCCCGCAACCAACACTATACACAACAACGGGAGATACATATTGTTTATTTACACTACCTTACACCGAATCTTTGGTATCGAATCAGATCTATCGTTTTAACGGGACACTGACGTCATCGTCCGAACGCCAGCGACGGCCGAATGTAGCGGTCGTAGCGTGCGCGCGCGCCTGTGTTTCCAACTCAATGAAATAAGAAATGGCCAAACACTATATCGTTGCTAGAAAACAAAAAAAGTGGTAAAATATTGAATTGCAAACAAACACAAATACGTAACTTTGAAACGTTTTATTAAGTCATCTATTAGATTAAAATTTATTTATATAAACATATATCAGTAGAGCTAACTAAATTCCATTCCCACCGCTCTATAGATAGCTCAACAGATCCAATTCACTAACAGGTGGGATGGTGGCGGCGTGGCGCGGGCGTTGTATGGCAATGCTCAATCTATGTGCCAAAAAAGTACCAACTTTCGGGTCACGCGTCACTTCTACCAGGCGCTCCGTGATTATGAATACGCGAAGGGCTTGGCTCTCTTCCCCTACGGACCAGTGTGTCGCCTCATATCATAGGCCTGCCCATCCTTCATGGAACCAGTTTCATGGAACCGTCTGGCCGTTTGCAATCGTCACTTCATACCTACTTACTCATCTTATTTCTTTGCTTTGTCGTTACTGCACTTATGCTAATTAATATTTCCACCGCAGCATTTGAGTGTGCTAGAGATAGAGACTCATAGCCAAATCATTCAAACTTAAAAATATATATATTTTTGATCACAATATCGCAGTATTTTAGCTCAATGTGATCAAAGAACGCTTTACAAGCGTTTTCTTACAAACTTCTAAGTAGAACTCTGTTATATCATTTTTTTCAGTTACTTGTACATAGTGAGTAGACAATCCCAGCCCTGTTGAACAGGTTACCAGATATAGCCAAAAAATGGCTAACTAAGCAATACTGGCGGGCGTAGTGCGGCAGGCCTGGGTACGGTTGCGGGGGGGGGCAGAAGCGGCGTGGCTGTGCCGGGAGGGTGCGGGGATCAGTTGGGGTCCCCTTGACGCAGACATTTTGAAGATGACAGTGACTGTAGCGCGCGTGAACATAAATAGGTTTAGTAATTGTTAGTCGGTAATGTCATCATCATCGCCGGATGATTTACTTTATTATTTAGTATTAGGTAAGTTCTTTCATGACCCGCCTCCTAGACATCAAGTTTCTTTTTATTTTTGTTTTTTCATACATAAGCAGTAATTGGAATTTTAACTCCTCTTGTGTACTAGTTTATTTGGACCTTGCACACATTTTCCAACTTTTCCGCGTTAGCCTACGCATACGCTTCTTACGCCACTTACGATGGAAATAAAATATAGTGCGTTAAAGTTGGTAAGTTAGAGCACCGTTACGCGTTCTATTTTGCTCCCGATATTTTGATCGTGTCGTCCTTCGGCGTGCGACTAACGTGTGATGCCTCATGAGTGTAATATCCCTAGGGGTTTTCCATAGTTACCTGCGACACGACACGACACGACAAGTCCATGTGGCTCCGCTCCGAGCAGGCGCCCGCGCCGGCGCGGCGCAGTCCGAGTCTTGCTGTATGCACTGCACCCACAGTGCGCGTGGTGTGTGTGTTTCTGTGTGTGCGCGCGTGCGTGTGTGCGTGTATACAAGTACAAATACAAGTATCTTATTAGTGTAGTTATTAGTTTTATTACAGAGCGGTAACAAGAAAAGCACAAGATCAGGTCAAATTCAAATCATTTATTTGTAATACACAGGTTAAATAAAGTTCTTAACAGGTAGGTACATTAAGGTGCGCTGTGATCTGTGATCTGTCATAAAGCGTACTAATTACGCAACAAATATAATTTTTGAAATATTTCGACAATTCATTATAATGACTCGTGTGGTGTGACATGTGACTTAACATATCTTCTGAGATAATAAACGGAGAACATCTATAGAAATAAATTATCAATATTCATCTTTACATAATACATTATTTTGATCATAAAATATTCAACAATTTAAATAGTCAATTTCATTAAATAAGTAAGTATTATAAGTTTACAAAGTTTATTCATCGTTAATTAGATGATAACACAACAAGGGGAACCTCTTTCAACAAACAAATTTCAAAACATTTGTAGATACCATTTATTTAATTGTACCGAGTCGATCAATCGATATGTGGGTACGTCAAAGCAATGATTGATTTAAGAATCCGAAAAGAAAATTATTCAATTTCGTTTGTTACTCGCTCGACGAAATAAACATGCGATCCGCGTAGGAAATAGTTCAAAATTATGTTGTAAAACACAATAGAAACAAGGGCGTGCCGGAAGTTACTTTAGAAAGACAAACCACACCACATTATAGACAACAACATACAAGTTGTTTTCTGAATCAAAATTGTACTTAAATTATTATATTTGGTACTTGAATGGTACTTACTACAACAAGAGTGAGGAACAATAGGTACCTACTAAACAACACTTGAACTCGCTAAAATGGATATACCTATAAATATTTGTACAAAACTATTATGTACTAGGTATGTATAATCTTTGGTGGTCGAGCCTACGATACGTCACGAGCATAACGAGCACCCACCGACCACCGACCTGCCGCACGCGCTACCGGTTGCTGCGATCGGTACAGCAAAGGGGCAACAGCAACAGCACACACATCACGGGACGGACGGACGCGGAGAGATAGCGAGCGCGGCGCCCGCACGAGCGAGTCGAGCGCTCGTCACGAGTAGACGGTCATCAGGATCATCTGCAACAGAAGGGCGCGGCGTCACGGTGAGCGGTCGCGTCCCGCGCTCGGCTCGGCCACGCTCACGCTCACTCGTGCTCTAGCGCTCACCTCTTCCAGGGAGAGAGGGTTGGACTTCATCCTCGCGTCCAGGCTGCGGTGTCGCTCTGCGGAAACAAGCGCGTTAAGTAGTGCGGGAGGGGAGACGGGGGACGGGGGGGGGCGGGGGCGGGGGGGACACGCACCGTGCGCCAGGTGGAGGGTGGCGAGCGCGAGCAGGTACCGGTCGAGCGGCAGCGAGCGGTCGCGAGCGCGCGCGAACCGCGCCACCACGCACTCGGCCACCTTGTTGGAGACGCGCACGCCGGCGGCGGCGAGCAGCGCGCGCGTCTCGTAGCTGCTGCGCGTGCCGCGCGACCGGTACGCGTGCCGCCAGTACTGCACCAGCGCCAGCAGCGGCGGCAGCTCCGCGGCGCGCACCGTGCCGCGCAGCGCCGCGTCGCGCAGCGCCACCAGCGTGCGGCACAGCGCCGCCGAGCAGCGCGCGCCGCCCCGCGCCAGCGCCGCGCGCGCCCGCCTCGCGTCCACCTGCACACGCACACGCACACGCACCACGTTATACTGCACGCGCACACCGAGCAGTGACGGCACGCAGCCGGCCGGCGCGGCGACTCACCTCCGCGTGGGGGTCCCGCTCGCCGAGCAGCCGCGTCAGCGCCGCGCGCGCCTCCTCCTGCCGACACGAGCGCACACAACTTACCGGACTCGCATTCCACACAAACGCTTTTAAATTCAACATAATAATCAATATGTGAGGGCCGCGGCTCTGCTTGTGGACGGCCGTGTGCACCGGTGCAATGCTAATACATAATGTATCGTAGTATCTATGGATAAATATAACAAAATATGTTCCAACTCAATTGATCTACATAATCGTAGTATACGACGTATGTTAAGTGTTGTGACCATCTTAATAGCGTTTCTGAACGATTTATCTGTTAATTGTGTATGCTTGTACTCTTGCTTCTAGTGGATATTTTATTTAAATGAAGTCCTAATTGCTCAACAGGCTCCGGGCAGTCCGCACCGCAACGCACCGCTTGATATATGTGATACCGACCGTAGTGTCGCGCTCGGTCTCCTCGAGCTCCTCGGAGACTGTGCGCACCACCGCGTTGTCCTCGTTCTCCTCCCTGCGTACAACGGACCGACACGTTACAACGAGACCGGGCGCGCGTGCGGGTGGGGGGGAGGTGGCGGAGGTACTGACCACACGTCCGTGCGCTCGTCGGTGAGGATGCGCAGCAGGAAGGCGCGGTCGGTGTGGGCGCGGCGCGTGTGCGGCACCACCAGGTACCGGCCCGGCGGCAGCGCCAGGAAGGCGACCACCTCCCGCGCGACCGCCGGCCGCACCGCGTCGACCGCCCGCCGCGCGCCGCCCGCCCCGACCGCGTACACGCACACGCCGACGGCGGCGAGCGGCGCGCCCGCCCCCGCTCCCACCTCGTACCGCTGCGTGAGCGACACGACCGCGCGGCACGAGCGCGGCGCGCGCGTCTCGTCGCGCGGCACGCTCACGTGGAAGCGCGGGTTGGTGAAGTGCGTGCGCGCGCCCGGCGGCCCGCCCGCCGTCACGCCGGCGCGCCACGCGCGTCGCGCGGCCGCCTCGCGCCACGGCACCCGCGCCCGCAGCGCGCCCTCCGCCACCCGGTCGTCCAGCCCCACGTGCACCAGCACCAGCCGCCCGAACTCGCCGCAGAACTCGCCCAGCGACATCCTGCCGAAGGACACCCGCCCCGAGTCACGTCCCGCGCCCGCATCCCACCGGACCTCAGCCGAAACAACATCTGCTGATCGAACCGGCCCGCTCGTCCCTGAGCCTCGCCGCCCCGCACCGCACCGAAGATATTAATAATAATAAAGATTAAGTAATTACTATTAGATTTAATTATATTGCGCACTCTATTGTATTGGGAATAGTCTCGACGTGTCCGGTGGGTGCGGGCGGGTGCGGGCGGGTGCGGGCGGGCGGCGCCCGAGTTTCGCAATCGAGTGACACTCCGATCGACCGAGACCGGAGCGGGAGTTTATTTTGGTGCCGGAACGTGGTTCCTCGGGAACAATGATCGTTCCACCGATAGGGACTAAGTCGTAGGATTGCATGATGCCGTGATAAGCTAAAGCTTCAAATGAAAGAAGACATTCGGAAGAACAGAGCCATAAAACATCCGTCAAATTGAAGGAAAGAAAAAAAGAAGAGTGTGGTGCGAGTAGAGAAGAGTAGAGGGGCTCACCAGAAGTCTCGGGGGTCAGGCGCGCTGGCCGCCAGCAGGTCGCGGTCGGCGGGCGGGAGGGGTGCGGCGCGCGTCGCGGGGGTCGCGCCGCACACGCACCGCAACCGCAGCAGCAGCGCGTCCCCGTCGCGCACGCGCGCCAACCCCGTGACGACGGCGGTGCCGCCCGCGCCGGTGCGCCCGCTCACCACCACCAGCGTGGAGCGCGGCACGGCGGCGAGCAGCACGCGCGCCACCGGCCCCGCTCCCGCCCCGGCGCGCACCGCCAGCGCCTGCACGCAGCCGCCGCTGAGGTCCATGAGGGCGCGCGCGAGGCAGCCCGCCCGCAGCGCGCGGTACGAGCCGTACAGCTTCGCGTACGCCTTTTCGAGCAGCGGCAGCGTGAAGTCGCCGGTGGGCGTGGGGCTCGCGGCGAGCGGCCGCCCGCCCCGGCACGGCACGCGGTCGTCCACGGTGAGTTCGCGCCACGCGCCCCACACCCAGAACCGGAACGCGTACCGGGCGGCGGGGTGCACGCGCTGCCGCGGCGCCGCGCGCTCCAGCAGCCGCGGCGTCAGCGCCAGCGCCGCCGCCGCGCTGCGCAGGTGCGGGTCGCCCAGCGGGCCCGCCTCCGCGCTCCACCTGCCGCGCGACAACCGACACCGCCAACATTATAAGTACCGACACCTATCTATACAAATAAATAAAATTGGAGTGTCTGTTTGTAATATTAAAATAACCGTTTTTTACTAAGTGCATATGGATTTGTCTCTCTGTCTGTCCGTCCGTCTGTCTGTCTGTTTGTTCCGGCTAATCTCTGAAATGGCTGGACCGATTATGCCGGGACTTTCACTGGCAAATAGCTGATGTAACAAGGAGTAACTTAGGCTACTTTTCCGAGGGGTAAAATAGAGGTGCGTGAAAAACCTAATTCCACGCGGACGAAGTCGCGGGCAACAGCTAATATACAATAAGTATAGATGAGCGCCGACCTGTCATCGAAGGGTTCCGTGTCGGAGTCGTCGTTCGCCGCCGCTCCTCCTCCCACCAGCGTGGGCCGCGCGCACAGTTCCTGGAAAATCTTACATTTGGAGTCCTACTGATGTGCATAATACACAAACAAAACCACAATATCTACATATTATTTTATTATTTATTTATTTTATTTCAATCTATATAGCATTAGACACGGAACGGTCAGCGTCAAGAAACGTAACGACTAATAGGTGCCGTTCCGGCGATCGCAACTTTGCAGTTAGCAGCAAAAAGTTTCCTCACTCACCGGTGAGAGGGTGAGACGGGAAATGACGGGACAGATGCAGGCAGTGCAGAGGAGCAGAGGAGCGGTGAGATACACAAATGTTACTCACGTGGGGCCGCAGCCAGCGGAGTCCACGCGCGGCGCCGCGGTCGCCGAGGGAGCGCCACGACGCCGGGAACTCGGGGTCCTCCCACGGCGGCTCCGCGCACCACCGCTCCGCCCGCGCCGCCGCCGCGCTGCTGTGTCGTGTACACAACACATCATCATCTGCACCGACGGAGGCACACCGCCAGGACACCGAGGACAGCCTCAACTCATCCCAAACACAAGAGACAATCTGGACGCGATGCGATACCATGCCACTTTGTCACCGTGTATGGACCTTCTCTTATATCAGTGATTGCGATCGCTGATGAATGACGCTACGTGGTGCAGGATATGGGAGTGGAGACGGTTCCTACCACATAATTGAGTGAGTTGAGTCTGAATGAGGATTAGCATCGAGTGTATCGAGCGCGGAAAGGGGCGCGGCGTGCTTACGATCACTCACTCACGCTCTCTCGTAGCGTGGAAACATAAAGGTGGCAGTCCAAAGTTGACATTATATTCTATTCGAGTCACCGGTTCCCTCGAACCGGTGTGGTGAAAGGATTTTAAGTGCGCCTCAAAGAGGCTCCTTTCGTGCACTTGACGCGTGTCCTCGAATTTTTAATTCTAGGACATGTCGGTTTGCTCACGATGTTTTCCCGTTTTGAGAACGTGGAATTTCGCACATAAATCTTTCAATCGAAAAACTCATGGGTGCATGTCGGGATTTGAACCGGTGACCTCCGGATTCTAGACCACCACAAAGTTGACATTATAATTAGGTATGTTTTCAATGATGGTGAACTGTGTCGCATTCGAGCTCCACTTACTTACCGGGTGTTGTCTGTATCGTACCTGGAGAAGGTGGAGCCGTCGTCACTGAGCGACACACCCGCCGCCGCGCCCGCGCCCGCGCCCGCGCTGCCATCTGCTGCACAAGTAATATATTATTATGGTCACAGATACAAACAACAACAAGGCAAATGGAATTGACACCTATAAATATTTTTTATTCTATGACAGTCACCGATAGTGGAAATGACACGCGCACACATGCACGCACGCACGCACACACGGACACACACACACACACACACACACACACACGGCGGGCGCAGCCAGGGTACGCGCTGATGCTCACACAGTATTTAGTCAGTAAGGGCCTATGCACACGGCGTTATTACCGCACCGAAGACGTTTTTGCGGGCGTTTGGCGGGCGGCGCCGGCGCTTTAGATGAACAGAAAGCAGATTTCCGTATTGGTATGGATTCACACGCGCGCGAGAAGCAACCCCGTTCGAACCCCGTTTCTGCTGTATCGCGTTTGTTTATGAATGAAGTCGGAGAGGGGGCACGGACACGGGCACGGGCACTTCGCTTCGCTTCGCCCGGCGCGGCCCGGCGCGGCACACAAGGTGCTATGTATTGTTGTGTTGTACCGGCCTTATTGTATGTACACGAATCAATACATCAGACGCATCACACTCGTGACCTAAACATTAGGTAGGTATCTATCGTATGAGAGCATGTTTAGATGCGGCCGCGGCGAGACGAACCTTCCTTCACGGCCGTGTCGCGTGTCGTGTCGTCTTACGTGAGTACGTAGGTAGGAGTGACGCGTATCTAGTGATAATGTGAACGCGTGCCTTTTCAAATTGGAACAAGCGAAACGTAGCTGTAAACTGCTACTTGCATAACTAGCGGTCAGATATGGGGTTCAATTAGTACGCACGGCGAGACGTGAGGGGCGGTGCGGGGCGGTGCGGCGGGCCGGCACGCACGGACTAGCGGTCAGTACTACCTACAGTAGGTACGTAAGTAGGTAAAGTTTGGTGCGGTCTATGTCTAATTACTTATCTAGTTCCCACAATACGAGCTATGCTTATCTTGGTCGGGCTACTACTACTATTCGAATCGCTGGTTCTCCCGAACCGGTGTGGTGAAAGGATTTTTCGTGCACTTGACACATGTCTTCGAATTTTTAGTTTTAGGACATGTCGGTTTCCTCACGATGTTTCCTTCACAGTTTTGAGAACGTGGTATTGCGCACATGTATCTTTCAATTGAAAAACTCATAGGTGCACGTCGGGATTTGAAACAGCGACCTCCGGATGGAAACTCGAGGTCAGTACCACTAGACCACCACGCTCTCGTGGGGCGGACGGGCGGTGCAACAGTGAGGCGCTCGTGTGCAGGGCACGCCACCCCTCCAGGTGAGGGGCGCAGTGTGACTCGACTCAACCCCTAACCTAAGTTGGGGGTGTACTCACTGGCGTGGCCGTTGGTGTCGGGGTGAGCGCGGAGTGCGGGCGCGGAGTCGCGGGAGGAGCTTGCGCGCGTGCGGATGAACTTCCTCATGGCGCGCGCGCATCGCACCCACTGCGCCCTCTGTGACCACACAGATACGATCAGCGTCAAACTCCACTTAAATATCTAACTAAGAAATAATCAAAAAAAAAAGACTTAAATACATAGAAGAATTTACAGTATCACTACATAGTATTAAACAAAGTTGCTTCCCGCTGTCTGTCTGTCCGAGTATGCTTAGATCTTTAAAACTACGAAACGGATTTTGATTAGATTTTTCTAATAGATAGAGCGATTCAAGAGGAAGGTTTATATGTATAATACATGCATAATATAGTAGAGAAACACTGCAGAGGTTTGTAATGTGATGTCGTAAATAAACACATTTTTGCGCTTACATTGCAAACGTTGGCTGAACCCTACGAGATATAAAGACATTCTGTATTATATTTAGGATCAGCATTGCACCCGTGCGATGCCGGGGCGGATCGCTAGTATAGTATAATCTATAACAATTTTGATTGTATATATATCTAGTTAGAAAGCTATGGTTTACTGTACCAAGAACTTGTACTCCGCGTGATTCACGTGCTCGTGCCCGTACGCATAATACCTGTCGTACCAATTCCGGGCTTCGAGCTCCCATTAGGCGTATGGTCGAGTCATCGAGTGCTATAAAAAAAATTTCGTAACAATAGATATATTTCTGTTTCCCGTACCGATTTATTTGAAAAATTTTGATTTATATAATGTGGAATAGTCGTTCTCAGTAAATTTTAAATGTTACTTGTAAAAAAAATACTTTTACTTTCTAAAAACAAATTAAATCTTTAGACACCTTGCTCTAAACACTATGTTTGTATTCCCTCTAGTTTTTATCTTACTTATGACCTGTATACCTTTAACATCATGTGGATAACGTAGTGGGCTATGTAATTAATCATTTTCATTGGTTTATGTAATTTTTTATTTTTCTCATTCTAGTCTATGTACATCTATACAAATAAATAAAATTGGAGCGTCTGTTTGTTATATTAAAATAACCGCTTCTTACTAAGTGCATATGGATGTATACACGGTACATATACCAAACCAATTTTTTTTACAATTTTTGTCTGTCTGGTTCGTCCGGCGAATCTCTGAAATGGCTGGACCGATTTTAACGGGACTTTCACTGACAGATAACTGATGTAACAAGGAGTAACTTAGGCTACTTTTCCGAGGGGTAAAATAGGGGTGTGCGATAAAACCGAATTCCACGCGGACGAATTCGCGGACAACAGCTAGTAAAAATTAAAATTCTATCTTATTAACCTTGCTTTTAAGCGCAGTAGAACTCACGCCAAATTCGTCCGGGGAAGTAATGCTACCATGCCCATTTCTGCTGCCAAGCAGTAACGCATTCGCGTTATTGTGTTCCGGTTTGAAAGGTGTGGTTGCCGGTGAAATTACATGCACATGAGACATTGCACCTACGTCTCAGAGTTACGGGCACATACGATGCGACTTGGGTCTTGTCGTACCTAGTAAGGGAGGACCGAAGTCGGATCGGTTATTATGGACAGAGGCTATCACTTAACACCAGGTGGGCCATAGGCTCGTTCCGTAACTGTATCACATAAAAAAAAAACAAGAGTCATAAGTCTTTAGACCGATAGAATAACAATTACACCCTCATACCCACGCACTAATTCAAGGGCGGATCCAGCTTTGGTGCCAGGGGGGGGTCACATAGTCGTGGTCAAGTCACAAGAAGTTATAATTTAATTTTTATAATCATAGATACAAGTAAAAAGTAGGTATTTTATTAATGTATGTAAGTAAGAGTGCTTACTGTACTTATTATATATTGAAGGTACTTACATAAAATCTATATTGTAACAAAAAATATATAAAAACATTTTTAACAATTTTAATTAGTGGTCCACCTAGGTCCTGGACCCAGCCCAGGGGGGCCGCCCTTGCGCACTATGTACGTCTGTGTCGCACACTGCACGAGCATACACAGACGCACAAACAACTCACACAACAAACTCTCAGACAAATGATTGCCGCGGCTGGGAAATGAACCCGGCACGCTTTGCAGGCAGACAGACTACCAAGCACAATAATGATAAGCTACCAGCAACCTGCTAGGGAGCGGCGCGGCGGAGTCGTCACGGTAAATACGCACTCAACTACAAGGTAACGAGTTTGTGGCACAGTTTGTACAACTGTGCTGTGACACCTCACGTACTTAACGTATGCAACGTACGTACTACGTGTACAATACAGTACCTAGTAGCGCGCGCGAGTGGTGCGTGACGCGGGGAATCACAGGCAAAAGAACAGGAAATCTGCTGGACACAATGCGCGGCTCTTTCCCGCAGCGCACTACCGTCCCCGGGACACGACTACATCCGAGATAAAGTGGAAGTCGTAACTTACAATCGTGAACGTTACCGGAGTGCGGCGCCGGCGCCTGACTCCCGGTTGAGACGATCCGGCGCGTGCAGCGGTCCGCAGCTAACTGGCGCCAGTGATGCCAACTCCTACAGAATGTTTCTCCTACCAACTTCCAATTCCCCCAAATTTCGATTAAAAACTTCCTAAAATTTTTGTTGTACACTAGGTTTGAGGTAATTTCAAATACAAATTAAAAATACATTCAAGTACAATAGCTGTTGGATTTATGCAGGTGCATCTTACATATATTATTTACATACATTGATTAATAATAAATATAAACGATTGTTTGTATTTCTTAACTTTTCTTCCTTCAAATTTAGTTTTTCTTAACATACCTATTTGCTTTTTCTACCCCCTAAAAAACCTCCTGGACATCTTGATCCCCCCCTAAATTTGGGGGGAAAACCCCCAAGTTGGCATCACTGACTGACGCGCGCGCGTTTCGTGTGCACTCATAGAGGTCCAACTCAAAAATTTGCCATCACTTATTAGATTCCAGACCAGTGACCAATGATTTTTTGGAACTGTTGCCCGCGGCTTCGCTCGCGCAGTACCCGGGTAAAACAATGTTATTTTACGTCATCAAAGTAGGTATACAATTTCAAAAAATCTGACAAGTTGGGGCGTTACTATTCATCGTTCAGCTGCACTTTCAGCGTGATGGCCCAGTGGTAGTCTTGGCGATCTGGAGATCGCCGGATCAAATGTCGACCTATGAGTTTTTTTTACCTTAAAAACTTATTTGCGCAGTACCATTTTCTAAAAACGATAAATTGGAAAACCATGTATTCCACGGATAGGGTTTGAACAGGCGTCAAATTTATCGATAAGTAGGCGTGACCTAATGTTTTGAATATTATTGACGTTTCCAAGCCATTTTTTTTATGAATTATATAGAAATTAAGTTTTTGACTTTGACTTCTCATTTGTATACGAGTTCAACGATACCGTTGGATGGATTGTACAGTTGCAAGTGTTGATCATTACTCACTCACTCACTCACTCGCCAACTCATCGAGAGCTCTCCAATAGAACGAGGCATTAACTCAGTGAAGCGACGCGAAGTGACGCAGACCGCAAGTGAAATAGATGACAGTTTGTAACGAAAATATAACTTAATGGAGTGATCACCTTACAACTCATAGCCGGCAGTAGGACCTAGATGTAGTAGGTACTTAGTAGTAATAGTAGTAGTCATAGTAGTAGTAGTAGTCATAGTAGTAGTAGTAGTAGTCATAGTAGTAGTAATAGTAGTAGTAGGTGTTGTAAATGAAACAAATTAAAACACTAAGCTTGGCATCAAATCAACTAGAAGTTTATTGCATGTCCAGCGACTCGCTACACGCTACCAGCAGACACAGAGAGCTCTATTATACATATCTGAGAAACTGTAAACACGCTACTCGCCGATACTCAATACACAATATACTCAATATATACATATACACGTACCTACTTATTATAACATTGTAAGCGGTTAATACTATCGAGAGTGATCGTCCGGATACTACGTACTAAGTGAATATATAGAATCTGTTAACGGCTGCAAGTTACACTTTAGGAGTTAACTTATTTATTTAAGAGAGCTGAAGATTCCGTTTCAAAAAAATTTATAAATCACAGAGAGAGAGAGACATAACACGAAACCAAAGGGTATCCCGTCCAACAACATTAACCTCCCGGTAAGTTTTAGTTCGGATGAAGCAACGTCGCACCCTGCGCCGCTGTGGAAATATTTAGGGATATTATTTTGAGAATATCCTGTGTTTTTAGTATGAGGTTCTTTGCGGCACGATCACGGGAACTGACTTCGCGGGGGTATGCGCATATCCGGGGAGGCGGCCGAGGGGAGAGATTCAGTTCAGTCGGGCGAGTCCGCGTCCGCGTCCGCGTCCGCGTCCACGTCCTCGTCCCGGGGGTCGGGCGCGGGGCCCGGCGGCTGGTCGCAGCAGGGCGCGCGCGGCACGCGGCGCTGACTCTCGGGCAGCAGGTGACAGGAGCAGGCGCGCACCACGAGCAGGCAGGGCGGGGGCGCGGTCGGGGGCGCGGGCGCGGGCGGGGCGGGGCGCGCGCGCGGCACCGTGCACGTGCGCGACGCCGCCGCCCCAGCCGCCGCGCGCGAGTTGAACTCGAGCGTCTGCGCGCGTCGCCACCCGCCGGGCACGGTCTCGTACACGCGCCCGCCCGTGCCGGCGACGCTCTGCAACGACACATCATCACTACGTTATCCATCCGTCACTCTCACACATCGAATATACCGAAACCTTTGCGTCTCGACAGCGCCCTAGATTCCAGGATGCGCAGTCTTCTAATTTTTGGTTCTAGCACGTGCCGTTTTCCTCTCGATGTTTAACTTATCCGTTTCGAGAACGTGGATTATGCACATGTACATTTTTGATGTGAAAAACTCCCCGCCACCTCAACACTGAAACCCGAGATCTGCTCTACCGAGCCCCCACGATCACGCTCTCAATTAACAAATTATTAATGCCAATATTGTCGAGTCAATCAAATCCAATGCTTTTTATTAATTTTTGTCTTTGTGTGAGTGTGCGCGTGTGGTTGGACCCACCTCGTCGGCGAGCACGCAGCACGCCGAGCCGCTCACCGAGCCGCACGCCGCACGTCGCGAACTGCCGCCCGCGCACCTGCACACATACGATATTTTTTGAATTTGCGTAAAGCAACCGCTTAATTTTAATGTTTATATTTAATTATTTATATTTATATTTTTATTTTTTCTTATGTTTCTCATTAAGTTTTGTTTATTATGTTTTTATGTGCTGTAGGTCTTCCTCAAATAAATAAATAAATAAATAAATGTTCTCGTTAGTTCACCGTAAGAGATGTCTCTAGATGTAGTGTGATGGTGGCGACGTGTGTGGTGTGCGTACTCACGGCGCGGGCGGCATGGCGAGGCGTCACGAGGCGGCGGGGGCGGGCGCGGGCGTGAGGGCAGGAGCGGGGGCGGGCGCGGGCGCCGGCGCGGCTGTGGGAGCAGTCGCGGAGGCGGAGGCGGAGGCGGAGGCGGGCGCTGTGTCGTCGCGGGCGGGCGGCTCCGTCTCCACGACGCACACGCCCGCGTACGAGCGGCGGATGGCCAAGGTGGCGGACAGCATCGTCCACGAGTCCGTCGCCGAGTCGAACACCTGCCGGCGGCCGAACATCATTTACATATTTTTTCACATCCCCACTTTTTTTTTATGACTGGTCAATTTGCTGTTGGCCGCAGATGGCCTTGACAGCGTTTACACGGGCTTTTATCACATCCCCACAGAGAGGATAGCTCTGTTTCGATAGCGAAACAAACATATGACAAGTACAATTCAGATCATGAAGTGCTAGAATCGGGGTGTAAGGGGGCGTAGTGAGTGAGTGGCCCCGGGTAACGTGACGGTACGGTTACAGGGGGGGGGGGGGGTCACCTCGACGGTGGTCAGGTTGGCGGCGCCGTCGTCCCCGCCCGCGACGTACAGCTTGCCGCGGTGCGCCGCCACGGCCGCGTTGCGCCGCGCCGAGTGCATGCCGGGCGCCGGGCTCCACTCACCTGCGATACACGGGGTCACACAGGGTCTACACTTACTCACATGTACAAGTCACTTTACTGGTACTTCATTTACTTTGGACGATTTCAGCCATTTGTATTATAATTAATAAAAATATATATATATATATAATTTATAAATAAAACAAAACTATGGACAATTAAGTTGAAATATCTGAAAATATCTACTTTAATCTTTAAATATTGTATTAGGTATTTTTTTAAGTAAATCGTGCATAAAATTATAAATAGTAAAATTGACAGATAGTACTCAGTTACTGGACGCTCATATACTGTTGACATGAACTGTTCCTCGTTCTTCCAACACTCCTCAATATATGGGGGCTTGTGTTCAGTGTACAAAATTTGTCTTGATGTTAGATATCTTCCGTGTATCAGTCTCTTCAATAATCAATAATAATAATAAGGACGACATCACATCCGGCTCAGGATAAGAGTACCCCTAGATAAGGCGAGATAGACGCTCCTACACGTTCTAACAGGCTTGATTTATTGAAATGAATTGTTGTGGCATGGTACTCTTTTAAAGCCGTTATATACTTATTGTGAGATTGTTTTTAGAGCGTAATATATATGTCGGAAGCGTGTGTGCGTGCACGGCATGGCACTGTAGGGGCGCACCTCGGGGCGTGGTGTCGCGGAAGCGCTCGACGGAGCGGCGCACGGCGGGTCCGTCGTGTCCGCCCACTGCGTAGAGCACGTCCTCCGCGACGCCCACCCCGCACCCAGAGCGGCGCGCCGCCATCTCCGCGCACCACTCCCACGCGTCAGACTCCGGCGAGTAGCGCTCCACCGACGAGAGGCACGCGCGCGCCAGCCCGTCGTATCTGTGCACACACCCCCCCGCAACCGTCAGATCATCAGCTAGACATTATACTTTGTAGGTACTAGAGAGTGTGAGAGTATGTAGATGGGACGCGGACATACCCGCCGACGGCGTACAGCTTGCCGTGCAGCGCGGCGACGCCGACGGAGGAGCGGCGCGCGTGCATCGGCGCGATGGGGCGCCACGCGCACGCGCCCGGGTCGAGAGCCTCCGCCGAGCTGAGCCCCTGAGCGCCGTCGAACCCGCCCACCGCGTACACCACGCCGCCCAGCACCGCCACGCCGAGCGTGGAGCGGCGCGCGCCGAGCGCGGGGCCCGCCGTCCACGCGTCGCGCTCCCACTCGTACACGTCGACGCTGCGCACGCGCAACGTACCGTTGAACCCGCCCACTGCGTACGCGCGACCCTTCACCACCGCGAGGCCGGCGCGGCACCGGCGGGACGGCAGCGGGGCCGCGCGCCGCCACCGCTCACCGTCCAGCCGCAGCGCCTCCACCTGACACAAGAACGACACTCGGACGGTCAGTCGCTCTCAAACGGAGCGCCCCTTCGGCCGGTGATAAGCGATAGAGAATGCTTGTGATGGTGTACCTCCCGGATGGCCTTGGGCGCCTGCCCGCCGGCGACGAGCAGCCAGGCCGCGTCGAGGCGGGCGGGTCGCGCGCGCGCTCGCACGCACCCCGCGGCGAGCAGCGCGCGCCGCTCGGGCCGCATCAGGTGGAAGGAGAGCGCCTCGATGAGTAGGTCCTTGACGCGCACGGGCGCGGAGGCGAGCGGCTCGGCGGCCGCGCGCGCCACCAGCGTCTCCTGCCTCACCAGCGGCAGCCGCACGTGCTCCAGCAGCGCGCCCAGAGAATCACGCCGGTTCTGACGTGTAGTAGGGACGAGGCGTACTATTACACTCCCACCACTCCCACTCCGACGACATTTATTTCATATTCGAACAGATCCTTATTCTCCAACAAAATTAACAACCTTCAGCATTTTTCAAATACTGGAAGTATTTCAGGATAGGGAATGTTGACATCTGAATTATTCGTCAGCGTGTGGCGACGCGGGCGCAATGCACCGGGTGCGAAGGGCGGGACTGGCGGGGAGCTCGCGCGTAACTTATCTCTCCCTCCCCCCCTCCCCCCCCCTCCCCGCCGCAGAGGGCGGTCACACGCCCGCGACGATCAATGATGGTTGTAGCATTTTTTATAAACGGAGTGATTCGACAAAGAAATCATAATGTTACCTCGGCATCGTGTTGCATCCAGTTGATGACGGCATCCAAGATAACCTCCTCCTTAGGAATCTGCCACGGGAACAATCACTGTCATACAGATAACTCCAGAGGCACAAATACATAACAACATTTATGCGACCGACAAACTTCGGTCTCTGTTTTAAACTGGGACAAGATGCATTCAAAGATAATCATCTTATTTTGAAAACGCAAATACTTTATATATTTAGAGTTTCAGAAGAAGTAATGTTATTAATAGATGCGGTGCGGTGCAATGCGGTGCGGTGCAATGCGGTGCGGTGCGACGTGTTACCGTTATGCGGTTGCTGTCGAGCAGCTGCGCCAGCGCGTCCGCCTCCAGCGCCAGGAACTCTTCCGTGTCCAGCACCTGCAACGCGACGCAGCCGTTCATTGTGTGTCCGCGTGAGCGTGCACGTGCTCGTACGCGTGCGTACGTACGCTGTGGAAGTGGTTGTGCACGTAGTCGGTGGCGTGCGCGGCGAGCTCGGTGCACGCGTGCAGGTCGGCGAACGCGCGGATGCCGAGCGCGTTGTAGGGCGCGAGCGCGGCGCGCAGGAACGCGCAGCACGCGTCGCGCACGCCCCCCACCTGCAGCAGCGACGCCGCCGACAGCACCGCCTGCAAACAATACCGACACACACACACTCAACGCAACGCACCGCGCTCACACCATCAACCATTTCAACTTTCACCAAACTCAAAGTCAAAAAATTTATTTCCATAGAATTCATAAAGAAATGGCTTGGAAACGTCAATAATATTCAAAACATAAGGTCAAGCGATAAGTCGATTAGTTTGACGCCTGTTCAAACCCTATCCGACCCTCCATCGGGAAGAACAGTCAAGAAGCCTCTAACGGAGGGATTCCGTTATTTTCGCGAGCACGATACTTGTAACAATTGAGTACTTAGGTTCCACCATCTATGAACATCGTTCAAATAACCCAAGGTGAACCCCAAATTCATTGATACCCCGTTAACACGCACCACGGACACGTGGACCGCCTCGGAGAGTTGCAGTCATCGGCCTCCGGCTCTCGAGCATACTTTTGCCAAAAAACATGTGAATTGTAGATTAATATAACAAAGTATAAAATTGCAACAATCAAGAAGGAATTCCGTTCCCCGGCCAGGAAACGAATGAAGCGGGCCCGTCCCGGCCTGGCCCGACCGGACCGGACGGAGAGTGAGTCATGCTGACCTGTACGTTCTCCTCGGTAATGTGGAGCGAGTCAGGCGCGTATATGTACTCGACGATGGCCTCCATCGCCTGGGGGTCCACGTTCTGGAACACAACATTACATTAAGGTGTGTTCGTGCGTCCTCATCCTCATTTTCGCGATTCCCTAGTTCAGGCACAAAATGTTATTGCTACATTTTATTAGACACTAGCTGTTTCCCGCAACTTCGTCCGCGTCGAATTCGGTTTTATCGCGCACCCCCTATTTTACCCCTCGGAAAAGTAGCCTAAGTTACTCCATGTTACATCAGCTATCTGCCAGTGAAAGTCCCGTTAAAATCGGTCCAGCCATTTCAGAGATTAGCCGGAACAAACAGACAGACAGACAATAATTTTAAAAAATGTTGTTTTGGTATATGTACCGTGTATACATCCATATGCACTTAGTAAAAAGCGGTTATTTTAATGTTACAAACAGACACTCCAATTTTATTTATTTCTATAGATTTAAAAGGTAGACTAATTAATGCGACCATTTAATTTTTCATTAAATTACTATTGTCATTTTTACCTCGACACATGCCTATAAGGTGACGGTGTGTGCCTGTATGGTGTCGGTGTGTGCCTGTATGGTGTCGGTGTGTGCCTGTATGGTGACGGTGTGTGCCTGTATGGTGACGGTGTGTGCCTGTATGGTGACGGTGTGTGCCTGTATGGTGACGGTGTGTGCCTGTATGGTGACGGTGTGTGCCTGTATGGTGACGGTGTGTGCCTGTATGGTGACGGTGTGTGCCTGTATGGTGACGGTGTGTGCCTGTATGGTGACGGTGTGTGCCTGTATGGTGACGGTGTGTGCCTGTATGGTGACGGTGTGTGCCTGTATGGTGACGGTGTGTACCTGTATGGTGACGGTGGGTCGGGTGCGCTCGTCAAACTGCGTGAACATGGCGTGAAAGTATGGCGAGCTGGCGGCCAGCACAGCGCGGTGCGCGCTCAGCGACAGCTCCGGCGAGTCCGCGCCCTCCGCCTGCGCCTGCGCACCACACTACACGTCACTACATACACACACACAACTGCGCCGGCGCCGGCCAGGTTGGGCGACCTGTCGCAGAATGTACACGCGGGATATCCGATTTGTTATTGTGAGATTGTGCTCCTGTCCCGTCTAATATATTCTCACAATGACACCGATGGATAACTCTTATCAGTCGGTAGTACGTCTGGCTTCCTTAATTATTATCTTAATAGGCAGTTTCACACGAAATATGTTATAAACTAGGGCAGCGGTCGGCAACACGCGGCCCGCATTAAATTCCGTATGTTTTAACAATATTAAAAGCATTTTTCTTTTTTTCTATGGGATATTACCAATTATATGTAGTTATCAGGTAAAATCTAGGGTTAATATCACAAGTGCGGCGGCCACGCCTTTAGTTTATTTAGCCACCTTGTGGCCAAGGGCGGATCCAGGGGGGGGGGGGGGGGTCCAGGACCTAGGTGGACCATTAATTAAAATTGTTAAATATGTTTTTATATTTTTTTGTCACAATATAGATTTTATGTAAGTACGTTTCAATATTTAATTAATTTATAAAATATTTCATATGATGGCAAACAAAAATTGATTTTGTTATTTAAATATATGTATTTTTAAGTACAGTAAGTACTTACATATTGTACCTATGATTATAAAAATTACATTATAACTTCTTGTGACTTGACCACGATTATGTGACCCCCCCCCCGGCACCAAAGCTGAATCCGCCCTTGCTTGTGGCCCTTGTCCGCCAAAAGGTTGCCGACCACTGAACTAGGGCAATACTGGTAACACTGATGGCAATGTAATGCGGTAGAGTAGCACCTGGAGCCGCACGTCACAGAGCGTGTCGTTGCGCCGCAGCCGCGCCAGCGCCTCCAGCAGCGTGGCCGCGTGGTGCGCGCCCTGGCCCGCGCTCTCCGCCGCCGCCGCCGGCCGCTGCGACGACTCGTCCAGCGACGACTGCGACACGCATCGCATTATGCTGCACCACACAATACATACACATCACTGCGGCTAAAGTGGCCATATGATTGATCTATTAGTGAACAAATCTATACAAATAAATAAAATTGGAGTGTCTGTGTCACCGTTTCCATTCACCCTCGCCTTATCCACTTGTTTCATCATTCTTCTTTCATTCATCCTCTCTACGTGTCCGAACCATCTGAGCATACCCATCTCAATTTTCATCACTACGTCTTCATTCACTCCACAACGCTCCCATATCACACTGTTCCTCACTTTATCTTTTGAAGTTTGCCCACACATACTTTGCGAAGCTCTCATTTCTACTGCATTAATTTTACTCTGATCCTTCTTCTGGCATACCCAACTTTCACTGCCATAAACTATATAATTTTGCATTAATAGATCTTAACACAACACCTATCTATCACATTTTTTTAATTCAGGCCATAATGTTAAGTCAACTACAGTAAAGTTAAAAGTGAATAAACATTATCTGGTAATTTAGAACAACGGTGGCATGCTTCAGGTGTGACTAAATTATTGTAGTTTTATTATAAAATAGCATGAACAGCTGGTAACCAGGTGACAAATATTGTGCACCCTTTTTGCTTATCAGAGACAGTATTAACAATACACATTATTCCCTTAAAACTTTATATTTTACTGTCAAACTCGTGTAAACAGAAAACAAAACATTAGTACAGCGAACATCTTCCATATCTAGTTATTGTCAAAAAGAGTATAACTGTACCTGAATCTGCCTCTTTCCATGTCATCTTCTACAACACTGTTTTCAATCCCCCTGTAACACAAATGATTCAATCTAAATGATTTCACAGATTTGATTGAATGTAAGAAATAAGAGGTACCGACTCTATTATCTTTGACGATATTTTTATGGAAATAGCCAAGAGTGACTTACACGCGGTCCCTGTCTCCATCGCCATTGCCATCCATGTTCGCAGCTGAAGAGAACCTTCTCAGCGCAGCCTTCCGCGGGCTGCGGGAACCCTGGAGCGAGTCGCCCACCCGGCTGCCAACTACCTCATAGCCGTTCTATCACACATACACACAACGATCACTTCAACCAAATCATCTTAGTATTTGAATATACTGTAGGTTCTATTATTATTTTCCACGTATCATAATCAAGGATTTTGTGCGGTTAAAGATATAAGAACTGAATTATCTCAGCAAATATTTACCAAGATTTCGACAAATAAACTAACGGATCGCGCAAGCGCAACACAAAGCTGCGTTGCCACCTTACTTTTTAAAAAGTGGTACCTAATAAGCTAAAAAGGTCTATATTTTCCTGAATCAGTCAACAAGAGTCATAAAAAAACTTCTTTTGAAATAAATGGTTTAGATTCACAATTATTAAGTTAATTACATACCTATCATGATTTAGATCTATCTTTATTTATTTAGATACACCAATAAAACAATACACTGCCAAATGTTATTCTCAACAGTTTGCATTTGCACTGTCGAAAGATGAACAAGAAAAAGTAAATAACTGTGTTTATGTCAATGTACGGAAATCGTGTGAATCGTGAATCGTGAAATCTAAAGCCCAAAGCGCAACCGTGACATTTGACGGTATATAAACGTCATGTCATTCGACTACTTTCATAGTCAAAATGTTTCTATGCCAATTTTAAATCATGCACAATAAGATTTGTTCATAACACTTTCAAGACATGTTTCCCACCTAATTGGATAGCACTCAATATATATCTTTAACCAATTTCTAAACTATAAATAACGGTGCGAACGTCAACCGTGACAAATCGATTGACAAAACGTGTACTATTACTATGATGTATATGTTTTTAGCATAGAGATAATATCTAATGTCTAGTTTTGTTGTACGAAGTAAAAAGTAAGTTTAAGTTTAATTTAGTATGCTAAAAATACAATTGTATATTTTACCTTACTGATATTATTGTATGTCCGAGAGGACAATTAAAATAAGATCTTTTTGTACACAGTTTCACAATAAACGTTTCTTATTCTTATTCTTATAATACTACCTCCATGGTTTTTAGCTAGTGCGAATGTAACCAACAACAAAACTAGACATCTGACATCTTACATTTTATGTCTTGATGACAAGCAAGTATTTTGAAGTAATATTCAAAACAGCTCACGGACAACGGATGAGGCGCGCGTGCGCGTACTTAGTGCAAAGTTTGATATCTGTTCAATTGCAATGACAGTTGTGTAAATGCTATCTGACAAAGTTGACTGGCCTCATAGCTCAGTAGTGAGTCTGCCCTCTGCACTGTAGGTCGTGGGTTCGATTCCCACCCAGGACAAACATTTGTGTGACGAACATAGATGTTTGTTCTGTGTCTGGGTGTTTAATATGTATAACATGTACGTATTTAAAAAAAAATAGAAATATTCTATCTATTGTCTGGTTCCCATGATACAAGCTATGCTTAGCTTACTTTGGGGCTAGATGGCGCTATGCGAAATTTCCACCAATATTATATTACATTACAAACGATAATGTATAATGTAGGTAGGTGGGTAGTTAGGCTACTCTTAGGTTCCTTGTATCGTTAGCATCGAAAAAGGATTTGATGAAAATCAAATAAACCTAAACTGTTTCATTATTGGTGACGACGATACACATAATTATTTGAGTGACCGAGATGAACGGCGCGGCGCGGCAGTAAAAGGCCTCATCTGCGCGCAGCGCTACGCCGGCGCCGCCCGCGCCGCGCCGCGCGCGCCAGCTGCGCATCGCGCGGCGTCGCGTCGCGTCGGGCAGCTGCAGCGGTCGCGGCCGCCGCCGCCGCCGTGGGGCGCCGCGCCGAGGCGGACCGGGGTGGGCCGCCCGCGCTGCCACAGCTCGGTCAGTGTGCCGCGCGAGCCCGCCCGCCGACGACGCTCCTGCACCGCGAGCGGCCCGCCGCCCCCCGCCCCTCGCCCGACATGGACCACTTCATAGAAACGGTGCACAAGTACCCCTGCCTGTGGAACGCGACCGCCATCGAATACCGCGACCAGGAGCTCAAGGACGCCGCCTGGGCGGAAGTTATGAAGGAGACCGACCTATCATCTGGTGAGCATTGTATGCAGAATGTAATTCGAGCTGGCCGGCGGGTGGCCGACGGGCGCGGCGTAGCGTCGCCGGCCGCTCGCTCGGCTGACTCAGAGCGGAGCGCGCGCGCCGGCTGGGCCGGCCCGGCGGGCGGTGCGGTGCGGTGGGGCGCCGTCCGTCTCGCATGTGTGCGTGCGCTCACGCACGCGGCGCGGCGGACGCGGACGCGTCGCGGGCACGGAGCCGCCTCGCCCTCCGCTCCACCGCACCGCTCGCGCTGCAGCCGGCAGCGGGTCGCGAGCGCGAGTCGCGCGCGGGCGGAGCGGGGCCGGCTGTCTCGCGCTCCTTAGCACTAAGTAAAGGTGTACGCACGGTGCGTGTGCGCACACAGTCGGTACGTGGATAACTTGCACACTGAGCAGTTTCTTGATATGAACGAGAACTATGTCGTACCTACATGCCACGCTTTTGAGATGCAACAAATATCTATAAGTACATACTAACCTATATTGTTCTAATGTCAAGTTGTCTAACTTTCACCTCAAACTAGCTGTGCCCGCGACTTCGCCCGCGTGGATTTGGATCTATCTCAGCCCACTGAAAAGCAATGCTCCTGTTCTCTACTCGAGCGGCACGACCCACCCCCCGCGCCGCGCTCTATATAATACCATCAAAAAAGTTCAAAAACGAATTCTTGGATTTTGTGAGCCCATTTTGATAAAATAAACTCTAAATATGCGGAATATAGCTTAATCTTTTAAGTACCTAGATTCTGAATCCAATCGGAGGTATTTGCGTGATGCCATAACAAACAAACAGACACACCCAAATTGGTTACAAGTAGAAGAAGCATGTAGGTAAGGTACTCAAAGTCAAAGTCAAAGTCAAAAACTTTATTTCCATAGAATTCATAAAGAAATGGCTTGGAAACGTCGATATTCAAAACATAAGGTCACGCGTACTTATCGATAAGTTTGATGCCTGTTCAAACCCTATCCGACCCTCCATGGGGAAGAACAGACAAGAAACTCCTAATACGTACTACGTAACGTAATGCTAAGTACATCAATTATCTATATATGCCTATTTCCTGTAAGTAATGTTTTTCTTAAATAGTTTTTGGATCGGCGCGGCGTGAGAGATATTATTCTGTGCTCCAAAATCCTGTAATTTAGTGTCGTTTGCGTCTCAGTTGTATTTTAGCGGAATATGGTTCTCTTTCGGTGAGCCTTGCTGTCTGTCGTTGATACGTGTAAGGATTAGTTTTTGTGTCACATTTAAATGTCTATTGTACTTCTATACTAACTATAATTGGCTAGCTATTTCTATTTGCAATAAATTAAAATCATACGAATCTAGACTCCGTTTCTTCAAACTGCCAACGCTTGAACAGAGAAGGTACACCGCTGACATTTTATTTCTGCACAAAATTGTAAATGGTAAAATTGACTGTCCTCAGCTGCTACAGAAAATTGATTTAAATGTTCCTCGTTCTTCCAGTCGTATTCAAAACAGAAAAACGTTCAATCTTCCGTATAGTCGCACCAGTTATGGCCAGCACGCTCCTATGTATCGCATGTGTTCTGTGTATAATGAAATTTGTCACGATTTAGACATATTTTGTTCATCAGTCTCTTCTATAAAGAGACTTCCCAACATAAAATTAAATTCAAAATTGTAAACTTTGTATAATATTCTTTTGTTTTTCATAGTTAATTTTCCATCTTTTGTTGTTATAAAAATATTATTATTACCTACACATTCCATAGTTTTATATAGAGAGAATTTCATTTTTAGGCAAGCCGTGTTCGCTTTTAGTAGGTTTGACACATTATTTTAGAATATTAATATGCTTAATTAAGATTGCAACAGTGTTAAGCCAGTTTAGCAAACCTTAATAAAAAAATAAAAAAAAAAAAAAAATATGTTTCTAAGGACATAGTATATAAGCTGTTGGTTTTCCGAAATAAATAAATATTTCATTACAGTGAAAGAAGTTAAAATGAAGTGGAAGAAGCTGAGGGACAGCTACCGCGACGCTCTGAAGAGGCAGAGCGAGGTGCTCGCCAGGGATCCGAGCAACCAAACCAAAAAACATTACCCGTGGAAGTACACGGGCCAGATGCAGTTCCTACAACCATACCTGAACATCCGCAAGAAGCAGGCCGAGGCGGTGCAGCCGGCCCACGCCCGCAACGGGCACGCACCCAACGCGGAGCCCCGCACTTCCTCGGAGTCCTCCTCGGAGGGCGAGGGCGCCTCCGCCGCCGCGCCGCCGCCGCCGAGCGCCCGCAAGCGACGCCGCAGCTCCGAGCGGCTCGGCCTCATCGACCGCAAGCTCGACTTCCTGTGCCAGGAGCGCGGACGATGGCGCCGCGCGGAGCCGCCGCCGCCGCCCCCGCCCCCGCCGCCTGCGCCGCGAGACGCGAGCCGGGAGACGGCCGCACCGGCCCCGCCGCCAGATCCACTCGACATATTCTTCAACAGCATGAGCCAGGCGACGAAGAGATTCCCGTTCCAAACGCAAATAACAATAAAGAGGACGCTATTCGAAGCGGTGATCCAGGCGGAGGAAGCTCTGGTGGCCGAGCACCAGCACCAGCACCAGCACCAGCACCAGCACCAGGGCTACGCGAGCCTGTGGGCGCGCCGCCCCGCCGCCGCCGCCGCCGGCTCCTCGGCCAGCTCGGAGCCCGACGAGAAACCCTCATGACACATACAAATGATAGTGATTTTCTTTATGATTGTTGTTAAGTAATGGGCCCTGGATATATTATATACGTACATAATAATATTGGAAAAATGGTTCGATAAAATTTGATAGGAACGAACACATGACGAATAGCGACGCGTTTCCTGTGACCAATTTTTTTTGTGTTGGATTTGGAGAATATACAGGCATATATGAAGTACTATCCATACTATATAGTGTAGTGATTGGTATTACATTATGTGATTAGCAATTATAATGGTTACGTGGTACTTGTTGAGCGCAATACTTAATGTATTTGATTTGTGTCCTAAGCTACCTTTCATTTGGACCGCATTATGTGACTGATCGATATTGATGTTGGTGCTGTAAGTTTAACGTTGATTGATTGTCTAACGTTTACGCATTTATAAAATAATGTAATGAATATAATTAACAAGATAATGAGTGAACATAAAAAAATGATTATGTGAAGAAAAAAAACTCACCCATTTGTTGACTCAAGGTTCAAATCCCACGAGCAAAAGCAAATAAGTTTTATGTGTAGTCTACAAATATTTTGACAAGTTCATTTTACTTCATTAATTGATTGAATGCGACAGTATAGTTATAGTTCAAAATCCTGAATGTAACTATGTTATTTTAACTAAGAAATTTTAAGGAATCTTGTGTTATGTACCTACCTACCTGAGTTTTATTACAGTGTGTCAGTAGTAAGTAGGTACCTACTCAACTCAACTTCGACGCCCATATCTATTTCACATTAATATCATTTATAACATTATAATTCTGTGTAATGACATAAACGATTCGTCAAATTATAAAAAATAACCTTTTTTTTATATATCACTACATAGTATAAAACAAAGTCGCTTCCCGCTGTCTGTCTGCCCCCTATGTATGCTTAGATCTTTAAAACTACGCAACGGATTTTGATGCGATTTTTTTTAATAGATAAAGTGATTCAAGAGGAAGATTTATATGTATAATACATGCATAATATAGTAGAGAAACACTGATAACTTTAGAGGTTTCTAATGTGATGTCGTAAATAAACACTTCTTTTGCGCTTACATTGCAAACGCTGCCTGAACCCTACGAGATAGATCAAAATAATGTACTACAGTATTGTACACCTTAAAAAAGTCTACAAAAAAGTCCGCTATGGTATATGTCTATCTTTTAGGCATAACCCACAATAACCATTTTTTTATCCTTTACTTTTTACGAGAAAAATGGCTTATTTACGAAGCGATTTTAAGCAATACAGCATTAATCCTTATCCAATTAAGTACCTTAAATACATTGTGCATTTAATATAGATCAATATGACCCTTTACAGCATGTAATTTATTGTATATAAAGAAATTCTGTAGTATATTTAGTATCAGCATTACACCCGTGCGAAGCTGGGGCGGGTCGGTATATAAATATTATACCCGTCTAACATTGTTGCGTCCATCTAAATAATTAATTTAAATCAGTTCCTCAGATAATGTATGTCGTTTACCGCCACAGTACGTTAGTATTGTTTGTTTATCGGCGGAGCGCGTTGTTGTTGGGGGCTGGGGGTGGGGGTGGGGGTGACATGACGGGCGGCCGCGTCGCGTCGACGCGAACGCCGAATTCCTGATCTGTGGCACACAGATTGTTTGTTAGTACCTACGCGGCTGTCGCTGTTGTACGCCGCGCCACTCGACGCTACGCCACGCCACGCCACGCCACGCCACGCCACGCCACGCCACGCCACGCCGCCCTACACTACACAGTACAACGGAGCGAGCGAGCACGAGCACAGTGCGGTGTGAGCTTCAGTGACGTAGGGGCTGTTTCCCGCCATCACGCTAACACTCGCTCGTGTTATTTATTTTTGGATTTTTGTTCGTGACCAAGGTGAGTCATTATTATCTCTTATATAATATAATATATATCCTGACATTGTTTGAAGCGTACGGTTTACTAGTCACATTTAATGAGTAACAAGGACCGGTGGTTACGCGGGAAACGTATCCGCTTATACACACATCTTCAACGTGAGTCCGCTGATAGACGCCATGTCGTTGGAATTTATATCATTCACTGACATCACTGATAGTCTTGTGCATTTGATAATCCCTAATATTTGGATAGTATCATCGGTATTAGATTAATAACAACACGTACTTATTACTTATTTCAATGGATGGTAATAAAATTAAAATATCGACCAAGCCAAGCGCGCGCGTCCCTAAAGGACGCCGCGCGCCGCCACGCATCGCACAAATCCTTGACTTGGTTTTTGCTAAATAAACTTGTTAGTGTTATTATTTGAGTACATTATAGCGAGTATCAGTAACACTCGCTCGCACTGCTCAGATCCACATTGATGTCACTGATCAGCGGGTGGGGTTTCATTATCAAAAAACTTAATAAGAGCTTACGCGAGAACCGCCATTTCTCTCTATTGTACGTAGTACGTACAGCGTCGATCATTATTTAATTATTATTGAAGTCGTGAACATTATATTATATTATATGCATGCTACTCCCTATTATTATCAAAAACGTATTAGTGTAATGTGTAGTGCAAAATGTCAATATAGCAAATGAACAAAATCCATTTTTTAATTATTAATTCACATCTGGCGTAGGCGTAGTAGATAGAAGTAAACGAAAAAAAGAGATACTAGTGAAATGTTTTCTCTTCGACATCTACACAACTAAATAAAATTGGAGTGTCTGTTTGTAATATTAAAATAATCGGTTTTTACTAAGTGCATCTGGATGTATACACGGTACATATATGTATACCAAAACAACATTTAAATTTAATTTAATTTTTTACATTTAACATAAATTTTTTAAAATTTTTGTCTGTCTGTTTTTTGTTCCGGCTAATCTCTGAAATGGCTGGACCAATTTTGACGGGACTTTCACTGGCAGATAGCTGATGTAACAAGGAATAACTTAGGCTACTTTTTCGAGGGTTAAAATAGGGTTGCGTGATAAAACCGAATTCCACCCGGACGAAGTCGCGGCCAACAGCTAGTTCAGAGATATAATTGCACTATTTAAATGTATTTAATGAATTTTCATTCAACTAACTAGTGAAATATGATCACAATAACATAATGTTCCTATTTTTTTAATTACAGATTTCAATGATGGAAAAACCTAAGCGCCCCATGTCTGCTTACTTAATGTGGCTGAATAGCGCTAGACAGAAAATAAAGGCAGAGTTCCCCGGGCTGAAGGTTACCGAGGTTGCCAAGAAGGGGGGAGAAATCTGGAGGGGCATGGAGGACAAGAGCGAGTGGGAAGCGAAGGCGGCCAAAGCGAAGGAGCAGTACACGAGAGACCTGGAGTCCTTCAACGCGAACGGGGGGGACGCGGGCGGCGCCGGCGCTCCCGTCCCTAAGAAAGCACAGAAACGAGGCGGGAAGAAAGGACGAGCGGCCGCACCTAAGAAGAAAGTGAAAGAAGACGTATCCGACGACGAGGACGACGACGAGGAGACCAGTGATTAAATGTAATTTAATTTAAGGACTTTTAAAGTTGAATTTCAATAGAATTGTTTGAGTTTAATACATTACAACGTTTTGCTGATCCAGTTAATGTATGGTTGTGTGTGTGGGTGCGGAGCCGAGGGGGAGACGACGCCGGACGAGGGGGAGAGACCCGGGCGGGGGGAGGGGGCGCGCGGCGTCGCGTCAGTCTCCCTGCCAGCCGTGCAGCGCGACACCCGCGCACGCCGCACGCCGCGTGCGCGTGCCCCGCCTGCGTCCTCACTCACTCACTCACTCACTCACTCACTCAATATACGACACATTTATATTGTATCGTACCTACCAAATTTATGTTAACGGTTGCCAGTTTATTGTGTCGATTTGACTTTATTTCAAAATGCATTTATTAAGATTAATTAATTACAACACGCAGAAGTTAACTAGGCACCTCGCTGTAATGACGTCATAGTGATGTACTAACTGCATAAAAATTGATTACTTAAAATGTTTTGTCTAATTCTCACTTTGACAGATGAAAAACATGTGACTGACGCTAAACATATTATAATTAGTCAATAGATACCTATTCAACGTTTATCAATAAGGGGGTTCATGTAGGTATATTTATAACATATATTAATGAAACAAATAATTTTAATAAATAATTTATAGTTTATTTTTTAATAAACTCCTGACAATTCAGATTCACTGTCCGTGTTTTCTGAGTAGCTGTCACTATCACTGTCACTTTCTAAACCTAATCGTATTATTAATTCTTGTTCATTTCTTTCTTGAATACGATCTTTCTGCCAATATTCATTTCTTAGTCTATCTACATGATTAACTTCTCTTCTCCAATCATCCACCGTAATTGATGCAATCGCTTCTCTTGTCAATGATTCTATTTCGCGCTCCGATTGACTTACATTTTTGTCTGCCACCCTTTGTTTTAACAAATTCCAAATGTACTCAATCGGGTTTAAATCGCAGTGGTAGGGTGGTAGACGAATGACTTCGTGACCGTGACTTTTTAGTAAATCATCTACTATATACTTTTTTTCTGGTCTATTTCTTACTACAAGGTTGTACAGCTCTCTTTTGGTCATACCCTCATCAAATGAGATGTTGTTCGTCTGTAACCATGCTTTTATATCTGCCTTATTATTGGCACTTGTAGGTGGCCTTTCACTTTGTTTCGAGTGATAAGGAGCATTATCAATGACGACAATTGAATTTTCTTCTAGGTTCGGGATGAGCTTTTCATTAAGCCATTTTATGAAATTTTCAGTATCCATTTCGTCATGGTAATCCCCACGCTTATTTTTGCATTTATATAACAAATCGGCTCCCGGGACAAAACCACGTTCTCCACCTGCATGAACTATAATCCACCGCTGTCCACTAGTAAAATTTTTTTTTACACTCTGATCCGTACTATTTTGCCAGCATTTGCTTACGGTATAGTGCGAATGGATCCACGTCTCGTCTAAATATATTATTGGTTTTTTATCGGCACCCAAGTCATCATTTTTTTTGAGACGACGCAGGTAACGATCTCTCCAAGCCACAATGTCAGGTTTTTGTGTTAGAAATTCACGTGCATTTTTACATTTCTTAAATTTGTAGCCAAGTTGATCCTTCATGATTTTTCTCAAGGTGTCTATGCCTCCAGGAAAATTCAAATCAGCTTTAGCAGCAGCCAGAATTTTTCTCATTGTTGGAATTTCCTTTTTTACTGTGTAAAAGCTATTTATAATATTTCTAATAGCACAAAGGTCAAAGTTATCCAAGTTTATTTTTCTGGCGCTTGATTTCCTCTTTTTACTCGGCGTAGATAATTTAACCTCACGCGACGAAGGGCCTGGCGAAGACGATTGTTGCATAACGATGTTATCCGAAGAAGTGCTCGCTGTTTCAAAAGATGCATCTTGCCTGGCAATTTCTGTAGCAGCCTCGTTTTTTATTCGCATCAAAGTTCTTTTCGAACAACCAGTAGCCAAACATGTTCGTTTGACAGCTTGATCGACAGGAATGACGAAGCGTTTATTCTTTTTTTCATTTTCAAAAAACTGCATCACTTTCAAGATCATGTTTCTTTCCCTACTGTGAATAGTTTTCCCCATAATCACTCAAAAATCTGGCCAACAATAATAACAACGAAAAAACTCAAAGGACGCGCGCGCGTAACGGTAGTATTTAATTTACTGACCGACCGTACCGACGCGTCGAGGGCGAGAGCGGTAGGCGGTAGGGTGCGAAGGGAGGGGAAGCACATTCCACGCGGGTGCCAAGTTGATTTCTGCGTGTTATACATCCTGTAAAGTGTACAGTGTACCCGATCAAGTTATTCCGCTAAAAATAACAGTTATGCCTAGGGCTGCCAACATTTTTCGGTTAAATATAGTATTTTTGAGAATAAGCTAAGAAAATATATAGTACGCTTCAAAAAAATATAGTATTTTTTTGGAAAGATGAAAAAAGGTAATTGTGTAAGTTTGTTATCTATTTATTTTTGTAAAAACTATATTTTTTTGCACTTCGTGCATTATTTGACAATTTTCTGTCTCGAAATCTGAAAATCTGTGCTCGAAATATAGTATATTTGCGTAATATATATTAGTTCAACAGCATATAGTACGGAGAGCCGAAATATAGTAAAATACTATATTATACAACGGTTGGCAACCCTAGTTATGTCGTACATACTGGTTAGACAGCTACGTCGTGTGCTGTGCTACGCACGCACGCACGCACGCACGCACGCAGGCACGCACCTTACAGTTGAAGCTCACTGTCATTTTACATACAAATAATGTTACCTGACTGACTGATGTGTACTAGGTGTTATGTTTAGTAGTAATCCTAGTATGTAATGCTAGTTCTCGTACATTTATGATTTTTAGTCTAAGTGCAATTAAATGTACATTAAAATAATTATGTGGATTAAGAACATGAAGACTGAAACAAGTTTTATTTATAAAAACTATTCAATACTAATCTCTTTGACAAAAGATTCGATACAAAATCGAGATCTTTCTTTTTGAACAAATATTGTGTTGTACAAATAAATGAACTCGCGGCTAATCTAATCGGCGACGAGTTACGAATGCTAACTCATACCAAACTGTAGCATCGTAACTGAGAGGCGACAGCGAGCGGACAGCGGACGGACTTGCATTTTGAAAATGTTGGCGCGGACATTTTTTCATGATGGATACAGTAAACAAGTACAATTATTATACTTAGATAGGCAAACTTATATTAGTATTGCCATATAAATTAACCTTTGCGTAGTAACCAACTGCATTATAATATATTCAATTATATTTCCGTTTCTGTTGTATTCGCTCAGCGGATGGACTGTGTGCGAAGTGTCGTAACAAAGAAAGCATCCGAACTCGGGCGAGATTTACACAGCGGTCCGAGCCGAATCGATAACCGGCGCGGCGCGACGCGACGCCGACACCAACCCGAGCGGAATTTATAAAACGTGACCGTGCGGGGGGGTGCGGTGCGGTGCGGCGGGGGGCGAGGCGTGTCTGCGCTCTTGCTTTGTGTCACGTCTCGGGTGGTGGTGTGTTGCCGGCCTCGTCGCACTCGCGCGCCGCGCCGGCGGGCGGGAGCGGGACGGGCGCGGGCGCGGTGCGCGTGTCTGTCTGCCGGTGTGCGCGCCGGCGTGTCGCGTCGTGTGTCGCGCGCGCTCGCCGCCGCGTGACGTGTGCTGTGTGTGGGTCGCCACGCGCATGGAGCCGGCCGAGGTGTTCGTGAAGTGCGAGCGGCCCGAGTCGCCGGAGGGCGCGGGCGCGGGCGCGGCCGGTGCCGGCAAGCGCGCCGTCGGCCGGCTGGTGGACTCCACGCAGGCGGACGACCGCCGCATGATATACCTGGTGCGCGACCGGCCGCTGCTGTACGCGCGGACCAACATGCCCGTCGCCAGCTACCACTCGCAGGTCAGGAGGCTGTGGCGCGAGGTGGCCGACATCATGGGCTGGACAGGTAATATGTCACCTTTACTAATCGTTATGTGACTTGCGCACCGGTCGCAGCACGTGTTCGCGCTTGGTTTCTCTGATTGTGTGGTACGCAAAGAAAGTGGCGCACGGATTAGGTACCGCAACAACACAACACGATAACTTAGTGCGCATAAAGTTTGCTGCGGTCGGAGACCGAAACTAGGTGGCGCTTTTTGCTCGTGCGTGCGTGCATGCGTGCGTTGTGTGCCTCGGGGACTGGGGATCGATCTTGACCCTTGTCCGCTCAGGTTTCAGCGTTGCTCCGTGTTCGTGAGATGTGAATGTGTACCAATATCAGATAATTATTTACGGAACTAGTTATTGACCGTTATTTCATCACGCACTTCTATTTTACCCCTCGAAAAAGTAGCCGAAGTTACTCCTTAGATCTTCAGATAACATGCCAGTGAAAGTCTCGTCAAACAAACTGAACAGATGAAACAGACGCACGCACGAGCGCACGCACGCACGCTCGCGTCCTGGCAATCAATATCTGTATAAACCAGAGGTCAAGAACCGCTCGGCCGACACGCCGCGCCACCACTATTTTACAATGTGGTTTTTCACATCATTTACGTTTAAAAGTGAAATTATTCCGAGCTTAGATACTCGTACTGGTCTCGTGAACGAACAACACACAGAGGAGGATACGGACGGGATGGATCTGGGCGAGGCTGCGCCGTGACGCAGGGCGGCGGCGAAGCAGCCGCGTGGGCGCACATCGCAGCGCGCATGCGCCAACCGCGAGAACGGCTCATGCTCAAGATGGACTCACTGACGGGCCCCTACCACAGGGACGAGTCCAGGGAGAAGACAATATGGTAACTGATGATGCTTTCATAACTTCAACACTTACAGTTCTATTCTGGCGGTGAACTGAAGTGAAGAAACCAAGTTGCCAATAACCGTCGGCAAATCAAACAGTTCATTAAAAATGTCCATCAAATATGAGATGAGGAGACTTCTACCTACTTAAGTACTAAGCCATTGGACCTACCGTTTCCAGGTATTAAGAGCTACCGACCGAATTGTTACGCTTACGACTGCTTCCAGTTCCTGGCGGTCCTTCAGTGCACCCTTTGCAACTGCTACACGCCACATAAGGTAGGTAAAGTAAATTCGCTAGCTTCGCCTCTCAAAATGCAAAACAGTTTTTCGGTATAGTGACACCTAGACGGAGCTTTGTATTTTTGAATACCGCGCCATCTTTTGGTTAGCAATTGAATCATTACAATCTGACGGGAACTGTCTGACCAAACCAAAATTGAAATGTAAGTAGCTGTGTCGCTTCGCCAACAGATGGCGCACAACTGAGTGCAGGCCGGCAGCTTAAATCCAACATTTTTCTATCGATACTTATGCAATAAACAAACAAACATCTCAAGCATCCATAAACACATAATCGATTATATCTGAAATATATTCCATATGTTAATGAAACTTTTTTTAATTTTCATTTTCATTTTCATTGCATGTTTGCACCTTAGTTTATCATGAATTTCAAAGATACCCCGCTAAGATCTACCCGCCGCGACGTGCCGGAGCCTCTCAAGGGCTAAGGCCGCCCCTGTACATATCCAAGACAGGCAGCTTATTCGCTGTTCATCACAAATCTGTGTTAAATTCGCTGTTCATCATAATCAAATCAATAAAGAAAGGTTAACTGTTACCTACTTTCCTTGGATTATTTGCCTAGAGGACATATTATTGTCATTTCCAACGAAGTCCCCGCACGAGTGGGTGGCGCACCGCATACACTGACGCTTGTTGCCCTCGGTTGTGTTACTCGATTAGCTAGCTATATCAGATACATTTTTGGGATTGGGGAAAGTGGAATGCCCTTAGCTTATGTCTAGCTCTTAGGAACACTCTTGCTTATTGTATTTAGACTTTTGTTTGATTTGAGTGGCAACTCACCCCTGTGTATCACTCGTTCCAGGAAGGCGAAGCGCAGGAGTGGTATGATGATGGTGGGACCCGGAAGTGTAGTCAGCACGGGCGGCGCCCCTTGGTTCGCGCGCACCTTCGATTCCGAGCCTGAACCCGCGCCGTCCGCGAAGGGCCTCAACCGCTCCACTAACTGAAAGCAAATCCGCGGGAGAAAATCCCACAAGAAAATGGAAGTTCCCACCGCTGGTGCCACATGGCGCTGAGCGAAGTGGGTCGCGAGCGAGGTGCGCGAGTACGACTCCCGGACGCGGCGCGGGCGCGACATCTGCCAGCTCCTATCGCGCGACACTGCCCGTCTCGACTCTTTCTTACTCGTGAAAGAACAACACAGGGAGGATCAGGCAGGAACACGGTCTCATTATCTGAAGTTTTATGTAAAATAATTCGATTACGTTATTTTAAGAGATATAATAAATGGATAAGTTTCTAAATTAACTGTGATTTCATTACGGTAGCTAAGAAGTGAGAAGGTGGAGCAGCGAGAAAGTAAATTTACAAGTCCAATAATGACTTGACTGATGGAGGGCGGATCCATTCCTCTCGTGGGGAATCTGTTTTCTGTAAGTATCGCTTTGTCTTCGAGCAGTGTAAGATAAGACAGTGACGTGTGCGTGCGTGCATGCGTGCCAGTGTATCGACGAGTGTGAGGGGTGATGTGATGTGATGTGGTGTGTGTGTGTGTTCCAGTGGCGGAGGTGCGGCGCAAGTGGTCTCACATCCGCAACTCGTACTCGCGACACCTGCGCAACGAGATTCACGGCGTGCGCACCGGCCGCGGGCGCATCGTCTCGCGCTGGTACCTCGCCGACGAGCTGCACTTCCTGCGCGAGCACATGGCCACCGACGCGTGAGTACCGCTCCCACTCACTCACTCACTCACTCACCCGACGGCAGCCGTTTGCAACGCCTGCAGTTTTGTCCAATTATTACTCATACTGTCTTTTTATTGTACTAGCTGTGCTCACGACTTCGTCCGCGTGAAATTCGGTTTTATCACGCACCCCTATTTTACCCCTCGGAAAAGTAGCTAAGTTACTCCTTGTTACATCAGTTATCTGCCAGTGAACGTTCCGTCAAAATCGGTCCAGCCATTTCAGAGATCACCGGAACAAACAGACACTCCAATTTTATTTATTTGTATAGATGAACTCGCTATCAGTCGGTGTAAGGTACCTGTCGATTGATTGTGTTGTGTACGTTCCAGGCGGCCGTGTCCCCTGTCGCTGGTGCCGTCGGTGTCAACATTTTTGCCTCACATGTCCGCGCCGCACACCGTGCTCGAGGGCGGGTCGGACGCTGCGGAAGACCCGGAGACGAAACTGTGGTACGCCGCCGCCCCGCCGGCGCCGGCGCCGGCGCCGCCCTCGGACGACGCGTCCAGCACCGAGCCGGACGAGAACGCCGCGTACTTCCAGTTCTTCCGCGGCATCTACAAGGACTACCAGGAGCTGTCGCCGCGCCGTCAGCGCCGCTTCCGCCGTCAGTGCCTGGGGCTGCTGCACCGGTTGCTGGACGGAGAGGACGCTGACGCGGAGGTGGACCCGGCCCCCCCTGATGACTGCGACGCTGGGGGCGGGTAGCGCGTGTCCCCCGCTCATGTCAACTGGACTTTGGGCGCTGACCGATTGCTCCATAGCTAAGTTTGGAGGCCGCTCCCCAGCTCCTAACCACTAACTTCGGTAGGAGACCCGGCGTTCAAAGTGAGAGCCAGGGTCTAGGGCCCCGAAAGCGGGTTCGATTCCGCCCGGGGCGACACTCGCGTGATGCCTATTTGCCCTTAGGATGTTGTGTATCTGTACGTATATGTTGACAATCGGGGGTTGTAAATATTAAACGTTAATAATACATTAATAATATAAAATTATATTATAAATTAATAATCATATAAGTAAAATTTCATATCCGTTCCCTCCTCTACACTTGCGCAGTTTCGTCTCCGATGTGGTGGGGACGGGACGGAGTCGCGACGAGAACGGGACGACAGCGGGGCGGGTCTTCAGCTCGTATATATTTCACACACACAAATTCCAAACAAAAAAATGGTTGTCTGTAAAGTCGGTTTACTGACGATAGTTGAACGTGACAACGTCTTAAGAAAATACTGATGGAATGGTACTCGATCAAAACATGTAAATGTAAGTATTAACAGCTGTCCACGCAGACGCATCGCTCACTCAAGTAGGAGAGAGACGGATGTCGAACGCTGCCGAACGCAAAGGCCGATTGTGCTTCTTTGTCGCTCGTTCCGCGCTCTCGCTTGCACTTGCACAAGCCTTACATGGAACGCCTCAGAGCAAGGTAACGCCGCATGAGTCATGTTTTTTCGTGCGTGCAGCCGGCTCTATCGAATTATAAGACGTTGTCACGTCAAAAACCAATGAGCGTTACGATTTCGATGTACTAGACCACAAAGATTTTTCTTCTATATATGTACCTTTGTAATGTGGGCGAGGCATCTAAAGTTGTAAATCTATGTATATAGTTAATTGTTTTGTTTGTATATTTGTGAAGGTATATGGTGAAATACGTTAGCGACAGCCGAAGGGTTGAAAAACCGAATATGTTAAATTAAATTAATATCAAAATTTACAGCTTCTTATGAGATTTACGTCACATTGAAAGCGTAAAAGCGTAAAAAGAGGATTGCTTATCAAATGATATGACAACATGGTGGAAGGTCGACGCTGCGTCGACACCTGCCCACTGTTAGTATGACGTATGCAACTACGGGTGCGAGTACGAGTGCGAGCGTTTAACGGGCAGGGCAGCGCGCTCGCCAGACCTCGTATATTAACATTAAGGAATTGTTTACGGACCGAGCTGAAGGCCCACCTGGTGTTAAGTGGTAATCTCTGCTCATTAAGCAGGGCTAGGGTCACTCCTGGTCAGGCAGGTACCATGCGATTAGGGGTGCATACGACGCCACTTGTCTCTGGGCAGGGCGAAGGTGGAATGTGGCTGTAAATTGGCCGGCGACCACACCTTGCAAACCGGAATACAGTAATGCTAATGCTTTACCGCTCTGTCGGCACGTACTCGCACCTACTTACCGGGACAGACTGTCGGTACGGTACTGATGAGACGCGGTATGTAGAACTGTAACAATGAACAATGATATAAACACCGCTTCGCACAGTATACCTCACTGTGTACGTAGTACTGTACTGTAGTGGCCTTATTGTGAATTATTATTTTTTGAAGTAACAGTGATGTTTTTCTTGTATACCCGAATACCCGCCGGAGAAACTTACTTAGAGTAGCGAGTGTTTTTTTTAATTTTCAATAAACTGGCTTAACTCTTTTATAATCTTAATTAAGCACAATATTAATATTCTAAAATAATGTGTCAAACCTACTAGAAGCGAACACAGCTTGCCTAAATATGAAATTTTCTCTATATAAAACAATGAAATGTGTAGGTAATCATAATATTTTATAACAACAAACAAAAGATGGAAAAGAAACTATGAAAAACAAAAGAATATTATACAAAGTTTACAATTTTGAATTTAATTTTATGTTAGGAAGTCTCTTTATAGAAGAGACTGATGAACAAAATATGTCTAAATCCTGACAAATTTCATTATACACAGAACACATGCGATACATAGGAGCGTGCTGGTCATAACTGGTGCGACTATACGGAAGATTTAACGTCTTTCTCTTTTGAATACAACTAGAAGAACGAGGAACATTTAACTAAACTTTTCTGTAGCAGCTGAGGACAGTCAATTTTACCATTTACAATTGTGTGCAGAAATAAAATGTCAGCGGTGTACCTTCTCTGTTCAAGCGTTGGCAGTTTGAAGAAACGGAGTCTAGATTCGTATGATGTTAATTTATTGCAAAGATGGTTTGCATATGTGATAATGTATTTGGCAGTAGTAGATACCGAATGGTATCTAATGGTGGTCGATGCACGAAGTTCAAGCGACATACCAGTTCGCCACGAGGTAGCATACCTGCAGTAACGTACACAGGTGTGGGAACCTGCCAACGGAACAGTTTCCATTGGAGGTGTGCTGCGTGCGTGCCCACCGGCGATTACTCGTACTGATGCTCAGTTCCCGTGCATCGATCAGTTTAAATCTCCGAAGGATACTACGTATATTCCAGATCAGTTCTCTACATAAATACTATTTGATAGAGGAATGTTTGTGTATGAAAGCATAATTAGTGTCTGAATCCGGTTGGTGCGGGGAACTTGACGTCATTTGCCTTGTTTAAAGAATCTATTGTGTAGCGGACCTTTTTGTCCCACGAGAGGTCGAAACTCAGTTATTCTCAGGAAATAAGTGCGTACTGCAATACGGGGTCGACTGGGGACCGTGTCGTGGGGGCTCAAGGTGCACATTGCCGACGGATATTCGCTAAATCAGTAATCACGCTTAGAGGGAGAGAGGGCGGCCTCGGAAGGCGACCCGATAAATCAAATAGAAGCCTTCCAATTGTATCTTCAAATGAAACGACTGAATTTGCATGATAGAAACGTGTATGTTTTTTGCCCGTGTTTGATGCGGTAGAGTGCGGCGTGGCTCGGGGCAGCTATGTTGCGGTCAGCTGCTGGGTAGGTATAAGTAGATTCACGATATGTCCATTCGTCGTGTTTCCCATCAATCGTTTAGCGTTTCGTATTAATTGGTCAACTTAGTTTTTCTTCCTGAATATTTTGGACATTTGATCGGCCCGAGATATATCTTTTAGGCCCTCAACTAAAAGTAACGGGACAATACTTTTGGCATATTACATATATTTATGTTATGTTGTACAAGACTAAGTAGGTACGGAACTCCTTACTGGTTCACACAATTAATGATCTTAATGATTTTCCTCCTAATAAGGTTAGGAGGAAAAGTAAAAGTATATCATACCTGGCAGGACCCTAAAATAACAGAAGGCTTGATTATTTAAAATACAACAATTTACAACTGAATTTACAATTGGACCGTGTTATGCAGAAAACAGCAATGTGGGGAAAAGTACAAACGGAGTTATAAGCATTATTCTGTCTATGGTTACTTCGGTTATGTATTGATTCATATATTGTATTGGCTCATATCTCCGTGAAAAATAGAGATATCGACATGGCTGTCTTTGCAAAAAATCCGTCATGTCGAAATTAGTATGGCCGCGATTATAACTCATTTTTGGAAAAAATGTCACATGGCTGCTTTCTGCTTAACTAGGCCCAATTGATATAACGCTGACGGCAGTCGGCGCTAAGCGCACCAGCACCGCACCCAGTTCTCACCCCCAGGGCAGGGTTAGGCGGGGGTGCCAGGTGCCAGCAGTGAGAATCATTTTCACTTAATAATATGATAATGATGTATTATCTACCTATCCAACAATACCTAACTAAAGTGAATGATTTCTAGTGATTAATAGGCACGCCGCGCCGAAGCCGTAGAGACCCGCACCGCCCAGTCCTCGTCTCTAGCGTAGGTATTAAAAGCAGTAGAACTATCGCCAAGTTCTCCCGGGGAAGTACTGCCAACATGCCCATTTCTGCCGCCCAGCAGTAACGCGTTCGCGTTCCTGTGTTTGAAACGTGTGGTTGCCGGTGAAATTACTGGCACATGAGACATTCTACCATTACTTGTCAGAGTTACGAGTGTATACAATGCGATGTGCATACCTATTTTACCTACGTAAGGGAGGACCCAAGTCGTATTGCTTTGCTATGGGCCGAGGTTGCTACTTAACATCAGCTAGGCCAGATGCTTGCTTCGTTACTTTTTCACATAAAAACGACTACTATAATAATATAAAATACCCACCGCACCACACCGTTATATGTTATAGGGGCTGTCGGCTGAAGGGTTAAAATATGCACCCGCATTATAATCCATGCGGGATTTCAAAAGTGTTCTTGAATACTTCTGCATATTAAGTTTCTCTTACGGCTTTATTTCGAGTGGATATTATTGATCGTCCCTTACAAAGGTTAGGCGGCTGTGTGCATCACGCCTTAATGCCGCCCTTAGACGCCGCCCGCCGCGTGCCGCCCTTAGACGCCGCCCGCCGCGTGCCGCCCGCCGCGTGCCGCCCGCCGCGTGCCGCCCTCCGCGTGCCGCCGACACCGAGTGTATGACGAATGTATCATCAGCTGTTTATGTGGTATTAGTGATTGCTGATGTTATGTCCACTACCTAGTAGGTATTACTGTGTGCTCAAACAGACCAGTACTAGTATAGTAATGTAAACCCTAACTCCAAGTCTGCCGTTTCTCGTTCAGCCCCCTAATTCCAGGGCATTGCTCTCCCGATTTAATCGAATATTGAGATTCTGGGTGTCAATATTTATAATGAGGTCCAGTTTGTGATTCAACTCGAAGCAAAAGCTATACTTGCCTCTGAAAAACTTGGAGTTATTATAAGTACGTTTATAGCAATGTTTTACAGCAAACCAGCGGTTTTTACTCTATACATTATAGGGCCGTAAGCTTGTTCGCCTAAACTTAAACGAAAAAATAAATGTCAAGTACCCGAGTTGATTTTGTCTCAGGGCCGCTATTTATTTGTGTCGAGTTATGCTTTAGCTGTTCATATTTTCCACATTTTCCACTGCTTTTATAAGAAATGCGTTGAAAGTGTGCGATTCCCTAGTCGACGGATCGAGGAAGGAAAGGGAGTGGAAGGGAGGGAAGGGAAACACCGTCCCGCGGGTTTCCGGCGCGACATTCCCTGATCACTGAAAAGGGATTTTTGCGGTTTCCGCGCGGCCGCTCTGGAGCCCTCATTTCAGCTCGTGTTCACGACACACAAATAAGTACATACACAAATAAAACGTTACACACACACACACACACACTCACACACACACAAACACACACACACACACACACACACCTCCGATGAACACAACAATTTGCAATAAGATAGAAAAAATAAATAAGATAGTATAAGGTAGTATATAATAAATAGAATATCTTTATATTTCTGTTATGATCTTGTATAAAATTGGAAATCGTCAACTTACCTATGACAATCCATTATAATCTTACATTGTACTTCCTGTAATCATCTATTTGTCTCAGTGTTTATTTTCTTTAATGTTGCCAACATAATTTAAAATTGTATAAACAAGGTACAAAAAATTCACTTAAAAATTCCTGTGAAAGCTGCGAGCACTTTCATCCCTCGAAGATTCACTCACGAAGTTATTCAATGAGCCGAAAAAAGGGGCTGAAACTTTCACTTATGAATATTGAGGGTGGAATTAAAAACTACAGTTTCTGTTGTTTGGCAAATATATATATTTTTAGATCCAAATAGTTTCGTGATGTATGTATATTTATGAACAGATTATACTTTCAATTGTACCGATCAAATCGTGATAATTATTATTAGTAATTAGCTGTTGCCCGCGACTTCGTCTGCGTGGAATTCGGTTTTATCACGCACCCCTATTTTACCCCTCGGAAAAGTAGCCTTAAGTTACTCCTTGTTACATCCAGCCGGAACAAACAGACAGACGGACAGAAAATTTTAAAAAATGTTGTTTTGTTATATGTACCGTGTATACATCCATATGGACTTAGTAAAAAGCGGTAATGTAATGTTACAAACAGACACTCCAATTTTATTTATTTGTATAGATTACACAGTGTTTGCGGGACGCTAGCGCCGCATCTCCGAGCAGCACCGGGGCCCAGCTCCACGCGTGTGCCTGCCTCTTATCAGAAAGCTATTTGCGTTAGCGCCCGCCTCGCTGATTACACGGCCATATTTTTACACGTTTCACCCCCACATCACCCCGCACCCACCCCCACCCCCGCCCCTCTCGGTGCACACCAGGTCATGCGCCGACATGAACGACATATTATTTTTGAAGACTGTCATAAGGCTTATCAAATCTAGTTAGAAGTGTTGCTTAAGCTAAAAAGTGGCCGAAAGTATGTTGTGTGAGCCACTTCTAGGATTGCTTCCTTACAAAACGATTGACAAGATGAAGTAAGTAATTGAATATCAATTTGAGAGGATAATGTTAGATTGTTTGTTGATGTTAGTACTGATGAAAAATTGTGGTTCGGAGTAGAATATGGTGCCGCGTTGTTTGGCATAAGCATTTGCAATGGAAAATAGGCCACTACTCGAATACATTCCGGAGGAACTGTTAATTGGTTGGAATTGAAAAATGAATATTCTGACTATGTGACGTGAGGTAAGTAGCAGCTTTGCTACCTATTTAAATGAGTAGTATTTATATATTTTTTCAGGAGATAGATGAATGAAAGACCGAGCCAACGAACCAAATATGGCGGCTTAACCGCAACAGATAATAAATACACAGATAAGAAATATGTTTCGTGGTTTAAAATTCTTATGTAGATTTTCTATATGATTGCATATTAACGATTATTCAATACAATAGTTATTTATGTCAAGGCTCAGGTAGGTTTACCTGTCGCAGGTGTCAATATAATGAGATGGTTATCCTGAGTGAAACCGCAACGAGCAACGCATGCGTTGCGTTGCGTTGCGCGCTGCGGTTTGCAGATGCAAAATGGCGACCCGCGGTCTGGCCACTCCCGACGCTTTTCTATATATATAACTTGTCTGGTTTATTAACTTAAAACCCTAATCATTATATTCACATACAGTTTTTTCGTTAACGTTAATCTGGTTCTCGTATTTTACACGTTTCGATTAAGTTTTGACACCAATCTGCGCCCTGGGTTATCGGTCAATAGTTTTTGTCAATTTAAATATAAATCATCTGATGCAACGTAATAAACGCTCAGCCAACTTTTTACTTATTTTTTTCTTTTAACTTTTTTTTTCAGTAAATTTGGGCATGCTTAAAATCTCTTTTCTAATTCTTGGAAAATGCCATCTGGACGTTACTTATTGTGATGGAACCATTCAGTTTGCTGTTAGATGCTGTTGCGATACAGTGCAAGGAAACTATGTTCGATCCGAAATTGTCTTGCCTTAACTAAATTGCAATCATGTTTGTCATCAACAATGAGCGCTCGAAGACAAGCGATCAAGTCATAGCTGTAGTGTAGTGTAGTGTAGTGTAGTGCAGTGTAGTGCAGTGTAGTGCAGTGCCGTGCAGTGTAGTGTACAGTAGTATAGTGTAGTGTAGTGTAGTGTAGTGTAGTGTAGTGCAGTGTAGTGCAGTGCCGTGCAGTGTAGTGTACAGTAGTATAGTGTAGTGTAGTGTAGCTGTAGTGTAGTGTAGTGTAGTTTAGCTTAGTGTAGTGTAATGTAGTGTAGTGCAGTGCCGTGAAGTGTAGTGTAGTGTAGTGTAGTGTAGTTTAGCTTAGTGTAGTGTAGTGTAGCTTAGTGTAGCTTAGTGTAGTGTAGTATAGTGTAGTACAGTGCAGTGCAGTGTAGTGTGTAGTGTAGTGTAGTGCGCTAATAGCGAGGTGCACGGACCTCCGGAACCGGTCGGGGAGCGTGCAGCGCCCACATTGTTTACAAAGCCCTCAGTTTACCTGTTCCATTATATTTTTCCTGCCGAAATGGAGTGGCACCGTCCACCCCTCCACCCCTCCGCCCCTACGCGCGCCACCGAGACACAGATTGTATTTAGAGGCAGTAACGGCAAATCGATTGTAGTACAATTTGGTAAAATTATTCCGCGTCCATATTTACAAGCCTAACGACTATGATTCCGGCAGGAAATGGAGACATTACATAAATTGCTTGCGCGAGAATCACCGGAATATTATAATAAAATGTGGCGGGAACATTTTTGGTAACGCTGCTGTTTTTATTATTATCATTGGTTATAGTGCCTTAGAGGTCGCAGCTCTGAGCAGAGCGTATAATAATCTATACAAATAAATAAAATTGGAGTGTCTGTTTGTAATATTAAAATAACCGCTTTTTACTAAGTGCATATGGATGTGTACACGGTATATATATATATATATATATATATATATATATATATATATATATATATATACCAAAACAACATTTTTATAATTTTTGTCTGTCTGTCTGTTTGTTCCAGCTAATCTCTGAAATGTCAAGACCTATTTTGATGGGACTTTCACTGGTAGTAGCTGATGTAACAAGGAGTAACTTAGGCTACTTTTCCGAGGGGTAAAATAGGGGTGCGTGATAAAACCATATTCCACGCGGACGAAGTCGCGGGCAACAGCTAGTAATATATATTAATGTTTGAGTGGAGACAGTTATGGTTGATGATAAATAGCCATCAACTTTACATCATTGTAACAATATATAGAAACATACCTAAAAAAAAAAAATTCAAACATACAAATTTTTAAATATTTATATTAGCAGTTATTAATAGATCGCGCTCACACACTCGCACGGAAATCACAACGTTACCTATTCAATTATAATATCCTGTCGAACTGAATTGTTAACTGAAAAAGCCCGAAGGAATCTGCTTTAGTTTATTGCACGAGACGAGCCTCTCACCAACTATTTTGTAGGAAATTGGAATGTTTGATTCAGTTCCAGCTTCGTAACGATCACTTACTGCACAGTAGGTAACGCGTGCCACTCTACGCTTCCAACCCGCCGCACCACGCCGCACCACGCCGCACCACGCCGCACCACGCCGCACCACGCCGCACCACGCCGCACCACACCGCCCCGTTTCGACTGGCTAATTGAATTGTGAGGCCTCTGGTTCAACTTCAAATTGTCTCCTCGTCTCAATTGTTTAATTTTTAAGTGTTTCTAATGAAGTCGATGTTATTTGGGCAATTAAATCATCGGCGCGGGCGAAGGCGTCGCATTTAACGAACAAGTTACACTCTATTCAACAATAATCAAGTTTCGGTAAGCGCCAATTAATTTCTTAAAGTTTTATTAGATCAATAATGTAATCTATATCTATACAAATAAATAAAATTGAAGTGTCTGTTTGTATTATTAAAATAACCGCTTTTTAGTAAGCGCATATGGATGTATACACGGCACATATACCTAAACATATTTTTTTTCAATCTTTGACTCTGTTTGTTCCGGCTAATCTCTGAAATGGCTGGACCGATTTTGACGGGACTTTCACTGGCAGATAGCTGATGTAACAAGGAGTAACTTAGGCTACTTTTACGAGGGGTGCGTGATAAAACCGAATTCCACGCGGACGAAGTAGCGGGCAACAACTAGATAAAAAATATAAAAAAAATGTGTTACAAAGCGCATACACACATTCTCCGCCCAGATGGATCCACTGTGAGTGACAATGTCAAGTGAACACAACGCGAGCCGGCTACCTCGCACTCACTACATCACATACATTCCCCTACCCTAGTGCACTCACACACTCCCGAAGGGCACTCCTGCGTGCCGGGTGCCGGGTGCGGGTGCGGGTGCGGGTGCGGGTGCTGTTGCGGGTGCCGGCGGCGCACACCACTCCACGGATGGAGGTTGACATTCAATTCAATTCAATTCAATATATTTATTGCCACCCCGCCCCTGACGCTGACATTTTTGGAAAGGGAATACGGATACGGACTTTATAGAGCTTTTATAATATTGTTTAAAAACACACTTGACGAGTTAACGAAACAGTTTTACTACTAACCCGTAAAATTTTTATATAAGGTTTTTTTTTAAATTGTTTCAGACACTTTTGAAGCCAATACATGATTGGAAATATTTGCTGTATAAAAAATTCTTCAAACAACGCTTAATTGACCCAGTTGCAGTTATTCTCCCAGTTCTTAAGTATGTTTTACATTAAAATATGTGGCGTATAATTGATAATTAGGAACTGCAGACCGCGCTCCGCGAGACTGACCCGCTCACTGAGCGATCACACCTCAGTTCGAGATCTTACGTTTTTCATTAATATTAACTATTATACCTAAGTGTATAGTTACTTAGGTACCTACTACATATTTCTGGAAATAAAAGACCTAACAAATTCAATTAAAACTTTCACCAACCACACGGCCACACAAACGCTCTACCGAAGGCTAGAAGGCCGTACAATTCACTTAGGGCTTATCTAAACTGTAATTGGATTTCTCGACGTATTTATAAAATTCTTCAAACTACAAAATGGAGTACCCACGCGTACCAGTTCCAATAACCTGCAAGTGTATGACATAACTTTTTCTGTAGTTTGTCTCCACTATTTATTTTTTCTGGATAGTTCTACCGTTCATTTTCTAATGCATGTGACGCAAATAGTACCAATTACAATTACATCTCAATCGTCCGTAAATGAAACAGTCCTGTGTCCATAGAGATAAAAAATCGATTTCCCTCGCAAACTGGAAACGGCGAGAACGAATAAAAATGAATAATCTCTCGCGATGAATTATCTGCCGTCCGTTTCCGATGCCGCTCAATTTCCTCCACGCATCCATCATGGCGGCCAGCGGGCCGGAGGAGGTAGCTGCAGATGATAATGTTTCAATACATTTACCCAAAAATGCTCTGCCTCTGTGAAGCATTTTGATTTTACCTTTCATCATGGATCGCGATCGAAACGCTGGACTAAACCTTTACAGAATTGGTATTCTCATTCTCTTTCAGTCTCATTTCATTGTGGGTTCTAATCATTATTTGATGGTTTGCGTTTTAATCAAATTAAATATTTCATGAAAGCAAAATTAAAATAGTTAAAAATACTTATTAGTATGATTTAATTAGTATCAAGCCAGGAAGCCTTGTCGGGTTAATCCAAGAAAGCACTGCAACCATATTTAAATCTGCCGCCAAGCAGTGACACATTCGCATTAGTGTGTTGCGGTTGGAAAGGAGTGGTTGTCGGTGAAATTGCAGGCTCTTCACAAATTTTTCCTTCACGTCTCAGAGTTAATGCGATAAGAGATCTTTTCCCATATCTAAGTAGGGGTGGGTAGGGGTTGCTTTTTTATGAGCAGAAGTTACGATTTATCATCAGGGGGATGACAAATTGTAACTTCTGTATATTTACAATTCGATTCACAGCTAGTTAGAAAGATTCATAGCTAGTTGTATGTATAATTGTACCTTTATGGAAACTTTTTTTTAAATTAATATATTGGAATAAATAAAAGAAATATCCGTTCTGACCGATTCACTGGAGAGCCAGTTGTTTTGCGGATCAGTTAGTCCCATCTGTACGTCGGCGTCGTGCTACTCTCCGCGCTTAATGCCGCGCGGCAGATTGGGATGGAAGTCGTTTATCTCGATGACGTAACGATTGCACATTACGCTTTTTGTGCGAACACTATTCATTGGAATTAATAACACCTGGCCGCTCGCCTTCAGGGTAATTCTAATAGCCAGTAAGTACAGGTACCATACACATATCGGCAGCTTTCCTAATATACTCGACGCCGCGCCGCCGCCGCGCCGGTCGAGACGCTACAACGAAGACACAGTGCCGACGTGTGACGCTGGCGCGGCGCGCGGCGCTGCGCTGTGGTGACGCTGCTCCACAAACTCACAACAATAAATCTCCTCGTTTTGCTTTGCCAAAAAATATATGGAGTCCATTATATTTATAAATCATCGTAAAGTAGCGCTCTTAAATGATTTCGGTGCGGAAATAATATATTTTGTATTGGCGAACTTTAGAAGCCACTAATTATCTACCCGAGGAATTGGAACGAATTAAAATGGTGGTAAAATGGTTAAAAACAGTTGGCGAATTGGCAGATATGCCAATTCGCCAACTGTTTTGCCTCAGGGCATTGTGCTCGGGGGATAAGAGAGTTATTTATAGAGAAAATGTACACAGCAAAAAAATAGGGGGTTTATTCATGTGAAGAAAAAGCTTCTTTTCATTTAAACGCACGGGAGCAAACTTACAGAAGAGGGGTATCTTCAGTCGATGCTGTGTGCTGGCTCACAGATTAGGACGTTTTAACGCAAGGTGGAGTAGTTAACATGGTTGCCACGCAAGGTGTGATTTCCGGTGAAATTACAGGCTCAAGAGACATTCCACCTGCACGAGATGTTATAATTTATTAAGCTCAGCCTTTTAGAATTATTAGACTGAAATAATGACAACAAAAATCATTGATAGCATTCCGTCTAGGACTACACTCCGGGCGGGCGGGCGAGACTGTGTTCCGGGATTTGGGCAAGGATCTCACTTTACCAACTTTTGGGTGCGCATATTTTGAACTATAATTGCTTCAGTGTGGAAAGTAATCATTGAATTGTGATGAGCTGAGTCGTGTAAGAGGTTGTGGAGTGGAAGGGATCACATTCCGATCCACCCCGTAAGCTCTGGTGTTCCAAATTATTATTTGGAGCACATTAGTAGCAGACAATCTGAATAGCTATTGTACACTAGCCATTAGCAGTCGATATATTCGCTCGAACCAAAACTAGTTAAACTTCTTCGAAAAGCTAAGACTATTTCGATAGCAAATACCAATTTCAATCGCAATAAACACTGATCTCTTTTCCAATCAACTAAACGAAGTATTACCGGGGGCACTTTTTTACGAAGTAAACTTTTACAACTTATTTAACTGAGGGGATGGAGAGCGGCCGCGGCCGGAGTACTTTTAGAAACGCTCTAATCCTCTCTTCGTTTCGACAAATCTGGGACGTTCAATATCTGGACGTATTCTTTACATCACTGTCTTCCGAGCTAAATCCTCAAATGACCGCGCATCATAATATATTCACGGCCGTGGAACACGCGACGCGCCTTCTTATAGAATTTCATCCTTAATGCACATCATATTATTAAAACCTGCACATTAAATATAATGACATACGACGGCACATATGAATTTCGACTCTATGAACATCGGCGTACGATCAAATATCCCCTGAGCTGTAAATCTGTGTGTTCTATTTAAGGGATAAAATGTTGTAATAATAGTATATAGTATACTAGCTGTTGCCCGCGTCTTCGTCTGCGTGGAATTCGGTTTTATCACGCACCCCTATTTTACCCCTCGGTTACTCCTTGTTACATCAGCTATCTGCCAGTGAAAGTCCCGTCAAAGTCGATCCACCCGTTTCAGAGATTAGCCGGAACAGACAGGCAAAAAAATGTAAAATATGTTGTCTTGGTAGGTATATGTACCGTGTATACATCCATATGCACTTAGTAAAAAGCGGTTATTTTAATATTACAAACAGACACTCTTATTTTATTTGTATAGTTATATCGCGTAGTTTAAATTACACTAATGCGTGGTTTCTCAGTTGAAACTGATCCAAGCCGTCCATGTAGACACAGCGGCGCGGCGCGGGCGCTAGTGACGTTAGAAGCAAAAGGCACCTTCCGTCGGTGTAGGTACCCTACCTACCTGCGCAATTATTAGCAGCAAGCTGCAGCCCCACCCCGGGGCTCCTTTGTCAGAACCGAGCACGACGTGTGATTATGTTATTAATGTATTAGTATATTGTTCTGGCATTAGTTAGTCCATTAGTGAGCTGACGCAAGCGAGCTCATTGTTGGGTTACTGCCTTTTGACGTACAGTTCATAATATAGGGTGATTCAAAATGTTTTGGGAGAGTTAGGATGGGCGTATGTGTAATTAATATATGGCAGATGGATCATATTTAGATCGTATTCCGCTCCTGCGGCGTGTGACACGGCCATAGAATAGAATAGAATAGGTAATCATTTATTAAGAAGAATACAAAAAATTAATTCAATTTACGTAAATTAATAAAAAAAATGTTTGTTTCTTCTCCTTCTCATATTACGGGGGTTTTGGGGGGTGTGCGACCCTGTCACCCGCACTTAAGAGAACTCACTTGTCCAGGCTACATTAAGATGGCCAGGATAACACTTAAAAGTCACATATATACAAATAAATAAAATTGGAGTGTCTGTTTGTAATATTAAAATAACCGCTTTTTACTAAGTGCATATGGATCTATACACGGTACATATACCTACCCAGACAACATATTTTACAATTTGTCTGTCTGTCTGTCTGTCTGTTTGTTCCGGCTAATCTCTGAAATGGCTGGACTGATTTTGACGGGACTGTCACTGGCAGCTGATGTAACAAGGAGTAACTTAGGCTACTTTTCCGAGGGGTAAAATAGGGGTGCGTGATAAAACCGACTTCCAGGCGGACGAAGTCGCGGGCAACAGCTAGTCTTAAATTATAAAGCAACGTTGCATTAGTTGGACGCGGACCAAGTAAACAAACGAAGTGGCAGCGTTCTCGGAATTAAACAGAATATTCTAGAGTCTCGGGCGGAGTACGAGAATAGAACCCGCGCCCTGACCGCGACTCCATCGACTGACCCTGAACTCTTTGTTATGCAAATATATTTTCGTATCTCGTCGTGATTCTATCATTTAATGGTTAGTGAATTTTCAGGACATAAATTACACGGTAAGGAAAAGTTTTCATTGCCTTAGTTGTAATTTATGTTTTTTTTTTAACAAAAATCTCTGCTATCTTTGCAAAATTGTTACATACACGTTTGTCAACAGCAGAAATTTCTTCGATCCATGTCAGGAGGAAATCACCATCACCAACCCATCTCATACAGTTCCCTCGGCTCTGTGTGCATCTATGATCTCTCTGTATGCTTAAAGCTTAAACATCCCGACCGAAGAATCCTGTAAACTCAGGAGTAGTGAGTTATTACCACAGAAGGACCACTGCGCGAAAAAAATGATATTTCCAGCTAATTTTCGCATCAACAAAAATCTAATTATTTCTTCTGCAAGACAAATAGCGCGCTCATTAAAAATATAATAAATGCCTTGGAATAAAATGTGAATGCGAGTCGAGCGGACGCGGACGGGTACAAATGATGCTGCAGATCGGACCGGTGCGGTTCGGTGCTCACTTACTCACTCACTCACTCTCTCACACACTCACTCGCTCACTCACTCACTCACTCACTCTCACTTATATACTATACACGTGGAATATATTATTACACAGCTCGCTTACAAGCTATTAACTGACATTGTTGAAAGTAAACTGACGTAATGGTAACGTAAATAAATTCGCTTTATTATATTCAAGTTCAAGAACTTTTGACGACTCTAGATCCGGAGTATCCAATAGTTATTATTGTTAGGTAGAGCACGGTGTTAGCTGAGTGATAAATACCCCACATATGAACATTATTTGGAAATGTACCAGTGACGTATAATATTTCTCTGAACGAATTCTGAAAGACAGAGAGACAAAAATTGTAAAAAAAAAAGTTTTGGTATATGTACCGTGTATACATCCATATGCAGTTCGTAAAAAGCGGTTATTTTAATATTACAAACAGACACACCAATTTTATTTATTTGTATAGATAATTAAATCTAGCTCTAACAATATCCATAGAGTGGACACTGGTAGCGGTAGGTAGTGTAACAGCGCATTTTCGCAACGACACAGAGCTCTGGCATAAAGTGAAATGTGCCAGCTGTCAGATGGAGATCTTTTGGCAAAACTCTCCGGGATTCATGTTGCGCTATTCAATGTTAGTGTTTCGCAAATTCTGTCTAAATGTGTTGTCTTTTTTACACGCTTTTACAGCCGCTGGCCACCATACCTACCTAGGTATGGTGGCCAGCGGCTACAGCGGCTTGCCCGCTGCGTGTGCGAAGTGTATCCCCACCCTCGGCACACGCAGCGGACGAGCCGCTCCGGAACCCCAAAGCTTCGGCGATTATAACAAACAGCATTATCGCTCAGCGTAAAATGATATTTTTGTGCTCCGCAAAGTGTTGGAGCGTAAAATCGGATCTGGCGGATATTCCAGCCAATAACTGAGGGTTCCAACTGACACGGTTCCTTTCCGTTCCGATATCAATAAAGATATGGGATATATAAAAATGTTATTGCTCAATGTGAATCTATCATGAATAAAGCATTAAGCTTTCATGGCGATCATTCATGGTCGTATTTATAGCGGCCTCCGATCTTTTAGTACTTCATTTGGCTCGTAAAATGAATTCAAGCGTGGATTTGAAAATTTTCGTGTATACTTAACGTGGCGTGGCGTAGGATCGCGTGAGAAACGGTAGCCTGGTCGGTGGGAGCCATCCCGCCGCGGACCCAAACATTCGTGGTTTAATAGCTTCATCGGAGGAAAATGTAGGGGGTACAGTGTGTGCGTGGGCCCCCCCGACTGCTGATGTGGGTCCCCGACTGCTGATGTGGGCCCCCGACTGCTGATGTGGGCCCCCCGACTGCTGATGTGGGCCCCCCGACTGGTGATGTTGGGCCCCCCCAAATGCTGATGTGGGCCCCCCGAATGCTGATGTGGGCAGATCATCGTCGGCGTCGACCTCCGCTGTGTCAATGCTCTATCTATATTCCCACTGATGTTTCTACCTAATATATAAACGAGTATAAAAAAAAAAATACCTATAAATATTTATGTTAGATACTGAAAGCGAAATTAATGTTAATCCAAAAATATTCGAGGGGAATAATAAGTCTTTCAAGTGCAAGGCTGGCTGATTGATACTGATCATAGTGAAGGGGGGATATTTGAAGTTGTGTACTCCCGGTACAGAGCCGGAGCTAGGTTGCCAACCGTACTATATTATATAGTTTACTATATTTCGGCTCTCTATATATACTATATTTTATTATAGGCAAATATACTATATTTCGAGCACAGTTTTTCACAGATTTCGAGACAGAAAATTTGTTAAATAATGCACCTATTGCAATAAAATATAGTTTTTATTATAGGTAACAAACTTACACCAATCCCCTTTTTTCATCTTTCCAAAGATACTGTTTTTTGAAGCGTACTATATATTTTCGTAGCTTATTATCAAAAATACTATATTCAACCGAAAATAGCGGGCGAAGTCGGTCGCGTGGCTAGCAGCCAGCTACCGCGCCCAACTGTCTGCCACATCACCACAAGCTGTGATCACACTGCTCAACATTATATATGTACTGTTTTTTTTGGTTGCCTGTTGCACCCACCACTGGGCAAAGGCCGCTCCACTTCCACATTCCACATTCCTGGCTGTGGATGTCTATTTAAGTTGATTTCCGTAAAAATATATGTTTATCAGATTTGGAAACCCTCATGTATAGAAATTTCTAAGGAGATCTTACCCATTTTGAAACTACTACCCGTTAATTAACACGACGATCACTCACGGGTCGGATCGGGGGCCCTTCCGTCCCCCGAGCCAGCTACTCATAACACCCAGATACTGCGCCGAGCATCTCAAGCCTTTCCTTCGTTCTGTGGATCACTGGTAACAAACGATTCATTCATTAACCCTGTTTAAAAATAAAAAAGAAATATGGCTGTACATTCAAAAAGAAAGAAACGTTGCTCAGCGGCTCCCCCTTCCACTTTCAAAGTGGATTTTTGCAACATCAGGGGCTTACACACCAACTTAAATGCTGTTCATTTTCACCTAGAAACGGCTAAGCCGGCCATTCTCTTTCTAACCGAAACGCAGATATCCTCTCCGGCTGACATATCATACCTGAACTATCCGGGCTACATTCTTGAGCACTGCTTTGTCCGTCGCGCCGGAGTGTGTATGTACGTTAGAGAGGATATCTGCTGTCGTCGGTTGTACAACCTTGAAGGCAGCGATCTATCTGTTCTCTGGGCACGAATGGACTACGATGGTCACACGCGTATCTATGCGTGCCTCTATAGGTCTCATGGCGGTAACGCTGAAACTGACCGACTCTTCGAGCACGTCCAGGACGCGACTGACCGAGTGCTTCAGCAGCTTCCTTCAGCGGAGGTGGTGATCTTAGGTGACTTTAACGCTCATCATTCTGAGTGGCTGGGATCACGGGTTACCGATTACGCTGGAAGAACCTCTCATGACTTCGCTCTGGCTTATGGTCTCACCCAGCTGGTGTCAACTCCAACTAGGATACCGGACATACACGACCATACTCCCTCTCTTCTGGACCTTCTGCTGACCTCTAGCCCACACGGATACCGAATCTCGGTCGAAGCCCCTTTAGGGTCTTCGGATCATTGTTTGGTGCGTACGGAGGTGCCAACTAAGCGACTCGTTAGATCGCGCCCTGCCGGCAGTCGTCGGGTTTGGCATTACAGGTCGGCGGATTGGGATGGATTGCGGGAGTTTTACGCGTCCTACCCATGGAAGCAGCTATGTTTCTCTTCGGGAGATGTTGGTGCTTGTGCTGATTCAGTCACGGATGTGGTCCTTCAGAGCATGGAATGCTTCATTCCTAGCAGTGTGGTACCACTTGGTGGGAAGACTCAGCCCTGGTACGGTTCGTCTTGCTCTGAGGAATCAAATCTCAAGCGATCCGCATTCCGTGCCTGGGTGTCAGCGCGAGATAATAACAGGCCCAACGCCTCCGAATTGAAGAAACGGTATAATGCTGTATCCAGATCCTTGAAGAAGAAAATCGCCACAGAGAAATTCGCGTATATCGGCCGCATTGGTGAGAGACTAGCTAGCTTCCCTTCTGGGAGTCGTGCTTTCTGGTCTCTTGCCAAAGCTGTTGAGGGCAATTTCTGTCGGTCTTCACTACCAGCTTTGCGCAAACCAGACGATTCGTTGGCTCACACAGCCGAAGAGAAAGCCGAACTGTTAGGCACACTCTTTGCTTCCAATTCGACACTAGATGACGGGGGAAAATCACCGGTTACAATCCCACGGTGTGAGAGTTTGATGACTGAAATCCGCTTCACTCAAAGTGCTGTGCGTCGAGCTCTCTTTTCCCTCGACATACGCAAGTCGAGTGGGCCAGACGAAGTCCCCGCCATTGTGCTGAAGACATGCGCTCCAGAGTTAGCTCCGGTTTTGACAACATTGTTTCGGCTGTCATATTCTTCCGAAACTGTACCCTCTTCTTGGAAGATAGCCCTTGTTCACCCTATACCAAAGAAGGGTGACCGTTCTGACCCGTCAAACTATAGGCCTATCGCGATAACCTCCCTTTTCTCCAAAGTGATGGAGCGGGTTATTAATGACCAACTTCTTCGGTATCTTGAAGAACACCAGCTGATTAGTGACAAACAATACGGCTTTCGCCGTGGTCGCTCAGCTGGTGACCTTCTTGTATACCTCACTCACCGCTGGGCTGAAGCCATAGAGAATAAGGGGGAGGCATTGGCAGTCAGCCTGGACATCGCGAAGGCATTTGACCGCGTTTGGCATAAGGCATTAATATCCAAGCTTCCAGCATACGGACTTCCCGAGAAATTATGCAATTGGACAGCCAGCTTTTTATTGGAGCGGAGCATAAAAATCGTAATAGACGGCTCTTGCTCTGCCACAAAGCCCATAAATGCTGGTGTCCCACAAGGCTCTGTGCTATCACCAACACTGTTTATTCTGCATATCAATGATATGTTACGTGTCCGTAATATTCATTGCTATGCAGATGACAGTACTGGTGATGCTCAATACGCAGGCCGTGCAAATATTTCTCGGGTCTCTGTGCAGCAGTGCCGAGGCAATCTCGTTTCTGAGATCGGGTCATCTCTGGAGCAGGTCTCGGACTGGGGTGAACAAAATCTTGTCCAATTCAATCCGAGGAAGACACAGGTTTGCGCGTTCACCGCCAAAAAAACTCCGTTTGTCGAGGCTCCTACGTTCCAGAACACTTCCCTTAGCATCTCAGCAAGAATTGGAATCCTTGGTGTCGACATTTCGAATGACGTCCAATTCCGTGGTCACTTGGAAGGCAAGGCCAAACTGGCCTCAAAAAAACTCGGAGTCCTGAACAGGGCGAAGCAGTACTTCACGTCGGGTCAAAGACTTATGCTTTACAAAGCGCAGGTACGACCCCACGTGGAGTATTGTTCCCATCTCTGGGCTGGGGCGCCTGAGTATCAGCTCCTTCCACTTGACCGGATTCAGCGCAGGGCAGTTCGAATTGTCGACGATTCCAAGCTTACAGACGACCTGGAGCCCTTAAGACTACGGAGAGACGTAGGTTCTCTGTGTGTGCTCTATCGTCTGTACAATGGGGAGTGTTCTGATGAACTGTTTAGTCTGGTGCCCGCGGCTAAGTTTCACCACAACACCACACGCCGCAAAACCAGATACCATCCGCACCACCTGGATGGCTGGTTGTCCACCACCACTCGCTTCTCGCGATCATTCCTTCCACGCACCTGTCAGCTATGGAATGATCTGCCTTCAGCCGTTTTCCCAGGGAGCTTCGACATGGCGACCTTTAAGCGTCGGGTTAATGCCTATCTTAATGGCCGGCAGCGCATTAGCAATGCCTCTGGTGTTGCAGATGTCCATGGGCGACGGTGACCACTTTCCATCAGGTGGCCCGTTAGCTCGTCTGCTAGTTTTTAACATTAAAAAAAAAAAAAAAAAAAAATTAAGTGTAGGCATCTATAGAAATAAATAAAATTGGAGTGTCTCATTTTAATATTAAAATAACCGCTTTTTACTAAGTGCATATGGATACACGGTACATATACCAAAACAACTTTTTTACAATTTTTGTATGTCTATCTGTTTGTTCCGGCTAATCTCTGAAATGGCTGGACCGATTTTGACGGGACTTTCACTGGCAGATAGCTGATGTAACAAGGAGTAACTTAGGCTACTTTCCGAGGGGTAAAATAGGGGTGCGTGATAAAACCGAATACCACGCGGACGAAGTCGCGGGCAACAGCTAGTTATATTAATAATTTATAAATGACACAACAAAACTGAACACAACTGGAAGCTGAACATTAAAGACGAACTGATTTTTGTCTCATCCTGAAACATACGAACCTTTGAGCACGACTCCTTAGTTTCTTTGAAGGTGAGTGCCAGCAGATTCCCAACCTTGCCGCCTGGAGACAGGGTGTCTTCTAGCGTGGCGCGGGTGGTCGAAATGGATGATGCAAGCGCTCGCAATACCGCCCGCGCCGACTGCGTGCCAACGCCGCGCCGCTGTCACGAACTCAGCGGCAACTTACCACCTACCTGCCTACACCACACCACACTATACTATGTACGGTACTAGCTGTTGCCCGCGACTTCGTCCGCGTGGAATTCGGTTTTATCACGCACCCCTATTTTACCCCTCGGAAAAGTAGCCTAAGTTACTCCTTGTCATCTGCAAGTGAAAGTTTTTTTACAGTTTTGTCTGTCTATCTATCTGTCTGTCTGTCTGTTTGTTCCGGGTAATCTCTGAAATGGCTGACGGATTTTGACGGGACTTTCACTGGCAGATAGCTGATGTAACAAGGAGTAACTTTGGCTACTTTTCCGAGGGGCAAAATAGGAGTGCGTGATAAAACCGAATTCCACGCGGACGAAGTCGCGGCCAACAGCTAGTGTAATAATATGTATTTACACAGCAGTGTAAGACAGCGCGCTACCGTGTGACACCTTGAGCCCCTAAATAAAGCATGTCCCATTACCCCGCGGTGAAGGTGAATCCTGCTCATGCCGATTATAATCTTGCAACTCCCTTTATTACCGAGCCGTCTAATCTCTCCTTCCTAATTTAGAAGCCGTGGACCGCTCCCCCCCGTCCCCCCCGCGCTCCATTTTGACTCAAATTTGCATGATTGTGAACTTAAAGTTAACTAGTGAAGTTCAAGTAAGTAAGTAGATGATTATCGATGCGATAGCTTTCATCATCTTCGAGTAAAACATTCATTTCACAGCAGTTCTATTATGTAATCTACCATTCAAATGATGCTGAATTTGTTTATAACAATATCTCATAGAGAACAGCTTACCTTGATTCTGTAATACTTCTTTCTTTATGTTTGTTATTGTTTTCATTTAGTCTAGAACTGTAATAATTGTAGCAAATAAATTTTCTTTCTTTCTAATTTTGATGAGTTTTGATTGTATGAGTATTATATTGGCTTTGGCACATTATCTCCGATGTACTAATACCTATAAATATCTGTTAGTCAAAGCTACCAAATACGAAAGCGTGACTCGACTTGCGTGTAGTGAGAGACAAAAGCGTAATCGGGCCAACCATTAGAGCATTGTGTAGTCATCGACAAACTAGCTCGGTAATTACTCTCGCTGTAATTACTCCGCCAACATTTACATACATACATACACACGTAGGTACCACTAGGTACACGTACTAAATAGTATTCGGCACGACACGGCGTGGCGTGGCGTGGCGTGGGCCCATTGAAATTTGGCTATTGTTCAGCAACAATGGCCCATTCTGTAGTGACGGTAATATAATGAAAATTGATTTCTAAACTCGACACTCGGAATATTGTATCGATATCGACACGACACTACACTCACTTATCTATGTTAGTTTGAGAATTTGAAACTAAATTGTCCTTGATTAACCTCTTGGATTACGGGATTACTGGATTAATGAGCGGGTTTCATTTGTAATAAATCATTCCTTACCTTAGTAGCTTTGCAAATTACCCAGTGCCTACGAGCATGATCGTGAGAAATCTTATGATAAATAGGTAGATAGCGGCTCTGCCTCGATCTACCTCAACAACATGATAATGATTTCGGTCCAAAAACTTTTAGTTTTATTTCAGACACTTCTTAGTAATGTTTGTTAATGTTTGTATGTACAAGTTCCGGGCGAGTCACTAGTTACTAACACTAGGTCTAGCCTGTATCGGTACCACACCAAGTGCGATTTGATCGCTCGCCTTACATAATCTGATTTTTAACAAAATTAATCTACTATTTATACTTAATATACAATGATTAAAGCTTATTCCATAATATACGATATAATAGCTAATAAATTATAGCTCCATACATATAAATTGATCATAAATTAGAGGTATATTATTTAAATTTATTATAAATTTATACATACATACTTTTAAAATATTGTTGACCTTTCATGTAGCAAATAAATCATTTGATTAGATTATTATTTGTCTGTAGGTCCTCAGGGATCGGAAAATGTCCGCTGTCCACTTGGATGTCCAGTTGCACTGCCGCTTCCGCTGCCGCTTCCGCTGCCGCTTCTGCTGCCGCTTCCGCTGCCGCTGCCGCTACTACACCGAACTCAATTACCCGCTAAGTATTACTACCTAACTACTAATGTACTTCATCATCGGGATCCTCATGATTATTGAGGAGAAGTAATTGTAGTGAAATGTTTGACATCCGGAGGGTGGAGGTGGGGGGAAGGGATCGATCGGGGTCGCTGAACGCCCGCCCGCGCCGGTTGCGAACCTGCGCCTAATGGATTCATTTCCGTTACGTAATTGACATTGCGCTCACATTTTTGGACATATTTCAGTTCCAATCAAACGTTCAATTTACAATTTTGTAACATTCTTTGGTTACGTGATCGTAATATAATTCAATTACAGTTTGTGGATCGGTTGTATTTCGTTCCAGTACACTCGGAATGAGCCATCCAAATAATTTGTTATTTGTATAATTGTTTAACTTGTTTTCACAGACAAATTTCCGTGGAAATCGAACGAAAGCACTACCAACTCACTCACCGACCGACACCTCAAAATAATATACCTTTGGTACGTAAATAAAAATTAAGTAAATAAAAACATTAAAATTAAAAAATAAGTCACACGGAAAGGACAAGCAAGGGGCCCAACTCATGTAAAATGGTAACCGCCCTAGTTTGGGAAGATCCAAGTGTTATATCTTTGGAGGATGTACTGGAGCCAAATAAAATACGTAATATTTCGGTAAAATTAATATATAATACATGACTCGATGCTAATCGAACGACGGATGCAGGTGAAGTGCGGGTATTAATTAGCTCCTACACATACATACATGACAACTACATTTTAATGTGATTTGCTATTATAATTTGAGAAGGCGTTAGCCTGTACACCAAGTAGCATCGTATTGCGCCCGTAACTTTGATAAGTGATGGTGGAATGTCTATTGTGCCTGTAATTTCACCGGTAACCACACCTTTCAAACATTCAGTAATGCGTGTGCGCTACTGAATCAATAGGTGTGGTGTGTACCACACTACACGGACGTACTTGGCACGAGTTCTACTGCATAAAAAGTTCATACAGTATATCGCATATAACTCACCGACTGACGAAGCGAGTATAGAATACCAACCAACAACCGGCAGATAATATTATGTTAAAACAAGTGAATGATTTAAAAATCTAAAAAAACCGACTTCAGTTTTTTCATCCCTTACTTTTCCCTCATACTTGGGTAAATCCTATATTTTAATAACGCTTATAGAATAACATGCTTTTAAGTTAGCTGTTAAGCCATGAATGACTAATACACACTTAAAATTCCCTATCTCAAAAACTACTTAACCGATTTTGATGAAACTTGCACTATTCCCTAAGTTGAATAATTTAATACCTATTTCAAAAAAAAATATCATTATTTAAATCGAACTTGTAGTTCCGGAGATATGCGAGGACAAACATACAAAGATAAATACATACACTTTTGAAATTTGGCACACTTGTTTAGAAGCTGATATAGACCAACATATACGAAAACTGGGCAGTTCTGGAAATATTATATACATACGGGTCGAATTGATAACCTCCTTTTTTTGAAGTAGTTAAAAATATAGTACTTAGGTATATAGTGTAGGAGGTAACGGCCCCGCCCTGCGTGACACTTGGTTACCAGCTGATTATATATAGAGTAAGATTCCTCGAAATCCGTTGGCAACAGCGAGAAGCGAGCCGTCGGCGTCAGCGTCGGAGATATCTTGTGACAGGTTACCCTTGTGTAAGGTTCACGGTCAACTCTGGTAAGTGACGGGTGGCCGGTGTCACTGTCAATGCCGTAACGTGGTGTAACAGTGAAATGTCTCTGTGTTCAGAAAGTGTTCAATTGGGACTAGCCCGTATTATTATTGTAACTAGCTGTTGCCCGCGACTTCGTCCGCGTGGAATTTGGTTTTATCACGCACCCCTATTATACACCTCGGAAAAGTAGCCTAGGTTACTCCTTGTTACATCAGCTATCTGCCAGTGAATGTCCCGTCAAAATCGGTCCAGCCATTTCAGAGATTAGCCGGAACAAACAGACAGACAGACAAAGGTACTGACATTTTTTTTTTAAATGTAGTTTTGGTGTATGTATATGTGCCGTGTATAAATCCACCTGCACTTAGTAAAAAGCGGTTATTTTAATATTACAAAAAGACACTTCAATTTTATTTATTTATATAGATAATTGGTAGCATGATTGATTCATGTTCATGGCTTCACTTGACGCAGCGCCATCTATTCTAAAAGAAGCCAAGTTTGTATGGTGTGGGTGGTGGTACATTACAGAAAATTCATAAAACCGCTTCGTTTTTTTTTAATATCTATTATATAACATAACATGCCCCTTTGGGGAAGTAGAACTAGTGCCAAGTTCTGCCGAGAGTCTGCCACTACACCTATTTAAAACCGCTAAACATCCATCATATTAGAAAATTATTATCCTTGCAATTTTTAAGGAAATTTGTTGGACTCGCATATGAATTGTTGACATGAGAACATAATTCATCAAAAATTTTAGCGCCTAGTTACCTACGTTGGTAGGTCGGATCATTACCTACCTACTTACGTTTTCATTACAAGGACACGTTACCTACCAACCCTGAGCAGAAGCCGAGAGTGAGCAAACCACCTTTAACCCTTAACCCGGTGTGAGCTCCGAGCCCGCCTCCGCATTTGACATCAAAACAAGTTTCGGATTTAAAGTCCAACGTAAAAACTCTTGGACTTTAAATGCGAAGCTTATTTTTTGAAGTTTATAGCTAGGTACGTCAGCACAGAGTAGCTTTTGTGTAGATGTGGTAGCGAAGTTGCACTACCGTGCCTTTCAAACGATAAAAGTGTCACGTCAAATAGGCGCCGATCAATCGTTCCATCATTTCTAGTCAGGGCTGGCAAGAAGTTGCAGCCTCTCAGCCAAAATTACCCACCCCTATACGAGGCGCAGGCGCCCGCCCCCGCGCCCGTGAAATATAATGAGCACCCCCGCGCGCGGTGCATCAGGTGGGGAGGCAGGGTGTACAGGTATCAGCTGAGTTGTCGCTACGCAGACGACTCACCGAACAGCTGATGAAGCCGACCGCACCCTTCACAATTACGCGCATGCGTGCTGGATCGTATCGACTCCAGCTGAGCTGACTCCGCTGCACACGCAATCACAACTTTACTCAGAAACAATTACGGTGGACTGTGCCTGATTTGTTCTGATTACCACCGCGCTCAAGTTTCTCAAACGCAATGTAAGCTGTAATAGTACATTTTTGTTTGAGATTAGTGAGATGGGTTTCAGGCACACAGGGCAAAACCAACATAATAGGGATGAGTAAAGGTTGATCTTTGATCGGTTTGCATCGCATTGCAACGTTTTGTAGAGTTTCGAGAGACGCAATGGAGGTAGGGAAAATAATTTCTGATTCGAGGGACGCTCGTGTCGTCGCGTTTTTGAATGGTGTTGCCATCCTGTGTATTATAGAATTGTTGTATTTTTTACTGAGTATGTATTACAAGACTATTTTGCCATTAATGTGACTGAAGAAAAGAGTATGCACTTACTTAACTAAGTGTCATGTAGGTTTATTATTTGTGGAAAAAAAACGGGAAACTTTATTTTTATTTTATTTTTCATACAGAATCTACAGCTCTTATAATAAATAATATAAATAGAAAAATATATAATATAGTAAATAGATAACTAGTAGGTTATATTATTCCGTACGAACTTACATGCAACCTTTACCTTTTTTTTAGACGCGTAGGTATAATCATTTTCTTGTCCAATTTGTAATTGGGACTAAGTGAACTTACTTACCCTCTAAGTTTTTGCTGACAAAATTGTAACCTAGTACATAGACGCATTAGGTAACGTAAGTGGGATAGGTATAGATCACTTTCACTAGATCAACCGCGTGCTATACCTACTCGTGTGTACGTATTTGCGACGCACAGCGGTATCGGTGCACGAGATTCGACACCTAACTGACATTGCAGAGGTTGTGCCTGCATACACATCCCACCCCACCCCTCAGTGTGGAGGAGTTGTGAGGGGGAGAGGCAGAGGGTTCCCTTAGAACAGTCGATGTCTAGGCAATATGTAAAGAAACTTACCGATTTAACTAGCTACAGAATAAAGACTTACAATTTCTGAAACTTAGCTCGAACCGAAACAGTTATTATTTTAAGTTGTTCCATTATCTATACAAATAAATAAAATTGGAGTGTCTGTTTGAAATATTAAAATAACCGCTTTTTACTAAGTGTATTATGAATGTATACACGGTACATAAATATATCAAAACAACATTTATTTCAATTTTTGTCTGTCTGTTTGTTCCGGCTAATCTCTGAAATGGCTAGACCGGATTTGACGGGACTTCCACTGGCAGATAGCTGATGTAACAAAGAGTAACTTTGGCTACTTTTCCGAGGGATAAAATAGGGGTGCGTGATAAAACCGAATTCCACGCGGACGAAGTCGCGGGCAACAGCTAGTATCTATCTATAAACAACGGAAAACAAACTTTATACGTCTCCTCGTGTCTCTCGATGGGTTAGGCAGAGCAGCGAGTTATTTGTATGTATGCACATAACATTTTCATTTATTGTTTATAAGTCATTTGCGTTTATCAAATCTTTAGTGTGTAACGATATGGATCAGACGAATGAACGTAGGAACGACAAATCGACGCCTGTTTATGTCTATGCCAGTCGCCCTCAAATTGAACTTGGTAGCTAAATAAGTAATACTGACTGAAAAAGGAGGGTGGGGGGTGAAAAAACAAAGATCAGTTATTACTGTGATATGACCATTCCGTTGCCAACGAACAATGATGAATCTAAAGTTAGGTATTTATGTATCTTTAAGTAGGTAGGTAGGTATGAATGGTACCTACTCGAACTAGTGACCCTGGATTGAAGATCTAGATACCGACCACCACTCCGCAACAGCATCCTGGTGGTACGTAGGCAGCTAGGCAGGTACCACTAGGATGGTAGGTTTTAAGTACGTATTGGCTAGGCCTCCGGAGTGCTCGTTCACGCTCCAAGGCTAATTGGGTTGACTATACATAATTAATGGTACATAAAATGTTATGTACCATTAATTATTGACAAGCCAAATGAATGTATACATTGCTAGTATATAGTAGCTATTGCTAATAAGCCGCTATGGATGGGAGGGGACGGGATTCCAAACTCTTCTTTTATGATAAACAAGTCTAAATTGAAACGGAATGTGAATTTCATTTTTGACACAAATACAACCAGCTTTAATTTTGATCTCATTTCTATTATGAAGTGTATCGTGCGCTGCGCTGCAGTGTGTAGCAGTGTAGTGAGCAGTGCGCAGTGCGCAGTGTGCAGTGTGCAGTGTGCAGTGTATGAACAGCATGGCCACCCCTCGAATGTTATCGACCGAACGGAACCGACCTTGGCAGTGAGTGAGGACGACTATTTATATCACCCCCCCGCCCCGCCCCGCCACCCCTACAGCCCCTCGGGGCTCGGGGTGCTTCAGCCGGGGCGGGTGGTTACCAGGGGTTCGTGATTACTTGCGTGTTTGATTGACATACCTAACCTACCTACCGACCAACTTTCAATGATTCCTAGATAATATTACTCCGGTATTGTTTTCATAACTATTGAGAAGATAAATTTCAATTGAATGAAATAAAATGTGAGCTTGTGAGTTCAGATACGTCAAGTTTCGTTGTTCAGTGATGGCTGAAGCACCAGGTACAAAGATACTAAAAAAAAATATTACTGGTGTCTCGCACATTAGACAGTAACATGAATAGATACTAAGTACCAATCTAGTTTAGTACCTAGTTTATCTATTTAATTATTAAATTGGAAAAAACTTACCTTCTAAGGAATTGTTTTTACTCCGTTGAGGAATATTTTTCATCTCACTCGTCATTACTTTGAATTCTTCATTATTTTTATGTGTAATTGTAAGCCCTATGTATTGAGGTAATTAATTACCAAAATTTTTATAATTGTGGCCTAAGTATCTTTAAGTATTATTTTTCTTTTGTAAATAGACATTATTGCAATACCTGTAATTTAAATAAGATCCAAATGTACACTAAGTTATGGAATAAAATATAATATTTTGTATCTTGTATCTTGATAAAGGAAGGCATACTGGGTGAAACATTCGCCTCTTCTCCGGTGTGCACTATGTGGCCCTCTCCACACTTGATATCCTAGCAAACCAACTGCTTCACAAATGAAGAGGGAATGTTCAATTCAGACACTTTATATGCGGTTGTTGATTCCAAGCCACACAGCTACACTATATAGCCTAGGACAGAATTCAACATTATGTTAAATATGAAATGATAATAATAACTGCGAGATATGTATATACCTACGGGTAGTTGCCGGGGTGCGGGGTGCTGGGGGGGTGCGCGCCATCGATCCCCTGGGCGGCGGGCAGGTGGCGGGCGACGTACTAACTACTGCACGTTCTGTGCCTGGGGGCAGCCTCCCCCCCACCCCCCCACCCCGGCCGGCTAACATTTATAATTTTTGCTACGTGACGTGAAGATTTTATGGCGGTTGTTGCTTACTCGTATGGAAATATTTGATATATATTGATGTCGCGCTGAGGAATTTGATTTCCGTCTGCTCTGTAAATATTTGAAAGGGTGAACCCAAGAAAATCCGGAGGGCACAGAGTGGGGCGAGGGGAGGGAGCGGGGGGCGCCCCACATATTTGTTAGCGCACGTTCCCCGTGTTGTGCAAACTTCATGAGCTCGCCTTTTATCATTTTTGTATCATCGACTGAAATATTTCAAAAAATTTAGTTTCATAGCAACTTCAATTTCAAGTTTTGAATTAAAACAGTTTAATTTTTCTTTTATCAATTAGCTACTTTTGGTTCTTTCTCAGGGGTCACAATATAAGGAATTTATAAGACAAGAAAGAAAAAAAGTTATTAATTTCTGAAGAGTTATGTAATATTACGTTTTATTTCAAGTAGCCTTAGTTACATTACCCAGTACAATGTTGCGAGCATTAATTTACTACCCGCCTCTTGGATGTGAGTGTCTACCGTCTACTCTGTGTGTGTGAGATAGCCTATTTTTGAATATTCAAAATAATTAATTAACACATATTTTGATCTGCGAATATCACGTGTTTAACGATAAAAGAACAATCACAATGTAACACACCTCATATAAAAACTATTAGTTATTTTCATGGGTCATAAAGATTAACTAGAAACTTATTTCTTTAAAATCGAAGTATGTATGTTTATCTGGTAGATATGCTCTTAGGCGTGTTACAATTACTACGTAAGTTCACTTTTAACCATATACCTGCACGACACACACAGTCACATAAGTAGGTACGTAATTATACAAAGTATTCCTTTAGATAAGTTCCTCATGTTTCCGTTGGACTCCGACCGCGCGATGTATCGGTGGGATTACGTACGGACACATACGACTTCGGGCGAGTACATGTGAGATCAAAAGAGCCACGGCGAGACCGGCCCCGCGCCGTCCCTGACGGAGGCGTTGTGAGCGAGAAGCGCGGCGCGGATGCGGAACCGCACGAACAGGCGGCACACCAGGTCACGCGGGAAGCACGCGCACGGCTCCGCGCGGTTCCCCAGGAACGCGGTCAGCGCCGGCAGCGCGAGCCGCCCCACCGCGTTCAGCATGCTGCTCGCGAACGTCTTCCTGAAGATGCCCTCCATGCTGCGGACCATGCGCGTGAACGGCTCCGGGTTCCGCGACCACTTCACGAACGCCGGGCACGAGTGCGCCCGCCGACACTGGACCAGCAGCCGCGCGGACACGTACTCGAGCGAGTGACCTTTCGACGTGTCCACCCTGTGGTCCACTCTGTCGCCGAGCACGATGCTCCGTCTGGCGCCGCCGTCCAACTTGAAGAGGCTTTCCTCCTCCACTTTCCGAAGTAGATCCCGGAGGTCGTCCGTCCGCTTCGCGGGCGCGTCCGCCGGCCTCATCAGCCGCCGCATCGTCCAGCGGCGAAAGAACGCGCGGAAGTGTCGCGGTGCAACGCGGCCGCGTTCCCGCTCGATGCGCTCGACGAACCTGCGGACGGGGCGCAGGGAGCACCGCGCGAGGCGGAGCGGCGCGCGCGCGGCCCCCTCCGCCTCGGCGTGCTCCACCAGCGCGTGCAGGGCGCCCGCCAGCGACACCCGCAGCGTGTGCACGAACACATCGGCGTCGTTCTCCTCGCCGTCGCGCGACACCACCGTCATACCGCTCAGGCTGTGCGACACCTCGTCGATGGCGGCCGTCACTCTGTAGAGGGCGCACGCGCGCGGGGCACAGAGGGCCGTGCGCAAGTCGGCCATCATCCTCACCAGCCGCACCGTGCCGACGTTCTTGGCGTCCGCGTCGACGCCGGCGCTCATCTGCGCGGCGACGCGGCGGCTGAACAGAGCCAGCGCGTGCGATACTTCCAGACTCTCGCGCGGCGTGGGGTAAACACGCGCACGCGTCAACTCTGGCGCGAGGCGCAGCACGCGCGCCTTATCTGTGTGATACAAAGCCTCGACGTCGCTCCACGAGGCGCGCAACACTTCGCCGCTGACCGTGTCTACGTACTTGATGTCGTACGCCATCAGCGTGTCGCGCAGAGTCAGAAAGATCTGCTCCGGGTCGTACAGAAAGAACACCCGGCGGCGTGACGTGGCACGTATCACGTACGGACTTTCGACGGTGACGTCGAGAGCGCGCGCCAGGTCATCGAACGTCGGCCCGAGGGCGGATATGATAGCGATCACTTTGCATTTGAGCTTGTTGTGTAGCGTCTGGATGATTATCTTCTTGAGTGGCGCGACGATCGTCTTCGGATCGGCGTCGTCGGCGAGGTAGAAATAGCCGAGAGGCTGCGTCCAGCCTCCGTTGGTGGCGCGCGCCACCAGTAGGAGCGCGCGCGTGGCGGCCACGCGCCGCAGCACCCCACCGATCTCCTCGAACCCCACGATCTCGTCCTTGTCGATAGCGTAGAATAGGTTTTTGGACAGCTCGACCTCGTCGATACAGAGGACGCATTCTCTGTCGCAAAGATCCAACTTTTTAATTTTGGACTCGAAACACTTGACGAGGTTGGTGTCAAATCGGGTGCCGATTCCAACGTCTACCTTCGAAAGGTGTGCGGGATTCGGCAGGCACAGCGTCTTCCACATGACGCGGTAGGCCGAAGGACTGGATAGGTAAAGGTTGAGAGCGAATACCGAAAAAGTTTTATCGTAACCTTTTACCGCTCTGTTTTTCTGTAGAATCTTTTGTCTAACAGAAAGCATCATTGCGATGTCGCTCGGCAGCTCGGCTGACGGATTTGCGTCAGGTGACGCATCAGTTCCGTGTTCGTTGTCTTTTTCAACTTTGATTTGCAATGCCGAAACTCCGTTGGCTTTCTCCCTAATAATCTTAACTTTGTTCGCGCTGTGGCGGGCTCTCTTCATCTTCACGGCGGCGGCGGCACGGCCGAGCGCGAGCGTGGGAACGGCGTTACTGTCCCATAGTTTCATATTTTTTCCACGTTTCAGTTTCTTGTCGAAGTGGCGGTCGCACACCCTGAGACGTCGCAGCGACTGTGGCGGTTTCCCGTGCAGGTCGGGACGCCCGACAGCGTCTATCCATTTTATAGCTCTGAAACAATTATGCGCCAAATTAGAACAATATTTTAAAAATGTAGGTTTAGTTTCGAGTGAAGCTCCGCCCCGCAATGGTTCAAGCCATATCTCAGACTGACAATTAACAGAGTAATCTGAGCAGACGACTCGGTGTCGCGAACACCACAAACTAATTCAACGCGATGGCAACGGCAATACGACACGGGTCAACTCTTACTAAAGTATTAGCTGTTGCCCGCGACTTCGTCCACGTGGAATTCGGTTTTATCACGCACCCCTCGTAAAAGTAGCCTAAGTTACTCCTTGTTACATCAGCTATCTGCCAGTGAAAGTCCCGTCAAAATCGGTCCAGCCATTTCAGAGATTAGCCGGAACAAACAGACAGACAAGACAAAAAATTTCAAAAACGTTGTTTTGGTTTATTACCGTGTATACATCCATATGCGGAAAAAAGCATAAATTATAAAGCGGTTATTTTAATATTACAGACACTCCAATTTTATTTATTTGTATGTATAAATGGGAAAACCCATCACAACACAACAACACATCATGCGTCCGCCACCCTGGCATACTACATACATATACAATCTCATGTGCTTGTAATTTCACCGGCATCTACAACATTCACAACGGAACACGAAATTACAAGTGCAGTACTGTGTGGTGCTACAGTACTTTCGTAGATTAAATCAGCACAATACAGCTTCTTCTATTAATACAAATCTATACAAATAAATAAAACGAATCAAGTGTCTGTTTGTAATTCGAATGTCAAAATATCGACTTTTTACCAATACTAACGAATGCATATTTTTTTCAAATCAAATCTTATCATTTTATTATATACAACATTGGTACACTTAATTTTTAATCATTAGTAAGGTACATTTATGAAATTAATTTCAATCAGTTTTTATCATGTAGGGTAGGTAAGTAAAGAAAATATAAATGGATGTATGGATGCGTAATTATCAATATGAATACATTAGTCAAAACTTAATAAATAAATACTATCGAACACAATACAATACACCACCCACCTACATCCAGTCAATCATACAATAAATAACACGGAAAGAGATCATACGACCACAGTTCTAAGCAAATAATCGTAAACTACCTGCATACAAGTACATTCGGTTCTTATAACAAAAAAATATTTTTTATATTGTCGTCTGCCTGTCAGTTTGTTCTGGCCAATCTCCAAAATGGCTGGACCGATTTTGACGGCAGTTTCACAGGCAAGTTATAAGTTATATATTATATATTTTTATTAGCCTACTTTTATCAAGGTTAATTAACAATTTTATTATTAGGGGTTTCTTGGCTGTTCTTGCCCATGGAAGGTCGGATACGGTTTGAACAGGCGTCAAACTTAGCGATAAGTACGCGTTACCTTATGTTTTGAATATTATTGACGTTTCCAAACAATTTCTTTAGGAATTCTATGAAAATAAAGTTTTTAACTTTGACTTTGATTTGATAATAATGACACGTGGCTACTTTCTTGAAATTAATACGTATTTACATATTTACAACAAACACAGTGTGTAAGGATGCTTAGTTTGTGATAGATGGCGCTGTGTAAAATGTCCTTAGTAGAAATATTTTAACCAACTAATTATTAATTTCTTATAAACTTATTATTTATCTATTTGTAGGATGTACGTACTAATAGCTAAATAATAAAAGGGGTCAAAAACAGAATATATTAATCCTACTCCTAAAATATGTTATCCATACTTTATACACATATTAAAATAATTGAAGAATAAAATATACTAGACATCTACAAAACACATTTTATAATACCTACTCATGGTGTCGAATGGCATAATTCGAAAAATGGCGATCGGTTCATATCCGACCATATATCTATCTATCGTGATGGAAGTACAAGGCTATATACAGGACACAAAAAATACACATCATCAAAAAACATGGTCACCCAGTGTCAAACAAGAAAATCATAAAATGGCGACCTATTTAAAGGCCCACAAAATACGAAGGAATTAGGTACCTCTGTGGTGCTGACCGGTACATCAAAAACTTACTGTACGTTTGTACGTTACTGAACCATTGTTACCGATAGGCTACTTTATTACGAGTAAGGGATCAAGTAGGCTGATATTGGCTGATGCATACATCTTATACAGCTGTGTGCCATTTGCTCGTTTTGTCACTTAAGTACCTTACCTTATTGTGCAATATTTTTAAATCACTTGATTTACTGTCTCCTGTCTAAACTCCGTGCGTCTCCCTTCATAGTACATGCAAGTAGCCAGCTATGTTAAAACAAACTGACCTAAGAAAAAACTGATCGAATCTTACCGCTCCGCGTCTAGATACGGGAATGAGTGCAGTTTCGCGATGTCAGTCAGCGTCGTGGACGGACAGCCGGCGACCAAGCATTTGAAAACATTGTTATTGTGTCTTTTCTGCTTAGACGGCAGCGGCGCGCTGTTTTGATCCATGTCTGGTGTCGCGGAGCGCGGAGAGCGGAGTGAGCGAGACGCGACGGGGAGCGCGGCATGAACTGCGGCGGGGGCTGGGGGGCGGGGCGGGCGGCGCGCTCACACACACACGCCGCGCGTACTAACTATACACTCAACTGCCACTTCAGTACGTGTGTGTACGTGGGACGCTACACACACACGCAACCCGAACGATAGCAAAGTATGCGGGGCTGAGGTAGGCGAGCGCGCGCGGGGGCGACCGGCGCAGGTACAAACCAAACGGTGTAATATTGTTAGTTGGTAGGCAGGTTTATCCGTGCTTTTCGTGGCGTCGATTTTGGAGGCACGCGTCCATTCTCGACTTGTGAAGCGATAAATAACGCCGCACACGCACACGCACTGTACAAGTACTTAATATGGCGCCGCGCCCTTATTTTAAAGTTTGCATGTGTGTGTTTGTCATATTGTAATGGTTTGTATTCAGGTTTTTATAAGTTTGTGGGTATGCATTAAACAATAAATCACTACTCCTAAAACACGTAATTGGAATGACTACGATGACAGACGTTCACTCACACACGTACGAATAGTTACTTGTTTTATGTTCAATAAGGCAAGGTACATTTCTGTAATTAGATGAAGACTGGAACCGAGTTCTGCAATTTGTAATCCGTGTCAACCCAATATGAAAATAGTAATTATGCGGTATCGATACCAAATATATGGATACTATCCGTTCGAGTAACCAATAATTTCTTCAAGTTACTACAGGTTTTAATATATTTATTTTCTTTGAATCAAGAAAGCTGTAAGAACACATTACTACTATTATTTATTTATTACGGTGACTGGTGCACTGTCTCTTACAACTAAACATGTAAATTTATGGTTTCCGTCAATGTATCGAACCGCGTTCGCAATGTGACACAACTTCAAAAAACGCAACCTATATTTAAATTTTTTATAATAATTAAATCATTATTAATTTTAATTTATATTTTCAAATTTTATGGAATTTATACGTTGTTAGGTACTATCTTGTATTAAGTATATCATACATGGGTGTCTTGTAATGTATTACGTTAATGTAATACGTAGTTAATATCAATAAATATTGGTGGACATTTCACACAGCGCCATCTAGCCCCAAACTAAGCTAAGCATAGCTTGTGTCATGGGAACCAGACAACTGATATACATACTTATATAATTTTCTTTTGTAAATACATACATATAATACATATTTACACCCAGACACAGAACAAACATCAATGTTACAAATGTCACATAAATGTTTGTCGTGGGTGGGGATCGAACCCACGACCTACAGCGCAGAAGGCGCTACTACCAACAGCTATGAGGCCAGTCAATTGAATCCGAGGTCCTTACTGCTTCTACTATTGCCACTAATTTGCTCTGGTAATAACATCAGGCGTTTCCCAGTGGGTGTCGTGTGGTCGGATCAGGTCGGTATCACGGTCAGAGATGCAGACTTCATCGGGGAAGACAAGTCGCTGGCAAGAGAGCTGGCGCGCCGGATGTCAGCACCCGCGCCCGACTTCACCCTCCACGCCCCCGAGGGAATCGAGCCCGTGTACCTCCACAAGAGCATCAGGTAATCACATCTCTCCGACTGCCCTCACAGCTCAGTTGTAACGCTGCCTTCTGCACTGTAGGTCGTGGGTTCGATTCCCACCTATGACAAACATTTGTGTTTGTTCTGTGTCTGGGTGTTGATATGTATTATATGTATTTATAAAAAAAAAAGTATTTCAAGTTATATCAGTTGTCTGGGTTCCATGATACAAGCTATTTGCTTAGCTTACTTTGGGGCTAGATGGCGCTGTGTGAAATGTCCACCAATATTTATTTTATTAATTTATTATATTAATATTTATAGTTGAGTACGTTTACTAAAATATTTTGAAGATTGTGCGAGCTTCTATCCGGAATTGAACCCGCGACACCTCAAACGTACTTTCGTTCTGTCGTAGTTACAACAATGAAACAGCCGACGCCGACGCCAGGAAACGTAAAGACGGCACTTACATTCAGGTGCCCACGGAAGCACACGTGATCGCCATGACGATGAAGATGATGGAGCAGGCGTGCTACTCCGTGCAGTACCGCCTCAAGGAGATCGACCAAACCATCAGGAAATACTCTCAGGATCCTCGCTTCAGGTTGAATACTTACTTCTTCTATACAAATAAATAAAATGCCATCAAAAACATAAATTGTTAAAAAAAAAATGGTTGTCTGTAAAGTCGGTTTACTGACGATAGTTGAACGTGACAACGTCTTAAGAAAATACTGATGGAATGGTAGCATTTTTCAAAAGAAAATTTTAATTTCATTTGTTTAATAGATTTGTATGTATATAGAGAAGGAGGTAATTGGAAATCACAATGAAATTGATCAAGTTAGATTTGTTTGTACGCATAAATACAATTATGTCATTTTTTTTTTTACAATTTAATAGTTTTACACTGCACTTGATACTCGATCAAAACATGTAAATGTAAGTATTAGCAGCTGTCCACGCAGACGCATCGCTCACTCAAGTAGGAGAGAGACGGATGTCGAACGCTGCCGAACGCAAAGGCCGATTGTGCTTCTTTGTCGCTCGTTCCGCGCTCTCGCTTGCACTTGCACAAGCCTTACATGGAACGCCTCAGAGCGAGGTAACGCCGCATGAGTCATGTTTTTTCATGCGTGCAGCCGGCTCTATCGAATTATAAGACGCTGTCACGTCAAAAATGTGAGCCGTCGCGGGACGCCTGGCAGATGTGAAACATCGACATTATTTTGTAAGAAACTAAGTACCCCATCACTAATAATGTTTATGATTTGTCGTAACCTTGAACGGACCAATCAGCGCTCATGCCGTGGCGACGCGTCGCCAAGCCAGAAATCGGTTTTACGTGCGGCTATAGATGTTTCACATCAAAAACCAAGTCTCGCAACTCAGTTTTTCTATCGTGAAAAGTTATAGAATACCAAGTCGGTCAATTTATTAGGTTCCTACTTAAAGATCCTTTTGTCTTAAGTTATTACTTAATTAGCTAACCTAACAACATCTTATAGTGACTATATCAATATCAATATAAAAAATATTTTATGTTTTAAATAAATAAATTGGTATAATATACCAAAACATTTTTTTTTTTAAATTTTGTCTATCTGTCTGTTTGTCCGGCCAATCTCTGAAATGGCCAGACCGATTTTGACGGGACTTTCACTGGCAGATAGCTGATGTAACACGGAAGTAACTTAGGCTACTTTTCCGGGAGTAAAATAGGGTTGCGTGATAAAACCTAATTCCACGCGGACGAACTCATCAAAGTATCAACGGTCTATTGAAACTTTATCTATCAAACCGGTAGTTATAGTTAGTCAGTAGTCACGAGTCACAACAGAATGAGACAGTGATGATTGGGCCGCTGTGTTGGCCGGCAGGTTGGCGTACATGTTCAAGCAGGTGGAGGAGTGGGAGTACGACATCATGTTGGCGTACACGTACGCGAGCAGCCGCAAGCGGAAGGAGACGGCGCGGTTCCGCGTGTACCGCCATCTCGTGTACTACTCGCACTGCGTCCGGAAGATGATCGACGTCACGTACACCATCGAGTACCTACTGGAGCTACACCAACACATCCTCGACACATACACATTGTAACATTATCTATCTATCTATCTAACATATGCTACCATCTATAAAAATAAATAAAATTGGAGTGTCTGTTTGTGATGTTAAAATAACCGCTTTTTACTAAGTGCATATGGATGTATACACGGTACTTAAACCAAAACCACATTGTTGATGTGAAACATCTATAGCCGCACGTAAAACAGATTTCTGGGTCGGCGACACGTCGCCACGGCATGATCGCTGATTGGTCCGTTCAAGGTTACGACAAATCATAAACATTATTAGTGATGGGGTACTTAGTTTCTTACCAAATAATGTCGATGTTTCACATCTGCCAGGCGTCAAGTGACGGCTCACATTTTTTTTTACAAGTTTTGTCTGTCTGTCTGTTTGTTTGTTCCGGCTAATCTCTGAAATGGCTGGACCGATTTTGACGGGACTTTCACTGGCAGATAGCTGATGTAACAAGGAGTAACTAAGGCTTCTTTTCCGAGGGGTAAAATAGGGGTGCGTGATAAAACTGAATTCCACGCTGACAAATCCGCGGGCAACAGCTAGTATTATATATGATTACTAGCTTGCCCGCGACTTCGTCCGCGTGGAATTCGGTTTTATCACGCACCCCTATTTTACCCCTCGAACACGTGCCCCACACGAAGACACGGCTTAAGAAATGGCTTGTCAACCAGATATACCTACGGTAAATTCATTTATTCATTTTTTTATTCATTTAAGCTGTAGAAATAAACCAGCAGTGGTTTAGTTTTCAAATCTGATATTTATGTTTTTTTTTTGATCATTTTTTTCATGCGGTCAGGCAGTGAAGTACACTAACTCCTCAGGAGGAGGGGGAATACTCCTCAGGAGGAGTAGGGGGAATACTCCTCAGGAGGAGGAGGGGGAATACTCCTCAGGAGGAGGAGGGGGAATACTCCTCAGGAGGAAGAGGGGGAATACTCCTCAGGAGGAGGAGGGGGAATACTCCTCAGGAGGAGGAGGGGGAGGGGGAATACTCCTCAGGAGGAGGAGGGGAATTCTCCTCAGGAGGAGGAGGGGGAATTCTCGTCAGTAGGAGGAGGGGGAGGGGGAATACTCCTCAGGAGGAGGAGGGGAATTCTCCTCAGGAGGAGGAGGGGGAGGGGGAATACTCCTCAGGAGGAGGAGGGGGAATTCTCCTCAGGAGGAGGAGGGGGAGGGGGAATATTCCTCAGGTGTGTGTCAGTGGAGGTGGAGGTTGGTGGCGATGGCGGTCGCGTGACTCGCCGCCGTAATGTGCTACCGAGCTGCCGTGTTCCAATCCTGTACAACATTAGTTTTGATTTCTGAACTATTTCTATACAAATTGCTTTAGTGTTGCCACAATAAGTGTTTTTGCTATTGAATCGTTCAGATTAATTCACCACGGACTATGCGTCGTCATTAGTTTCGTATTTCGTTCTCGTACGTACGAAAATAGATATTATACTATAAAATAAATATATTATATAATAAACTTTATAAAATATTTTGTCTGTATTTGTATGAATCTTATTTGAAAACAAACAATGAATTATTAGGAATAATAATTTGTTCGTTGAGCTTCACAGCTGTCACAGCCAAAGGCTTTGTCACTGGGGCGGTACATTCGCGGTGTTGATCAACGGACGCACTTACAAATCTCACAATTAATATTATTCATAGGAAATATTAATTATTTTATTGTTGACATGTTTATAACAACCATTCTATCGCTCATCATTGTTTTGGACATTTGAAGAACTGTTAAGTCTTAACTCCAATTTAGTAAAACAATAAAGTAGGCATGGTAGGTCGGTACAATCACGCAAGGCGGTTCCAAGATGAAGTATAAAACAATAGTACCTACCTACTATATATTAGAGCAGTAAAACTCTCGCCAAGTTCGTCCGGGGAAGTACTGCCACCATTTCTGCCGCCAAGCAGTAACGCGTTTGCGTTACTGTGTTCCGGTTTGAAAGGTGTGGTTGCCGGTGAAATTACAGGCACATGAGACATTCCACCTACACGTCTCACAGTTACGGGGGCATTAGATGCAACTTGGGTCTTGTCATACCTAGTAGGGGAGGACCCAAGCCGCATCGGTTGTTATGGGCCGAGGTTACCACTTACCACCAGGTGGGCCGTCGGCTCGTTCGTTTACTATATCACATAAAAAAAAATATGACTAATGTAGGTATAACTACTCGTATAGCTCATTCTTAGATTTTTCAATAATTTGTATTGAACTCGAGCAAAAAAGAAAACTGTAACGATTCATATTTCAGGTTTTAATTTGTTTATTTGTTTTCACAGTTGAAAATTATTGTCACAAGTACTTGTATTGCGACAATGAAACATCAATCAAAACTTATTCATAATAAACGCACATTCATATTAAATTATTACTATATTCATAGTCACCCTGATAATATAAAATTACAATTTTTTGTAATTAAATTTTTTCTAACTAAACCTAATTTTCGTTACACTCTAGTAACCTATGTGTATAAAAGGTACTTTATCCTTGTGATGTAAGTTCAAGGCGGATGAAAATACTGTTTCAGGAAGCATGTACATAATTATTCGTATATCCTATTCTACTCTCGCGTAGAGAGAGTGAATAAGCCATTAAAACTCAAATTACATTTATACCTTTATATGTTTGATGGACATGATCTGTTTAGTCACACGCAGCCTTGTTGGTGGTAGTTGCATTGTCAAGATTTAGTATTCTCTCTTTCTCCTCTCTCTCTCTCTCTCTCCATGCTATGTATAATGTTATCATGCTGCTGGCTCACCATGGCCTCTAGACACTCCACCACACCCGAGGGTATTGCGCGCGCGTTGCTTAAACCGAAGAGCTCTTTTTGTAATAACCTTCTTTTATTTTGGTTTCATTTAAAACATCTGAGTGTTCCCATGCTCAGAGGCGCTCACGAGAGGCCAGTCTCCAGCAGTGGACTAACACAGGCTCGAATGCTGGTGTCAAGAAGGATCTCGCAGCGTGTGCGTCTATGAAACTTCGCTAAACCGCTTGGAAAGTCCCTCCTTATTCTCCTCTTCCGCTTCAAACTCCTCTTCGACTCTGAGCAGAGCGTCAAGCACTTGTCTCTTGACAGCGCTCTGGTACTTCCTGGGCAGCCGCTTGGTGCTCTGGCACACGCTGGCGAAGAAAAGGTCGACTGCGTCGTGTCCCCCTCCCCCGTCCCCCTCCCCTCGCCCCTCCCCCTCCCCGCCCCACTCGGTCTCCTTCAGCGGTTCCAGGTCGGACTGGTCTTCTGTGTCGTCCACTTTGATATGCTGTTTCACATCCCGCCTCCTGCCCGTGGAGAATCAAATTAAAAAATCTGTTGCGAATTATTTAAAATTTAATTCCTGAGATTTGTATATCAAGTGAAAAACTGTATAAACGCATCAAATTCTCAAAACGGTGAATGAAAACAACGCGAGGAAACCGGCATGTACACGCACCAAAAACTCAAAAACATAGCCTTATATATAACATAAACTTATCAATTCAAATTGTGCTCTCGTGATAACAAGTCAAAATCACACACTTCCATAGAATTCATAAAGAAATTGCTTGGAAACGTCAATAAAGCCTATTCAGTCTCGCTTGCCGCGAGTAGTCCCAGCAGCGCGTATAGTGATACAGCTCGGGTGTTATTGAGGACGTATTGTTTTCTTCATACAAATGCGTCCCCTCATCGCAGTCCTGTGCTGAAAATCAGCGCTGTAACATGTTGCAGCACACGCTGAGCTTTTTATACAAATATAGTACGCGACAACGATCATCATTCGTATGTGTGTCTTTTTCTTTTTATAATGTGTTGTGGTGTACATTTTGTATTTCTATACTAATATTATAAAGAGATAATGTTGGTAAGGTGTATGTATGTTGTATGTATGTCCGAAGTAAACTCAGAAACTACTGAACCGATTTCAAAAATTCTTTCACCAATAGAAAGCTACATTATCGAGGAGTAACATAGGCTATAATTTATTTTCAAAAAATTAGGGATCCGTAAGAAAATACGGAACTTCCGCGGGTGAAACCGCGGGGCGCAGCTATCTAGTATATAAATAAATTTATACTTATTCTTATTTACCGTCTGACTGTGACGTATGGCAGGATGAACGCCATCCGGCTCTGGAAGCGCCACTTCTTGCAGGGCTCCCCCGCCTTGGTGGTGGCCCCTTCTTTACTCCGCTTGAGCGCCTGCCGCATGGAGTCGCGCAAGATCTTCCACTCCCGCTTCAACACCTCGCCTGGAAGTGGAAGGGAACACTGAGCTGAGGTAACGTACCTAACACCGGCCCGGCCGTGACAAACATTAATAATTAATGGTGGACATTACACACAGCGCCATCTAGCACCAAAGTAAGCTAAACATAGCCTTGTATCATGGGAACCAGATAACTGATACAATACTTATATACTTTTTTTTTGTAAATACATACATATAATACATATTAACACCCAGACACAGAACAAACATCTATATTTCTCACACAAATGTTTGTCTTGAGTGGGAATCGAACCCACGACCTACAGCGCAGAAGGTAGGGTTAATAACCAACTGAGCTTCGAGGCCAGTCAATGTTTTAAGTATAAAACAATAGTACCTACCTACTACATATTAGAGCAGTAGAAGTCTCGCCAAGTTCGTCCGGGGAAGTACTGCCACCATGCCCATTTCTGCCGCCAAGCAGTAACGCATTCGCGTCACTGTGTTCCGGTTTGAAAGGTGTGGTTGCCGATGAAATTACAGGCACATGAGACATTCCACCTACACGTCTCAGAGTTACGGGCGTTTACGATGCGACTTGGGTCAGGTCGTACCTAGAGGGGAGGACCCAAGTCGCATCGCTTGTTATGAGCCGAGGTTACCACTTAACACCAGGTTGGCCGTCGGCTCGTTCCATAACTCTATTACATAAAAAAAACATAGATTCCACTCATCTATGCTCATAATCATACTCATAGGTGGATTTTGAAGTCTATTTGAGATTTGGTCTTTAACTGTTACCACGTTCCAACTTTGTTCAAGTGGATTTGATTTTCCACTCACGTTTTTAACCCAAGAAATAAACCTATTTCCACTTTGGGTCAACGCGGCGTGATAACTATAGCTAGGTAATAAATTAGGAATAGCAAGATACCAGTCACTCGTTTATCTTTGTTTAACATACTGACACAAAGAAAACAAAAATCCATTGTGAACTTTGCTTAGATCGCACAAAGTTGATAATACCTCTGATTGTCCGGTGTCGGTGATCACGCACGCATTCACCGTTCGCAAATCTATACAAATAAATAAAATTGGAGCGTCTGTTTGTAATATTAAAATAACCGCTTTTTATTAAGTGCATATGGATGTATACACGGTACATATACCAAAACAATTTTTTTTTTAAATTTTTATCTGTTTGTTCCGGCTAATCTCTGAAATGGTTGTACCGATTTTGACGGGATTTTAACTAGGAGCTGATGTAACAAGTAGTAACTTAGGCTACTTTACCGACGGGTAAAATTTGTGATAAAACCGAATTCGACGCGAAGTCGCGGGCAGCTAGTAAACAATAAAATGGCCGATCGGATTCAAGCTAAAATCAACCTTAAGTGAACGGCATAGAGTCGGTAAGTGTCGTGTACTCACTGTTAGCGCCGAGCCGGTCTGAGATCTCCTGCCAGCAGCGGTCCCTTACGTCGATGTCTCTGTGGTGTTCGTGTTTAGTGTCGTACAGCACCGGGTGCTTCTTCACCTCGTCTATGAGACGCTCCCTGTACCGCGTCGAGTTCATCGCACGTACTACGCGACGCGACGCGACGCTACGCTACGCGCTGCGATACTGCACTGCGCGTAGTGTGCGGAGCGAGACAAAGCGATGCGGGGCGTTGCCGCCTCGCCATCGCTCGCGGTGTGCGCCGCGGCTTAACCTCACGTCACGTACAGACGAGTCGCATCTCACATCCCAATATATATTACCTTCGAGTCGTGTTTGTCAGAACATTCTCGAATTCGTGCACTGACATTTAAGTTCTAACTAGCTGTAGCCCACTACTTCGCGTGAAATTCGGTTTTATCAATTTACCCCTCGGAAAAGTAGCCTAAGTTACTCCTTGTTACATCAGCTATCTGCCAGTGAAAGTCCCGTCAAAATTGGTCCAGCCATTTCAGAGATTAGCCGGAACAAACAGACAGACAGACAAAATTAGTAAAAAATGTTGTTTTGGTATATGTACCGTGTATACATCCATATGCACTTAGTAAAAAGTGGTTATTTTAATATTACAAACAGACTCTCCAATTTTATTTATTTGTATAGATAAGTGTGTAGGTATAATATAGTGTGGTGTGGTGGTGTGTCTGGTCGCTCTTTGCTGGGCGGGACACGTCACTGTGGGAGCGCAGAGGCGCGGCGCGGCGATGCCAGCTCGCTCCGAGTGGCGGCCCGGCACGGCCCGGCACGACATGGCACGGGCACGGCTCGGCACGGCATGGCACGGGCACGGCACGGGCACGGCACGGCGCGGCGATGTAGTCGGTAGGGTACCCAACGATATCTATACAAATAAATAAAATTGGAGTGTCTGTTTGTAATATTAAAATAACCGCTTTTTACTAAGTGCATATGGATGTATACACGGTACGTATACCGAAACATTTTTTTATAATTTTTGTCTGTCTGTCTGTCTGTTTGTTCCGGCTAATCTCTGAAATGACTGGAATGATTTTGACGGGACTTTCACTGGCAGATAGCTGATGTAACAAGGAGTAACTTAGGCTACTTCTCCGAGGGGTAAAAATAGGGGTGCGTGATAAAACCGAATTCCACGCGGACGAAGTCGCGGGCAACAGCTACTTTACAATAAATTATAATCTTTAATTTGCATGATTATTGGTGTGGGCGTCGAGTTTCTATGTCACTCAAAGTCAAAGTCAAAGTCACTCAAATATTAGCATATGTACTGCGTATAACCTTAGTACACTGTTAGTAGTATATTATAATAGCTATTTTTTTACATAATTCAGATATACAGGGTTACAGGAAAAGTCGTGCTAGATCCGTTAAGGGCGTGGAGTACCCATCATTTCTGACTTATTTCACTATGAAACACCCTACCCTAAACTTAACCCTTTTCGAGATATTCGACTTTTAATTTTTTATTGAATAATGCCGATTTTTAGGCTACGAAATTTATTTTTGTTTATTTTGTGTATCTTATTATTATTATTATTGCATTTTTACATGTGTAATAAGATGCTTTAGGACATCAATCATTAAAATAGTGCATAAGTTAATTGAATAGACCGTAGTAGACAAGTGAAAGTAAAAAATAAAAAATATATTAGCAAGCTTATTTTTCTCTAAGGGATATCTAAAAAAAATATTATGACACTTGTTCGGCAGATATTTTTTAAAATATCTACGTTTCATCAGCTATCTAACGAGGTCTAACAATCTAGGGTTTGTATTACATTTCGTGGAAAAAAGTAGTTGTGTCTGCGCAAGCTCGTAACGAATACATAACTCGCTACCCCGGTCGTCGAGTGCCGGATGTGGCCTGTTTTGACAGAGTTTATCGAAGACTTAAAGAAACTGGCTCTGTTTTGAGACGAAATACAGACATGGGAAGACCACGAATTGACGACGAAGAACAGGACAATGAGATAGTGCAACGCTTTCGAGCGGATCCGACTACTTCCACTAATATTGTTGCCCGTGATCTGGGACTTTCGCAATGGAGAGTGTGGTTTACAGTGCATACTGCTGGCCTATACCCGTACCATTACACGCCGGTACACGTTATTGAAGAAGGAGACCCCGCGAGAAGATTGGACTTTTGCAGATTTATGCTAAATGCTGACGTAGAAGACCCAGATTTTCTAAGAAATATCTTGTGGACGGATGAGTCCAAATTTGATAAAGATGGCATAACCAACTATCACAACGTCCATTACTGGGCCCCAAAAGAACTAAGGAATCCCAATAAGAAAAGAGTGAAAGGGTCCCAACGAAGATTCAGCGTGAATGTGTGGATGGGCATTATCTCTAATCATTTGATTGGACCTTACTTTCTCCCGGATAATCTAAATGGGGAAAGCTACGAAAATTTCCTGAGAGCAGACTTGAGTGATTTGCTGGATGATCTGCCACTCAACCTGATCAGGGACATGTGGTTCCAACACGATGGCTGCCCTGCCCATTTCAGGAGAAGTGTCAGAGACTGGCTGGACACAAATTATCCAAACAAATGGATAGGACGAGGTGGGCCGTTGCCATGGCCAGCAAGAAGTCCGGACCTAACTCCCATGGATTTTCATGTATGGGGGTGCATGAAAAGTCTTGTGTACAGCGAGCCGAATCCAGTTTTGTCTGTGGAAGACTTAAGAGAAAGGATTGTGGATGCAGCAAATAAAATGAGGACCACGTTGACCACTGGAGTAGTGAAGACTGGTCTCCGTAGAAGGATGCGACAATGTTTCAGAAATAGAGGCGGCCATGTTGAACATGAACTGTAGAATAAGAAAAAGTTGTGTGAAAACCTTTAATAAATGACATTTCATGCATACCTAATGTTTTATTTTACTTTTTAGGGCTAAGTATAAATTTTCTTCTCCACTGTCGCCTATGAAACTAATTTTTTTCCAATGCATTTGAATAAAACCCTAGATTATTATACCTCGTTAGATAGCTGATGAAACGTAGATATTTTAAAAAATATCTGCCGAACAAGTGTCATAATATTTTTTTTAGATATCCCTTAGAGAAAAATAAGCTTGCTAATATATTTTTTATTTTTTTACTTTCACTTGTCTACTACGGTCTATTCAATTAACTTATGCACTATTTTAATGATTGATGTCCTAAAGCATCTTATTACACATGTAAAAATGCAATAATAATAATAATAAGATACACAAAATAAACAAAAATAAATTTCGTAGCCTAAAAATCGGCATTATTCAATAAAAAATTAAAAGTCGAATATCTCGAAAAGGGTTAAGTTTAGGGTAGGGTGTTTCATAGTGAAATAAGTCAGAAATGATGGGTACTCCACGCCCTTAACGGATCTAGCACGACTTTTCCTGTAACCCTGTATATGTCGTGTTTGGGATCAAAAGACATTCGCGCCTAGCCTGCCTATGCATTACCAGGTCACAGAGGCACATCGCTAAGTATCTCAAGGGCAGGATACAACACCGACACTACGTTAAGCACTCGCATATATATTGTAACATAAAGTAACATTTCCATTCACCAGATGCCATAAATAAAACCAGGGTTCCGCCTAAAACGGCGCTTTGGGCTCGCGCTCGCCCGGGACGGAACCCGGCCGCGTGCGTAGCCTTTATCTACACCGCCATAAACGTCATATTCCATTGTTCCCATATAAAATGTAAGTTTGTCTGTAAAGGAGTACGTTTCACTCGCACATTATATAAATGGTTCGGATCTCGGGGCGGGCGGCGTTGCACACAGCGGCGCGGGGGCGGGCGCGGGGTAACTTGGCACACAAATATCCCTCTTCGGGGTAAAACGGTATTTTCTATTATCATTCGCTTTTTGTTCGTGTCGCAGTAACTGAATTGAACTGATGATAATGGAATAACGTATTACTGACTCCCGGGTATTGTATTAAACTTGTTGATACAATGTTACCAACATCTCTGATTTGCCTTACATTATTTAGTGTATTTTATAGGTTTCCTTACCGATATTGGAAAATGTATGTTCTCTTCGCGCGGCCCACGTAATACATCTGTATGTTGGCGGTTTCTATTGCATTGTTGGTGTGGCTAATATAAAGTAGCAACCTCTTCATCAACTCTTTTGGGTGTTATTGTGAAAACCCGATTCAATATAAAGGATTTTAATGGTTATTTCGTAACTTTTTCAAATAGAAAGACCCTATGTATCCTTTGTCAACCTTTAAGTGTAGAGCTCTGATTTTGTGTCACATTATTCCGATTTAACTTGGCCTAGACTGAACGAAACAAACTAGTTTAGAATTAGTTGCTTATCAGCGACAAACAATCTACTTGGGCGCCTAAGTCTAAGTTTGTCTTCTAATACGTCCATCGGATTCGGTCAAAACGACATTGAATGATAGCTCTAAACTATAAATAACGTCGAAAGGTCGAACGAAACAAACAAGGGCGAAACGGTGCATGTTTCAATATTTACGTCGCTAATAAAAAAAGCTATAGGATTAGTTAGCAGCTTCTGGTCTTTAGCACACTAAAATAGTACGACAGAGTGCAAAGTGCAAAGTGCAGAGTGAGTGCAGTCGTACAGTTCGGTACGAAGCGACCTAAGCAAGGTGAAATTCTGTTTACCAGCTCTGATATTGAAATGTAAACTTATGGAAAGTCTCTCCTACACTGAGGAGTAGTGGGCCAGACAACGGGCGTTATCAGAATTTGCAATTCTGCGCTCTCAGATACCTACACAATATAACGCTATTTTATTTAGAGCCTGGGCCTAAGCGTCTCGTAAAATAGTGGAAAGTTACAGAGATTGCCTCTACAATGTAAGTGTACGCCATTTAAACAAAATATTTATAAAAACTCCTAATAAAATCAGGCGAACACTCGTAAATAAACTGGAATTCTTGTAGGCTTTTCTCCGGGGAATATGTCCTTTCTAGAACATGCCTTGTATTTTCTTTTTTTATATTTAAAAACAAATCATTTTATTTTATTTATCCGAGGTGTAATCTAATTTTCGAAATGTCTTGACATGCAGAAAACTCTCTTTTTCGGATTAATTGACGTTGATTTTGGTCGATAAAACGAATTGAAACATTCTTGTGTTATTATGTACCTGCGCTGTTTATCAACACTGATGTTTGAATGATAATGGTGGCTCATTCCTGTTACATAATGTGTTCCCACACTCGCATTTACTTATTACATCACGCGATCAACTCAGCGGCCGGGTTCCAATCTATACAAATAAATAAAATTGGAGTGTCTGTTTGTAATATTAAAATAACTGCTTTTTACTAAGTGCATATGGATGTATACACGGTACATATACGAAAACAACATTTTTTTACAATTTTTGTCTGACTGTCGGTCTGTTTGTTCCGGCTAATCTCTGAAATGGTTGGACCGATTTTGACGGAACTTTCACTGGCAGATAGATGATGTAACAAGCAGTAACTTAAGTCTACTTTTCCGAGGGGTAGAATAGGGGTGCGTGATAAAACCGAATTTCACGCGAACGTTGTCGCAGGTAACAGCTAGTTCATAATAAATTAATATTGTTTCGTGTATCAAACCGACATCCGTGTTACCGACAGATAGAGTAGCATCAACCATATCACGTTTCAGTCTATAAACAAAATAGATTCGTCACAATCAATCATCATCAAGGCGTGGCGGGTGGTGCGGGGCGGTGCGGGGCGGTGCGGGGCGGTGCGGGGCGGTGCAGGGCGGTGCGGGGCGGTGCGGGGCGGTGCGGGGGGGAGGTCGGGCACACGACGACAGCAGCGTGCTGCTATGCCAGCGTAGTCGTCGCCTTCAGTAGTTGAATGAAAATTCGTTTGAATTAAGGATCGGTAAATGATAGTCTCTATACAAAGAAATAAAATTGGAGTGTCTGTTTGTAATATTAAAATAACCGCTTTTTACTAAGTGTATATGGATTTATATTCGGTACATATACCAAAACAACATTTTTTTCAATTTTTATCTGTCTGTCTGTCTGTCTGTTTGTTCCGGCTAATATCTGAAAGGGCTGGACCGATTTTGACTTTCACTGGCAGATAGCTGATGTAACAAGGAGTAACTTAGGCTACTTTTTCGAGGGGTAAAATAGTGATGCGTGATAAAACCGAATTCCACGCGGACAAAGTCGCGGGCAACAGCTAGTATACGAATGCAACTGGTGCGCCATTTGTATGTGTATGTCCTATGTATGAGCTACGCATGGTTCTCATATTTTATCAGTTTGTGAAATTAACCTCAGCATATAATATAGGTAGGAACTAGCCGTGTCCCGCGGTTTTCCACGCCGTTATTTTGTCTTAATGCACAGTTCGGCTCTTTTCAGCAATGCTCACTTCTCGTCCGGAGGCCGCACTCGGCCCCCGACCCCCGCCCGACCGCCCGCCCGCCCTATTACTTCGTTTTCGCTTAAAGTTTTTCTGACTTTTTCTTTTTGTTCGGCTATTTAGGGCGCGATGTTAAATATCCTATGAAAACCTTCGTCAAGAATTGGGCTAAATTATTGAAATCCAATCGGTAGTTCCAGATGTTAGCTCGTTTAAACAAACATTATACACCTAAAAGTAAATAAATTTTATGATTATAATTATATTTGACTAATCACAGATTTTATAATCCAGCAATACTGCCGACCACATGTGTATAGCATTTCGCGATCATCGAACCTGTGACCCAATAACATGCTGCCGTCTCCCATCACACTCTTACCCGTATGTAGTCTATATTCCGTCTCTGTCTGGTACTGCTATAGAATACTCCGCGATGTCTGTGTTCACTTCAAATTCAAAATATTTTATTTCGGATAACAAGACCCATATTTACCTAACAATCAATGCACGTGGTTCAAACAATCTTGTTGACTGACCGTAATGTTTCGTAGTAGATATTTCTGTTACTTTCTTGAGCACCATCGTTATCTACTTCCAATACTCGTCTACTCCGGGAGAATGTTCTTGGGTAGTCATTGCTTCTGTATTCCTTACTCACAGAATGACAAAATTTCGTGTAAGCTTACCAGCGTACTGGTAAACCCTTATCAACTATTGTGACGCTTTCATGTGAATGATGCTGTCTACTTAATATGTGTATACATTAGACATAAGGTATATATAATAATAATAATAATAATAGTAAATATGTAATATATGTACTTACATATTTACGTTTGAATTATAAGGACTTATCGCCATTATAATGCAATATCGATAAATCTATACAAATAAATAAAATTGGAGTGTCTGTTAGTAATATTAAAATAACCGCTTTTTACTAAGTGCATATGGATGTATACACGCTACAATTTTTTTTTTTTTACAATTTTTCTCTCTTTGTTCCGGCTAATCTCTGAAATGACTGGACCAATTTTGACGGGACTTTCACTGGCAGATAGCTGATGTAACAAGGTGTAACTTAGGCTACTTTTCCGAGGGGTAAAATAGGTGCGTGATAAAACCGAATTCCACGCGGATGAAGTCGCGGGCAACAGCTAGTATATTCATATAATGCTGCTATTGCGGGTCACCTTAGATATTTGCTATCGCCTTGGGCGCTGCTATTTTTCCATTGTGTTGTTCTTGAATTTGTAAATTGCATTATTATATGTCATTAAAATAATCTCGTGTGTTTATATTGTTCCGCGGCTGTATGTGGATGGACTTATTTTTATTCCTATGTATCATTATAATGATTCATCACAATGATGGGTGCATTAAATCGTATACAATTTGACTGATCTCACAGCTCAGTTGTTAGTAACCCTGCCTTCTGCGCTGTAGGTCGTGGGTTCGATTCCCACTCAGGACAAACATTTATGTGACATTTGTAACATTGATGTTTGTTCTGCGTCTGGGCGTTAATATGTATTATTGTTATTTATTCAAGTGGTACTCAAAATGTATGTTTTAAATCGTGTGTAATTATTAAGGAAACAATTGTATGTCCTTTTACACACAAGGCAGGAAACAGCTTCAAGACTCGCGTCAAGGCGATGATAAGGACTCGAATACAAACACAATTAAATTAGCTACCTGTGTCATTTGATTAGGTAGTAGAGAACGCCTAGGTTATAGCAGACAAGGTTATGAAATAAGCCTAGTCTACGTAACAGACAGACAGACAAAAATTGTAAAAAAAATATATTTTGGTATATATACCGTGTATACATCCATATGCACTTAGTGAAAAGCGGTTATTTTAATATTACAAACAGACACTCCAATTTTATTTATTTGTGTAGATTATGAGGAAATTGTTCTACTGTTTGTACAGACATGCAAATATGTGTGCATAAGTTGTGTCAGGTTAGTTATTCGTCTGACCCTGAGATATATATTTGTTTATGTTCGTAAATCGACGTAATCACCATATTGTAATGAAAACTGTAATTGATTCGTCCAACGCTAATGAATTCGATTCTCTGATAAGGCTTGATTCATTCATGTGGTGTCCTTGAATTAACTCGATTTATCGGTGGGTTTGTATATAAAACTAGCTGTTGCCCGCGACTTCGTCCGCGTGGATTTCGGTTTTATCACGCACCCCTATTTTACTCCTTGCTAAGTTACTCCTTGTTACATCAGCTATCTGCCAGTGAAAGTCACGTCAACATCGGTCCAGCCATTTCAAAGATTAGCCGGAACAAACAGACAGACAGACAAAAATTAAAAAAAAATCGTTTTGGTATGTACCGTGTATACATTCATATGAACTTAGTAAAAAGCGATTATTTTAATATTACAAACAGACACACCAATTTTATTTATTTGTATAGATATATGGATTACCGCAGGCAACATAGCGAGCAAGCTGGAACTATTTTATGAGTAAGCGCCACGATTGTTTCAAGAAAGGTGTTCATGAAAAAAAAGGAAGCCTTTCTGTGGTGTTTCTTGCCTGTTTTTCCACATGGAGGGTCGGTTATTATTAGGTACTTTTTACTTGATACAGTTACGGAACGAGCCAACGGCCCACCTGGTGTTAAGTGGTAACCTCGGCCCATAACAACCGATGCGACTTGGGTCCTCCCCTACTAGGTACGACAAGACGCAAGTCGCATCGTACACGCCTGTAACTATGAGACGTGTAGGTGGAATGTCTCATGTGCCTGTAATTTCACCGGTAACGACACCATTCAAACCAAATGCATGGTGGCAGTACTTCGCCGGACGAACTTGGCGTGAGTTCTACTGCTCTTAAATAGTAGGGTAAATAGGATAGGGTTTAGCGATGAGCGATAAGTGACCTTATATTTTGATTATTATTGACGTTTCCAAGCCATTTCTTTATGAATTCTATGTAAATAAAAGTTTTTGGTTTTGATGGATTCGGGTTGTTCAGTTACTAAAACAGTATCATTAATGTCTCAAAGAAACAAGAGAGTGAGACTAAAGAAAGGCAGTTAGGCGTTGTCCCAATTATTATCAAAGCATTAAGATGGTATTTTAGCGTTCTCTAAACATCCACAAAAAGCTAACATTGCAACATTATAATTAATTCCTCGAACCTAATTCCTTTTCAACAGTTTCTACAAGAAATCCACAAGTCTGGCAAGAACCGCATCGCCAGCGCCGACACAATGCCGCAAAAACTCGACGAAAACCGACACGAAACGAACTCCTCAATCTATACAAATAAATAAAACTGGAGTGTCTGTTTGTAATATTAAAATACCCGTTTTACTAAATGCAAATGGATGTATACACGGTACATATATCAAAACAACATTTTGTACAATTTTTGTTTGTCGTTTGTTCCGGCTAACCTCTGAAATGGCTGAACCGATTTTGACGAGACTTTCGCTGGCAGTTAGCTGATGTAACAAGGAGTTACTTGGGCTTTTCCGAGGGGTGCAATACGGGTGCGTGATAAAACCGAATTCCACGCGGACGAAGTCGCCGGCAACAGCTAGTTATTAATATGAAAACTGTAAACAAGACTCCTTTGTTTATCATGGGAATCGCTATCATTAGGAATCCAAGTCGCCAGTGCAAACTCTACTGTATTATGAACGCAGCAAGACATATTTCTCGACTATTTGCTATATTATCAATTGTTGCACTTTTTGTGCACTTGTTGTTACTAAGCGAATCTCTTTTTGTTTGTTGGGTGCATTGACATTCATGTGAAACTAATCACGTGGCAGATTTCACACAGCGCCGCGTTATCAGATAGTGTTGAGTTACAATTGTTTAAATAATTTAGATCAAACTAGCTGTTGCCAGCGACTTCGTCCGCGTTTCAGAGATTTCGAGAAAGTCAAACATTCTCTCTTTACTGGGGGTGAAGCCATCTTCAACACCCCCGTTATCTTCAAGCGTGACATTACAAGCCTTCATATATCGTACTCGTATTATACTCGTATGTATAATAATAATATTGGTGGACATTTCACACACCGCCATCTAGCCCCAAAGTAAGCTAAGCATAGCTTGTATCATGGGAACCACAACTGATATACATACATATATATACTTTTTGTAAATACATACATATAATACATATTGACGCCTGTGGGCGTAACTGTCTGTAACATTGATGTTTGTTCTGTGTCTGCACAGAACAAACATCAATGTTACAAATGTCACATAAATGTTTGTCCTGAGTGGGGATCGAACCCACGACCTACAGCGCAGAATGTAGGGTTATAACCAACTGAGCTATAAGGCCAGTCTAATGTATGTATGTATGTACGTATGTATGTATGGGCATGGGCATGCCAATAGAGCGTAGCCGACAGACACGACGCTCCTTCGGCATGCCTAGGTACTCATTTTTTGTACCGCTCATGTTTTACCAAAAGCATGACGAGATGATTTTTTTGCAAGATCGCATTATGTCATGGCCTCCGGCCGCGGCCGTGCCTACTCTTGAATACTTCCAAGTATTATTATTTGAAAGTGTACATATTTTTGACGAGAATAGACATGTCCGATTCGACTCTACGGAGCGGACAATAAAGTTTAGTTTCCTGGTTGTTTGCTTTAAATTAGAAATTATTTTTTGTCATAAAAAGTGTTCGTAAACAGATAGCGAGCTATGGAAATGTATTCAGTACTCAAGAAATTATTGTATGTATTAATCCAGGCAGTTTTTTGTCCGTGGGCTCCATTTGTGAAGGAGGTTTTAAGGGAGGACAATAAAACTACTCAATAATTTGGGTAAAATCTTCACACACACAACACGCACACGCACGCACGCACGCACGCACGCACGCACGCACACACGCACGCACACACGCACGCACGCACGCACGCACGCACGCACGCACGCACGCACGCACGCACGCACACACGCACGCACGCACGCACGCACGCATGCGCACACACACATCATTGTGAAAAATAAGATTGGTACATATAATTATCTGAATATTAATTATAAGTTTAAATGTCAATAACAGTATGAATTGCTTAATTAAAATAGGTTGCTAATAAAATGTTGAATAGCTAGTTCCCAGCTCAATATCTTTAACTGATAGGTATACAGCTGTGACCGGTTTAAATAATATGCTTTCATCACGTTTGCATACAACCACTTAACTCGATACGTCCATAATTATATTCAAATTAAAATTTAAATCCAAAGCATTTATTTTGTAACAACATAGTGCAAGCTAGTACGTCTGTCTTCTGCGCTGCAGGTCGCGGGTTCAATTCCTGCCCAGGACAAACATTTGTTTGACGAATACAGATGTTGTTCTGGGGCTAAATGGAACTGTGTGAAATGTCCGACAATATTTATTTATTACTAGCTGCGCCCTGCGGTATTCCCCGAGGCGAATAAGTCAACCCACGGGAACACTGCACTCGTCCGCGATCAAAGTAACCTATGCGTTAATCCAGGATATAAGCTATCTGGGTACCAAATTTCATCCTGCATTGTGCGTGTGGCTGCTATTGCCGGCCATACATTGCACAGGTATGAGCTCGGTGCCCGGTGGAGCGCGCGGCTCTACCAACCGACCGAACTACGCCGCGAAGCGGTCTCTCTGCGTTCATAACGAGTCACAATTGTTGCGCGTACATCGCGCATGCCGTGTAACGGGCGCCCCGCCCCGCCCCGCCCCGGGCCGCGTGTGGCGCGGCTGCATGCACACACGGACACATTTATCGCGCCTCTAGTTTGTGGCGACACCCGAGCCGCGCCACACGACGCCACCCGCCGCCACCCGCCGCCACCCGCCGCCACCCGCCGCCGCCCCACACGCTACAACACTGCCAAAATGAAGGACAGCGTATATTTCAACATCGAATTTATAACGGAAATTGAAAAGCACCCACATCTGTACGACTTCAGTCTGCCCGAGTACAGCAACAGGAAGCTGATAGAGGAAACGTGGACGAAGATTGGGGAACAATTCAATGAGACCGGTGAGTGGTGAGTGGTGAGTGGGGAGTGGGGAGTGGTGATTGGTGAGTGGTGAGAGTGGTGAGGGTGAGTGGTGGTGAGTGGTGAGTGGTGAGTGGTTGTCTGACGGTATTCTTGTGTCCATCCGGTGGGCGACAGCGGCGTGGTGCCGATTCTGTTGATCACAGCGTACTCCAACTAGACGCCATTTGTGTCTTTCTATTTTAAATTGAAACATTAGATATGTTGAAATAAATCTACTTATTAAATACGTCTCTATTGAAAGTAATCGGGAAGTCATACGTGATGAATATTGCTGAAATGTATTAAAATATAACCAAAACAAGTTGATGATCTGACTGAGAGTTTTATGGCCTACTTAATGCATTTAAAAGTGAAAGTCAAAAATTCATAAAGAAATGGCTTGGAAACGTCAATAATATTCAAAACATAAGGTCACGCGTACTTATCGATAAGTTTGACGCCTGTTCAAACCCTATCCGACCCTCCTTGGGGAAGAACACACAAGAGAGAATGGAGGGATTCCTTTAATTATTAGTTACGTTTTAAAATATCGTATATATTTATATTATATATTTATCGTTACCACTTCATTAGGATCAGTGCACATTACAATGTAAATTAACCATTTTATGAAAATATCACAACATTAAACTTCAGCTCTGATACAAATTGCACTTCGTCTTGTCAAAACGTCCACTGTAAGTGTAATGTGAACTTAATTCACTTAACCACGACAAATTAAATATGTTATGTGTTTATGTCGCAGGCCACGACTGCAAAACGAAATGGAAAGCGATCCGTTCAGCTTACATCCGCAGCTTGAACACAAAGAACAAGAGCTCTACCTCCCGCGAGTACTACCTGGCCGGCTGTCTCAAGTTCCTCAACCCCTTCACGAAGAGCAAAAGCCGGCGCGCGACCGAGAGCGAGCCGGAGGAGGACCACACACAGGGAGGGAAGCTTCTCTACCCCTTCATAAAGCTTGAGAACCCCGATCCAGAGGAGAGTGATTCCGACGGAACCGAAAATTCCTCATCCAACCAGTACTCGAAGCGGACGAAGGTCGAGCGTCCCGATAAGGCAAAGAGGATCAGGTCGGAGCAGAGAGCTGATCCCTGCGATATGTTTCTGCTGAGCATCAAGCCCCACATGATGTCGATGACCGAGCAGCAGCAGCTGACCTTCCAGCGAGGAGTTCTCGAGCTGATAGACAATATCAAATACCAGACTACTAATAGCGTGCTTGAAACTGCTGAAAAGTAGATATTACTACAGTAGTATGTGCGCAAGTCACCTGTCTCTAGTGAGCTCTGATCGCTGAGCCCTAACCTTCCGTGAAGCCGTGACTCTCTCTCGTGCTCTACCTAGCTCTACCTCGGGGGGGAGTGGGATATATGTTACGGTGGCCATACCTACACCCCAGTTATACATACTGTATACCACTTTTGTCACTTTGGTATAGTGATTTTAATGTGTAACGTCGAGCATATAATGCAGATTCTTAGGTAAGACACGTATGAACATTTTTTTGCAAGTGATAATCAGAGAAGTTGTTATTAAAATCTTTTGTTTTATTAAGTTTATTTTATTTAATTTTTTATTTTTACAATTTTAGGAAATCTTACAGCTAGCTTAATGAATAGGTTAATAAATTAAAGGTTTAAGGCTAATTAAAAGATTGAAGAAGCTGGACCTATTTTGACGGGACTTTCAATGGCAGATATTCCACGCGGAGGAAGTCGCGGGCAACAGCTAGTATAAAATAAATATTCCTACATCAAAACTTAGCCAGAGTCGCGCGTTCTGGCAGATGGCAGCATGTTGAACCGTTAATCGCAACAGATAAACTATATATTTTGCGGTTAAGCCGGATAATTATGCAACATTGTAACAAAGTACACGGCACGTAAGTACAAAGCACAGGATGCACCGCACCGGACGGACAGACGGACGGTCTAGCGCCTCGTTAAATATATATCGCAGTGCTAACAAAGTAAGAATCAGTCACCGGGTTGCGTAGTCAACCATGGCTCAAAAGTTAGGTCTAAATATTACCTCTTCCTCAAACCATCATATCAAAATATCGATACCTACCTACTATCTAAAAATTAAAAGTATAAAGACATCTGAAATGTACAATATGACCCAAGTGAGCATTAATATGTAAGTAGTAAGTAACATGTAAGTACGTACACTACACGGTCCATATCCACGCGGCTAAGTATCACTAAGTATTATACTTACTACAAACACACACGAGTAACATAAGTCCATATCTGTATTCAGGGCATGCTTTGTGATCCCGCACTCGCATGTATGATCACGTGTACTAGCAGCCTTGGAGCTAAGGGTGAGGGAAACCGCGGGCAAAAGCCGGACTTGATGAGTAATTGCCGGACTAGGGGAAAAATGCCGGACCGTAGAACGACAGATGACAACTGCTTATATACCGTGTTCCGTGGGCCGGAAATGTGGTCAGTTATGATTTTATTAGATGCTTAATATAGTTATAACTAGGTAAGTGTAATTTCATTAATTTATTGATACATCGAGTTATTTATGAATATTATGTTTATGCATAAAAAGTTATCAAAAGTCGTTCATAAATAATTGAATATTATGTACCTAACTGAAGTCTTTATTGGGACGTCACGGAGAGCATATTTCGTAAAAAGACAGACAGATTTTAGTAAATCATTACATGCCCACTAATAAATTGTTTTTAATTCTATATACCTGTTCGGACATTTATGCGAAACAATATGCGTATACCTAAAGATGAATAAGTCGGACGCCCAGTTTGTTCGTCGGATCGTGGTCTAGATAGCCGGACGCCGGACGGACGCCGGACGCCGGACGCCGCAGCGCCGCATAATACTGACTCGCTATGGTACGTACAGACGATGAGACGCCTGTTTGCAGCGCTGCTTATGTTACATCTCTACTTACCAGTAGATACGCGCGTAATGTTTATTTACTAAACAAGGTAATCCAATTCTCGTTTCAATCTATACAAATAAATAGATTGGAGTGTCCGTTTGTAATATAAAAATAACTGCTTTTTAATAAGTGCATATGGATGTATACACGGCACATATTATACCAAAACAACTTTTTTTTTAATTACTGTCGGTCTGTCTGTTTGTTCCGTCTAATCTTTGAAATGGCTGGACCGATTTTGACGGTAGGTACTTTCACTGGCAGATAGCTGATGTAACAAGGAGTAACTTGGACTACTTTTCCGAGGTGTAAAATAGGGGTGCGTGATAAAACCTAATTTCATGCCGACGTAGTCGGGGACAACAGTTAGTATTATTGTATATAATATACTATATAGCCTATAGTATGATTGCTATACATATTTAAACTAATCATTAATACCAACGCCAATTCAATGTTCGTATTCAAGTTTTAAATACTGGAATACGTTCCGCCAGTTGGATTTATAATATTTTTAGCTGTCATAGCATCGATATAAACTAAATATAGTTCTGTGAAAAGAAATGTTTAAAATATTTAAGCGTAATATTGGTACATAGTAGACTTTTTGCTTATCTCAAACAAACATCATCACGCCCGCCCGCCCGCCCGCCTTATCAAACATCTACTTTTTGTCCATAGCTGATGTGTACTGTGTTCTGTACGTATCCAGCATGGCCGCTGGTGATGTCATCAACAGAAGAAACACGATAAAAAGCGGCGAATCGCTTCGATGTATTTTTTATTAAGGTTTTTAATAGACAGGACGGCGCGGGGCTCTCATTACTGTCCGCAAAAACTACATGGAAAAGTTACAAATTATAATATTGGTCAATATGTAGAAAAACTGAATTATAATATGTGGTATATTTTGGTGTTTCTGTGTTCCATTATTTTTAGTTTGTTCTTTTTACAGCGATTAACATATTGTTTGTAGGCATTAGAAAAATGTGGTCTTTTTTCCCGAAAAATAGTCAGATTCTGTGGGTTACATCCAGAAAAGACCACGAGAGTGAAGCCGCCAGTAAACGCTTGTTGCTAATATAACAAATTTTAAATTTAAATTTAAAACAAATATACCATAAATAATTTGATGGACACAGGACAAAAATTTGAGTCTTCTTCTTCTTCGAGTCACCGGTTCTGTTGAACTAGTGTGGTGAAAGGATTGGAAGTGCCCCTCAAAGAGGCTCCTTTCGTGCACTCGACACATGTCTTCGAATTTTTAGTTCTAGGACATGTCGGTTTCCTCACGATGTTTTCCTTCACCGTTCAAAAATTTGTGTGAGAAACATAGATGTTTGTTCTGTGTCTGGTTGTTTATGTATTATATGTATGTATTTACAAAAAAAAAAGTATATAAGTATTGTATCAGTTGTCTGGTTCCCATGACACAAGGTATGCTTAGCTTACTTTGGGGCTAGATGGCGCTGTGTTTTATCTATCTATCTATCTATCTGTGTGAAATGTCACCATTATTTTTTTATTTAAGTACTGGTGACATTTCCAAGTCATTCTTCTATGAATTCAACGTAAATAATGTTAGTCTTTTGTTAGAAGGCTGCGTAGAACTAATGACAGCAACGCTTCTGCCGGCACTCACCTCAACCGAAAGATATTCAGTTCAGCTTCAGTTCAATGTTCAAAAATTATGGTTCAGTTTAATTGGGTAGATTACCGATGACGATATCATCACAAATTAGCTGAAATAGCCACAATGCCCTGTCACGCCCACCATCAATCTTCCTCAACGTGATTGCCAGCTATGTATTAATTGTGTAGTGCCAAATTATTTCAATTTCCACGGCTCATTACCCTCGGAACAAAGCGCTCAATAGCTGGGTAGGTACATCTGGAAACTGTACCTACGACACGCATCCAGAAGCGGGAGGCTGAGGATGTCGGTAGCCGGAGCCGGCACGAGAGACGTTCCTTTCAAGTGCAAGGTTTAGCGAGATTATGTGGTTTGGGTATTGATTTTAAGTTGCAGTGACTGAGTAAAACGCTTTTTTCATTTTGAAAACTATTTCGAAGCAGAAATGGACGATTCATATTAGTTTTTACTCTAGGTATTCAAAAGGTTATATGGTTTGAGTTTTCAGTGGAACAGTCAATAAAATGGTTCGGAAGGAAGGCTGAAATGTAATTTTTGACATTTCCGTTACCTGTGAGTAATATATGAAACTTTTCCGTGTCTACGCTATAGTTAGGAACGCTGCTTTGAGTTTTTAGATACAGTGTTTCATTCCAGTAACAGAGTCCAGCGACAACGCAACCTTTTTATTTTATTTAATACAGTTACAGAACGGGCCGATGGCCCACCTGGTGTTAAGTGGTAACCTCGGCCGATAACAACCGGTGCGACTTGGATCCTCCCCTACTAGGTACGACCCAAGTCGCAACGTATGCGCCCGTAACACTGAGACGTGTAGGTGGAACGTCTCATGTGCCTGTAATTTCATCGGAAACCACACCTTTCAATCCAGAACACAGTAGCGCGAATGCGAATGCTTGGCGTCAGAAATGGGCATGGTGGCAGTACTTCCCCGGACAAACTTGGCGAGAGTTCTACTGCTCAACCTGGAAAGGATTGAATATTTTACATTGGTCATTACTGATCTACTGCCATTGGATTCCGGTATTTAGTATCACGTAGTATCTAGCCATCTATTCTATGGCGAATATTCATTTAAAGGGAACATATTTGACCTTTAACCCTTAGCGTGTTTGTAGTTCAGTGACCACTCGTACAAATGAGAGTATGTTCACACACACACTAGTACGCTCCACTGTTCTGCCTCCGCTTCAATTATTCTGTCAGTCACAATCCAACGTCAGGTGACCTTGGGAGATGTCAAGTTCAGCGCGCCAGCGAGCCGGAGCCGCCCCGCCCCGCCCCGCCCCGCCCCGCTCACACGGAGCCGATTCCGTCGGATCGATACAGTTGCCGGGCTCTACATAAACTGGTAGTGAATTACTGAAAAGCCAGTTACATTTAGCTCAGCCAATATCGGTTACATCATGAGCTATTACGGCGGTAACTTTCCACTGCTGTAAGTGTATATCAGTTATTAAAGTAAGTAGGTACTTATCGAACGCTACTGATTAAGTTTTTGAGGCGTTTGAAGGTATGTGGTGGTAATTAAATTAGCCTGCGGGTACTTTATAGGATGTAACGATAGAACTTGTTTGACATTCCTGCAGTGTATGGCCAAGTCTGGACGACGGGAAGGAGAAACTAAACTGAAAGATGATTTAACTGAAGAGTAAAGTGACTGGAAAGAAAAGAACCGAGTTAACTGAAAAATTGGAGACAGACAAATGGACAAAGACTTATCTTCTCTCAGCTGAGTCGCACACAAGCCAAGATATAATGTGAGTGTCGCGCAAACATTGTAACAAGAGCTATAGATAAGCTGTACTAAGTTAGCACCTTTACATAAAACACGGAAGAAGAACGACTTGAGATATTATTAAAGTTTTTATGGGTGTTCCAAAACAGCATGATATATTATAACGGCCGTGTTTCTAAGTGTTCAGAGTGCGCGTCTCAGAGTGTGCGGGTCTGCTTCCCGAGTATACTCGTACTACCGACGCTACTCGACGGAGATACTAAGGTTGCTACTGTGGAGATAGCAGAGCGTATACATATTTATCTAAACAAATAAATAAACTTGGTGTGTCTGTTTGTAATATTAAAATAACCGCTTTTTACTAAGTGCATATGGATGTATACACGGTACATATACCATAACAATATTTTATTTTATTTTTGTCTGTCGTTTTACTGTCTGTCTGTCTGTTATTGTTGATTGTTGATGTGGAGCTTATGGGTGCGCCCGTTGAGCGCGTGTACGAAGCGCGTAACTTAGGGTTACATATCTACTGTTTTTACAGGCTGAAAGTCCTATATAGAATGAGGCCTCATATTCAAATGGACCTTCGAATGCGTCTAGTTGAGTCACTCATACTATCCAAGTTAAATTACTCTGACACAGTCATTAGTCCTAGACTGCTTTCTAGAACGCAAAAGTTGATCCAGCGAGTACAGAACGCCTGTGCTCGTTTTTGTTATGATATCCCGTTGAGAGGTCATGTTACACCGTTTTTGAATCAACACGGCACTATGAAAATGAGGCATCGTAGAAAATTTCATTTAGCTTGTTTACTCTTTGGTGTCCTCAAGCACCGAGTACCCTCATATCTCTATGAGAAACTGTCATGGTTAGGCAGCACCAGATCGTGCGGACCCCGACAGAGTGCCAAACAGCTCTCGATGCAGCGTCATAGTTCGGCCTCCTTTCGAGGCAGTTTCCGTTACGCTGCATCGCGGTGCTGGAATAATATTCCCCCACCAATAAGGAACCTGCACAGTTTTTATGGATCATCTCAAACTACGTCATTTTATTTTTGAAGGTCAGAAAAAACAAGAGAGTCTTAAAAGCGATGCAAGTATCATATGATGATGTATGTATGTGTGTGTGTATATGTATGTATGTATGCGTGTGTGTGTGTGTGTGTGTGTATGTGTATATATGTATATACATATATGTATGTGTATATACAGGGTTACAGGAAAAGTCGTGCTAGATCCGTTAAGGGCGTGGAGTACCCATCATTTCTGACTTATTTCACTATGAAACACCCTACCCTAAACTTAACCCTTTTCGAGATATTCGACTTTTAATTTTTTATTGAATAATGCCGATTTTTAGGCTACGAAATTTATTTTTGTTTATTTTGTGTATCTTATTATTATTATTATTGCATTTTTACATGTGTAATAAGATGCTTTAGGACATCAATCATTAAAATAGTGCATAAGTTAATTGAATAGACCGTAGTAGACAAGTGAAAGTAAAAAAATAAAAAATATATTAGCAAGCTTATTTTTCTCTAAGGGATATCTAAAAAAAATATTATGACACTTGTTCGGCAGATATTTTTTAAAATATCTACGTTTCATCAGCTATCTAACGAGGTATAATAATCTAGGGTTTTATTCAAATGCATTGGAAAAAAATTAGTTTCATAGGCGACAGTGGAGAAGAAAATTTATACTTAGCCCTAAAAAGTAAAATAAAACATTAGGTATGCATGAAATGTCATTTATTAAAGGTTTTCACACAACTTTTTCTTATTCTACAGTTCATGTTCAACATGGCCGCCTCTATTTCTGAAACATTGTCGCATCCTTCTACGGAGACCAGTCTTCACTACTCCAGTGGTCAACGTGGTCCTCATTTTATTTGCTGCATCCACAATCCTTTCTCTTAAGTCTTCCACAGACAAAACTGGATTCGGCTCGCTGTACACAAGACTTTTCATGCACCCCCATACATGAAAATCCATGGGAGTTAGGTCCGGACTTCTTGCTGGCCATGGCAACGGCCCACCTCGTCCTATCCATTTGTTTGGATAATTTGTGTCCAGCCAGTCTCTGACACTTCTCCTGAAATGGGCAGGGCAGCCATCGTGTTGGAACCACATGTCCCTGATCAGGTTGAGTGGCAGATCATCCAGCAAATCACTCAAGTCTGCTCTCAGGAAATTTTCGTAGCTTTCCCCATTTAGATTATCCGGGAGAAAGTAAGGTCCAATCAAATGATTAGAGATAATGCCCATCCACACATTCACGCTGAATCTTCGTTGGGACCCTTTCACTCTTTTCTTATTGGGATTCCTTAGTTCTTTTGGGGCCCAGTAATGGACGTTGTGATAGTTGGTTATGCCATCTTTATCAAATTTGGACTCATCCGTCCACAAGATATTTCTTAGAAAATCTGGGTCTTCTACGTCAGCATTTAGCATAAATCTGCAAAAGTCCAATCTTCTCGCGGGGTCTCCTTCTTCAATAACGTGTACCGGCGTGTAATGGTACGGGTATAGGCCAGCAGTATGCACTGTAAACCACACTCTCCATTGCGAAAGTCCCAGATCACGGGCAACAATATTAGTGGAAGTAGTCGGATCCGCTCGAAAGCGTTGCACTATCTCATTGTCCTGTTCTTCGTCGTCAATTCGTGGTCTTCCCATGTCTGTATTTCGTCTCAAAACAGAGCCAGTTTCTTTAAGTCTTCGATAAACTCTGTCAAAACAGGCCACATCCGGCACTCGACGACCGGGGTAGCGAGTTATGTATTCGTTACGAGCTTGCGCAGACACACAATCGCAGTATCCGTAACAAATAAGCATATCAGCATATTCCTCAGGTGTGTAGGACGTCATCTTCAACACATATATCACAGTATCACAGGTACAAATCAGAGTCCGGTTAACAAGCACAGTAGTCACAAATCAGAAGAAATAGTCCAGAATCACAGCCAAGTCGAGAAAAAGAGCAAAACGATATCACATCTACTATGTACGAAGCACAAAAGCAGACTGACAACCAAAACAATACCCCCTGTTGTATTCCCAGCTCTAACCGGTCTCTACACTTTTTCTTTCATTCGCACCTACATAAATCGTCACTTGTCTCGCTCTCTCGGTGCGTCTTAACTTGAAGGAAAATAGGCGCGGGACCGTTAGAACTGCTACCTGGAGCGTCCCAACTACTTTTTTCCACGAAATGTAATACAAACCCTAGATTGTTAGACCTCGTTAGATAGCTGATGAAACGTAGATATTTTAAAAAATATCTGCCGAACAAGTGTCATAATATTTTTTTTAGATATCCCTTAGAGAAAAATAAGCTTGCTAATATATTTTTTATTTTTTTACTTTCACTTGTCTACTACGGTCTATTCAATTAACTTATGCACTATTTTAATGATTGATGTCCTAAAGCATCTTATTACACATGTAAAAATGCAATAATAATAATAATAAGATACACAAAATAAACAAAAATAAATTTCGTAGCCTAAAAATCGGCATTATTCAATAAAAAATTAAAAGTCGAATATCTCGAAAAGGGTTAAGTTTAGGGTAGGGTGTTTCATAGTGAAATAAGTCAGAAATGATGGGTACTCCACGCCCTTAACGGATCTAGCACGACTTTTCCTGTAACCCTGTATATACACATATATGTGCTGTGTGTGCATGTATATGTGTATATGTATATACACATATACATACACACATATACATACATGCTATATATGTATGCATGTGTATATGTATGTGTGTGTGTCTATATATATATTTATTTATATGTATTGTGTGTGTGTATATATGTATATGTATGATTACATTATAGTAGATTATGGTTTGTCTTTTTTTGTCTTTTTTCTTTTTATTGTCTGCATTTTGTATTTGTCAACCATTGCCATAGATTATGTTTATTTATTGTTACATTTTTGATTGTTTTGTGTCTTCTGTGTTATCTTCCGTGACTTCACCAAACGGCTCTGTCGGAAGACCAGCGTTAGTTGTAACGTGTTTACAACTAGCTCATGCTGAGACAGAGACCGTTTTGTGACTCAAATTGTCTGAAACTTTTAATTGTAATTTTAAATCATGTATGTTGAGTTACAAATAAAATATTTTCTTTCTTTCTTTCTCTTCTTTCTTTCTGTTATATTCGAGATCTGTACACAAATGTAACATCAAAATGCTAAAATAAAAATATTACTAAATAATTACAATACGACCACACCCTAACCCGAACAAGATAAACGATGAAGCCATGGCTATTAATTCTCCGGATAAAATAAAAATAAATAAAAATGATAGTATTAATGTGTGCTGGAACCGGTCCCGGCCGGACGGCTACCGGGAGCGGGAGACGCTCGAGGCGGGTAGACCTGCGACAAACATTTATTTACTTACTAGCTGTTGCACGCGACTTCGTTCGCGTGCAACCCTATTTTACCCCTCGGAAAAGTAGCCCAAGTTACTCCTTGTTACATCAGCTATCTGCCAGTGAAAGTCCCGTCAAAATCGGTCCAGCCATTTCAGAGATTAGCCGGAACAAACAGACAGACAGACAAAAATTGTAAAAAATGTTGTTTTGGTATATGTACCGTGTATACATCCATATGCACTTAGTAAAAAGCGGTTATTTTAATATTACAAACAGACACTCCAATTTTAATTATTGGTATAGATATGGAATATGCATTTGTTAATGGGAAACAATGTAGGTCTTAAAACTATTTTCTTTATTACCATCCGAATCTTCCGTTGTCTGTTGCCTTTTAGAAACACATTACTATCAAAACACTAGGAACCTTGACTCGAGAGCGTACTTTGGATCCCATAAACGTATCCCGGACCGGGCGAGCCGGTGTTCCGTCCCGCTCCGACGCGGCGGGAGTGAGTGGGATGGGTACAGGAGTGGTCCATCAGGTTTGGGAGGATACAATGTAGCGGTAGGCTTAGTACTACACGTTATCATACGAGAATACACATTTTGGAATATCTCGGTTTGGCCACACGATATTTTGTTCAAGATAGCTCAATAACGTACTTTTTTTAAGTACAAATGTTTATGTACGTGCAGACGACCCACTTGTTGTTAAGTGGTAGTCTCTGCCCATATAGCAATACGACTTGTGTCATTCCCTACTTAGGTACAGCAAGACCCAGGTCACATTGCACTCGCTGTTAGACTTGAAGGTGGAATACCTCGAGTTCATTTTCGTGAGTCAGTTTCAACGGCAAATACATTTCAAACCAGAATACATTAGAGCGAATTACTGCTTGGCGGCAGAAATGGGTATGGCGGTTGTGTTTTCTCGGATTGCCTGAAATAGCCAAATAAATGCAAAATAAATAATGTAGCAATCCTAAATGTTGCATATATTTGTCCCTTGTCAAAACCGCGATCCTTTCGCCTCATCCAGCCGTTCTAACCCTGAGGTCAATCGTTCAAGGGCTCCATACATAACTACTTACTCAGTTTTTTAATTACGATTGATGACAAAACAATCATAAAAAAAACGGAAACCTTTTCATTAGCTACCCTCAAATTCTTCAGTATTCTTTGTAGATCCTAGGGGTTGATTTAATGACACCTGCCTCCACTGAACAGTGACCAATGATAGGTTTGAGGGCTCTCGTGTTATGAGAAGGTATAGAGGGCCCTTCTTGCAAGACTGCTAGAGAGGAGGGAACGTACTTTGGAGTACCTTCACACAATATTACAGGCAATGATAGTTAATACATTTGAAAATATGTGAATTTTTAATACGTTTTGTGTACCTAATTGATAAAGTGTTATTAACTAATTTATTTATGAACTAGCTGTAGCCCGCGACTTCATCCGCGTGGAATTCGGTTTTATCACGCACCCCTATTTTACCCCGCGGAAAAGTACCCTAAGTGACTCCTTGTTACATCAGCTATCTGCCAGTGAAAGTCCCATCAAAATCGGTCCAGCCGTTTCAGAGATTAGCCGGAACAAACAAACAGACAAAAGTTGTAAAAAATGTTATTTTGGTATATGTACCGTGTATACATCCATATGCACTTAGTAAAAAGCGGTTATTTTAATATTACAAACAGACACTCCAATTTTATTTATTTGTATAGATAATGATAGCTCGATATTCTGTGCCAATGATAGAATACCTGATTTGCATATTTATGACACACGAATATGCCATTAATTTAGTTAGCTCGTAGAAAATCTTGGGATCGAACTTGCTTCAAAAATAGTACCAACACCGGGGACACATTGTAACTTAACCAGTTTAACTTAGTTTCACCAACTTGGATGAGCGCACTGACAGTTCCGGAAATAGGGGCTTGGAGATACTCCCATTAGGGGTCGTTAGTGACCCCGAGGGACTGAAATACCGACATCTTAGTTGATATTGTTTTAGTGGTAGAAGCCGGATTTTTGTACATATACCTAAGCTGAAATATGTATAATGAATTAACTATTAACTATTTTTAAGAAAATACATTCATATGAACGAGCTCATGTGTCACCTACATATAACACAAATAACTTACCGCAAGCTTTAATTCCACCAAAAAAATATGACAGTAGCTATCTATAGCGAGAAGTTTACTTTGAGAGTTAGATAGGAGCCAGATACAGGATGCAAGACCTTCAAAATATCCTTTGTTACCATCAAAGGCGTATTAATTGTTTACAATCGTTAATTTACGATGTAAACGACACACGAGCCGGGGGCTGTTATAATAAACACCATGTATAAATTATTATTTCCGTTCCATAAACAGTGCCTACTGAACTGGCTCCCACAGCTAATTGTAGTCAGCTGGTATACTCGCACGGATATTAAAGCCATCAGTCTGTGTTAGTTGTCTGCTTCAGAGACGCTCCAAATGTATATATGTGGTGCTGCTAAGACCAATCTCTTCATTACCTCTAGAATCCAACAGGGTGCAAATGTGCCGGTGTAGTTACAGGCCTGTTATTTCACCGACATCTGCTTGTAATTCACGATACTTAATATTTTGATAACTCCAATGTCATGCAATGCACCTTGGAGATTCCCATACATAAATAGAGAGAGAATAAGGTAGTATTTGCTGGGGTTATGGGCATTTCCGTTTGGCTAGGTGGGCCATCAGCTATAAGATCATCAGTCGTCATCAACATCAGACGTTAGAGTACTCAATTAAAAAATGTGTCGAATTTGCATCCTTTAGCAAAATATGTCTGAAATGTGTTTGTAATGGAATCCCTTCTAGGCAAGTTTTTAATGAAAGCAATTTGGGGAATGCTAAAATACAAAACAGTTTTAGCGCGACGTTTGTGAGGCTTCCTTCAACCAGTGTCATATTCCGTCAGCTTTTTATTAGTTTCGATTGCTGCTAATAACATTAGGTCAGGGCTAAATGTAATGCCACTTACAGATGAGTGAAGTGAGTGAGTGTGTGAGTGAGAGAGTGTGTGATTGAGTGAGTGAGTGAGTGAGTGAGTGAGTGTGTGAGTGAGTGTGTGAGTGAGAGAGTGTGTGATTGAGTGGGTGAGTGAGTGAGTGTGTGAGTGAGTGAGTGAAACCCACGGTCGGTATCACGATGTGACTCGTACCTTGCTACAAGTTCTGAAATTCGAAGGTTTTGTAGAATCTGTTGTGGGTTGTTATGGAGTTAAAGTATTGAACAAAAATATACAAGTAATTAATTGTACTAGATATCTACGTTTCATATTTACAGCTATTGGTTTTATGATGTAATTTATCATTAAATTCGAGACTCTCTTTGTCAGTGGCAAAAATTTGGTTTAACTCTTAACATTATTTTTTAATAATATTATTTTATTTTATGTAATTGTAGTAATCCTAATTTTGATCATTTGTTACAAATAACCAATATATTTTATTTTTATTTTACTTGATAAATATTAATTTACTTAAATTTTAACCAGATAAGTATGTAATATGAAATTTGATTTTTGTAGTGTTTTAGTGTATGAGCTGTGCTGTGCCATTTTATATGTACCTAACATTTTGGTTTAATTTATTTTACTAATGATCCTGTGTCGAGTGCATGAATAAATGATTTATTAATGATTTATTTATGATCATTACAATATTGGCATTGTTAAAGAAAGGACGGATTTAACTTCTTCACCATTTGTACTCTCAGAAGAACATTTTAAAACTGATATGTCCTGACAGAAGCAGATACTGATAGAAACCGACTAGCTGTTTCATTACAAGCTGTGTCACGACTGTGGCTGCAGCTCATAATTTCGATGAAGTCGCTTTTTAATACGCCCCACTGACATTTAATTCTAGTATCCACAGATACAGTTAATATAATTATCTCGCTTATAATTGTGATTACCTGCATGTGATCTTGATTAATTGCTACGGAAATTGCTGTAAAGTTTCCTGTCACAAATCATTTGAGATAAAAAACTGTTTTCGTGCCAACGGATCAGATTCACACGGGAAATTGTATTTATAGATCGACGAAGCGAGTTTGTAGCAGTGTGCTGAGAGTTAGGTGGTCACACCCTTTCTATCAATTTTTGTTTTGGTCTTATATAATTGTGTATTTTTTATGTAATAAAATATAACTAAGTGCTGTTTACAACCAAGTATAGCAGTCGAATGATGTTATTACCGATTACGTGAAAACGTAAGATATTTATTGAATAAGTATATAAAAGAGAAAACTACTCTGTTATCGCGAAATCTCTAAAAGGTTATCGAGTTATTATTGCCGCCACGAAACAGATACGTTGAGAAAAGTCGATATGAAGTTTATTATAATACTAGATGTAGCCCGCGATTTCGTCCGCGTGGAATTCGGTTTTATCTGCCAGTGAAAGTCCCGTCAAAATCGGTCCAGCCATTTCAGAGATTAGCCGGAACTAACAAACAGACAGACAGACAGACAAAAATTGTAAAAAAAAAATGTTTTGGTATGTGTACCGTATAGTATACATCCATATGCATTTAGTAAAAAGCGATTATTTTAATATTACAAACAGACACTCTAATTTTATTTATTTGTATAGACGTGTGCTACCTACCTACCTATACCTACCTACCTATGCCTACCTGCCTACCTATACATACCTACCTACCTACCTGTACCTACCTACCTATACCTACCTACCTACCTACCTACCTATGCCTACCTACCTACCCAGCTACCGGTATAACGAGGAGACGACACGTTGCCATATACAGAAAGAGACGCGTAAGTCAGTAGCAAAACAACGTGCTAGGGTTGTCACGTGACGCTTATAACAAAACTGATACACGAGCTTTCTATTTAAATATTTCGAAAAAAGACGAAGGCGTTTCTCGTTTCATTCTTAATTCAAAAATGATATGGATCGGGAATTAGAGGATTCTATCCTTTCCTACCTGAGAGAGAAAACACGCAAACCAAATAGATTTTGTTGTGTCGCAAGGTTCCACTTACACCCCAAAACCACACCCTTCATCTTTCAAATCTGTATGACTGATTTTTTTTTATTGACGTATGTCAGTTTGGACTAGATTTCGGACTTTATTGATTTATAAATAAACAATAACCTCGTATCTAGGATTATATTTTATGCAAACGAAGCCAAGGCATCGAGTCTGCGAATCTTGCGCCACAATCTTTTCTCAGAAAGTAATTAGTTACTTAAACGATCATTCCAAAACAGAAAATCTTGAATCAATTAGCTAAAAGCGTGAAGACCCTTTGTTTCCGAGAAGTGAGTACATAATGTTGTCAGCACGAAAAAACTCGCAATTTATATTATAATTAAATGTTTTTTGGATGACCCTGAAACGAGAGGCAAGCCTCCATCCAAATGGGACTAGTTTTTCGAGTTTTGCTTCCAAATGAAATTATTAAACGATCTACAAGCAGTTTCTTAGCAATCAGAATTGAACACTAACTTATTGCGTTAAGCCTCAATTTTCCATGAACACTGTGGCCAATGTTGCCTTTTCGGAAAACTGAAATCGTATGCTGATTCTATCCTTTGCTGACTAGAGAATAGTTTAACTCTCTATCTCTTTCAAAACAGCTGTCAGAGCCAGTTTTCACGATTGGTACTGGAGTGGAGCTACACAAAACGACTTATTATATTTGACAGCTATAAACCAGTATTTTAGATGTTGTTACTCGTTTACTCGTTACTCGTTACTAAATAATATGAAGCCTAATTAAAAAATAACTCTCCAAAATATGCATTAAATGCCATATCGCGACTTGTGCACCTAGTTCATGTTGGTTCAAAGTCGGGGGGGGTGAAAAACTGCCCACGGATAGGAGATTACCTTCTCTATGAAACTGTTACCGAGCAAGTAAAATGGGATAGAGTTATGCAATATTCGGAGCGGGCGGTCTGTTGAGGTCCCACCCTTGTATATTATTTTCATGCGAGAATCGAACCAACAACATATAGATAAAATATAGACAACATACAGTTCGCCAGAACAACTTTTGGGGGGGCCAAGTTGCTCGCGTCCGTAAGTGATAACCCTATGAATCCCTACACGTGTCCCCCGAGTGGTGGGGAAGGAGCAACCCAAAGTAGCAGTAGAATATGTGCTACGTTCACCCGGAGAAGTACTGCCACCACACCTGGTAATCTGCCGCCAAGCAGTGATGCACACGTGTTGCTGTGTTTCGGTGGAAGGGAGTGGGTGCCGGTGAAATTGCAGGCGCATGAGACGTAACATCCCCGTCTCGGGGTGATGGACGCAAATGCAATGCGACTTGAGTCATCTCGTACTTTGGTGGAGAGGACTGGAGTTGCATTACTGTTGTCTATGGGCTGCGGTTACCACTTAACATCAGATGGGCCCTCAGCTCGTTCTATCCCCAACATTACATTAAAAAAAACAACTACGGCACCAGAGTGGTAATGTTAGATTGCTGTCATGTTAAAGCAAATGTATTTGTGACGTCACGAGACGAGGAAAACAGTTAATCGATTAAGATCAGAATATTAATTTATAGATAACAAAGAAACACGGTTTGTTAATAGATAATCGCTCGATTAACCTTCCTGCGCCCGACATATTGATTAGGATACACTCCTTGGGATCACTTGAATACAACTCCTTACTCATTCTAGGACTGTTGAGAATAACTACATTGCACTACACTCTACTGAACATATTAAGAACTAGCTGTTGCCCGCGTCTTCGTCCGCGTGGAATCCGGTTTTATCACGCACCCCTATTTTATCCCTCGGAAAAGTAGCCTAAGTTACTCCTTGTTACATCAGCTATCTGCCAGTATTAAAATAACCGCTTTTTACTAAGTGCATATGTATACACGGTACATATACCAAAACAACGTTTTTTCAATTTTTAAATGTCTGTCTGTCTGTTTGTTCCGGCTAATATCTGAAATGGCTGGACCGATTTTGACGGCACTTTCACTGGCAGATAGCTGATGTAACAAGGTGTAACTTGGGCTACTTTTCCACGCGGAAGAAGTCGCGGGCAACAGCTTGTCTCTATATAAAAGAAATACGCATCAATTATTGAGCCTCCTATTTTGATGCGGGGTGATAGTAGTTGCAAGCAAACAAGCTTTGATACAATAAAGGCACGTAGCTGTTCTTAGGAAATATAATTTGGAACATCCGTTGAAACAAGTTACAATGTTGCTCTACCAACTATCTGCACCTGTGCAACGGTTTTCGTTGCATTAACAACTTCATCCCCTTTGTTTCAGGGTTCAACATAATTATGGATATATGAGTAAATGCTAAAGTAAATTCGTGGTATTATGCATGTATATAAATTGAAAATGATGTGTTTGTAAATTCAGTCGTTTGTATATAATTCAAAATATGTATACAATAATATTATTTCATCTGTTGTAACTTGTATACCTATATATAAATGAACATTTCAGATGTGAAAATGATATTATTTGTTTCAGAAAATCTGTTAAATCTATACAAATAAATAAAATTGGAGTGTTTGTTTGTAATATTAAAATAACCGCTTTTTACTAAGTGCATATGGATGTATACACGGTACATATACCAAAACAACATTTTTTTACAATTTTTGACTGTCTGTCTGTTTGTTCCGGCTAATATCTGAAATGGCTGGACCGATTTTGACGGGACTTTTACTGGCAGATAGCTGATGTAACAAGGAGTAACTTAGGCTACTTTTTAGCTACTTATGTACTCGTATAGTCCCAGTGTTCTCGGTTTTTGATTGTTTAACAGATCTTTAAATTAAATATCCTAATCAAAGGGAAATCCGCGCATTGAACTTGTTAAAACAATCTATCTATTGCGTGATCCTAGGTTAACAATGATACGAGTATTCGATTCGTGTGTTGAGGACCCGAGACTATCATTTAAACAAGTACCTACTCAGTCGTAGCTACTCACTATGTACTCGTAGATACATAAATGAGATGATGTAACTTCTATTCTATTTAAATAAGCAATGGTACTTACTTGTATTTAATTTGAATAATTTAGTTTTTGCGCGAAAAACACGAACATTGAGAAGCTTTTGTGTCCTTGGATAATAGTAGCAATTAAAAGCATATTTAAAACACAGCAGTGGTTTGGTAGTGTTTGCGTCGGACGGGGACTGAACCTGCGGCCCCTTGTTTTTGTTACTACCGACATCATAGCTAGGGAACTATCAAATAGCAAGTACACGAACGAGATTAACAGTTACTGTGCACTAAATATATATAAGTAAACTTGTTAAAGTAGAATAGAATAGAATATATTTTATTTGGCACACACAGTTAACATACAACATAAAAAAAGAAGAAGACAATTTTATTAAATGAAAATAACACGAAAATGATTTGAAAATAATAAATTGCCTTCTTTGTGAAACTGTATGGCCAAATAGAAAAAGTAAATAAACAAAATAAAGTAGGGAGTATATAATTGTTAATATTTACTTGTCCTGGATTACCTTTTCAACGTGTTTCATTTTGTGATTCGTTGCTTACAAATACTTCAGTAAGTTTTGTAGTTTTGGAATAAACACCAAATATTACGTGAATGCGGCATCCATTTTCTTATATTTATGTTATTTACAAACAATAAAAAACACGTTTATCGTAATGCGAGACATCTGACAAAAAGTGGTCATATAAAAATGCTCGCGTGCCCACGCGTGGGCCGGGGCCGGAGCCGGCCAACAAAGCGAGTGATACAGGGTGTAACGTTACTAACATTCAATGAAGTTATTCCACTACTTGTACCTAAAAATCGTAGACTAGCAATCCCAGTTGATGATACAAAATCAATTATAATACGTATGTGATTACTCGATCAGTTATCTATACAGATAAATAAAATTGGAGTGTCTGTTTGTAATATTAAAATAACCGCTTTATACTAAGTGCATGTAAGTGCATGGATGTATGCACGGCACATATATCAAAACAACATTTTTTTTTTATTTTGTCTGTCTGTGTGTCTGTTTGGTTGGTCCGGCTAATCTCTGTAATATCTGGACCGATTTTGACAGGACTTTCACTGGCAGATAGCTGATGTAACAAGGAGTAACTTAGGCTACTTTTCCAAGGGATAAAATAGGGGTGCGTGATAAAATCGAATTCCAAGCAGACGAAGTCGCGGGCACCAGCTAGTTACTACAATAAAGTTAGTTTGTTATCGATTCACTGAACTCAGAACTAACAAGTTGGGAAAGCCATCTCTTCAAAATTCGTTACAAAAGAACACACTTTATACGAGTATATATATACATAGATAGAGACCCAATGCCCCGACGGGCCATAAACTGCGGTTAGAGACAGAGTCGGGTCATTTCTATGTAAATTCGGCCACGCAATGGACTGCACAGATTGGAGCGGTCCGGTCGCGGTCGAGACACTACTCTACACGTGTGTATAGTTGTAGTTGATTATATGGATAAAATATCTACTTTTTTATTTGTGACTCTGTTGCCCGCGACTTCGTAAGCGTGGAATTCGGTTTTATCACGTACCCCTATTTTACCCCTTGGAAAAGTAGCCTAAGTTACTCCTTGTTACATCAGCTATCTACCAGTGAAAGTCCTGTCAAAATCGGTCCAGCTATTACAGAGATTAGCCGGAACAAACAAACAGACAGACAGAAAGACAAAAATTGTAAAACATGTTTTGGTTTATGTATCGTGTATACATAAATATTCACTTAGTAAAAAGCGGTTATTTTAATATTACAAACAGACACTCCAATTTTATTTATTTGTATAGTTAACAGATCTACTACAGATATTTAGTGAATGGTTTATCTAGGTATACGCATAAGATCATAGAGCACAATTGCCTCTATACTGTTCCCACCCCCTCCCTAGGTTTAGATCCCCCCAACTGAGATGCTGCACATCACAACCTCTTAGAAGTAAGGTCTCTCTGGTGACATTTCAGATTTCTTCTGTTTCAGCAATGTGATGAGGGATTTATCCACGGAAATGATGGAGGTAAGTTTATGAATTGCATCACCATTTAGCAAACCTGTGATATTTTTCACAAATCATAATAAAATCTCTATATTTTTCCAAATCCTTAAAGCGATAACTGTGCTAACAGTTCCATGTATACATAATGTATGTCTGTGTGTGACTGAATTAGGGCACAGCTGGTGATAACGAGAGTTAATGTAACCGATTGTGTTTCAGACACGAGGAAGTCGTTATCTGTGTTTATGTTAACGATGGTCTGCGCGGCGACGATGTACAAAATGACACCACTGCAAGTTGCTGCTGTATATACAGATTTCAAAACCGTAAAAAAAATAATTAGTAATCTATATAAGGGTGTGATAGGGTTGTCACAGGCGCCCAGCTTAGCAACAAGTTCCTGCGCGTGACCATGACATTTTTTATTTGACTTGTTAAAGTTTTTCCAAGCCCTTTATAAATACGATGGAAATAAAATATGAAGATGATGAATGTGATGAAGGGAGCTGCTTAAAAATTAACATTTTTTATCAATTATCTAACAACAAATACTGATTGCCTTTGACAATGTAGGAAATACTTAAAACATATGATTAAAACAAGAGATTAAAATTCTGGACGGCAGACGACTGCATGTGGGGACAGGTTGTACAACTACTTAGTTAAATTGGTCACAATTATTCAATAAAACCAGTTCTGTCTCGCACCTCTCTGTGGCTCCAGTAACCCATATCCAGTCGACCTTGGAAACTTCGCACATGTGCTAAACATACACAACTGACTACTAAGCAGGGTACGCATTTATTTATATTATTTATTTAAATAATGTCATGGTCACGCGCGGGTACTTGTTGCTAAGCTGGGCGCCTGTGCCAACCCTATCACACCCTTATATAGAGAAAAGAACCAATTTTTGTTTTTAGTTAATAAGGATTATTGGTAGGAGTAGGTAATAAGGAGGAGCAAGCCTGGTCCGTCCTCAAGACACAGGATAATCTAGCCCAAGCAAAGATAGTTTATCTACGATAGTCTTTAGCTGTGTGTTTTATTTTGTGAACGAGTTTTTGTATAGTGTGTGAAAGGGGTGACTCATGTGCAATATAACTTTCTACTATTATCTCTAATTTTCATGGATATTTCGTGTAAGTAATATAATCGGTACACGCCGTAACCGTTAATTTGTGGCGGACCGGTGTTCACCAGTTTAAATAGTTTTCGTGAGTGTTGAATCTTAAATTATTTCAAACATTGTAGTACATTTTTACGGCGATGAGCCACTGGTAGATATCAATATGAAGTATGGATCTAGAAACTAGCGAAAAGACATTTATGAATATACTAATAATAGTACCTATTACCTATATACAGTATTTATTCGGTAGGTACCTTTGTGTAGAGACGGCGGAGCTGACCAGTGGAGCTAATGAACATACTTATCAGAAAGCCAAGACAACACTCCGCGCCGCGCAAAAGTCAAAATATGTATCATACTGGGAATCGAACTTGTTATCTAAACACTTCAGTCTCAAATAAATACTCACAGTCGGAATGTGCAGGTTTCCAAACACGCGCGGGATGTAAAACATATATAAGTTCCATCAAAACATGATTACGTGCCAAAATATTGGTATTGCATACATTATTAGTTGATTCTGTTCGTCCAGAACTGGAACCATCAGATTGCTAATGTAAACATATCAATCACATGTGTGTGTGTGTGTGTGTGTGTGTGTGTGTGTGTGTGTGACTGTGTGTGCGTGCGTGCGTTGTTCTGAACTTTTTTTTTATGTGTACAAATGTACACATTAGAAATATTGAAAATTTGAAAGGTTTCGCGTATAAGAGGTGGGTGTCTTCGGCCCTTAAGAATCGTACCAGCGACCTTCAAATAGGCAGGTACTTGTTACACGTGCCGTTTCAAGCCCTTGAAACCTTGAGGCCACGATTTGCTTTTTGCTTGCGATCAATTATTTGGTATAAAAACTATCGAATGTGCCTACACTTTGGTTGGTATCTAGGTAGGTCATAATATACGTATTATGGGAATAATGATCGAAAATAGGCAAAAAGCGATAACTTATTAAATACACATGACTATCATTGAACACATAACAATGTTGACCGAGGATCAATTTGCAAAACGGACACAGTGTGTACCAAGTCAGTAGGAGAAGTACGATACTATTTGTGGTTGTAATCCTTTCCTTCCATTCGAGAATAGTTAGTGTAGTTTCTATTTAGTAATATTTTATACAGACATTATTTATTTATTTATTCTTCGCTCAGTGTTATTGGGGAATTACTGGTATGATGGAGGAGTGGAGAGTGGAGTAGGAGTGGAGAGAGGAGCGGGGGTAGAGTAACGCATTCGCTCTTCCTCTTCTACGAACGATCTATCCGAGAATAAATTCAATGGCATATCTATACTCAAGAATGTTCGATGTGTTATTTAATCTCGACCTTTCTCGTGTAAATAATTATTTGCCATTATTAAATACTAGCTGTTGCCCGCAACTTTGTCCCCGTGGAATTCGGTTTTATCACGCACCTCTATTTTACCCCTCGGCAAAGTAGCCCAAGTTACTCATTTTTACATCAGCAGCTATCTGCCAGTGAAAGTCCCGTCAAAATCGGTCCAGCCATTTCAGAGATTAGCCGGAACAAGCAGACAGACAGACAGACAGCCAAAATTTGTAAAAAAAAGTTGTTTTGGTATATGTGCCGTGTATACATCGATATGCACTTAGTAAAAAGCGGTTATTTTAGTACTACAGACACTCCAATTTTATTTATTTGCTTAGATTGTGAGGTGTTGTGTTTAGCTACTGGTCGGCTCGCTGCACTGCAGTGCTGTGGTCGCCGCTTGCGCACGCGCACGCCACGCCGCGCCGCGCCGCGCCACGCAGTCTCCGCGTGTTCGCTATTAATAGCCGTTTGTAGCGCAGCTAACTCGTGGGACGCGGCACATCGTAAACCCACACATATATATATATATATATCAGAAAACAAAGGAACGCTTCCAAACATATGGGAATTATAAAATTACCTAGTTAATTGGACTTTGATTCCGTATCGCAGGTGACGTGCTCTCTGTATAACGATGCGCCTCATAGTGAAACTCACCAGTTTGTACTCTGTGGCGATAAATACGATCAGAATTCGCATGTCGCATGGAACAGACGCACGGACACAACAAGAATATCAAAGAATAAACAAATTAATGGTTTCCAAACACTTTGCCCCGGCTGGGGCTCGTACCCGGGACCCCTCTCTCGCTTCGCCCCACTTGCCACAGTGCCCTATGTATTTCACACTAGATGGCACATTGAATTTCGTAACGTTTCTTAGAGTTTTCGGCTTTCATTTGGGATTTCATTTGGCTCTCCAATAGCTTATCTAATATATATCGGCGTAGTCGTAGAACAAAGGCGGATATGCAATACAGTAACTTTACAGTAGAGCACTTTAAAGTTTTTTGAATTAGAGTTGATGTGATATTTTGAAACTGGCTAGTGCTATCATCGTCAAATTGGGATATGTAAAAATGTAATAAGATTTTGTATGATATTTAAGGTCGATTACAACATAAAAACTAATTTTGAAAAAAATCAATACCGTCTTTGTTTACGACTATGACGATATATCTGGCTCAAGGACACGATCCTGCTTCAAGATTAGATCTCGAGATATCCATGTTTCAAATTTAGCCTGTTGTGAAAGCTACACGATAAAAACAACAAGTTACTTGGGTATGAGTATGATAGATATGGCCTTAATACAGCTTACGAATGATTTTACTATATTTATCGGAATAATCTGTATCAAATTCGTCTTGTTGTTTGTCACAGCATAAATCAAGTTTCGTTCTGAGAACACCGTGAAACCTGACTTGATATATTTCTAAATAGCTGTTGCCAGCGACTTCGTCTGCGTGGAATTCGGTTTTATCACGCACCCCTATTCTACAAGTAAAGTAGGAAAAGTAGCCTAAGTTACTCCTTGTTACACCAGCTATCTGCCAGTGAAAGTCCCGTCAAAATCGGTCCAGCTATTTCAGAGATTAGCCAGAACAAACAAACAAACAGACAAAAATTAAAAAAAAAAATATGTTTTGGTATATGAACCGTGTATACATCTTGCACTTAGTAAAAAGCGGTTATTTTAATATTACAAACAGACATTCCAATTTTATTTATTTGTATATACAGGGTTACAGGAAAAGTCGTGCTAGATCCGTTAAGGGCGTGGAGTACCCATCATTTCTGACTTATTTCACTATGAAACACCCTACCCTAAACTTAACCCTTTTCGAGATATTCGACTTTTAATTTTTTATTGAATAATGCCGATTTTTAGGCTACGAAATTTATTTTTGTTTATTTTGTGTATCTTATTATTATTATTATTGCATTTTTACATGTGTAATAAGATGCTTTAGGACATCAATCATTAAAATAGTGCATAAGTTAATTGAATAGACCGTAGTAGACAAGTGAAAGTAAAAAAATAAAAAATATATTAGCAAGCTTATTTTTCTCTAAGGGATATCTAAAAAAAATATTATGACACTTGTTCGGCAGATATTTTTTAAAATATCTACGTTTCATCAGCTATCTAACGAGGTCTAACAATCTAGGGTTTGTATTACATTTCGTGGAAAAAAGTAGTTGGGACGCTCCAGGTAGCAGTTCTAACGGTCCCGCGCCTATTTTCCTTCAAGTTAAGACGCACCGAGAGAGCGAGACAAGTGACGATTTATGTAGGTGCGAATGAAAGAAAAAGTGTAGAGACCGGTTAGAGCTGGGAATACAACAGGGGGTATTGTTTTGGTTGTCAGTCTGCTTTTGTGCTTCGTACATAGTAGATGTGATATCGTTTTGCTCTTTTTCTCGACTTGGCTGTGATTCTGGACTATTTCTTCTGATTTGTGACTACTGTGCTTGTTAACCGGACTCTGATTTGTACCTGTGATACTGTGATATATGTGTTGAAGATGACGTCCTACACACCTGAGGAATATGCTGATATGCTTATTTGTTACGGATACTGCGATTGTGTGTCTGCGCAAGCTCGTAACGAATACATAACTCGCTACCCCGGTCGTCGAGTGCCGGATGTGGCCTGTTTTGACAGAGTTTATCGAAGACTTAAAGAAACTGGCTCTGTTTTGAGACGAAATACAGACATGGGAAGACCACGAATTGACGACGAAGAACAGGACAATGAGATAGTGCAACGCTTTCGAGCGGATCCGACTACTTCCACTAATATTGTTGCCCGTGATCTGGGACTTTCGCAATGGAGAGTGTGGTTTACAGTGCATACTGCTGGCCTATACCCGTACCATTACACGCCGGTACACGTTATTGAAGAAGGAGACCCCGCGAGAAGATTGGACTTTTGCAGATTTATGCTAAATGCTGACGTAGAAGACCCAGATTTTCTAAGAAATATCTTGTGGACGGATGAGTCCAAATTTGATAAAGATGGCATAACCAACTATCACAACGTCCATTACTGGGCCCCAAAAGAACTAAGGAATCCCAATAAGAAAAGAGTGAAAGGGTCCCAACGAAGATTCAGCGTGAATGTGTGGATGGGCATTATCTCTAATCATTTGATTGGACCTTACTTTCTCCCGGATAATCTAAATGGGGAAAGCTACGAAAATTTCCTGAGAGCAGACTTGAGTGATTTGCTGGATGATCTGCCACTCAACCTGATCAGGGACATGTGGTTCCAACACGATGGCTGCCCTGCCCATTTCAGGAGAAGTGTCAGAGACTGGCTGGACACAAATTATCCAAACAAATGGATAGGACGAGGTGGGCCGTTGCCATGGCCAGCAAGAAGTCCGGACCTAACTCCCATGGATTTTCATGTATGGGGGTGCATGAAAAGTCTTGTGTACAGCGAGCCGAATCCAGTTTTGTCTGTGGAAGACTTAAGAGAAAGGATTGTGGATGCAGCAAATAAAATGAGGACCACGTTGACCACTGGAGTAGTGAAGACTGGTCTCCGTAGAAGGATGCGACAATGTTTCAGAAATAGAGGCGGCCATGTTGAACATGAACTGTAGAATAAGAAAAAGTTGTGTGAAAACCTTTAATAAATGACATTTCATGCATACCTAATGTTTTATTTTACTTTTTAGGGCTAAGTATAAATTTTCTTCTCCACTGTCGCCTATGAAACTAATTTTTTTCCAATGCATTTGAATAAAACCCTAGATTATTATACCTCGTTAGATAGCTGATGAAACGTAGATATTTTAAAAAATATCTGCCGAACAAGTGTCATAATATTTTTTTTAGATATCCCTTAGAGAAAAATAAGCTTGCTAATATATTTTATATTTTTTTACTTTCACTTGTCTACTACGGTCTATTCAATTAACTTATGCACTATTTTAATGATTGATGTCCTAAAGCATCTTATTACACATGTAAAAATGCAATAATAATAATAATAAGATACACAAAATAAACAAAAATAAATTTCGTAGCCTAAAAATCGGCATTATTCAATAAAAAATTAAAAGTCGAATATCTCGAAAAGGGTTAAGTTTAGGGTAGGGTGTTTCATAGTGAAATAAGTCAGAAATGATGGGTACTCCACGCCCTTAACGGATCTAGCACGACTTTTCCTGTAACCCTGTATATGAACACGACACCGGCAGCTGGACGAGCGCTTATGAAGTACTCGGTGCCTGTTACCGAGTATTGAATCACCACTACTGGAGCCGCGTGCCCTTGAAACGTGCCACCACTTGCACACTTATCAACAAACCTACATACATTACCGACGCTTGTTTACAATCAGTCGCCGAACAAGACGCTCCGACGCGACGCCGCGCCGCACCCACATACACTATTTATCAATCGTCGTGTGAGCGATAGTGCAGCACGGAGGTAAAGGCGGGCGCGTCCTACGAGTATGTGACCGAACAACGCTCTATACCATCTTTTTTTGAACGAAAGGTGCTTTGAATACGAAATTTGTATGTAAACATATCTTATCCATATGTTATTATGAGAAATAAAGTGCCCAGATATTTAAGTGTTAGATACTAAGTAAGAGCAGTAGAACTCTCGTCAAGTTCGTCCGGGAAGTACTGCCACCATGCCAATTTGTGCCGCCAAGCAGTAACGCGTTCGCGTTACTGTGTGTTTGAAAGGTGTGGTTGCCGGTGAAATTACAGGCACATGACATTCCACCTACACGTCTCATAGTTATGGGCGCATACGATGCGACTTGGGTCTAGTAGGGGAGGACCCAAGCCGCATCGGTTGTTATGGGCCGAGGTTACCACTACCAGGTGGGCCGTCCGCTCGTACCGTTACTATATATCACATAAAAAAACTGTCATTTTAGAATTTTTAATGAAATTCTAGGATTTCTTTGAGGATAGTTTGATCTGAATATACCTGTTTTATCTATAAAGTAGCCACTTCATAGCTTCAGACACACTGCATCTCCTTCTCTGTAACATACAAAAGCAATATACGTGAAACAAAATGTTACAAAGCACGTTTAAATTAATTTGTAACCTTAAGCTAATTTTGTTTACGTTAAATATGGCTTTATGCGCGGAGTAGCTAGTAGGTACTCAGTATTATTTGGGTTCGGTAAACATGTGCAGAAACGTCCAATATTACAGAGGCCGTGGTGGTTTCGCAATTGCACAAAATTAGCACACGATAATAAACAAGATAATGTGAATCTATCCATCTCCTACATCCATCCACGTGTAGCCCCCAGGGCGGCTGCCAACTCAAACACAGGCAAGTGCCCGCGACCCACACGGAGACATTACACCGGGGGCATACACTCGTAATTCACAGGTACACCACACGAACACGATGCTATTACCATCTATACAAATAAATAAAATTGGAATGTCTGTTTGTAATATTAAAATAACCGCTTTTTACTAAGTGCATAGTTTTTTTATAGTTTTTATACACGGTACATATACTAAACGACATTTTATACAATTTTTGTCTGTCTGTCTGTTTGTTCCGGCTTATCTCTGAAATGGCTGGACCGATTTTGACGGGACTTTCACTGGCAGATAGCTGATGTAACAAGGAGTAACTTAGGCTACTTTTCCGAGGTGTAAAATAGGGGTGCGCGATAAAACCGAATTCCACGCGGACGAAGTCGCGAGCAACAGCTGTATCAAACTATGTACAATAATTGACTTTCACTTTGGCCTGTAAAATCTAAACGTAGCAATAATGCTACGTTTAGATTTTATAGGCTAATTTTTAAAAATTAAAGATATTTTATGAACTGTTTACACAAATTTCAGGCGATTCAACATATTCCGTGTTCGTGGCGATTCAACATATTCCGTGTTCGTATCCGACACAGGAATATGCAAACCTATTTCTGCCGCCAAGCAGTAACGCGTTCGCATTAATTTGCTCCGGCTTTGTGTGACAATCACACGTATCTAGAGATATTCCACTTCTTGAATCACTTCGCGATACGCAGTGACTTTGACTTTGAAGTCAATAACTATTTCCATAGAATTCATAAAGGGTTTGGAAAAGTCAATCAAATCAATAAAATAAAAATTATTATGTTCTACGGACAATTACATGTAAAGATTAGTTCTAGATTTTACGGGTAAGGTCTATTATTTAGCATCAATACGTTTCGTGGCCTTAATCTGCTGGTACCGCTAGAGTTTGACGTCAAATTGCATGACGGGTTTGATGGATCGGCCGGTGTCAGTCACCAGAGCGTGCCAAGCCAGCGCTGTTGCTACCGAGCGGCGGCACAGAATCACTAGCAGTTTGTAACTGAGATTAACACGAATATTAGGAATAGTTTATGAGTATATATGATTTATCTTGGTTCTTCGATTATTGGGACGGGAATAGGCCATGTTTTTGTACCTTCTTATAATAAGGAAACGAAGCCTATAGCAGCGTCGCCTACGATTTTCTAGGGAAATCTTAATTTTGATGAGCATTTCTACTTATACAAGTAGGTACGTCGTATAAAGTAAACCTAAGTGCGAGTTCTGACTTTATACTACATAATGTAGATTGTTTGTTCTTATAGCAATTACGGTTATAATTAAATTTGAAAATTTTATCGTTGAATCTTGCTACTTGAATTGGCAAAGAAGGAAAATTTGAAAAACAATACCTTAGAACATCATTTATGCATCTGGAACAATATAACACTTTTCTATAAAAATTCTTCAACTTAAATTCATGTGAAAATCAGCAAGCCTATTCAACTTTAATGATAATAAAAGTAAGAAAGGATCGGCCAAAAATTTGGCGAAAAAAAAAACAATTTTCCCGGCGCGGAATCGGAAATTTCTATTCCGCTTAAATTGGGGTAGGATTTTATTAAAATAAAGGGGATGGAATATTTTTATTTTTGACATTGGCTTTTTTAAATTGCATCCCGAAGGCGTTGAATATCAGTCAGACTAATAGAATGATGGCGAACGAACTTTTTCCTGATAGATGACATGATACGTTAACGGTTATGGTGTTCATGTCGTTTGGTAAAGTACCCGTCAATTACTTTTACATCATGAACTGGTTTTGAAAGAAAGAAAGAATAAATATTTGTTTTGTGTTATATTACATATAAAATTAGGTATAAATAAAAGAAAATATGGCTTGTAGCAGCAGAAAAGGCTACCACTCAGCATGTGCTGTATCAGTGGTGCTGAGTGGTAGCCTTTTTTTTTTAATTACTTACCAATAGTAACGACGGGTTCTTAAATATTTGTTTAGTTTCGTAAGCTTAGAAACATAATTAAGGGATATTATCTTCTAGCTGAATGGGTAGAAGTGTTGCTACCCTGAAAAAGCATTTGTGGTCACAGCTTTGTGTCTCATGTTTTGACGCATTCATTTTGTTCGGGGCAACCGAGACCACGTTATGCAGAGTGTGCAGCTATTTAATGCACTACTGGAGCCTTCACACTGTATATAACATCTGGTCAGATATAATTCCAGCTCAATAATGTGTTAAAAATATATAAATAAGTAGTAAACACGATTGAACAGTTAACATTCTAGAGCCAAACGAGCAATTGTGTTCGTTTGTTGAGTGTGGACGTCGTTCGGTGCCGGCGTGAGGGGGAGGGGAGGGGAAATTTGCATTTTTATACCGTAATTATGTCCTGGAGAGGCGATTGCGCGTCACGGGGTTCAGCGTAATAGGTGCCGGTGCCGAGACGACAGACCCCGTCACGTTTGTGCTTCTACCTCAATTACATCATTTAGACGCTTTACAACACGTTCTTGCGGTCATACAAGAATTTACAGTCTGCATGTATGATGATGTATGAACTGCATGAAAGAAAAAAATCCTTGCACTGATTAAATATTCGGATAGTGTATATATATTAAGATATATATTGGATATAGGTATACCATATATCTAGTTGAAAGTTGCCTAGGACTGAAATTATTTGAATCATTATGGTAAAACTATCAAGCTAAAAAAATTATTTTGTTTATACAATTTTTGGGATATCAGACCTAAACATAGAAAAGTCACTTTCAAACTCCGTTACAATTAGGCATATCGTTCATAAAAAAAATTATGCTTGATTTGCTTTTGCAAGAGTGCCGACTAAAGAAAAATACTACCTTTTTACGAATACAGGACCATTCAAACTCAGATCGAAGCTTCCTTAACCATTTATCTGCAAACGAAAACTGGATTAACTAATTGTGAATACGTTTCCCATTAATACCCACTTTCTAATGTAAATAGCCCCGTAATTTCATTTGGACTGGAACCTCGAAGACCTCAACGACCTCGGAGGCCCATAATTGTCCCTTAATGCTTGTGTTTAACGTAATGGACGTTATACCATCCTAATGTCCCGTGGGATTTAATAGGGACATTTGCATATGACCGCCACCACAGAGGGGCATACATTCCACTCTGTGACCGCTACTGCATCAGCATTTAGGAGTAAATGTGGTAGTGGTAGCATAGTTTGTTCCCGGGTCCTGGATGATCGTGTTGGTCACATGTTTTAGTCCATACCACCTGCGACACAGGGAATCCTAGTCCAATACGAATAAGACTATTGTTCCCATTACACCTCACAGGCCTACTCGCGGCGAACGAGAGCGAAAGTTAAGTCGTGATTTTATGTATAATTTAAATAGCGAAAGCTTAACAAGTATCAACGTCTAGATAAAACCCCAATTCCGGATCGTCGGATAAGACAAGAGGCTATTCCCGGCTCGATGTGAGAATTGATTATTCATTTTCTGCCCATCGACAGCTATTGACATGAAAAACTAGATAATCATTTGAATTATTTTATGACGCGTATGTTTCTGATCTGGCAGAGGCCCGGGAATAGGGCCCGGAATAGGCCTCGGCTCCAAGTGACGTCGGTCGGCCTAGCGACGACATCCACACCAGTAACAGATGTCTGTAATATCTTGGTTACGAGCCCGCCGCTCATAAAACTGACGGACTGTCGGGGAAACTACATATTACTTAGTTCTGAAGTAGATTGATATCCCCGGCTGTGTGGATAGTAATAATATTCCTGCTACCACTTCTACGCGTGTCACTGGTTCTCTCGACCAAGTTTGGTGAATGGAAGGTGCGCCTCAAATAGGCTCATTTCTTGCTCTTGATACTGTCATGACTTCAAAGTTTTTTGGCTCTAGGACAAAGCGGTCCTTACAATGTTTTTTTATTTGGCTATTTTGAGAACTTGGTAATGCTGCACAAATAAATATTACAACAAAAAACTTTTTGTAATGTAAAATTTGATTGAGATTATGTATATGTATTTATAATAGTCTTGTGTGCATAATAAAAGGATGCACAATAAATAAATATTAGTGGACATTTCACACAGCGTCATCTAACCCCAAACTAAGCTACCAAGCAGGTTTTTTGTAAATAGATTCTTTGCATAGCAACAACATTTGAACACTTATTTGAACACTTGTTTAAACACTTGTCTGGCTCGGGTATTTGAGTTTCGTTTCAAACTTTGATTAAATATTTGCACTGCCATTCGGTGTCGGTTTTTCGAGCGCACGTCAAAGCGTTCAAACTTCACATATTTGCGTAGCCTGGCCACACCGGCGCAAAGTTCATTTGCTCGTGCGTCACCGAGCGAGACGGTCGCTTTGTTCACTCTTTACTAATTTAATGTTATCAGTGGTTTACTCACAAGATGGACTGGAGCCACGAAAGTGTCCTCGAATTTATCGAGTTGCTTGAAGGAGAACCATGTATATGGAATCCGAAAAATTGTAATCATAAAAATAGAAATTTGGTCAATGACGCCTGGATTAGAATAAAGAATAAATTGTCAGTGATTTACACTGTCGAGGAATTGAAAAAGAAAAGAAATACTCTATTGACACAATACAGAGAATGTTTGAAAAAAATAACGGAGTCCACAAGAACAGGATCTGGTGCTGAGGATATTTACAAACCATCATGGTATGCATTTGATGCCATCCACAATTACTTGGGCCCTATATATGATTATCGTCTGGAAAAATCTACAGAGATTCAGGTAATTAAAAAATCAATTTCTTATTATAAATTCTTTATTAAATGAATCATAACTAATTTCTGAAAACCTGATTGAGACATATTATTTGTAAGCTTATATATTAGTAGCTGTTGCCCGCGACTTCGTCTGCGTGGAATTCGATTTTACCACGCACTCCTATTTTACCCCTCGGAAAAGTAGCCTAAGTTACTCCTTGTTACATCAGCTATCTGCCAGTGAAAGTCCCGTCAAAATCGGTCCAGCCATTTCAGAGATTAGCCGGAACAGACAGACAGACAGACAAAAATTGTAAAAAATATTGTGTTGGTATATGTACCGTGTATACATCCATATGCACTTAGTAAAAAGAGTTTATTTTAATATTACAAACAGACACTCCAATTTTATTTATTTGTATAGATTTAGATACCTATAGTTATCCCCCTGTCTCCCCTAACACGTGTAGCAAATACTCAGCGAACTGTTCTCTAATATTCTGTGCTGACACTGTAGCTCTTCGAGGATGCGCTACAAGTGATATCAGGCCAAAGGTTGGTCTTCGTTTCGCCATGTTCCGGGTATAAAGATATTATTTACAACCCGATCGAATAATTCCGCTGGTCAATAATAACATTGAGATGTTCTGCTTTTTCACAAAAAATTGTGTAAATATAAACATGTCATTGTTCTTTATCGGTTTGTAAAACCATGTGTTTTTTGAAAACTCTGATTACTGATGTCATTATACCAAAAATATTTTCCACTTTTACTTTTGCTTTTGCCAATGTTCGATTAAAACTTCTTTTTTGTTCTGTTCTAGGTGCTTCCCTGGGTAAGGCTTCATAAAGTTATTACTTAAAGCAAAGACACTATCAGCAGCAAACAGGGTGCGGTACATAAATGTACAAGTACATAAGTGTATTTTCATTGATTTATCCCATAGTATACCGTTTTTTAGAACTCCACTGAAACTTATTCTACCTTGACAACCAACATCGACAAACATAAAAAGATAATCTATGTTTTCCAAAGCTAGAAGGACAATATTCAAAGTATTCTTGTAGTTGTAATAGTCAGACCCACTATGTGTATAGGTGAGTCCAGTACAACATGTTTGCCATCTAATGTTCCTATGCAGTGTGGAAATAACTTCTCATTACCAGCTGCTTTTATCGACCAATTGTTTGGGGATGTTGGTAACTGAAACAAATAATTTAATTAGTTGTATAACTTTTCAATACTGTTTATTAATTTCCAGGACAGCACAGATGAAAACCCGCTATCACACGAATCAAACTCAGTGGAATCAAATTTAGAGCGTTCTCTTTCTCGTGAACCAAAAATTGAAATACCTGTGTCACGAGAAGCAAACAGTGGAAGTGGATCAGATTCTTTTCCCATCAGAAAGAGGCAACGTGGTATGCAAGATTTGGCGATTGCCAAAAAACAGACTGATGAAGCTTTTCCCCTTAATAGATATAACCGTAGAGAAAATGAAAAAAAGGCGAATGAGTGTGATTTGTACGGCCAGCTAATCGCTCAAAAATTGAAGACTTTAGATGTAGATGACAGACTTGTGTTAATGAATGAAATTGACAATACTGTATTCAAATATATTATGAATACCAGAAAAAGAACTAAACACTCGCCGCCATGAATCAAACTCTGCCTGCAGTTAATAATCAACCTATTAATCCACCTGGATCCTCTGTGCTGATACAACCTCCGTTTGCCTCACAAATGAATGTACAAGACTCGCAATAAATTTTACATGATTACGATGTGCCATTCAGAACATCTACACCGTTTGAAACAGAAGCCAAAGCATCACTTAAGCAAAGTTCTCGAAACAACTGTGCCATTCAATATAATATACCTGAATCTTATCTAACAGCGGAGTCATCAGTTGCTAATTATTCATTATATACTTCAAACAATAAGATTTATGACGATGATGTTGCAAGTACTTCAACACATGAATACCAAAAGTCGAAAGTCAATAAGAAAATCAACGTCCTGCATCTTAGAAAGTACAGCATAATTGACGAAGCATATGCTCTATGTGATGATGATATTTATTTAAATGTCATGTCAATAATTGATATGGACTGGCATTACAATAAGCACTGATTAATTGGATGTCCACCTAAGTAACCTCAAAAAAATTGTAATAAATTAAAATATTTCTCCAAAAACTGTTTTTACTAACCTTTACCTTGAGTACTTACTTGAGAAATTTGCAATAGCTATTGTACACTCATATAACTATCGCCAGTTGCCAAAGTCTCAGTCAGTGCCAGTCTCACTTTCGAAGGTACAGCAATTCTCCAATTTACGTCAGATTTTGAAATTACTGGAGATATTTTTTGTAATAGTACTTCGAAGTCTTCGCAGGAGATTCGGCAAAAATTACTAAAGTAACCCACTGGTCTAGACATCATCTCATGAAGCATTTTCTCCGTGGTAGCTGTAAAACATAAATATAGTTGTATTAGTATACTTATCTTCATACTCTCTATACTCTATGCTCTATACTATTTCATACTCGTCCAAGTCACTAAACAGGAAAGACGTGTGTCGATTTTACAAAAATACTGTGATATTCACCAAGCGAATTTGACCCGTGTTGTGAAGATATAGCGCTTAGTTTTGAAGTGGATCATTCCTGGCGCTTAGTTCCGTTCAGCGCAGCAATCGCACTCAAACGGAAATTTACACTGCAGACCAAAAAAAAATGCTACACACACCAAAATCAGGTATGTCGAGTATGTACTCTTCTCAACCTAATCTTAATGACCCAGAGAACGAAATTAATGATTTTGTCAGAAATAAAAATCTTAAGAAACGCAAAAATCCAGACCTTGACCCGTCTATGATGGATCTGAAAGACTCCCTAACGCTGTCTTTCAAGGATATGTTGAGTACTGAGATATCCGAGATGAAGCAACAGAATACCCAAATTTTACAGTCAAATGCCGAAATTATAAAACTTCTGCAAGCAAATTCAGTCAGTCTGATGAAAGCGAACGAAAAAATAGCTACTCTTGAAACTGAGCAAGCCGTGATTCTGCATCGGGTACGCGATCTGGAACTTCATCTTCACGAGGTTCAAAAGCAGCAGAAGAAGAAAATGATAGAAATTAGAAATGTGCCTAGAAAAGAGAAGGAAGACATTGGAGAGATTTTCCTTAACCTATATAATACAGTAGGCCTAAAACCTGTGACTGATATCCCCCTAATGTACAGGAAAGGCAAGAATACAAATTCTCCAATTGTAATTGAATACAGTAACATGGACAGAAGAGATGAACTGTTAGCTGCGGTAAAAAAATTCAACGCTAGTGACCAGTATAACAAGCTGAACTCTGAACTTCTCGGAATCAAAGGAGACGTTACAAAAATATACGTTTCCGAAGCAGTAACCACTCTGACAAAACAAATATATAAAGAAGCACGTGATCTCGTGAAGAATGGTACCTACAAATTTTGCTGGATATCCCGTGGAAATGTGCTGATCCGTAAGGAAGAAGGTCACCCGGCTGTGGTGGTCCGAAATCTAGAACAAGTAGCTGCACTGTGTTCTTCGTGACTATCCTTCATGTTAGTAGCGTATTTACATAGGTCAAAGTCGACCATCTTAGATAGTGTTTTCCTTTATTTAGCATTCAAACTTAGTTTATGTAGCTTTTTGCCTGATATCATGCCATACAAATCTCTAAAATTATGTTCTATTTTCAACACATATTTTAATATAACAAACATATTATATAACATACACCAATCAAGTCACGTTCTCCTCAAAGTCACACTAATCATTCCACCAGATTACGGCTCCTATGATTTCTTATATATCACATACAAACCAAAATACGAAAATGGTTAGAGACTTTGACATTGTTACTGCTGACGTTGATCAAGAGATCAACGCAGGTGAGTCGTTACTGGTGGATGATCCAAGTGCGTTTCATGAAATAAACTCTAAATCAAATATCTTCCTTAAGGTTATTACTCAGAATATTCGGAGCATAAATAAGAATTTTGTCGATTTTAATGTGTTTCTGACGCGTAGCAATCTGAATTATGATATAATCATCTTGACAGAGTGCTGGCTTCAGAACTGCACGAATGTACCTGCTATGAATCAATATAATAACTTCTATACATCTAGATACATCAACCAAAATAGTGGGGTTGTCGCCTACATCCGCAACAGTATTTCCAATGTTTCAGTTTATGAACCCTGTTTGAATGATTCTGATAGTCTCGTAGTAAACATTGGAAATGATCATGCTTTTGTTTGTATCTACAGATCACCATCATTTGCGTCAACTACCAATTTTCTCACGTCATTAGAAGAATTGTTAAAGAACCTAAAGCACGTACCAAACGTCTATATACTTGGTGATCTGAATATAGACATAAGCAGTAATAATAGTGACCATAGATCTGACGAATACCAAGACCTACTTGCAACCTATAGCCTCCTGCCGAGTCACACTCTACAGACACGTGAAGCAAAGTGCCTAGACCATTGCTTCGTGAGATCTAAAACAAAAGTATTTACTGCAGTTTATGACTCATCAGTAACTGACCACAGCTGTATCTATCTTGCTATCCCCTATTCGATATACTGTAATCCTCATAAAATACAGGAATCTAAGAGAAAACTAAACTATCAGTTGGCTGGTGATTTGTTGTCACACGCAAATTGGCGTGAACTGTATCTTACAAAAGACCCGAATAAAGCCACTGAACTATTTATTGACACCATAAATAATGTAATAAATATGTCAACTGTGTCACATGCTGTTCCAAATAGAAAAATAACATACCAACCATGGATTACGCCTGGGATATTAAGATGCATGCGCTTTCGGGACACACTACATAGACGCTACAAAAAATCACCTAATGACAAAAATCTTGCAATTACATACAAAAGGTATAGAAATCACTGTAATAATTTGCTTCACAATCTTAAAAATGAATATGACAGAGCAGATCTACAAAATAGTAAAAATGATATTAAAAAAACTTGGCAAGTTATAAAACGTGTCTGTGGAATTAATAATTCAAATAAATCACAGAACCAAGATCAACTTTTAAAACTGAAAAGCACACCCCAGGAATCTATTAACTTGATAAATGACTATTTTGTTAATGTTGGTAGTAATCTTGCAACAAATATATTAGAAAAAAATAACATATCTGAGATCCAATTAGTTCAGAAACACAAGTCTATAAATACTCCGTTAAATTCTTTTATGCTATTGGAAACTGATCAATCAGAAATTAAGAAGATTATTTCTTCACTAAAGAATACGTCATCTTCTGGTTGGGATGGTATTACATCTATGATTCTTAAAAGATATGTTGGGTATTTGAGTCCTCCCATTACCTATATCTGCAACATTTGCCTCATGTCGGGAGTATTCCCAAAATTACTTAAAAAATCAATTGTAATTCCGGTTTTTAAGTCAGGGGACAGAGACAAAATCACAAATTATCGTCCTATATCACTCTTATCCACTTTGGCTAAGATCCTGGAAAAGCTCATCAACTGTCGGCTTGTTAATTACCTTGAAAATAACAATCTGATATCAAGTAATCAATTTGGATTCCGTGAAAAATTATCTACAGTAGATGCGATTGAAAATTTAGTATTTTATGTTGCTGATGAACTTGATAAAAAACAAAAGTGCATTGGAGTTTTCCTGGATCTAGCCAAAGCCTTTGATACTGTGTCTGTCCCACTACTAATACGTAAGCTGGAAACTATAGGAGTTCGTGGAGTACCCTTAGACCTCCTTACTGATTATCTTTCAGATAGATCTCAAAGTGTAAGAGTGGGTTCTAATCTCAGCTGTGAACGATCGGTTACTTTCGGGGTTCCCCAAGGTTCTGTGCTTGGGCCAACTCTATTTTTAATCTATATAAACAGCCTCTGTGATACTGTACTACAGAATGCCAAAATTATCACTTTTGCTGATGATACTGGCATAGTTTTTACAGGCTCAACTTGGGATGAAGTACGCCACATAGCTGAAAAAGGGATGCGCGTTATTATAAATTGGCTTCATTCTAACTTACTTACTCTAAACTTAACTAAAACGAAATATATTACATTTTCAATTTACAATAATAATCAGCCTGGTAAAAATTTTGTACTCAAAGCGCATGTGTGTTCCTATGACGATAATAGAAGCTGCAACTGTTACACTCTTTCTCCTACTGACCATGTTAAATATCTCGGCATTATAATTGATCAAAATTTAAACTGGAAGCATCATATAGAAATTTTGAAGTCACGTATTCGTAAACTGATACCAATATTCAAAAAGGTCCGACACTTGAAAGATAACAAAACTAATAAAACCGTTTATTTATCACTATGTCAATCTTTAATAACCTATGGAATTTCGGCTTGGGGAGGTGCAAAACAGACCACCATGCTCAAATTAGAACGATCTCAGCGATGTATTATAAAAGTCTTGAATTTCAAACCATTTCGATATCCAACAACAAACTTATACCGCGAGTTCCTGGCACTGACTGTACGTCAGCTTTATATGAAATTTATTGTTACAAGACAACACTCCCGTCAAATTAATGATAACATTGCGAAAAGAAGGAAACATGAAGTTTTTAAGGTTCCTGCATGTAAAACTACTTTTGCTCAAGGATTTTCAAATTTTCTGGCTCCATTTCTATATAACCGTTTTAATAAGGAGATTTCTTTGTATGGAAAGACTAGATTTATATGTAACAAGGCACTTCAAGAATACCTACTACAAATTGACTATGTTGGTACTGAGAACATTCTTATTAGGTGCAAATAAATCACCAAATTATAATATACAAACACACACACACACACACACACACACTCAGCATATATATTTCTATATATATATATATATATCCCACATTATAATATACATACTATCTCTAGGTTATACCTAACTGCATTAAAAAAAAAAATATATTCTTAATAACCTTATATTAGTAAAATAATATATTTTTATTACTACTACTACTTCACACTATGGCATGATTATAAACAATTAAAATTATTGTAGATTTTAAGTGATAATTAATAAGTGTCATAAGTTTTCTTTTCTGTATAACCATTATGTTGTTATCACTCATACTATTTTTGTGTCCGAAAATATATCACCTTATGTTATCCCTCCGAACAACAGGCGGACGGCTCGGGTCTGTTGTTTGGTTGAAGCGGTCGCAAAGCAAGCTAAAATAGTCCGTATTTGTATGGGACGAGAATCTATTACCCCGCCGTAACACAGTTACCAACTAGCACGGGAGGTAAAGATATTTTTATGTTTTAAAATGCGTCTACCCACATTGCGTATTCGTTTGGCATAAATGTGATACTTTTGAATGTAATTACGTATATCTTTTAGTTATAACTACCACGTAAGTTTGAAAATAAATATTCTTATTCTTATTCTTATTCTATCTGCATACCAATAACATAGTATTCATTTCTATTACGATACATTACACACTCGCGCCTTCTTTTCGGACTTTTTATTGTGTTTTTTGGACATTTGATAAATAATTACATGCACTTAGATAATAAAGGTACCGCGTCTACAAAATCTTCGTCCATCCTGTTTGTTGTCTATTTGAATACTGCGAAGTGAACGTGTCTGCAAAGCATGTCTGGCAGGAACATCAAACATGTGTTCAAATGTGTGAACAAAGTCGTTCAAATATTTGACTGTGTCTGGCGCCGCGGTTATACACATTAAGCATACGTCTAAACACACGGCTTTATGTTATGGCTAAAATAAGGTCACTGAAATTAATACTGCAACAAAAATGAACCTGGATTTTTATAGATTTTGCAGGCCGAATTTATAAATGTTATTTTAATAGTTTATAACTCAAACCGTTAACCAGTTTTCAATAGAAATTGATTGTGATAAGTACATTATAAAAAATGAGTGTTCCTCTATTTATAATAATCGAATTTTAACGACCAGTTTCTAATTTTTATTTTTTCAGGCTATAGATATTAAATTAAAAATACACACCAAAAGTAAGATAAATAAATAAAAAAACAAGTGAGAGCAGCTCCCTGTGCTTATAAGAGCATTCGCCCGAGACGTTTCTATTTGACAAGATACCTATCTCTGTCAAGATAAACATTCAGACGTAACAGATCTGCGGTAATTGAAAACAAAACAATATAATCCAATAGTGTTGCGCCGGACACCGGACTCAAACGGGGAATCCTTATTAACGTTGGCGTGTCCGTTTAAATGTCAGTCACAGGCGTTAAGTTTATACAAGTTTATGTAACTGTTATTATATAATAGCCATCTATCTCTGTGACATGCAGTTTAGAATACATTCGAAAAATATTGAACACAAATTAGCTAATCACTCGTATAATAGTATCAATTAAATTAAATGTTTATAATATTATCATTATAGTTATTTAAAGTTTTCACGTTTCGGTTTTTTGCATGAGAAGAACAAAATCCTGTTTTTCAGATTCCATTCCTAGGATGAGAATGTAGTTTAACTTACTACGCGGAAACTTTGCATAAATATTGTTTATATAAAAATAATTTCTCTTTAAACATAATGATGGAAGTAAAAAATATACCACCAGCTGTAGGGAATAGTGCGAGGCCAAGTAGGCGTATCATTATGATTTGCATGCCTGTAATATTCTTCATCATTTTGCGTACAGCAGTATATAATTTAAAAAGCATTCGTCTCGTTTTACGCGCGGTTGGTTAAAAATCAACAAATTCACTAAGTAATGATGCCACAGGGGAGGGGGCGCACTTCGTTACGTTTTTACGAGTGAACCGCCCGCGCCCTAACGATGTAACGAGAGGCTTATATCTCTGTCTCGGGTTTTCATCGAAATGTCTCATTTTAATAGAATATATGAGAAATCTTTATCTTCTGAAACTTTTATCTATGTGTTTGAATGGCTAAACGCACGGCGAGTCTGTGTGTGTGTGGTGTGTGTGTGTGTGTGTGTGTGTGTGTGTGTGTGTGTGTGTGTGTGTGTGTGTGTGTGTGTGTGCGTGTGTGGGTGTGTGTGTGTGGGTGTGTGTTCACATAACAGTAACTTTACCTTCATTAACTAGAGATAAGCATATTTCCTAATGTATGAGATGATGTGTTGATGATGGATAAATAAATAATTATTGGTGGACATTTCACACAGCGCCATCGAGCCCCAAAGTAAGCTAATTTAGTAGTAAGCTTTTTGTATATACATACATACATATAATACATATATACACATATGTACCTACACTAGATTAACGTCAGTGAAGATGAACCAGAGATTTTTCTATCTAGCTACGTAGAGATTCAGGAATAACATTTCAAATGTCCACTCCATGTTTGGCGAGGTTATATCGATTTCCGAAAAATGTTAAGATTAACATGAAAATCTTGATGTTGATAAATCGTGATGCGACTGTTCCTCATGTACAAACAAACAGTGTGTTGGATATAGGTTGTTTTCTTCAGAGTTATCTGTTTTGTATGTATATATGCACTTATCTTTATTGATGTAGGTATGTCACGCACCTGGGTTCTATAGCTCGCACTGTATATGTATATGTATATATATAAACACGATAAATATTAAAAAAAAAAGTTTTGTATACACGGTACATATACTGTACCGTGTATACATCTATATGCACTTAGTAAAAAGCGGCTATTTTAATATTACAAACAGACACTCTAACTTTATTGATTTGTATAGATAACAAAACATCTGAAAATGAACATGAAGAAAATACGACGCATTTTAAGTTCCATTTTCCAATTTCCTGAACATAATATTAATCGTCATTTGTTTTGAAATTCAAAAGAAAAATTGAACGTCGCCACAGTACTAATTTTCCTTCATTACGCTCAAAGGCATTTTTCCTTTGAACTGAGCATGCACAAAATTGAGCGCTCCACAATAATTACTCGTTAGAGAGTGTCAGACGAAATTAGACCTTAGTACAGTCCGCGGCACTAATCAAGTTATGTGCGTCTCCTAATTGCTGTAATTTTCTTTATTGTTTGTTATTTAAATTCACACGTAGTCTAAATTTAAGCGAAGGCGTTTCTGACGTAACAAAGTTATATTTAAGAAAATTGGGTTCGTAATAATCCAAAATTCCGATATGTAGATAGCGGGTTTGTATCCACAGTTTGTTCCATCTTCGCTTGATCTAAGAGTCATATTAATAGTTTTAACACCATTAAGGGTAAAAAAACATTAAATAATCTAAACTTCGGTATCTAAACTAAATAATACTAACAAGTAGGAACACTGTGGGGTTCACGCGATATTGCTTTGAGTACAGCACGCGTGCCAACGACTAGCCGGTTAATACCAGGTATTAATCACCTACCATGGATTAGTTGCATTATAAATCATCGACCTTCCTGTTATCAGCACACGGCTTATCAGCTGCAAAGCTATCAGGTCGATGAACTGTTGCATCGCCTTATCTACCACACCCTGCTTTCCCAATATTTATATATTTTGATGATATTATGGAAAACTTGCTACTCTGTTGTTTATTAATTCTTTGTTGACTGGACTCATAGTTCAGTTGGTAGTAACGCTGCCTTCGGCGCTGAGGGTCGTGGGTTCGATCACCACCCAGGAGAAACATTTGTGTGACGAACATAGATGTTTGTTCTGTGTAAGGGTGTTACTATTATTTTTTTTGTATTGGTGTGCCGAGCTGACGGCCCACCTGTTGTTAAGTGGTAACCGCCGCCCATAGAAAACAACAATATGACTCAAGTCCTCTCCACCAAAATATGAGATGACCTAAGTCGCATTGCGTTGCGTCCATCACCCCGAGACGGGGATGTTACGTCTCATGCGCCTGCAATTTCACCGGCACCCACTTCCTTCTACCGGAACACAGCAATACGAGTGCATTACTGCTTGGCGGCGGATTACCAGGTGTGGTGGTATTACTATGTATTATATGTAAGTATTTACAAAAAGTATATAAGTATTATGTCAGTTGTCTGATTCCCATGATACAAGCTATGCTTAGCTTACTTTGGGGCTAGATGGCACTGTGTGAAATGTCCACTAATATTACTATATTATTATTATTATTGCAAGGGGAGAGAAAATACAATTGTTCAATGAACAGACAATAATTACTCCGGGTACAGAAAAGAAAAAAAAGGAATAATTTATTACAGCGTTACACCGCTCGGTATTCCAGTCGCAATTATCCGATCCACAGTCGTCTCTAATTCAAATAAAATGATAATCTAAAACATAGGGATACTGGATTCTGTACTGATACATTTCATTGATCTTGATTTTCTAATATGTCTTGGTTCCAGACGAGCTTTTTCTAAACCGGAGACTTCATTAGAACCCACAGCCTTCAGGTTAGATGTAAAGTTAGCTATTCCACGAGTTCGATCAACAAATCTCTAATCCCAAAGTAGGAAGACAGTAAGCTCACCTCTTAACTTCATTTCCTCGAAAGGGTAAACAAAGTCACCAACCCGCCCACCGGGGGATGTAAGCTGCAAGACCGAAAACTACTTATCCCAATTGAATAAAACAGTCGAACACCGCTGACCACTCATCAAATATGTAGGAGACTCTAAACTTACGACGGGAGCTGGTAACTAATAATGTACCGCATATCATACAAACATTGCATTATATAACCACTCTCCAATATTATAAAGCATTACGCTTCAAATATTTTGGAGTATGTGGTTTATGTAATGGAAAGAAAAGTTCAAATACTTATTATCAAAATCGAACATTAACTTTAATTAACTTTTTAACAATTAAATTTAACTTAAAAGTCGCCATATTTAGATCGTTTTATTGGTTGGACTTAAAAATTGAACATGCTCATGTTCTCTCTCATGCCTCTCGTTCAACTGACGTGCCCGATGTGAAGCTAACATTTAATTATGTTTTTGTCAAAGTAGAACAACTTTTGCAGCAATAACAGCCTAAAAGAAAACAATATCCCTGGTATTTGATTATGGGTTTAAAATAACGTTAACTGTCTCCAGTGTGGCAGTAATTAATTAATTGTTACTTCTCACATCGAGTCGGGAGTAGGGCCTCTGATAAAACTGCCAGAACGACTAGACAAGTTAAGAGTCGGGCGTTCCTTTATTTTAAATAAAGTAGTTATTGTGCTCTAGCTCTGAACCTACTTCCTCATGTAAACTCTTAGAAGACTCGTCAATTATTTATTTTGGTTTCGGTAAGCTTTGGTATTAAAATACTTTTTCTCGAAAGTTACAAAAGTTTTCCGGAATAATAAAGGTGGGATAGATGTACCTCATTTAAAGTTAGGGATCGAGCAGATGGCCTCATGTTAAGTAGTCAATTCGGCTCAAAACAAAAGCAACACGCCTGCAAACACTAGGACGCGTCCACCCCCACATAGGCAGCCATGAGAGGCATTCTATTGCACCTGTAACTACAAGACGTAAAGGTGGAAGTCTCATGTGCCTGTAATTTCACCTGAAACAGTACCCTGAATTAGCTGCTGCTTGGCGGTCGAAATATTCGATAGTAACGGTGGCATTCCGACAAATTTAACACAAGTTCTACTACCTGATAATTTTGGTTAAATGAAGTAGAATTTTATTGATCACATTTATTATTTACTTAAATTAAACTTAGTCTTTTCTTACTTGGATGTCCATGCTCATAAACACGGGGCGCTCCTTTGATGTCCCGCAGTAGCGAGTTGTACCTACTTCCCAAAGTACTTGTGTGTACTAGTATTTACCTTCCATTGATTGTATTGTAATGCACTGACCATTTCGAGGTTTGGAAGTGTCTAAACGAGTGGAGGTCAAAAGTTCCGAAGTCTTTATTTTTCAAATTTCACATGGTACGAGTAACAGCACCCAACAAAAATAAAAAGTGATCCGATGGTTTCAGTAATCGCGATCCTATAGTACACTACTGACCTAAAATTTTGCTGAGATCAAAATAGGTAAACTTAATAATTTATGTGTTCAGGTACAACAAATATTAAGTGGGACCAGATTCACGGGTTCCGGTGGTTATTTAGCTTTTATTCGACACCCTGTAAGAAATAACTTGCAAGCTTCTGTTTTTCTCTTTTCCCATTACGATTTTCATATTGAGTCAGTTTGAGTGAAATGGCTGGGGTTGCCATGTCACTCATCACATCTTAGTAATCTCACATATTTTTGTGGAGTTATAAGGGTGCAGTTACAGGAGGGGTGAAAACCAGTGCCTCGCTTATGCGATTTCAAGATATTATTAGATTAGCGTGTTGCCCATTTCAAGAAGCGAAAATAATTCATATTTTATCTCATACCAAGTGGAGATAAGGTACGCAGTAGGGTGGTATTCCCGGCCTGATGTGAGGCGACATTTAATTTATTTTCCGTTTCATATTCTTACATATTATGAACAGGGGCGATATATATTAGCTTCTAAATACTGACAACGTGAATAGTTTGGGAAGTGTTGCTTGGCAGAAACCGGCAGCATAACCAATTCCGTATCCGCTGCGCCGAAACCACAGCCTTATCGTATTCAACTCAACCCGTCTACATAATAATCCCATTTCCTTGATGTTTCACAGAAACGCAAATGAAACGTTCACGAGGCACCAACTCGAAGGTATTCTGAGCCGACTGACAGACTGAAGGCTCAACCTGCTTCTCTCAACCTGCATTACTTTTGATGGAGTAAGGATTACACATTTTGACAGGTTTGTTTGTACCTTGGGAATTCATGTGTTCCCTCCTCTTGTAAAAATCTTTATTCATTCGAATATAACTGTTGTACACGATAGATACTTAATACTTGTTAAAAAGACCATAAAATTATTTAGAAATCTATATACATATAATAAAATTGTAGAAAAGTGGTGTCTGTACAATGGAAATATATAAAAAAAAAGTAGCAGGGGTTGTTATTATACCGATGCCGAACCCGAAATTGTAACTAATTTTTTTTTTGTCTGTTTGTCTGTATGTCTGTTTGTCTGTGTGTTTGTGCACGCTAATATCAGAAACGGCTTATTCGATTTAGATACGGTTTTCACTAATATATTGTAGTAAACTTCACTTAACATTTAGTGTTTATTTCATGTCAATCGGTTCATAAATAAAAAAGTTATGTCAATTTAAAGAATCACGGCGAACATTTTTACGACGGTATATGTAATTCAAAATATGCTGCCCGAAAAGTCACTATTCCACGCGAACGAAGTCGCGGGCACAGCTAGTTCGTAATATAACTGTTGTACACGATAGATACTTAATACTTGTTAAAAAGACCATAAAATTATTTAGAAATAAATATAATAAACCATTGCTGAGTTACAACACATTGCTTAATTATCTAGAATTGAGTATCTTGCGGGAAAAATGTAGAATCTGAAATTACATTCTGTACCTCACTAAGACATAAATATAGGCGGGAAGATGAGTTTTTGAGGGGTCGTCTGTAACTGAAGTGAATCACCAAATTAGGTATCGATCATACATCGTTTATAATCTCGTACCCGATAGCAAATTATTCTTTGTCATTCTCATTGGACTCATCTAAATTGTCATCCGCATTGCTCAATGGGTTGACGTCACTAATAATCACCGAATAATGACTGTTGTACTTCTTCATCTCCTGCTCGAAGAGGATATTATTGATCGCTTGCTTTATCATCGACTGGGTTCTGTCTTCGTGCTTCCTCAGAGACGTAGCTATGTACTCGCCAAAGGTATCGCACTCGTCCTTTTTCTTAGATATGTCTGATTTCTTCAACAGCCTAAGCATCTCTAGAAGCTTGCTGTCGGTTTGTGACGAAGTAGAAGTTTCTTTTGGAATCAGTCTTTTGAGTCTCAACCTTCGGTTATGTTTTAAGTTTGCAAACGCTTTCTTTGAAGCAGACACCGCGGAGGTCATGGGCTCCTGTTTGATCATGACCTCGTGTTCCACGGGAGAGTCCTCTCGTTCCATATCGTCGGTGTCCATTGCGTACATCTGTTTTATCGGTTGCGTGTTTGCTTCCTGGGGAACAATTGTTCGAGGTTTAATCGAAGTTTAATTCGCTTACAAGATCCCTTGCTACGTCAATAGTGAAATTGCAGGCGCATGAGACGTAACATGCCCGTCTCGGGTGACGAAAGCAACGCAATGCGATTTGAGGCATCTCTTACTGGTGGAGAGGACTTGAGTCGTATTGCTGTTTTAAATGAGCGGCGTACCATTTAGGTGGGCCGTCAGATCGATCCGTCATTTAAATCATATAAAAAAATGTTCTATTCAAGCAATTCGCTTGGTAAAATGGTTTTCTGTCGTACACTCAGTGGCAAACTCTTGCAAGCTGCGTGGCTGGATAGTTTCGTACTCACAACGATAAATTTCACAGGACATCGTGGCAAGTTAATGATTAACGGGAACAAACATTTTCCCGAAAGTATACTCACAGTTACTGCATTGCTCGGTGAATGGATATAGCCCGCCAGGAACTTCAAGTGTGGGTAGAGGAACCAGGTAGACTTTGCTCCGTTCCTCACTTTGCCCTTCTCCCTTCTGTAAGATGCTAAAACGCTGGTGATCTTCTTTCTCAGATCCGCTAAAACAAACAATGTTCGTTCCGTTAAATACTTTCAAAAACAAATTCGCTTCCGTTTAATTAATTGTTCAACACCATTCTTTAAGAAACCAACATCGCTTTTAAAGCTTCAAGTTTTGTGAGCAAAGATCTTTACACTTTTCTGGATTATTAATCATTTAATAGATTCCAGGGCAATTTCATAAATCGAACTTATTATTAAAATATGTTATCTTTATATTTTCAACAGACAGATTAATAGCGTTCGCCTTAGCTTTATTTATGATAAGCTGGTGCCAGTTCAATTTACAAATATTATTTATAATGTAGGACCGTGGTAAAAAAAAACAATTTTTTCGGTTCCGAGTTCAGATACTTATATACACGAGACAGTCTCTTGTATGTACACATGTATGTAACTTGTAGGTACACGAGACCGTCTCTGTCACATGTATGTAACTTGTAATTGTACGCGTGTGCGTGTACATATGTAGGTACCTATGTCACAGCCGAACAAGCTCGCGAGCGCGGTCCAAGCCTCGTACTTGGCCGTCTGCACGTTGTGAAGTTCGTGGCTCCTGTCCCAGAGCTCCGGAGTCTTCCGGTACTCCTTGATCAGCTGGATCACGGAGTCGTTCGTCCACTCCACCTCGCCCATCGTCTCCGACATCGCTTACCACGCACGGCTACTTGAGGTAAGCTAAAGGGAGTTTTATTTAGTCAGTTTTTTTTATAAATAGGTACATAATATATTAAGTACTAGCTGTGGTCCGCGACTTCTACCGCGTGGAATTCGGATTTAAAACGCACCCCTATTTGACCCCTCGGAAAAGTAGCCTAAGTTACTCCTTGTTACATCAGCTATCTGCCAGTGAAAATCGATCCAGCCATTTTTTTTTTGCCAGATAGACAAATATCGTAAGAAATGTTGTTTTGGTATATGTATCGCGTATACATCCATATGCACTTAGTAAAAAGCGGTTATTTTAATATTACAAACAGACACTCCAATTTTATTTATTTGTATAGATATAGATTACCTACTGAACAATCCAATAGAACTCTGCAGTCACATAATGTTACAGTATTATGTCACACGCTACAATAGTTAAGTACTCCACAGATAACACACCAGTAACTGTACGAACGGACACGGCACGCCACACAACACAACACGCTGTGTGACGTCACACGCACGCCGCAGATTAAATACCAGTCAGTATGAGGGAACACCGTAGCGACGCGAACGCTCGACACGCGTTCGTGTTCGAGCGCGACGCCCAACTGAAGTGAGCTGCTCGAGAGCCGAGCTGAGCCGAGCCGCCGAGCCGAGCCGAGCCGAGCCGCCGCGCCGCGCCGCGCCGAGCCGACACGCTCGGTCTCGCTCGCTCGGGAGCCGCTCACTGCGCGGCTATTGATTTATTCCACTCTTTCTAGGTGTAGGAACTTCGAAGTCGAAACTAGCTTGGTATGACATAATTACTTTGCGCAGCAAAACAAAAAACATAGTCAATAACATGCTTTTAAGTTAGCTGTTGAGCGATGAATGACTAATACACACTTAAAATTCCCTATCTCAAAAACTACTGAACCGATTTTGATGAAACTTGCACTATTCCCCAAATTGAATAATAACTATTTCAAGATTTTTTTATTATTAAAATCGATCTTGTAGTTTCGTAGATATGCGAGGACAAACATACAAAGATACATACATACAAACACATACTTTTGAAATTTAATTGAACAGAGTTTAAACAGAGATAAGAAAACAAGGTAAGTTTGTTATAATTAATAATTCTATTCTATTCGAGTCACTGGATCTCTCGAACCAGTGTGGTGAAAGGATTTTAAGTGCGCCTCAAAGAGGCTCCTTTCGTGCACTAAAAAACATAATTAATATATGTATATTGTATTGTACTATTTTATATTTGTATGACCAAAGATAATGAACCTTACCATTCATCATTCACGATACCTCCTAAGCTATAACATTTCCCTTGAGTACAAGTTTGAAACAAGACAAAGGATACAATTTTAAAATTGATGACTTCTCAGCAATACAGCGAAGCGTCTATCTAATTCCGTATCGAATTACTAAACGTCCAAAACCTACTGCTATTTCGTATCAGGCATCAAATCAATCATATTGAATCCCGTCCAGTGTAATCGGCGCTGTGGCCCTTTGGAACGCCCCGCGGCTCTCCGAGACGTTCGAAGGGCGTCGAGGGTCTTCATGCGGTGGTCTGCTGACTCAGGGTACATAGCAATTTCGTGGAAGAGTTCCCACCCCGAACCTGAAGTGTTTGAGTAAGCTTGTTGGATGTTCTCGATCCTCGGGACTTAAGGTACGGACAGACGTGCTCATTACTAGCACGAAAGCATGCTTTTATTGAGCAAGTGCTCATTAGTAGCACGTGTGTAATGTAATGAGCATGCTTATTTAAAGCGTGCTCAAAAATCAAACGACGTTTGATTTTTGAGCATGCTACCTGAGGCGCGGGTAGGTGGGGGGCGTGCTCCGAGTACGTCTGAACATGTTTGCTTATTAGCATGCTATTATCCATTTTGTCTCGATCTGCGGCGGACGACTGTTTATGCAATTAATAAAATTGATGTAATTAATTAAAATTAAACCCGCAATATGTCGCGTTGGGGAGAAGAAAAAACTTTGCTTTTTGTGTCACATTATAGAAGTTACGAATGTCTGTGGAACACACATTCTCCTTTATATAAAAATAATATTGCTCGTAATAATGCTTATGAGGCTTTATTAAAGGAATTGAATTCTCCTTTTTTTTGTTTTTTATTTTTCACCAAAATGTTCTTATACAATTCCGTTGCAAGCAATAGGATTATTTTATTAAGTTCTGTACGGATAGCACTGTCACTATATACTTGTACATCCATTTTGGCCGAGAGCCTGGTGCCAAATAGCACGTCTGTCCGTACGTTTGCTTTGAGCATGCCTATTTAGGAGTATGCTTTAAATCAAGCATGCTTATTTCTGGCAAATGTGAACAGTTTGCAGAGCATGCTAATTTTAAGCAAGCTTATTAGCATGCTTTTTTTGAGCACGTCTGTCAGTACCTTTAATGAAAGCTTTCTTGTGGATGAAAAAAAGGTTATTTCCGTAATTGCTAAAGGATTTCTTGGCCTGTTTCTACGCTATTTATAATTCTCAACACAAGGTCAATTGTGTAACTGCGCCCATGAACTCTACAGTTAATACATGTCTCATATTACCACGTCGCATAAAATAACTTTAAAAACAAGCGACATTTGTGAGATTTTAAGACAAAAACAAAACAAAAAGCAGATTCCGGTGGTACGTTTTCGTCATGCAGTGATTTTGTTGAGAACGTGTCCAAAATATTTCCAGATGAGCAATGATGTTTGTACTCTTAGAAAATTATGTTATTCATTGCGCTAATATTACTTATTTTCGTATTCTAGTTAAATATATTTAACACCCCTTTTAGATGCAAGACATAAGGAATCCTTCTAGAAGCTGAAGACACGAGCATTATGTTATGACCTCACCCTAGCAACATATCGTTAACACCGACTACGTCATTGTGCTAAGCTAGTGGTAATCATGAACGAGATTTCAGAAATAAAAATATTAACATAATCATAGAAAACAACTCCATCCATCAAGGCTTATCAAGATTTGTTACAGCAATGCATTTTCAACTCTGTGTACACTGTCAAAAGAAACTAAATTTACGTTTGATTTTTTTTATATATTAATAAAGATAAATGTTATTATGTTTAAAATTACCGGTTTGATGCAAATTTCACCGTTTTATTTTAATAATGCATCAAGTTTCTTTGTTGTTTTGGTAATATTTTGCATAACATCTTTGAATCGCAATTGTTTTGGTAGATCTTTACATAACTAAGAGAACACAATATTCTTTAGTGCTGAAAGTTTTATAGTAAACATCACTGTTTCGATAAGTACGGGACAGAACACTACCGCAGTGCAGTTTCTCCCTGTGACACAGAATCTGATTATGTCCTTCCTTTCGGACATAGGTATCGAATACTCATCAATGTCAAGTATTTCCTTTATTGTCATTTAGGTGTTTTGTTAGGTTACCTGTGATGTTACTCTAGAACGATATGAGATGAACCAACGAAATGAACATACATCCGTCCGGACACGAGGCGTGCGGGCGCGGGCGGCGGGTAATGTCCAACGCTTAGGCAAGGCTATAAATCAGCCCTGGGACAGCTAGATGTAATAAATCTACAATTTTTGTTCGGAAGCCGATATCATTGGATACTTTTCCTGTCCTACATCTTCGGCTGATTTTTACAACATTTAACTATCTTAAAAGGAATCAATTTGTGGAAGTTCGTAAATAAACGTTGTATTAAGAATTACTGCACTACAAATTAAACACTTAAATGGAAGATAGAAAGCAAACGATTACTCCTTATATCGAACACTGTTGATATCATAATTTTTTAATCTAATTAATTTTAATAACATATGTTGCGTACAGTACAGTTTTTGTCGAAAACTTTAATTGTTATTAATTTTACGGGAATGTATAGCCTATGCCTATAGGTACGTGGTAGCAAGGTACAGACGCAAAATGATCCGTAGCTTGATAGCGATTAATTTTTATGTGATGCGGTTACACGTTCAGGTCAATTTCACTGGAACTACATGCGTTTGTATAAGATTACTACTAATATTCCACATACTTCCTACTAATAGCTTCTTTAAAATTTGTAATAAGCGCTAGTATTACAATGTTTGTGAATGAAAGCAGGAAACTCGATATGAAAAGGGTTTTATAAAAATAGTTATCGGAGAACACTGTGTGAATTACCTTCCTTCTCAGAAAACCCTTTTATCACACACATAACTTTTCAACGAACTTCTCAACGACATAACTAATCTAAATATTACCACTCACATTTGATTCTAATTTATGTTCGTCGGCCGCTGATTGATTGCATTCAAAATTAACTTGTACATCTTAGGAAATAAGATTTAAAATATAAAAGCAATATACGGCCGTTTCTAATTTCATTTTAATTGAATGCACTTTAATAAGACCATCCACTTGTCTTTCTAGATCTATCTTTAGAATTCCATCATCGCCAGTTAAACGACCTTATTGCAGCATGTTCAAGATTTAAATTAGCTTGTTACAGAAATGCATGATCCATGTTGGCTTATTTATCCTCATCATTTAGGTTCATCATGGTCGTTTTTTTGTTTCAAATCTCTATCAGTTTCTTTACAAATGAATTCAATGGGTTCAGGAATAAAAGTGAGATTAGCTTGCTTATTATCTCTAAGTGGAGCGTCCACACGTGTAGGATTATTCACAAGTGGTTTAGCTCATGTGCTTGAAATATGTTGACAAGCGGTTTTATATTTCTTATCTTATTAATATCAAGATTACTTTGTAACGTAACTTTATTACTGCATGGTTTTATAAGCTTGATGGGTTGTGTGTCGTGAATACTTGATAAAATTTCTTAATAACAGCCTAACTCCTGCTGGCATACGGACGATACTTAAGACTATATTTGTAACATAGATGTTTGTTCTGTGTCTAGGTGTTAATATGTATTATATTATATATGTATTTACAAAAAAGTATGTAAGTATGTATATCAGTTGTCTGGTTCCCATGACACAAGCTATGCTTAGCTTACTTTGGGGCTAGATGGCGCTGTGTGAAATGTCCACCAATTATTTTTTTATTTTTTTATTTATATGCACTTAGTAACAAGCGGTTGTTTTAATATTACGAACAGACACTCCAATGTTATTTATTTGTATAGATAAAATAGTTAAAGTAAGTTGCAGTTTTAAAATTATATAAATCGTCAATGGTTATTCCGGCCCACGGGATTCGGATCTTATGATGTACCCCTTCCAGTTCGATATTCCCTAATGCGGTTGTTGTGTACTGTACTGCCTAGCTTCATTAAGCTTATTAATATGTACTTTGTCACTTTAATTATGATTAATATCCTTCCGTTATGTAAACAGATAGATGACTGATGAATATTTGCTTTAATTTGTTTGATGAAAGGGATAATTAGACACTGTCGACAGGCTCCGTAGACAAGTTCGAAGTGTGGGTCGCGGTTTCGAATCCCGGCCGGGGTAGCCGTTGCTGTGGAGAGCGTTGAGTCTGTAACCAGATCTTGGATCGTTGTGTTGTATTTCCGGGGCAGCCCCTTGTGGTATAAATGGAATAGCGAAAGGGTACTAGGTTGTATTAATTTTTTTACTAGGTCTTGCCCGCGACTTCGTCCTCGTGGAATCCGGTGCCCATTTCTGCCGCCAAGCAGCAATGCATTGGCGTTACTGTGTCCCGGTTCGAAAGGTGTGGTTGCAGGTGAAATTACAAGCACATGAGACATTCCAGCTACACGTCTCAGAGTTACGACCGCATACGATGCGACTTGGGTCTTGTCGTACCTAGTAGGGGAGGACGCAAGTCGCATCGGTTGTGATGGGCCGAGGTTACCACTTAACACAAGGTGGGCCGACGGCTCGTTCCGTAACTGTATAATATAAAAATACTGTGTCTCAGTTAACTTTGACCAAAGAGTAGATGAACAAAAGCAGTGATTTCGGCTCGAACTCTTATAATCAACCGGTTTGTCCAGCCCATGCCCGTGCGTGACTATTATTTGATTATCCATCATTTCCCCGTTATGTAATTTGCCTACTATTATTCCTGAAAGAACGGTGTGATAATTTCGTGGATTTGCATGTAAATGGAATTTCAAATTGGTGTAAAAGTCCTCACTATAATGAGATCCGTGTTTTTATTTCGGAGTGACATGAACGTTACGTGATATGAAGTCGTTTGAACCGTGTGTTTAGGTAAAACTAGCTGTTGCCTGCGACTTCGCGTGGAATTCGGTTTTATCACGCACCCCTAATTTACCCCTAGGAAAAGTAGCCTAAGTTACTCCTTGTTACATCAGCTATCTGCCAGTGAAAGTCCCGTCAAAATCGCTTCTGCCATTTCAGAGATTAGCCAGAACAAACAGACAAACAATCAAAAATTAAAAAAAAATGTTGTTTTGGTATATGTACCGTGTATACATCCATATGCATTTAGTAAAAAGCGGTTATTTTAATATTACAAACAGACACTCCAATTTTATTTATTTGTATAGATTGTTGTTTTTTGTTAGGTTTTATCGGAAATATTGAAATCGCAGTTCTTCTACTGACAAACATTATTTATAATCTTGTAGTACACGTGTGTGTGTGTGTGTCCTGTGTGAAGGCATCTAGATATCGGAACTGTTGAATATCAGATAAAGTTAAGTTTGTTTTCCTTCACAAATACATGTAAACAATTAATTTTATATAATTGTCCAAGTGAATCACCTCAGTTATTGTTCGGGAGCCACAGTCGGCGACGTCCTCTAAAAACAAATGTCCTGTACACAATTATTGGTCCAAACAATTTTGTTTTATAGGCCATTAAACTAGGACGAAATTACATTGAATTGTAACGGATGGTTATTCACGGATTAGCTAATAAATAATGTGTAATAAAAGTGTAATAAAAGACAAAATAATTTACTTAAAACATTTACTTCAGACTGGCGGACAAAAAAACGAATCTTACATCTTGGGGTAATCATCATTTTTGGTCTTATGTACAAAATGTAAAACGACAATAAGATTTATAAATGCAATTTTAATGAACTTTTTCTCTATAAGTGGAATCTATTAAAATGGTAATTGTTTTGAATGGTACATGAACTAAGATGGGACACGAGTGATGACATTTGGATGAAATTTGATACCTGGATACTTTATATCCTGGATTAACACACAGGCTACTTTTGATCCCAGAAAAGAGCAGTGTTCATATGTGCAAAGTTACCCACCGCGGGGCGCAGCTAGTTTCTATATAATTTAAATGAAAAGTAAAATAGTAAGTCTACTTAGTGAAATGTGCTATGCAAGACGGTATGTATAATGTAACGGAAGCACTCGCATCTTCCGAGCAAAAAGCTGAACTATTTCCGCATCCCGCTCGCTCCGGTGTGAGATGGCCGGGACCGTATTTATTAGAAGGGGCGGTGGCGGGCGGCGCGCGGCGCGGCGGTGCCCGGACGCACAGACCATTACCCAAACGTTTAAATGTACATCGGTACATATCAGGCTTTATGCCCTGTGCATAATGTACGCTGCGTCGTTAACATCTCGATGTCAGGAGGTCTCACTAATGAGTTTATCTGCGGCGTGGTGCGGCGCGGCACGGACGATCTTCGTCTCAAGAAGATTACATGATGTTATATTGCTAATGTCATTTTCTTCCTTTATCTAAATATTTTTAAAGCTACAAATGTGGTGGGATAATAATTGAGTTAATGTTGCATTATCAATACCAAATCCACCCCAAATTGTGGTATAGATAGTTAAATTATTTTTGTTTAATCTTAGTTCATTATTGGTGTATGTAATTTGTCCTTCAATATGTAAGTTTATTACAAAATGTCAGTGCAACATCATTCCCGGAGTGGAGGATCCACTGCGTGCCCACTTTTCTTTCAAACGAACAATAACGTCCTCAAAAGTTTCTCGTTTCGATCTTATAAAGTAATGCATCCGAGAATACCTTTCTATGATGGCTTTCATCAGGTCAGTTACATGGTTCGATTCAGGAAACTTACCAAATTGGTGATAACTAATACCATCGAATATTTTGGAGTTTACAAAATGGCGCATAATCCTTGCCATCATCACTTCATTCTTGACTTTCTGTTTTGAAGTAATACCATCGAAACCTTTCAAAAATCTCTCGCTCATTACGCACACTTTGATGACGTCTAGCGATGGGTATAGCAGTCTCGTTTTGTCTTTGGCGATGACGAAGTTGTGAATGGCTCTGTTTTCAGTCACCAGAGCTTCGACACAAACGTTACAGCTGACTCTGTTGATAAGTTGGTGAACGACAAAGCTTGCAATTTGAACAACGGCTTCCTCATTTGATCTTGACAAGTGTTTGATCGCTTCTTTCATTTCCGAATCTTTGTCTTCTTCATCAAACAGTGTAATTTTCTGAACAGAAGGATCTGTGAAGTTGATACGGTCTACAGGTGACGGCAACTTACATATTGATAATTGCGCCAGAGGAGGATCTTTAAGCTTTTTTGCATCTTTTAACAATTCGACTATTTTTTTGAAAGCATTAATGACCATTCGTGGCGTTGGTTCTCTATTCGGTCTACATCGAGTTTCTGTTTTCAAATTCCAGAAGAACTTGTTTAGTGGGTCAGTACTTAGCTTAAAAAGAGGCAAAGATTGCAAAATATTGGTCTGAATCAAGTTTTTGTGCAATTCTTTTATAGCGACGATGCTGCAATGATATTTCGCAGGGTTTTGTATCAAAGGATTATTATTCGCCATTTTCAGATTGGTTATATACTGAAATGTTCGTGTTAAGAGATTGAATATTTCATTCGCGTTGTTCTTATTTAAGGTATTTATGGAAAATGGGCTGCATCTATATGAACTATTTGATTCCACTACATTCAAAAATGAGTTACAAAGGTTCAATAATTGTTGAGTGGCCTCACTGCCTTTATACGCGTCTAATTTCATATAATTTCTGCAGTATTGCAAGGTCTGTGCAACTCTCGGACTGAAAATATCAGTATCTAGTCTTATCTTGACTCTAGCATTTTGATAATCCACATAATGATCTTTTAGTTTTTTGTTTAGAAATGAAATTTCTTTAAGCTTTTTTATATAATTCCACTGAATTTTTTTCCCGTTTTCGTCTATAAGAGTTTTATAATTATAGAGTGCGCTTTTTGCTAAGTCTATTATTCTAGATGGTTGCAATACGGCAATAATAAGCTCATTACTTACAGGATGGTTAAATGTAACTTTTCCCTTCTGAAAATCACACCCAAGGGAATTCGTCATATTTAAATTGGTCGAGCTATCATCAAAAGCCACAGCCACTACTTTGATGCCAGCGTCGTAAGCCATTTCTAGACCCAGTTTGACAAGTTCAGCACGTTGTTCCTTTTTTAAATTACAGGTAAGAAAATATGCAACCGGAATTTTGAAGTTTCTATTGATCGCAGTAATAAATAGCACCAAAACCTCCCTGGCTTCATCTTGAATGTCTGTAATTAATCCTGTTCCCATGTCCACATAGCCAACGATATGTTTATCGACTTCAACGCAGCGTGTAACGCTCATTTCACCTATAGATAATATCGCAAAGATAGGCTCGCTCGCTGCATCTGCTTTTCGTTTCAAAACCATAAAGGCCTCTCTGGTGAAGCCTGGCTCCCCATCCACTTTTAGATACCAGTGCTTCAGTGTCCTTGGATGTGGTAAGCTCGTTTTGAATGCCTTTCGCACGTAATCGTAAGCTTCAGCTGATAAGAAGTGCAAAGTGAGGGCAAAATTACGGAGTTCTAATGAATATGTCAATTTGGAAACCACTTCAGATAATTCTTTGTTTACATGCCGACGAGTGACTAACTCAGCTACCTGAAAAGAACAATGATATTAAATAAAAAATTCTATATGCAAACAAAAACATAGTAAATGTGACTAACATCCACATCTATCGTTTCCAGCAGCATTATCTCTTCTCCAAGCAGCATACGTTTTTCCCTCAATACTTTATAAACATCATCCATTACTGTGATGGTTTTCTTCAATCTCTGCAGATTCTTTTTCAGTCTCTTTATAGTGATACTTTGTTTTCTTATTTTATTGTTCTCATATCTCAGCATGCGGTTCAGTTCTTTTTCTTGTAACGATACATGATTCTCGTCATCGGAATCTGATTTATCTGAATCTTCACAATCATCACTGTCGTCGCTTTCTGTATCCTTTGGAAATTTTGCAGGTACTGATTCCGCTGTAGAATTAGATGCTCGTTTTCTGGACGGTCCAGGAGTGCCTTCGACTTTGAGACGAGAAACTTTAATTTCAGATGATTTTGACTTAGCTTTATTCTCGACTGGTTGTACCTGAAGCAAATTATAATTCAAAAACAACTTCAATTAAATGCGAATCTAAAGTAAGCAAACAAAAAGGCCCATTCAGAAATGAGAGCCGGAAATACTTCGGAAAGTATGTCACGTAATTAAACTTGTTCGGCGTATCAAAACGTTCATAACTGCGCAAGTAACCACGAAACTTTTGTAAATAGGGTATCTGTTATTCACAACACAAACTTACTCGCTCGTGGAAAGAGAGGAAATTCCTGGTCGGGACTGCAGTTTCCACCAAGTACTTGTAACCCTTCTTGGTGACTTGGATATCCTTCGGACTGAAGTGGTGCGAGCAAATGGTGGTGTGCGACAGCGGGAACCAGTCCACCCTGCCAGTGGCGGCGATCCACTTCTCTTTGATTGCCGGCTCTTTGGGGAACCTAGGACATAATATTTTTGAGCATTACATCAGCTATCTGCCAGTGAAAGTCCCGTCAAAATCGGTCCAGCCATTTCAGAGATAGCCGGAACAAACAGACAGACAGATAAATGTTGAAAAAAATAATTATTTTGGTATATGTACCGTGTACATTCATATGCACTTTGTAAGAAGCGGTTATTTTAATATTACAAACAGATACTCCAGTTTAATTTATTTGTATAGTTTGAAAATGGGTGCAAAAAACACAAAAAACAAATATTAGTAATCTTACAAAATAAATAATGCCTATGCCATACCTGTATTCTGATGTAGTTACCTATCAGATAATATAAACTAGCATAGTGCCAGTTAACCAGTCTGGTTCAAATAGCCGACGCGATAGTCACTCTTGGAGCTCTTCCGTGATTCCGTGATACCGAGAGTACTACATATTTAATGGCGTCTTAGACGCGGGGAATAGGATTTTAATATAATAAAAACACTCACCGATGATATGAAACACCTCCATGAGCCACATTCACAGTGCGACTATCATTTCTACAAGTTAACACGGAGCAACTTGGCATTTTACACTCACTATTTGAAAAAATAACGCTAATTACGTCACCGACACAGTGCCCTTGAGCGCTAAAGCGCGACTGGCTTGAAAATGTCTCAGTTATGCGCAACTCCGCTGACCGCGCGCTGTAGGGTAAGTCTGCCACCCCTCTACCGTGTGGTGTGTAGTCGTATTTACTTCAAATCTGGCAATAGGAATATCTATACAAATAAATAAAATTGGAGTGTCTGTTTGTAATATTAAAATAACCGCTTTTTACTAAGTGCATATGAATGTATACATACCAAAAAAATATACCAAAACGACATTTTTTACAATTTTTGTCTGTCTGTCTATTTGTTCTGGCTAATCTACGGAATGGCTGGACCGATTTTGACGGGACTTTCACTGGCAGATAGCTGATGTAACAAAGAGTACCTTAGGCTACTTTTCCGAGGGGTAAAATAGGGTTGCGTGATAAAACCGAATTCCACGCGGACGAAGTCGCGGACAACAGCTAGTAATAATATAAATTCCTTGAAATATTTCGAACACGTCTCGTGAATTGCTGTGAATTTTACGACTACCTATGAAAATGCTATAAATGGAATTTCTATTGGTGTCGATCCTTTTGCTCAAAGGAACTAACCAATCGTTATACTAAAAACAAAAAGTACATTTAGGCTAACCATTAAAAAATATTTACTTGAATTACAAAAAGCAATGATCTAATTTAATTATTATTATTTTCTTGAGCTTAAAAGAGGGAAATTAGAACTTACCCGCTGGTTAATTTGCTATCAATCCACTAATATATATTATGTACCGATTCACAATCAAAATTGTATTTATAAACACTTTCAAGATTATTATTTTTTATTTTATTTTTTAAACAATTTTTTTTATTATTTTTATTTTGATTAGTTTTACCTATATATTTGGATATTTATCATGTTGTATATATGCGTAAGTACGTTGGCCGTGATGTCAACACTTCAACGAGGCCCTAGCAGAATACCAGCGTTGCACTGCTCGCCAGTGTAACACATGCTGAGCTAGGTGCCTATTCACTCCGGACACTAGTTATAGCTTATATTTATTTGAGATTTGTTTTTATGTTTTTGTATAATTTTTTCTTTGTTTGTTTTTTGGTCTATAATTTGTAATTTTGTAAATGTATATTTTATTGTGGAGTCAATAAAAACTTTTTCTTTCCTCTTTCTTTCTTTCTTTCTAAAAAAAAAAAATGGAAAAGAAGGAAGGTAATATTTTTACTTTGATTATTTTTGCTTATCAAAGTTACTTTAGTGATACTTTGCACCAAAGAGTCGGATCCTGTGAAACATGAGCCCTATAAAGTAGTGAGTTAATTTCGGAAAAAAATTACTTCGACAAATTTATTTGTATATTAGTGGATATTTCACACAGCGCCATGTAGCCTCAAAGTAAGCTTAGCTTAGCTTGTATCATGGGAACCAGACAACTGATAATAACACTTATCTTTTATTGTAAAGTCATATACATAACACATCCAGGCACAGAACAAACATAATATGTTCGTCACACAAATGTTTGTTCTGGGTGGGAATCGAACCGACGACAGCCCAGAAGGTAGGGTTACTACCAACTGAGAGGTTATCTGATGATATAACAGCCAGCTGATGATTACAGTAACTCGGCAGTTAGTGTTGCATTCGTGGCGAAAGTCCCACCTTTCCGGCAAACCACGACTTCGAAACTCAGCAGATGTGTGCAATTATTTTTTTACAAACCATCTGTGGAAATGGGCCATCCGGACCGGGCGACACCGGACGGATACGCGCACTACATAAAACGTATACATATGTACACGTATTTACATATTCACGACCGTTTTACACGTAGAAGTACCTAAACAATATATAAATAATATATCATAATAACTACTCCATCTTCTTCTTCTTCGAGTCACCGGTTCTGTCGAACCAGTGTGGTGAAAGGATTGTAAGTGCGCCTCAAAGAGGCTCCTTTCGTGCACTCGACACATATCTTCGAATTTTTTGTTCTAGGACATGTCGGTTTCCTCACGATGTTTCCCTACACAGTTTTGAGAACGTGGTATTGCGCACATAAATCTTTCAATCGAAAAACTCATAGGTGCACGTCGGGATTTGAACCGGCGACCTCCGGATTAAAACTCGGGGTTCAGTACCGCTAGACCACCACGCTCACCACTCCATGATAACTATAGACTGTATCTACTAAAATAACAGACACTGTTTAAAGTTATCCGTGTCGCGTCGGAATTGATTATTGCTCGTTTTATTTAATGTCAATAAGTGACGGAACAATCAAACGGTCAATAAGTGTAAACCTATGCCCATAGTAAAAACAATACGCCTTGGGCCCTGCGATACGGAATATTAACCCAAGTTGAATTGTATTGCGCCCATAAAGCTGAGGAGTGAATGTGGAATGTCTCATGTGGCTGTTATTTCACCGGCAACCACAGCTTTGTGTTACTGGCGTCATACTGGCGTCGGCAATAGGTATATTGGCAGTACTTCCTCGGATGAATTTAGTACAAGTTCCGAAGTCTCTTTTGTTAGTCTTGTATGGGAATGAGCCCTACTTTTTAATGCAAATCTACGAACTCAACATAAAACGCAAGTTCCAAAATGTACTCATCTAAAATTCGTTTACACAAAGAAAACTGAAACTTGGCAACTTCATGAATATCTCCCTCTCGCATACATCCGTCTCCGTCGCTCTCCATTACAACGGCGCGGCGCGGCGCGGCGCGGCGCGGGCGAAGCGACATGGGGCTTGATTCCCTGACACTGCCAATATAATACGTACAAAAACCAACTTAACGTTCAAAATAGGACTCTGTGTATTGGCAACAAGGCGGGGAGGTAAGCGAGGGCCGGTTAGAATAATTTTGCGGGTAGATAAGAAAGTGCTTCCTTGAGTAAGTTCGGCTGAGCCATCAAGGCAAGCCGTTATCGTAGATTATGCATGGATAGGAATAGACTCGTCCTAATTCCTCTATGGTAATCAGCCCTTTTGGTTGTCTTTGCGGGGAAATGTGGAAATATCCTCATTCCAAGTTAAGGCCTTCACAGAAGTATGTAAACCGTTTAAAAACCTTGAAATAACCAAAATTACTATGAGGCCGCAGCTGAAACAAAATTAAGTAATGCTATGAGATGATTTTATGAATATGGGGCCCTATCTCCGGCCCGATGTGAGATATAACATTTTGAACATTTACTAACCAGAAGGATTTAAAATGTTTTCATATTTTGTCATTACTAAAATTATTCTCACTTGGAAAAAAGTCACGTTTAAATCGAGCAGTGATCTCCGGTTACTTTTTCCACATAACTACGATTAATCTAATTCACGATCGCTATGAAACGCGGCCTATTTGAAGTAAACTATCTGAATGTTAGATTTTGAATAATTTCACAATTTTTAATTCAATAATCGTCCCAAATCCTGTTTAATGGACGTCATCATTACAATTATTCTGTATCTTTCGCGGCCTGATCTCCCTCCACTGACCGCTTTTGATCAAGAGCCCTGTTTATTCAACAACCCCTAACACTGCGTAGAAAAGGGTGCACAATTTTGAGCTTCCCATCAACGAAATTGGACAGCCATCAATTAAAGCTCAAATTTACAACACCGAAGATTTCGGGTGCCGCGGGACGTTAGAGATTACTTTGGTAGGTAAGGGATGGCGATGGGCCGCGGGTGGGACGTGAGTGGGTTGCACGATGTGTAAACAAACGGACGTCCGTGCCGGGGAATGATTTAAATCAACCTGTGTAGTGTTGGGTTGATCCAGGAAAATATCAATGGCCAATCAACTGTTCCACCTATATCACCTAGGTATCTACCTACTTTGAATATTATGTCGATCTTTTATTAAATACTTAAGTATTTTGTTATATATACTGAAAATATCAAATGTATACAAATAAATAAAATTGGAGTGTCTGTTTGTAATATTAAAATAGCCGCTTTTTACTAAGTGCATATATATGGATGTATACATATACCAAAACAATTTTTTTTATCAATTTTTGTCTGTCTGTCTGTCTGTTTGCTCCGGCTAATCTCTGAATGGCTGGACCGATTTTAACGGGACTTTCACTGGCAGATAGCTGATGTAACAAGGAGTAACTTAGGCTACTTTTCCAAGGGATAAAATAGGGGTGCGTGATAAAACCGAATTCCAAGCGGACGAAGTCGCGGGCACCAGCTAGTTTTTAGATATATATATTAACAAGATCAACCCTCATCAACCCCATCCTTATTCGATCTGCATGTACTCGTTACACACATCCCCTAGCGACGCCGGCTACTCCACATGTCAATTAATGCCGAAGCTTTCTCCTAATATTTGATGTTCCTTCTGAATACTGTTGGATAAAGGATTTTCTCTCAAGTAAAGAGCCATTTGTGGATCAAACATATTCGTTTCAAAGAGTGACCGCTAAGGGATTTCCTCACTGTGGGCATTACCGACCGTGTGTTGTTATGCGCGTCCCAACTAACACTAATTGCTAGCTTCAGCTTCAGTAAATAGTATAAAAGAAAGTCGCTTCCCGCTGTCTGTCTGTCCCTATGTATGCTTAGATCTTCAAAACTACGCAACGGATTTTGATGTGGTTTTATTTAATAGATAGAATAATTCAAGAGGAAGGTTTATATGCATAATACATGCATAATATAGTAGAGAAACACTGATAATTTTAGAGGTCTCTAATGTGATGTCGTAAATAAACACATTTTTTGCGCTTATATTGCAATCGCTGGCCCTACGAGATAGATCAAAATAATGTACTACAGTATTGTACCCCTTAGGTCTTCAAAAGGGAGTTTATAAGATTTAGTTACTAACGTAATAATACGTGTAGTTATACATATATCGTTACTTGACGATTATTTCGACTGGCCTCGCAGCTTAATTGGTTAGAAACCCTACCTTCTGCGCTGTAGGTCGCGGGTTCGATTCCCACCCAGGACAAACATTTGTGTGACGAACATAGATGTTTGTTCTGTGTCTGGGTGTTAGTATGTATTATGTGTATTTACAAAAAAAAAGTATATAATTATTTTATTAGTTGTCTGGTTCCCATGATACAAGCTAGGCTTAGCTTACTTTGGAGCTAGATGGCGCTGTGTGAAATGTCCACCATTACTATTATTATTATTTACTAAACTTGGATGATTCCCTTCAATGTGTTGGCATTACACATTATTCTGAGTAAAGCACAAATAAACACAATCGTAAAACACACGCAGAGCTCGTAAAACATATTTTTTTACTGTCAAGCTGCATCTGTGAAATTGCGTTAAAAATAACATGTGATCACCGTTGGCCGACCCGTCCAAGGGAAATTACAATCTATACAGAAACACATAAAGTTGTATATCGCTCAAATAAATATAAGGGTGCAACCGACATCCAATCAGCTGTTTCACGAGCCCATTGATTATCGACTTTAACGCGTAAGGGTAGGGTCCGAATTCCCAAACACTTGTGAGGGGTGTAGAGGAATCAGCTGTTCGGAAACTGTAATATTGGGGAGGAAAGGTTTTTAATAAATTTATGTTCGTTTTGATATTTACAAGGCGATTGCTGATTTCAATTTTAACTTCGATATACGATCAGTTTCATAACGAAGTAGGCAAAAGTATTTGCTGTATAATTTTGGCTTTTGTGTAGTTAGTAACAAATATTTGACACTAAGTCATTATTTGATTTTTTAATTAAATGTTAGAAACCTAAATAAGTAAGCAAATCAACGTAAATTTCATATGGTGTACAGCGTTCAGACTTAGCCTTCTAATCCAAAATGTAGGTAAATCTTCTGGTTAATTATTATGACTTAAACCCAAGTTACAGCTGATGTTCGAGTAAGTATAAAATAAAAATATTCCAAAACTCATATATCAAAAGGTCGTTGGTTATAATGATTGTGAGGTTTTTAGTATATTACCAAATTAACTTTACTTGTACTACTTCATAGTTAAGTTGGTATTAAACATACCTTTGAAGCTGGAGCCGCAGGTTCGAGTGTGTCCATTCCACTAGCGACACAGAGGAGCTTAGTAAATAAAAGTTATATTAGTCTTAGATATTTTAAACAAAGCAAATCCATATAAATTCATAGCTATTGAAAGTTTCCACAGGACTCGATGAGAAACCTCTCAGTGATATTGCATACGATACGACTCAATGTCCTTGTTTTTATTTTGTTTCTCCAATAAGCCGTGCAATATTGTCGTATCAAAACAAGCATAAAATTTACTGGCAAACATTGTCATATAAACCGGAGCACGCTTACACAATCGGGGAACGACAGCGAACGACGAACTCTCTCTCTGACGCCGCGCCCGCCGTCAGAATACACAATGCTGATAAAACAATAAAGAAAGGACGTAAAGGCTCCTTTATACTAAAGCGTTAACATACAAATGTATATGTACATTTTACGACAATCTTACACCGTCTAATATAAAAGACGATAAAGTGTTGCGCGGGCACGGAGGTATTGCGTTACGGACACATATTTGTCGCTTCTTCAATCATTGTTTACCCAGGTTACCCATTACCCAGTACCCAGGGTTGCGTTAGACAACAACATCAGCGGACAATCGATTACACAAGTTTGGTTCAATCTAAGTACTTCCATGTGGCATGTGTATGTATGAATATCACATAAAACCGATGGACGTTGATTGATTGATACAAAAGTTTTTAACCGACTTTCTGACGTTCGGATGTTAGATAAAGGAGTGCTTACAGCCGCGGTGGTGGCGGCATCAAGCGACGATTAGACTGGGAAATGGTTTAACTTCAAAATTAATGGTTCGAAAGTAAAGGTTTCCCCGATTACGTCCCATTTGAAATTCATTTTAAGCCTTAATTATCATCGAATCGACCAAATCTAGTAGAAATATGGTGAGAAAGCTTAAAAGTTTCATTGACAATGGTATCACACAATATCAAATGCTTTTGACATTGTGTAGCTAATATATGGAATTCCCTGCATACGCCATAACTCTTATTATTCTCACCACACGGACCGTAACAACTTCTATACATTTTGCAGTCCGCTAGCGACATACTCATTGTCCAACCCTTATTTTTTCTACCCCTATAGATACTACCGCCCATGGTGAGTCGTAAACATAAGCTGTTTTATGCAGAAAGTATAAAAGTGTCAATTTAAAAAATCCGGGGCTAAAAATTACAGCTGTCAGCTGTCAGTTGTCAAAATGAAAATGTACACAAATTTATTGTCAATATAAAGTCGCGATTGTCAACGTGGCAGTGACAAATGACGCTTCGGCTGATTTAGATCTGACGACAGAAGCCGCTCTGCCGGCGGGCGCCGGAGTAAGTTCATCATTTATCGCAATTATCGTACAATAACTTATCGTTTTGCGGATGGATTACTTATAAGAGAAAGTTTTTGTAATAACTCACCATCGACTAATGCTGAGTTCCAACTACAATATATACTTACAAATTCATAGTACGGTACAGAGAATCATGGCTGGGAGTTTATCGGTTTAAAGTTATAAATGTTTTATTCTTTTAGTATAAAAATAAAAGTTATGTATGAGGCACTAAATAATATATAGGTAATTAGGGCACAGGCGCAAGAACTATGTATATAATATATAAGTGATCCGAGCTGGGTAGGTACCTACAATACATCTATAAATCATTCATAGTGTTCCTTCCTCTACTGCGGGCGCTCGTTAAGTCCCAACGCTGAAGTTTTATTCCCAATCAATTAAGTATTATACATTATTCACGAGTGCCGGCTGGACTTCGAACCTGCGAACAATTTACTGCACACAGAGAACGGTGATTGAATAGTGCCGAGAATCCATTTATAGAACGATTTGAGTAAAACTTGACGTGCAAGTTGGTAGCTGTGCTCGACCAGTAACAATACTGGTAATACATTCGATAACGTTCACCTTCTCTCGACAAGTGAGAGTAGATGTGGTCATATGTGTACAGTGGAAGATATGAGTCGATTGGTTGGCGTCACATGCTTGCTTGTGATGTTTTGTCAAAACAATTGCTTCTAGAATATTCTGTTTTTGTTCAATATGTTTTCAATAGGCTTATCTAGTACCTTGGTTCGGGAGTAACCTATCATCATTTCGTATCTGGGCTACCTGTCGAGGTTGACTGGTGGCTATGTTTTTTAGTTTTAAGTACCGTGTAGGTGAGCAAACGTGGGGGCTGTGCTTCAATCCCCGGGGCACACATTTGTGTGGTGACCATAAAGTTTGTTCTCGGGTCTTAGATTGTGTCCGTGCCAACCGCAACACAGGGATATTTAGCATGAGCGGTATTACGTTAATTATGTGAATTTGGCTAAAAGCCTACAGCCAGAAATAAAGACGATCCCAAAAATAATTCGGAGAACACTTAACTTGTTGGTATAAAAAAGCCATTTCCCAGCAAACACAAAAGTGGGCAAACAAGAAACTCACGGACCCTCGCTCAGGGGGATCGTAAAGTAAAAGAATTAATGACCGTAACTCATAGATAGTAGAAGGGCCTTAGGAAATTAGTGATACGAACCCACTACCTAGTAAGAACTAATAAAAGTTCAGTGAAATAAAATAGATGTGGGTTGGTTACTCAACTTAATAAGAAAATTATCATAATATATCATTAGAGACCTATCTATTTAAGTTAACTGGATATGTAGCAACGAAAACAAATATTTGTTAATAGATGTGAATAACGAGAACTGAGTAACAAAAAAAGTTTCAATATCAAAAACAATACATTTACTATTTACAGTACCGGAAAATACCGGTAAAGTGTATGGTGTATATAATTTTTTTTCTGACTTGTACAAGGTTTTGTCGTATAAATTGATTAAAATAAAACTTACATGAAGAAAAATGTATTTGGTAGAATGCAAAACCTTATTTTTTTTTAAATGAAAGCCTCGTATTATTGTAACTCGTAACAACGAAAACCAGTTGAGCTATTTATTGAAATGGTTCTTAATCTGCATTTTTAGTATATTTTTCTTATAATTTATCTATTTACACAATTAAAATTAATAAATACACATATATACATATGTGACTTGTGAGGATTTTTACACGATAACTTGAACGTGACGAACCAAACCACCCTACACACACAAACACACACACACACACACGCACACACACACACACACACACACACACACACACACACACACACACACACACACACACACACACACACACAAGCGCCCACATGTATCCCGGACCCCGGACACGGCTCCAGGGGCTGAGTCCTACATCAAACGTTTTTTGTTCAACCTGTCCCAGCGGGGTGAGGGGTGAGGGGTGCACCTTCAATATAACTACGACTCCATTTAAGCCATTAAAACAATTATATTTTAATAAGAAAGCTTGAATATAATGTGCGTACGTAATTATCCGATGATAATTTATCAGATTATATTTTGAATAGATACACAGTTTGATATAAATACGCATCCTCAATGTAAAATCGAATTCTCAAGCTAATTTTGCTGCCTTATAAAAAGAGTCTCAATCATGGCTTATTTACTGCCAACTAATAATAATTCACTGTTATGTAGTATTGGTGTTATTATTATTATTATTAGTTATTATTCCCTGTTACTACAACTTCATAAAAAAAAAAAAAAACTTTAAATGTTTAGTGTTTCTGTCGAATTCAAAACAATATAAAATGTAACTGGAATATGTTTAACATTAATCCTAAGCGAAGAATTCAATCAGTTCGACTCCCGTCTTCACGGCCCATAAACATTCCCTTATTGTCACTTAATCTAATTTACGAGGATCCGAATACTATTTCCCCTTTATATTGTTTTCGATTAGAAAACAATCATTATTAATTAAATTTAAAAAACTTTAAAAAAAACATGATTTTTAGAAGTCCGCCATTATGGATTTAGAGTGACGTCACTTTATTCTTCGAGTTATTCTCAGCAAGCCCTTTCATTTGATACCCATATTGTAGGAGTGCATTGAAAATAACTAGTCCGCCATCTTGGGTATTCCGCCATGTTGGATTTAGAATTATGTCACACAACCATGCATTGTCATCAAAATTAAACGTGTATACAAAATTTCAGCTCAATTGGTTGAAGATATCTGCACCAAAATTGAGTTGCAAGATTCCACCCGAACAAACATAGTTACATACATTGCAAGTTAAAAAGCTCGTAATAAACTAAAAACTAAACAGTTCATAAAACACCAGTCAGGTTTAAACTTTCTTAAATAATGTTCTTTGTTTCACATCCATCGAATAAAGAAAATAACCGCTTGAAAAAGGACCTTACGATTATTAAAATAGGGCCGTTGCGATTATGTCACTTAAGTACGCCAATTAATAATAAAATAGTACGTATATGTACACTACTACACGCAAGTAGTATCGGTGTAGGCGATAAGTACTAAACTTTTTCGCGTAAGCTCCGATCAATAACATATTGTATACGTTTAGGTTTGTGCCTTATGTCGTTGAGTTAAGAGCCAGTTTCCCGCGTCGGGTGATCGATGCTTTCATTCGCCTGTTGCCAACCGAGATGGGACGAGCGCGGAGGGATTGACAACCTACTTCTAGGGCATCTTTATTTATCTAGAACATTCACCTGTGCCTACCTACTCGCGAGTTAGTTTTACACTGAGATGAGATTTTTATTAGTTGAATAATTTACATTGTTTTATGTTAGGGTAAAATATTTTTGATGTTTGAAGTAACAAAAGGCAGAACTATTAAAATTAGAACAAAGTCAGTGTACCTATAAGTTTTTAGGATATATTGTACAAAATAGTTTTTACTAAGGAAGTACGTTGTATATTGGGCGTTAATATGTATTATATGTATGTATTTACAAAAAAGTATATTCATATCTATATCAGTTGTCTGGTTCCCATGACACAAGCTATGCTGAGCTTACTTTGGGGCTAGATGGCACTGCGTGAAATGTCAAGCAATATTATTATTATTAATACAGCTACTTATTATAATTACGTAACATCAACATCGATATCTAAAAAAAAAATGTCCTGTAAATTATGCACGACGAAACCAATCAATAACCGTCTTAGGAACACTGTTAATGTCAAAACTGTTATTCCCACATAAAAAATGGTTCGCAAAAAAGGTTGGCGACGAACGCCTGCTGCCATAAATGCACCAGCGCAACGGGGATATTACCAGCTCAGTGTGGTAACAACTTAAACCCCTTACGGTTCTATTCTGGAAACTAAACCTTACAGCGATGGTAACAAGGACGACGGATGTGTTCGTTTCTTTGTGAAGGTCGATGTCGCTTACGCCCGTTCGGGGTTCAGCGGTGAGTTAACCACGTTTGCGCTTGTGTGGGTGAATGTTGGACGTGAATTGTGTTCGTGTGTTAGTACATCGGTTCGGTCACGTAGGCTTGTTTAACTGCGGCTCACACTGGAGCGTTTGGGACGTTACTGAGGGCGTTTGTGATGTTCTTTGTTCTTTGGTATCATATTTGGTGATTCTATCGAGAGTTTACGATATTTCTTAATTTATTTTTGTTCATGAGCGTTCGAAAATGTACCTGTTTGTATTGGTATGCAACAAAATACGGGATAATACAAAAAAAATTTGAAAACTCAAATTATAAATTTTAACTGCTGTATATAAACACCAATATTTAAAAGTCAATCAGTGGTCAAAACGATGTATTTGAAGCTATGTATTAGTTGAGGATGATGTCCGTTTGTGTCGTGTGTGAGCGCACATAGCAACAGTTCGTGTCAGCTGGGCCGAGCGCCTCCGAGCGCCGCCGGCTACACCCGAACCCGAGTGACTGCGCGATGCGTCGAGAAAGTTACTGTTTATTTACTTTGTTCGGTTTTTCACTCGTTCAAAACTGGCTTTTATGTTGAATGGTAATATTGAATTAGGTTCGAGTTGAGTAACGCAGTATCTAGACACACGTATAGAATAATAAACATAATAATGTGAGGGATACTGAACAGTGGGTGATCAGCTAATCGGTCCCAAGCAATAACTTGTGAACTGAATGCGTTACTTTCTCATTACAAGTTAATGTCTAAAAAACAGAATAAACATATTATGGTGTAACCCACTAAATACACACATCCCCGTCTCGGGGACTTAAGTCATATCGTACTTTGTTGGAGAGGACTTAGAGTCGTATTGTTGTCTATGGGCGGTGGTTACCACTTCAGGTGGGCCGTCAGCTCGTTCCACCGCCAGCATCACATAAAAAAACTGTAGACTTCACAGATAGAGGTTTATAATTGAATCAAATCCTCATTAGAAAGAAACTAAATCTCATTTTCAATTCAGTTGATCCTTTTTTTTTACAAATGATACTTGATGCCTACTACTGCCTACTAGAGTCGAGATTGGTTCCATATATTTGTGTTTTAGAACAGTAGAACTCTCGCCAAGTTCCTCCGGGAAGTACTGCCACCATGCCCATTTCTGCCGCCAAGCAGTAACGCATTCGCGTTACTGTGTTCCGGTGGAAGGGAGTGCCGGTGAAATTGCAGGCGCATGAGACGTAACATCCCCGTCTCGAGGTGATGGACGCAACGCAATGCGACTTGAGTCATCTCGTACTATGTAGAGGACTTGAGTGGTATAGCTATTGTCCATGGGCGGCGGTTATCACGTAACATCAGGTGGGCCGTCAGCTCGTTCCGTCACTTCAATGATATAAAAAAAAACTAGTTCCTTCCTCCGACCGGACCGTAACCGCAATACATTTAAGTTTTAGTTAAATGTATGTAACACTTATGTATAAGTTGGTGTACAACAATATGTGCGTGTCGGTTTGTGTTACGGTCTGGTGAACATATATATACAAATAAATAAAATTGGAGTGTCTGTTTGTAATATAAAAAAAAAAACCGCTTTTTACTGAGTGCATATGGATGTATACACGGTACATATACCAAAACATAATGTTTTACAATTTTTGTCTGTCTGTCTGTTTGTTCTGGCTAATCTCTGAAATGGGTGGACTGATTTTGACGGGACTTTCACTGGCAGATAGCTGATGTAACAAGGACTAACTTAGGCTTCTTTTACGAGGGGTAAAATAGGGGTGCGTGATAAAACCGAATTCCACGCGGACGAAGTCGCGGGCAACAGCTAGTTGTTACTAATCGGCAGTCGCGTGACGAGATGTTTTTGAAACTTTTTTGTTGGTTTGTTTTGCTCGTTTATTTATGAGCGACGTGCTTCATTTGATTAGTGTGCGAGTACTGTCTCTGTACTGTCTTTTTTTATGTTATACAGTTACGGAACGAGCCGACGACCCACCTGCTGTTAAGTGGTAACCTCTCATAACAAACGATGCGACTTGGGTCCTCCCCTACTAGGTACGACAAGTTGCATCGTATGCGCCCGTAACTCTGAGACGTGTAGGTGGAATGTCTCGTGTGCCTGTAATTTCACCGGCAACCACACCTTTCAAACCGGAACACAGTAACGCGAATGCGTTGCTGCTTGGCGGCAGAAATGGGGAATGAAAACGGTGAAGGAAAACATCGTGAGGAAACCGACATGTCCCAGAACAAAAAATTCGAAGACATGTGTCACGTGCACGAAAGGAGCCTTTTTGAGTAGCACTTAAAATCCTTTCACCACACTGGTTCGAGAGAACCAGTCGAATAGAGAATTGAATAGAACATAGTCGGATATCGGAGTAGTGTTTGGGCAAACAAAGAATCGGGGTGATCATTAACCACGCCCGCCCACACGTCACATAAACCGAACCACACAAGTGCCGGCACGGCCCTGTACCTACTACCTACTTACTATACACACTGGAACAGTGTGTTTGGACGATAGAGTTGGGAAGCTATTTCAGACACGAGTTCGGAGAAATTAAAAATTATTATTTCACTAGCTCTTGTCCGCGACTTTGTCCGCGTGAATACGGTTTTATCACGGACCCCTATTTTACTCCTCGGACAAGTAGCCTAAGTTACTCCTTGTTACATCAGCTACCTGAAGAAAGTCTGAGAAAGTCCCTTCAAAATCGGTCCAGCCATTTCAGAGATTAGCCAGAATAAACAGACGGACAGACAGACAAAAATTGTAAAAAATGTTGTTTTGGTATATCTACCGTGTATACATCCATAGGCACTAAGTAAAAAGCGGTTATTTTAATATTACAAACAGACACTCCAATTTAATTTATTTGTCTATACAAATAAATGAATCTCTAGCAGACAAGCTTTAGCTACTTTTCTAACATTTCAGCTGACGCTCTACATGTGACAGGACCCAAGTCGAATGCGCCCGTAACTTTTAGACTTGAAGGTGGAAGTTCTAATGGTCCTGTAATTTCACTGGCAACTACACCTTCAAACTATAAAATAGTAATTCGATTGCGTCACTGCTTCGCGGCAGATATATGTATGATGGCTATACTTCCGACGTTAGCACACGTTCATTTGCCTGAAGGCTCTTATTCAATTATCCTGATTTTCGTGTAGTTACGATCCGATTTCTCCCAACACTATCTCCTAACATGAAGAAAATAAAAAGTCGTATAGGAAACCTCTGTTATCTGAGCACTCCCATAAAAGTTGATATTCATCCCGTGTGGTGACGGGCGCGGGCGGAGGCAGAGATACTAAATAAAATAAATCTCTAATTGTATTCAGTTTAAAGGGTTGCGCGTTGGTGACTCGATAGTCCAGGAGACGGGATGTCGTAATGTCACGCCATTTCCTTGTCTCACTTCAAAAGTGAAATCATGTGATACATTTTACTGAAATTAAAGTCGATCGCCACAGTAGCGTAATGATACCTAATGACATGCCATTTCCTAGATAAACATCAAAACAAAAAGACATAAACCATCTACAACTCTTAATCGTCTGCAATGAAATATTTAATTTGAAATTATAATCATTAACTTACTTGGCGCCGCTGTCAAAATGCTAATAAGCAAACGAGTTTAAAAATAAAACATATTATTTACATTATTTTAACAAAATTATTTACCAAAATTTAATATATACGAAAAAACACATAAAAAATAATAAGTATCGAGTCTCAAGATACTCTGTGTACCCAAATATGAGCATTATGTTGACACAATTCATTTACTTACACGTTCCGGTTACAACATGCCTCCTCGTTAATTTTTATGACTTTATTTTAAGATTATCCACAATGTTGATAAACGCCTAGCCGTATATAAATCTTATTTACATAAAGATTACTTTGACGTCATTTAATATTCCGTTTATATGCAGGCCATTAAATATAACGGTATCTAATATCAGATATGCACGGTCGCAATGATAACCGACAGATACACAGCAGAAACTAGAAGTGAAACTTTCGAGATTGTGATCGTTACGAGATCAACAATCAAAGCATCATAGAACGTACCATTTCATTTGCGACTGACAAGTTCATATCATTTACAAAGAATTGCCTGAAATATGTTATTCATTATTACCATCCGGAAATTTTATTCCTCCGTAATAGAAGGAAACTGTCTAAAGCTGTGTTTAGTTCAATCGAACAGTTTATGATTCCCGAATTTTGCCTTCTCTGTAAAAAATAACGCGTAAATATTTTTGTTGTCAAATCAAATTAAGTTACAGTACCTGGATGGCCGAGCTTTGCTCGGTATATTTTTTTTTTTTGATAAATTGTGTTTTGTAGAAATTATATTTAAGTACGAAGTACATACTGATAAAATGATGAAATATGAATAATATTTTTCGATCTTACCGACAGAAGAAACGCCACCTTTTTGTTATTTTCTTTCAATAAAAAAAAATAAGTTTATGTTTAAGTTGATTTTCTGAAAATGAATCCTAGCTAGATCGATTTATCGCCCCCGAAATCCCCTGTATACTAAATTTTATAAAAATCGTTAGAGCTGTTTCCGAGATTCAGATTATATTATATATACATATACAAGAATTGCTCGTTTAAATATATAAGATACAAGGTGTGAAACAATCATCGTACTCAAAATTTTGTATTTTGAAGGTGAAACATATTATATTAAAGGTATGATATTGAAATGATGCATGAAAAAATGTATCTAATGAATAGCCAAAGGTTTAGAATCTCATTATAAGAAAGAGCCATCTAGCGTTCAGTAGTGAGACTGTAAGCCGCGAAATTTCCAGAATTCACGCGTTTTTAGGTATAAAAGGTTTAAGGTTAAGGTTTTTAAGGTTCTTTTAGGGCGTTTTTAATGTTTTGTTATTTCTTGCAACATATCCTTTAGCCTGCGCCCATACCAACTCAATGGGATTGAGCTCACAGTGGTATGGGGGCAGACGTAAAACAATTATCCCATGCTGCGCTGCCATCTCGTCTACAACATACTTATCGCAATGTTCTTGTTTGTATATTTATATCAGAGCACTTTTATACAATTTTATTGTAAAATAGAAATAATATTCTTTTATAGCTTGAAATGATTATCTACTCGTATTCACACTCATTGTTCATTCATCTGATTGAACGAGAACTGAACGCATCACTATTACTTTAAATATGGCAACATTATTTTACAAAGTGACATTAGCTACTGTCAGTTGGCCTCGTCTATTTAAAAATACGACTATAGAGTTTACGTTCAAGCAGTTATGCTACTCGACAAGAGATGGCGTTGCAGTCGTTAAGTTGATTATTGAAAACACGAATAAAACAACATTTTCTGAAAATGAATCCTAGCTAGATCGATTTATCGCCCCCGAAAACCCCTGTAAACAAAATTTTATGAAAATCGTTGGAGCCGTTTCCGAGATTCAGATTATATATATATATACAAGAATTGCTCGTTTAAATAAGTAAGATAAATGTGTACAGCCATCTCCTGCTCTAAATCACCCCACGCGATTTCATCGCACGTCTAAAAGTGCAGTTTCGTTGTAAAACCGCTTCTATCTGGTGTATGTTGGGTGCAACTATTGATTGCACCTCCCGGCGAGGGTGTTTCAAGGCTATTATTACGTCACAATTTAGCCCTTCCGACAGGGATGGGAGTGTGCGCTCTCTTTCCAAACATGAAAAAGGACAAGGTTCTTTGTTCGTGGGTCGGGATTTCTGGATTGTTTTTTTAAAAAGAAATGGACCAGTTGAACTTGTTAGGCGAGATATCAGACTGGTCTCGCCAAGGTTAACTCATTATTTATAAACAAACTATTATTATGGTGTAGGTAGTCGTTAAGTTGTTATAACTTGATGACCGTTCTGGTCATAAACGAAGATTTTATCAATTCGTGTGTGTACCCGTTGGATGTTGACTGTGCGTTCTTCGACAGAATATTTCGAAACTTATCATTGTTATCCTTTTGTATGAAACAGAGAGAAAATTAAATTCTTTCTAGGTATTTTTTTGGTTTGCCAATAAAAAGCATGCAGTGCTCAGTTAACCTCAGAGCATTCCAATACTTCACTGCCACTTCCAAGGTAAATGTAGAGCCATTTGTATGCCTGATTAAATAGAGTTTACTTAAATCTATTACTATACTATCTATTTATACATTAATAAATTAAAAGAAGCCTCATTGATTTTGATTCTATAAATTTGTGTACTTATGTATCTTCAATTCAACCGTTCAATTCTATTAATGTTCAGATCACAACCGTTAACTCAGTTTATATAACGCGTTTACAAACTGGCTATTTACCCATTATACAAAGGCGTCAATATCGATCACAACACCATAATTATCCAACACCTAAGAGCGTTCACGCTCCAACACTTTCCTTCATCTTGATCCTTTGATTTTCCACCAGAGTTGGCTTCCTCCGACCTGTTCCGACGCCGACGCGGGTATAATGGGAGGTTTGTTCATTGTTTGGAAGTGCCTTTACAAATTTCCGTAAATAAACCTTATTTACGGTAGTAAATAACAGCACTGATTGTTTTTCCGCTAGGATTTGAGTGTTCGCGAGATCTACAGAATAAGGATCCTTATACAAATGGAAAATCTATCGTCCAGCCCTGGCTACCGACTTTATGCGAGTAAATGCTCTGACGAAGGGACACCGGCTTTGATTGAAGCTCATGAAGTAAATTAATACAATACAGAACTCGTATTGTGCGGCCATGTTTATGTATACTCATGGTGTATATATATTACATTAAGTACTATCATCACTCAGTAACAGCCCGACCTCAGCAGTGGGGACCTCTCTATTCGGGCCTACTCTTCACATGCGAGAGTGAATCCAAGTTAATATTTATTTTCTGTAATGCATCTATCAGACACTTGAATATTTGACGCAATTTAACAGCAGAGATTATCCTAACAAAATTTAACAAACAATTACGTAGACATTTATTTTATCACAACAAATCTTTAATTTTGTCTACAATCTTTTAGGAGGTAGGTAGGTATAAGGTACGTCAACATATGATTATGCTGAACAAATAATACTGTTTATCATATATTGTTCATATATGTGTATATTCCGTGAGTGATGTGTGGCATAAGCGTGAAATAAACGTGATTATATCGTGACTTTTTATTGGTGAATCATTCTCTATTTACGAAAGAAACTACACGCATAATAGGTATTACCTAACTGAATGAAAACAGAGTTCCCCTGTATATAACTAAATTGTAAAACTTCTCTGTTTGTAGGGCAACAGCTAGCAGGCCAGCTTGCGAGAAGTTTCGTTCGGAAGTTTTCACGCAGAGACATTATCTCAAACCAAATGCGAGTGTATTTCACTGTGACTTACTGACACTGTATATTTTTATCAGGCTCTATGAGGCACAGTAAATTTTGAGTATTAAATTCTCCTTATGCCTAAAATAGACAACAGTTTCCTCAGTCAACAAACCAAGAAAGACCCCGCGACGCCGACGCTAACTCAAGTCAAAACCAGTAGCGAAAACAAAAAAACAATGTCACAAAAACAATCCCGTCTCACGTTACATGTGTTATCTCAAAATAGACTAAACACTTAACCCATTTTTTTCTTCAGGTCGGATAAACATAAATCCTCAGCTTTTTGCTTTTTTCGGCCATCTCTGGACCCATACCTGTTTTTAGTTGCATTTGGTTGTTGAACGAAATAGAGCCTTAATACGACTAAGTCAAAGTTTGAAGTAAGAGATACCAGTTCATTTGACATTGAATTGTGTGCATAGATTAGTTTATCAAGCGAATATGATCTTTCTACTGTTGCTATAAAACATAAATTTCATTGATTACTTTGTCAATTATTTGCTATACGGTTTTGAACTTTGAGAGCGGTAAATTAAGGTAGATTTTGGTTTTTAAAACGTATGTTGGTAGTTGAAGGATTATATGTATAAGTGGGGCCCACGGGCGCACGGCGAGGGCAGCTCAGTTGCGTTGCCATGCAGAATGGGACTGCTTCGATTAGAACTCTGTGTTACGCAACCTCGACACTGTTTTAGTTGACCTTAAGATATTAAAATTCAAGTCACAGTACACACACAGCATTAGTTAAGAGATGTTTTGTTAAAAGATTAAGGGGCGCGCAGATGGCACACCTTGTGTTAAATGGTAACGTGTGCCCATAAGCAATACGAATTGGTTCCTCCCTTACTTAGATGCGACAAGACCCAAGTCACATCGTATGTGCATATGTATGTAACTCTTAAACAACAAATGTTTTAGTAATAAGCATACTTTGCAAGCTGATCTTATATGGGACTAATTATTAAAACTACTTAGGTACCTACCTAACATGTGAACTTTCACGTTGTTTACAATTTTAACAACTTTATTCAATGTCTACTAGATTCCGTTGTCATTAGAATTCATCCCTAAAAAAAAAAAAAAACATTGAAACATTTCAGTAAAATCAAACACTAACAAATTATACAACAGTCTTGTGTGTATTGTACTATTTGTATATGTATGTATATGTAACGAATTGTAATATAGTCCGAATTAAAATATACTTCAACTATAATATAATGTTTTAAAATCTATTATTAACGTTCAAATATAAATATATCTGAAAGGTCGAATCGATTTCTTGGACAATATTGCTACTTCAGTGACATTTACACTAACATAACAACATACACAATATAAAATATATTTTTACAGGGCCAAAATGTCGTGGTTCGTTTCACAACTTGATGGAAGTTTGATATTAAACATAAAAAATATTAAGAGCAAAGTAAAGCTAAGCTAACTACAGAACGAGCCCTCGTCAAGCGCCAGGGAGGCCGACAGCGGGGAAGGGGGAGGAGGGGAGTTGATTAAAACAATGCACAATACCTTCCCCCCCCCCCCCCCCCCCCCCAGTCAGATGCACAAATACATCACAAAAATTTCTTTGCTCATTTTTTCGGCACTGAAAAAACTGCCGTGATTATGAAAGGTTGTACTTAGTGTAAGTAAGACTGCAAATAGCAGTCTCAACGCCTCTGAGGGCGTTTTAGCTCAAATTTGAATGTTGTATATAAATTGAGTACAATCGAAAACTACCCAGGCTTAGCCGGTGCAATTTTCGACTGTACTTGACTACGCTGTACTGACGCATTAAATTTCAATAATTCATCATCTATCCATCTCCATATTGTGTTTCACATAACCATACATAAAATTATCACAGAAGAACCATAAACTGGATGCTAATTACCTATTCACATAAATGATATACAGGCACATAGAATATATGTTTGTAAGTACGTTCTCATTAGAGGCACTGTCATAGTCAGATGAACAAATGACAGAGCTCGTCCCCAAATGAAAATCCGACATCATCAGAGTTTAACTCATATAACAAAAAGGCATTAATTCTGAAATGACGAGAAATTTTTGCATGTGCAGAGAGAGAGAGAGATAGAGAGAGAGAGAGCTTCACGGCGTACTTTCCACCCCGCCATGAATAATAATAATAATATTGATGGATGGAATTCACACAGCAGCGCCATCTAGCCCCAAACTAAGCATAGCTTGTACTGTGGGAACCAGACAACTGATAATACACAGCTATATGTCGCCATGACATCGATCTTTTAGTTAGTATTCCAAAATTATCGCTGTAACTTTGTTATTGAAAACTTACTTCAAGTGAACGGAAGGAGCCTCTTTGAGGCGCACTTCAGTCCTTTCAACACACGTTTCGAGTGACACGACGAGTAGTAGCTGAATATTAGTAACTTGATATCTACTAATCCTTAGTCACCGGCACTACTGCTCTTACTGTTATTACGCTACTTTTGTACTGGCTCTCATCTCTCTAAGAGGCTCCAATCCTACACTTGATGCATGAATCCGGTTTTTAGTTTTACATAACGCCGGATTCCTCACCATGGTCCTTTTCCCTGTTTTTAAACATGGTATTCCGCACACAAACTTTTCAGGAGAAATTCATTTCCACGTCTGTATTTGAACCAGCGACCTCGGGGTCTATCCACTGGACCACCGCACTCGAAGAGTAGAAGTCATGTGGTGGATAGAGTTAATTCCCATTTACTCTCTCCCCATGTATCTGAAGTTGCTACATTGTCAGGCGAGTATCATATTTTATTTACGTGACTATTAAGGAAATAGCATATGACCCCCCTGATGTTAAGGGAGAAGTTCTATAACACTAGTTATATAATTTGGTTCCTCCCCAAATTCTGTATGGCTAGAAAAAAGTCTCACCGTATTCTGTCCATAACTCTGAAACATACTGATATGCTGATATTTTGCGCTTGTAATTAAGAGAATTCGAGGTATTGTTAGGTACTGCATTCGAGTTGGATTGATTCGCAGTCACGTTGCTCTGATCTGATGAGTTCACAGAATGATACAGCTCTCTCCCAGTCCACAGACAAAATAAGAAATACGGGACCATGAGGTCCCAGGGGATACCAGTAAGCCGCTTTTGCAACGACATCCCGTGATTTGGTAACGCGCCCCGGGTAAGTAATTAAAAACGAGGGTAGGCTAAACAAAACTTAAGCGGATTTTGCCAAATGGAAATGACGTAGTCTTTTTGGTAATAGCCCGAGTGTTCATTATAAAGGAATTTGTAAACGCGGGCCCTATTCTCATAATATGTATTTCGAACGTTGTATTTCAGTTATGTACTTTGTTTAATTCTATATTTATTCTTTGAGAAATTCACTAATAAAAGATACGTTAAATTTTTCAGCTGTTTCTCAATTTAATAGTTATTGTAGTTTACTCCTCAAGAATCGATTACATTTGAAGCCCTCAGTACGAGATTCGATAGGCAGTAAAATGTAGCGTCTAACAAAAAGTGCAATTTCACCTAACTGAAGTTACTATAAAAATAAAAGTAATGTAAATAAATGATATTAAACAATGAGGTTTATTAACCTGGAAAATGCTTAAATAGCAGATCCTTTACATGAGTGATATTTGTATAAATAATCGAATTTTAAATATAAAAAAACTCCAATTTGCTCGGAATCCATTTCAGAATTAGGGTAATATCGCAGACAACGTTTACTGTATTATTGTGTTCATAGATATAAATAAATATTGGCGGACAATTCACACAGCGCCATCTAGCCCCAAACTAAGCATAGCTTGTAGCAGGGGAACCAGACAACTTGTAATTAAATGCACACATCTAATAAATACTAACACACACACATAGAACAATCTATGTTCGTCATACAAATGTTTGTCCTGGTTGAGAATCGGACCCACGACCTACGGCATAGTTACTAGCAATTGAGCTGCGAGGCCAGTCACATAAAATATTTCAAAATTCCAATCAATGAAAACTTGTACAAATTTATTATTAAAAACCTCATACCTTCAAGTGACGAAACGACTTTTGACTTAACAAATATATTTGAAGTTATACAATGAGATTTATCAAAACTAGACAAGAAATTGCTCTCTGATTGGTGCACGAGGATGCTACACGAGGCAGGATCCTCCGTGTAATCACATCGGCAATTTGCACTCCACCAGAACACGTCAATTCGCATCACAGACGAACACTGCATGGACACTCAGTTTTTTTGCAGTTCTGGAAGATATCATTTTTTTTTTAATGTATATATAGATACAAAAAAGTAATTAAGAGGCACGGCCAAAGTAGACTATTGGTTAAATACTCGTACTTTTAAGGTGAGGTCGTTGTATTTTTTTCAATATCTTTATGCTAATTTATGACGATGTAGGGACGTTATGAGTTTAGAATTTCTTTTTCAAGTTTTCAAACAGTTTAATTTTCACAATTAACAAAATATATTTGTACTAATAACAACTTAACAAAACTTAAGCGGAAAAATAAAAATGTTTACGGTATTTCAAAAAACTGACTAAAAGTTACGAAACTTGAAAATTACAATAAAAAACTTGGAAAAGTATTTGTTTGTTTCAAAAGTTGTTGAGAAAACCATGGACTGTGGAAAATTTGTTAGTGTGATTGAATCGATACTAGATTAGATAATAATACTTGTATCATTGATATTGTTATCACTGGTAGACGACTTATGTAATTTGTTATTTTTAGAATAATATGTAGGTCACTGAGAACAGTTACAGGACAACTCTTATTTCCTTTGTATTTTTAAAAAACAACCTACAACATTAGTTTGGGACGTAATTTTATGTTCTACCTAATACCTGAATAACAGTACTGTTATGTTTTGTTTCTTTGTTATTGTATCAAAATATTGCATGTCTTTGGGTAAGTGATTACTAATTTGAGCAAATCAGCTTACTACCTTTCTCTTGGTAACAAACTAAATATAATTTATCTTAAGCTGAAACAATGGTTGAATTTTCTGTAGGATAACATCATTTTAGAGATTGTATCTGGTCTAGATCTAGAACATCACAATTGCCACTTATCTGTGTTTCTGTTTATGTCAGTAGATGTGATTATGTAAAATGCGGCAAGACATAACAAAGGATCCCAATTCATCTAGATATAATATATTTTGCCCTTATTCACTTAGGCCGACAATTTCTAACAACCAACTCACCAAAATGCCTGAATATCACATCGACAGCGAAAACCTTCTACAAAACTCAATTTGCAAACAAAATGTGATTTTCTCTGCCGTAAATATACCTTCAACTATACATAACCGATAGAAGGACTGCGAAACTCGTACCAAATAAGTTTACAAAGAAAATTCAGATTAATTCCGTTGAACATAAAGTTTGAATTATAAAACAAAAAATAAAAAAAATTACAGCTTCAGTGGCAATCAATAAACGTAACAGTAATCTTGTCATACACATTTCGTGGTCCTTGTAATATATAATATCGTGCTGAAAATCTCACGTTTCGATGTATTGGTCCCTTTTTTCACCCTTGTCGTAAAATTTAGCTGTGGTCCCGACCCAAAGGGTCGCCGGCGGCCTTTGTCACGCGTAGTGAGGAGGTGCCCAACTGCCCAGGGGTTGTCAGGGCTTTGTCTCCGGCCGATAAATAAACATATCCGAGCATAGATATCATATCGAATGTTGATGTCACCCAGCAAAATATAGTGTTTAGAAAACGTTACTTTTCAGCGTTGGAACATCCTAGGCCATGTAATTTTAACATATTTCTATCGAATACAATATATAAAATATCGAAGAAGGAAATACTTAGTTTAAAGTCTCTTAGGACTCATTCTCATATAAAAAATAATAATCAAAGGTTTTGTTGGGTGTACTACTCTCTATTCTACTTTCACGGATAAATTATGCTTCATGGTTAATCAAAGTTCTATTAGAGTTTAGCAATATAATATAAGGCTATCTAGAAAGCTAGCTTTTCACGGTGGCTTTATCAGGACATTAGCTACCATGAACCCTTTAATAAATAATACAATAAAATACTCTTGGACAATAGGCCCTCTGAATTTCTAATGACGGCACTGATAACCACAAAACTAAACTAGCATTTAAACCAATGGAATAAGGATGACTTTGCAATATCGGGGTTCAGTTTAGCCGACTGAACAAAGCGAAGTAATTCATTGTAATGGGCCTTTGTTGATCCGTTCCACGCAAGTGACCACTGGCCCTTTCGTAGGGATCAAATTAGTACACTTTACGGCCGAATTGTTTAAAATACAACGCGATACAATTGAATTTATGGGGGAGATTGGTATGGAAATGAAATGACAGTTTGTACGCGAAGTAATAAAGCTGTTAGAGATTGTGTTGTCTGATTTTAGTTGAAATAGTTACGTGTTCTGGCAATAGATACAGTGTTTTTTAATTTTATTTTTCTGTCTTTCTAAAACAAAGGATTATTAATGGCTAGCGATGAGAATGTATTGTGTTGCTTACACGCTCGCAAATTAATACCATATGTAGATTTAATATTTCGTATTATAATGTAAGCCTGCTTAAATATTACTCAGGCAAAATAGTTACTAGCTGATTTATATAAATGACTAATCAGTTTTTGCTCTTTGATTTTATAATGAGTTCCTGTAGTTTCTAAACAATAGATATCGACTGAAAATAAGTGCATGATTTAAGTATTTACAGCTAAATTAATTTATGTAGATTATTTTCGTAAACTTCCAACTACATATGAGTTCTCAGCCAGGCCACAAATGTGCCAAGTGCCAATTCGCGGCCAATAATATATATATATATATATAAAACGTATATCGTTTACTTGTTAAAAGCTTACATATATATTATAATAATGAAGTGGAGAGGCGACGACGCGAAGCCGCCCGCCCAGTATAATGACCCAAGTCGCATTGCGTTGCGTCCATAACTCCGAGACGGGGATGTTACGTCTCATGCGCCTGCAATTTCACCGGCACCCACTCCCTTCCACCGGAACACAGCAACAGAGTGCATCACTGCTTGGCGGCAGATTACCAGGTGGGGTGGCAGTAATTCTCCGGGCGAACTTGGCACAAGTTCTACTGCTACTTTGGGTTGCTCCTTTTGCACCACCCGGGGGACACGTGTAGGGATTCAAAGGGTTATCACATACGGACGCGAGCAACGTGGCCCCCATACCTGTACCTGTAAAACGATGACCACACTTTTGAATACAACCGCAATGCACTTATTTTCAAATCATGCAAACAAGAATAATATCGAATACAACATTTCTAAATGATATTTATTTAACTGTGCTCTAAATAACGTATAACCATGAGAAAGTAAGATTTCCCTTAGCAGCTGCATTTAGAGAGTATAATTTACTTGTTGGTGCAAATATTTCATGCATTTAGATTTTCTGGCAAAACCACGATAAATATTCTTGTTTTAAGTATTGAATCACCATTACATGTTCATTACGCGATAAATATTCTTGTTTTAAGTATTGAATCACCATTACATGTTCATTACGCGAGACATATTCCCTATTTCATCATGGCAAGAATGTCAACAAATATTCAGAACTTTTCTTTCATTCACCCTGCCATCTGCGCTGTAGGTCGTGGGTTCGATCCCCACCCAAGACAAACATTTATGTGACATTTGTAACATTGATGTTTGTTCTGTGTCTGGTATGTATTATTTGTATGTATTTAATTTACAAAATAAAAGTATATAAGTATTATATCAGTTGTCTGGTTCCCATGATACAAGCTATGCTTAGCTTACTTTGGGGCTAGATGGCGCTGTGTGAGAAATGTCCACCAATATTTATATATTTATTTCTTGCAGAAGTGAATCCTGCCAGCCCTCAGACAAAAAGTTCGTGACTCAATGTTATTTATATTTTTTTGGATTTTTGTTTGGTTACGAACGCAACCCAAATTAAAAGTCTCACTCCCAAAAAAAGCAACAGCAATATCGCAGGAGATTGAGACAATGCCAGTTTAGAAAACAAAAGACACTACACTGAGGGGACAATGGTGGGGGACACACTGTCGCCATGCTGTGACGCCAGCGCCGCGCCGACACGAACTATATCAAATAGCTAATGGGTTTTCGATAGAATGTTGTCTAATAATATAATAGGAATACACCCAAACCAATTCTTATGTGTCATCTATACAAATGAATAAAATTGGAGTGTCTGTTTGTAATATTAAAATAGCCGCTTTTTACTAAGTGCATAAATGGATGTATACCAAAACAACATTTTCTACAATTTTTGTCTGTCTGTCTGTCTGTTTGTTCCGGCTAATCTCTAAAATGGCTGGACCGATTTTGACAGGAGTTTCACTGGCAGATAGCTGATGTAACAAGGAGTAACTTAGGCTACTTCTCCGAGGGGTAAAATAGGGGGGCGTGATAAAACCGAATTCAACGAAGTCGCGGGCAACAGCTAGTTTCAAATACGTTCATTCAGTTGGTCTTTCTAGGTTACAACCTTCAAGTGTATAAAGCATTGTATGCTTAGACAAACAAGATGGTTCAAATTGTTTCAGCAGTTACTTGATTACTTAGTTTATTAAACAACATACATTTTCAAGTTATAAATATGCACAAAGGCATAGAACTCAATCCACATTATCGCAAGGCCCACAATTTCCATGTTTTCCCCTGTCAGTAAACAAACGATTAATTTCCCAACCTAACATTTCGCCAGCCTACCCTATGGGATCTTTATGACACCTACCTCAAAATGACAGCGAAGGGGACAGTTTTATCTTTTTTAGCCGCCATGATATATGGAAGCTATAAAATCAAGTAGGTAATTGGGTGTATATGGATGCAAGGGAGCCGGGGAGGGACAATACGCTACAGAGTATACGAACATTTGTAAGAAGCTATGGCTAGTATTCTAGGTTGAGCATTAATCCAGTGGAAACTGAGGAAGAGGCTCCAGGGGATAGGTTCCTTGACGACCTAGCTTCCGGACAGTAGCGCGGCGGCGGCGCGGGCGGACTGAAATGAACCAAGAGCAATTCACAAACAAGACGAAATTTTGCTCGTAAGTAAAACTACAATTCATGCAGTTTTCATTTCTAAAATTTATGATACATAATATTCATGTAAAAATAAGCTTTTGAAGGTCAATTAAGCGCTATGTTTTAAGATTTTCTTAAACGCGGCACAGTTCTTACAATAAGTTTTGGGTTCCGACAATGTGTGCCAAAAGGTTTTTAAAAACAACATTAATTTTTTCCAATTCAAAAATATTACAGTGTAGTAAATAAACTGCTTTGGAAACTCCCCGTCTCGGTATCCTGTGCCCTTAGTTGAGTGCTGAATCGGCTAGGGGCTAGCCGATTCTAGCCTAGCCGCTAGGATGCTTGCTAGCTAGCTGGTGAAATGCCGGCTGACTAACTTCCCTAACCCTCAGATTGCCGCCAAGCACTAATAGTGTTCCAGTAGCCTCGCGTTTAAAACGTTGCAAATAAAACCATATGTTTTGGTAGTCGGCTGTGCTGTGACTCGAGAGACGCTGAATGGCGTGGCAGAAAATAAACTGAATATATTCAGCACAAGGTACAAATTGTGCTTCCTGTATCCCGTGGCATACGTAGGTAGGCGCCTATTTATCGCAGCCATCGAAGTCAGGTCGCGTCGTTCAAACCAAATTACCAGTTTCCCTTTGATGTGCCAAATTGGTTCAGATAAAGTAAAAAATCCAGTGTTCTGTATTGAAATGGTAAGTGGGTTTCCATTGTTCTTTGTCATCGGGTTGTATGTGAAACAGGCAATTTCACGGTGGTTATTTGAGTGATGAAAAATATGGTTTTTTTTTTTGTGGAAGAATATGCGATGGATTGGTCGATGTATATTATATTATACATTAACACATTTCTTTATATTATATAGTTTTAGGAAGACTAACAGATGGATGTAGGTTTTGGTTATATGGGAGAACTAATTTTTTGAACACTTCAGGCAGCGCGATCTATCCCCAAAGTAAGCTAAGCATATCATGGGGACCAAACTACTGATATAATACCTATATACTTTTTTGTAAATACATATATAATACATAACAACACCCAGACACAGAACAAACATCCATTTTTGTCCTGGGTGGGAATCGAACCCAGATCTACAGCGCAGAAGGCAGGGTTACTACTGAGCTGTGAGGCCAGTCAACATTTTTGTTGTTTATTTTGTGTATTTATGTGTCTGGCTTAATGAAACTGTGCGGAAAAAGGTTGTATAAGAAACTACTTAACTATGGAGTGTTCAAGAAAATTTTGAATAGTTGCCCAATCCAATCAAATATAAGAATACGACACGGATATAATAAGTTCACCCTTACGCAATTCTATTGTGCAGCACAATTAGTAGAACAGCCAGTTTCTAGCTATTATGTGAAAATGAGCTCGAAGGGAAATGTATGCGCGCAATCATAGATACTGTGGTGACCACGTCCAAGTCGCAACAAAATACAGGTTTTTTTTAATAATGTATTGGCATGCTTTATATATCTTAAAGTAAGTACAATACTGCTTAAAACGCCTTAACTTATTAATGTACGGGAAGAATCAAGTCGCATCCCATTGTAGCAGTCACCCCGAGACGGAAGATGGATCGTCTCATGTTCCTACCTTCGGGAATCAGTACTAAATAATGACGTGATATAACCCAACAAAGTCAAAGAAAAACAATTTTCCCTTTCGTTCCAACAAACATACTTATCCAATAAAAGTTTATCAAGAACGGAGAAAAAACCAACTTGTAATAAAGTGATTATTTGCAAGTTTCACGATTTTCGCATTTCTTAAGGATAGCGTCCACCAACCACATCGACAAAATAAGAGAGCGATAATGGGCGATAAATAAAGCGATACATCAATTTGTAATTATTCCAATTTAAAAAGCAATCCAATTTAAAAGCATTCACACATTAGCAACTAATTTCTGATATGACCTCAGTATCTTTCATTTCGCCATTTTCAGTAATTGATGATTTGAGTATATTATGTTTCCTTCGAATTAACGTTTTCAGTATCTTAATCTTATCAATTCCCCCTAGTATTTCCAACATTTTAACATTTTGAGGAAACTCACGACGTTTCAAACTAAACAAATGATAATTCTAAGACGCGTGTTAATTTCTTTTGTTTAAATAATTTTCACATACATATCTTGATATTATACGCAAATTGATATATCCGTGCTATTAAAGTTTTTAACATTTGACAGAATAGTAAGTAAACTGCAGAGTTAAGTACTGTTAGTAAAACAATACAGGTGCTACGGTACGGGATGGCTACTAGAACTTTTACCTACATTTGTTCCCGAAGTTCCCAACAATAATTTAGTGCGTAATGTGTTTGAGACAGTGTGGCCACCCCGGCCGGTAATGACCACGCACAATGCCCGACTTGCTCAATAAAATACCAACTTTATACAACTATCAGCCCAAATTGTGGTAAGAAAATGAAGGAAAGCGTAAAACTCTATATAGTACCTACCTTTAACTTACTTGTGTGTTTCTTTATGTATTTTGTACTAGCTGTTGCCCCCGACTTCGTCCTCGTGGAATTCGGTTTTATCACGCACCCCTATTTTAGCCCTCGGAAAAGTAGTCTAAGTTACTCCTTGTTACATCAGCTATCTGCCAGTGAAAGTCCCGTCAAAGTCGGTCCAGCCATTTCAGAGATTAGCCGGAACAAACAGACAGACAAAAATTATAAAAAATGTTGTTTTGGTATATGTACCGTGTATACATCCATATGCACTTAGTAAAAAGCGGTTCTTTTAATATTACAAACAGACACTCCAATTTTATTTATTTGTATAGATTAACTGATCGGTATATAATTATTGTAATTAGTTATACACGTGAAATAGTGATATACAAAACATTTTATCACAAAATTGAGTTCAAGAGTAGTGGGGTTAATTGGAATTATAATTAACCGTGGGGTAGGTGAAGGGTGAGGGGTCATATGCAATAATAATGTGAGCACATGACTGCAGAATATGCCCTTTTCCCTGTGCTTGTATTCAGTTCAAATGAAGACACACTGGCAGAACAGTAAAATTTAATTAGTTAAATAAAATCCCTAAATGCAAGTAAAAAATGATTTTATTTTGGACTATAACTGTAGATGTTTAAACGTTGTCTTGGTAGCACAGAAGCTAAGATGCTCGTTACATTGTCAACTTTATCTCACGCTGATGAGTGATACATACTTTAAATTCTTATTGAATTTTCTGTAATAAGTTAGGACAAGTAGGTTGTTAAAAAGTTAAAATTCCCGTTGTAAGTCCAGTGCTCTTGTTGTTATTGAATTAAACCTCCAATTTATTTTAAACACACGTTTTAAAACAGCTTTCAATACAAACAATGCATAACGGTACATCAAATAAGCACCTTCTGTTCAAACTATACAAAAGATCTTTCTGAACAACTTGAGCTCTCAACTAATCCCATACTAAATTTAACCTTATGACGATTACATAAGGACTCAAATATGAGAAATGCAACTCTTTATTTCAAATGTCAGTTCGGGTCATGAACTTCGCGATGAACATAGAAAAGGTTGGGTTTATCAATCAAACTCTGTGTTAGTTTACGAGTAGGCAAGTCGGTACTGTCTTTAATTATTATAACAGTTTTGTCTTAATTCATATTTAAATGTTATTATTCTATATCAGCTTTTATTACAAACTTTAATGGCTACAGATAAAGAAACGATCCAGAAATGGTCTCAATCCTCGGGAAAACTACAACTTTATTATCATCCCAAAAAATTGTGCACAGTAAGATCCCCCCATAAAATAGTCTCCTTTAGCAAGGCAAGGACCAATCAAGCATTTGATGTCCCTTATCTAATAGATTTCCAAATATATAGGCCATAAAACACCATAGTCATTGCGCCATAAAATTGTAGAGCAAAACAAATTTCCTCTTTGATTACTTCCCGTCCCGGGGCCGCGGCTTGGACCTTTCTACCTTGGACACGAACATACATAACCGTTGAACACGAGACAATATTCAATGTATCGGCTATTAACTTAACTGAAGCACTGGCTATTAAAATAATAAGTACTGGTACTGAAATAATACATAAAGCTAAGTAACTTAAAAGTTTAATAGAAATTTTCCTATTTCATTAATTAATGAAAATAGGTCAGAATATGAACGAAAGTTATGTCATATCCAAAACTATGAGTATTGTAAGAAAATTGTTAGTGTCGTTAACATCATCATCATCCAGAGACTGACTCGAGGCTATCCAGATTCTGCTGGATATGAAAGTTTTTTTTTTACCAAAAAGTTTTCTACGTTCTGCGATTGTAAGTTGAGTATTATCTTCTGCGACTGTAGAACTTAGAAGATAAAAAAGATAAAACGTACTAATAGACACATACGCAGTTAAAGACAGAAGACATTCATGTTTTTCGTACAGACTTGTCATTAAAACTGTTGGTATAAGATTTATCCAGTGTTGGGTTATTTAGGAATTGGAAGAAAATGTGAATTGTTGTTCGTGTTAAAACAACGGTGACTATAATAACTGGTGATTTATCACGTTTACGAAATTAAACGTTTAAAAAATGTCCCTTAGCTGCCTTGCCTACCAGAAGCGAAGGAGAGTGAAACGGTTTTAATGGACGTGAAGGCTGTTGTTTTCAAAATTTATAATGGACCTATAAGTGTATTGGTGAGCCCGCGTTGCGTCCAGTGGTATTACCTCTGAGACAAAGACTCCTCGCCTGTAAGCCCCACGACTTCCGACGGAGGCTCTCCGATTACTCCAGTAAACATGTTTACCGACTTGTTTACTAAATAGAGCTATTGATTCATCTTCCAAGTATTGTGTAGTCATAGAGACGGCGAAATATCCGATCCTTCGTGTACTTCCACTAGTTACGATGTTTTCCTGACAAATATTAAGACTGTTGAAAGACAATATCTATAAAATTTAACCAGTCTCGAAACGCAATTATAGTATTTGTCATACAAATGTTTATGGCCTGGTAGATACTATTTGAATGATAATTGATTTCATCATTTTGAAAAATGCCCCAAATAATTTATTATGGTTAAATTCTAAATTGTACGGAATTGTTGAGTGGTTCAAGTTATATTCAGATAGGACACACTGTCAGCATTTAGCTGAACTAGCATTTTGAGACATAAATGAAAAATAATATAACCTACTACATCTACTACTTACATCAATGAAGATAGAAACACGCGCTTTACACTTCTCAAGTATGTGTAGAATGGGCGGTCGCATCAGTACATAGCGACCTTCTCCGGACATTTAGATCAAAGTCAAAACAAGTTCACCCGTAGTAATTATCATCTGGCTCCACGTCCTAAACGTGGAATCATGAAAAAATGGTCATCATGAATCATTAGGTATAGCATCAGCAATATTAAACAGTGCACAGTTGAAGCGCACGGGTATGACTGACGCATATGTTCGCGCGTCACTCTATATTCACAACAAGCTGGTAATAATGACGTTTTAACCATATATTATGTCAGAGAGGATATTAGTTACCATTTCGCATATATGATATTGAACAAAATACCAAACATAAATACTTTACCTTATAGGCTAACTATTGCATAAAATTATTATAGAATAATAGGCTGTACATATGGTTTGTACACTACAAACCATATGTACAGCATGAGCATGACATACAGAGTGAGTGAGTGAGGTGACGGAACAAACGGATGGCCCACATAATACTGAGCGTCGTCCTCTTCTAATATAATAATAACAATAATATTGGTGGACTTTTCACACAGCGCCATCTAGCCCCAAAGTAAACTAAACATAGCTTGTATCGTGGGAATTGGACAACTGATATACTTAACATTTTTTTGTTAATACATACATATAATACTTATTAATTTTGATTTGGACTGTATTTACAAAAAAGTATATAAGTATTATATCAGTTGTCTGGTTCCCATGATACAAGCTATGCTTAGTTTACTTTAGAGCTAGATGGCGCTGTGTGAAATGTCTACCAATATTATATTATTATTATTATTATTAAGACCCAGACAGAACAAACATCTATGTTCGTCACACAAATGTTTGTCCTGGGTGGGAATCGTAACCGCGACCTACAGCGCAGAAGGCAGCGTTACTACCACCAGAACTGGTAGGCCTGTCAAAACTGTTTATTATTATTTCTATTAAAAATTTGAAATATGGATTAGATGGTAGGGCCAACTGAGAAACAAGGATAGAACTTCTCTGTAATTCGCCGGATTGTACAACAATAGTGGTCGATTGAGAACTTGTTCAGAACAAAGGCAGAAAGGGATTAAACATAAAACACTATGGGAAGTTATGGAACTAATGATTTGCGATGATATTGTATCACTGTAAGATATAAAGAAATTAGAAAGGACATCATACACGCACAGGATTATTGTAGTTCTGGCACCTAATTGTACGTAACGTTGATACGGTGATCAATGTAATGCAGTGTTGCCATAACCGGTAGTTGACACCTTCCTATAACTACACAGCATAGCCGACAGTCACCGACTCTTCCTGGTGTTGGTAACGTGCGGTTAGGAAGTGCCGACTGCCGACTGCCGAGCTATTAGCTGGTAATGTATGGCATTCACTGTTTGTGCGTTTGTTACTTTTTATAGTTTCTTGAGAACTGACTTAGTTCCGAATGAAGGCATCTGTTTTAAAAAGTCTGGGTAAGTTTGGTTTTAACTTGTTTTCGACTTAAAGACTAGATTGTAATCTGTTCCTGTTCAAACTCAAATTACGAGGCAATTGTTCGCAGAATTTAACCAAAGTGAGAGTTTTTAGATGTCCCACTTTCAGTAGCAATTTGTTGAGAACCGGTGGGCCATCTATGTTAAGCGATTACATCCATTGTCCAACTGAAACGTGCTATTCGCAATACTATACCTAATACTTACACAATTACAATTCAAAATAAATTTACTTAAGAAACGTTTCCAGTGTCTTTAATTATGCTTTTTTATAGGGTAATCTTAAATATAATATATTTAAAGATAGATTTAAAGATTTAAAAAAGAGACTATTAGACAATAATGCTTTTTTTTAATATTTGTCCTGCAAACTACAAACTATTCACCTTGTCCTGGTCTGGTCTACCTTAACGAATATGACGTTTATTTTATGTAAGTAATAGAACAGTTACATAACAGTTTATAGTGTATTTTGTGGTCACATCTGTGCCCTAAACCTCCAGTTTTTAGGTTGCTTTTTAACATATTGAACTAAAGGCAGCGAACTATAAGGAACAAACTGGAAGTTCGCTTGGCTCTGAACCAAACGGTGTCGTTGCTTCGCGCACGGTATCTGCAGGCACGGCACGGGCTCAAACACAATCCGTACGCCTCCATCCAACATTGCGTTGCAACATTACCATAAGCTTTTTAAAGAACATCACATAAACAGTCAAACAATGGTATTTACATAATCTGCAGTGAAGATGGACACCCGTATAATAGAATTAGCCAATGTGAGAATGCGGGGCCAATGACCGGCCATCTGGTTTGGTTGTTTGTACAACAATAGTGGTCGATTGAGAACTTGTTCAGAACAAAGGCAGAAAGTGATTAAACATAAAACTCTGGGAAGTTATGGAACTAATAATTTATTTGATATCACTGGATGATAAAAAGATATTAGAAAGGACCTCATCTCATAGAACAGGATTATTAGATTAGATTATTACAGACGTACCATTTCGCGTTAATTTAGACGAAGTACTTTTATTTGAATACTGGTGTTCCTTCTGTAAATTATAACTATAAAATAAAACGAAACGCTTAAAACTGACTCCTGCCTGAGTGATGCAAACAGTTTGTCACGGTTTGAACTGACATAAGCATTTAGTTAAATCCGTAACAAAACCAAATAGTGATGCAAAATTTATGTAGAGAAAAAACAATGGACATTTAATGTTCTAAAATGTTTGGTTCAGTGCATAAGTCGTCTCCTAAATGTTCAATAGAAAGTCCCCTTGCGACATAATCTCAGATTCAAATACATTATCTCGCTCGGCTTGACGTCTATTATTCTGATCTCTTTTTATCTATTGTGTTTTCTGTAATAAGTGTTCCTCCAAACTGGACTGAGTTGGTTTTGAGTGGTACAAACTGGTTGGAACCAGTCCATGATATGTATGCGTCGGTCACAGATTGAATTTCTAGCCCTGAGGAAAGCAGTACATTTTAGAATGTTCTATAACTAAACATAGCCGTAACATACGAGATATGTTCTGTTGCCAACCAACTAAAAATAGTTATTATTTTATATAATTATTTTTAAGATTAAATGTTATATATTTTTAATTAATTTTTATATAATTATTTATTACCTACTAGCTGTTGCCCGCAACTTCGTCCGCGTGGGATTCGGTTTTATCACGCACCCCTATTTTACCCTCGGAAAAGTAGCCTTAATTACTCCTTGTTACATCAGCTATCTGCCAGTGAAAGTCCCGTCAAAATCGGTCTAGCCGTTTCAGAGAGTAGCCGGAACAAACAGACAGACAGACAGACACAAAAATTATAAAAAATGTGTTTTTGTTTTTTTTTGGTGTACCTTGTACCTATACATCCATATGCACCTTAGTATCGTAAAAAGCGATTATTTTAATATTACAAACAGACACTCAAATTTGATTTATTTGTATAGATTCATAATTGTTATTCAGTAAAACGAATGTGTTTTCGCTGTTTAAATTATTATCAATATGTTCATTATCATTATTAGTCGGGTCACGTTTTGAAACCGTTGTTTTCGTGTGGGGCGTCCAAACCACCATCAATCTATTAGTACACCATTGTCATGAATAAACATCACACCATACATTCGAAGCCGTGATATCATACGGTATCAAAGTCAGGGAAATTTCAACTTTATCCTATCGATATAAGAACGATGCCTAAAAACGGTGTTGCATCATATTGCCAGATGAAGAGAGTAAATTTTCTGTTGTATAACAAGTATATCTTAATGCCAGCAAATTTAATTATATGGTAAAGCTGTAATTTATGTACAGGATGGTCATCGTAAAATGTTACGATTTATTTATCACCACTGTAGATAAAAAGCCCTATACTTCAGACTTAGGTATATATAACTAGGTGCGCTGGAAAAGGCGTGACTCTGTGTATGTCTGTATGTATTTAGGTAAAGCATTTGTGTGACGTCACATCTAGTGATAAGTGCGTATGGATTATGGGCATGGACAATGCTTGTGAGCTTCACTCGTGTAAATACAAAGGCAACACGAGCGCACACCCTTGAGTGGAATATTATGTAAGTTTATACTCTCATCTCGTCTGTTTGTTGATTACTAGCCGTTGCCTGCGACTTCGTCCGCGTGGAATTCGGTTTTATCACGCGCCCCTACAGCTTCAACCGAAACTACAGAAACCAATTTGTCTGATATTTTGATCATAGGTTATGACGACCTGATGTCAAAGGCTAATTTTTGCCGAAGTTGCTGGCTGAAACTAGTCTATTATAATTTTATCTTCCAGCCACATAAATCTGGGAAATATACACCTGCCAACATTACAATATCAGTTAAAACCGCGAATAGGAAGTCTTAACAACTTATCTCCACCGTTTGGAAACTCACAAAAACACCATAAAAAGATCCTCCGGTGTGGGGAGTTAATTTTAGCACCACAACATCTGTGTCAAGTTAGAAACACATTTCGAATAGTACTTGTGTTACGACAAATAAACCCCACAGACTTATCCGGCTTAACTTGTAACAACCGGGGAAGTACTGCCACCATGACCATTTCTGCCGCCAAGTCCCGATACTGTGTTCCAGTTTGAAAGGTGTGGTTGCCGGAAATTACAGGCACATGAGACATTCCACCTACACGTCTCAGAGTTACGGGCGCATACGATGCGACTTGGGTCTTGTCGTACCTAGTAAGGGAGGACCCAAGATGCATCGCATCAAAAAAAAAAATTGTAATAGTACCTATTATACAAGGTATTCGTAACTGACCGACATTTATCATTTGCTGAGGCGGCATGAAGGTTTCAATCGTTTGCATGGAAACTGTATGTTTGCTCAGCAGAATTGGAGACAGCACAGAGAGCATCTTGCAAGTCATACGTGACTAACGTGACAGATATCACTTGCCGATAATGATGCCTTCACAAACGAGACTTAGAAACAAAGACATGAAAATGGTCATCATACAAAAGTGAATAACGAATAATGAAATAACGACCGCGTTTTTAAATTCATATTTGAATTGGTTCGCGATCTTACCTGATGGTAAGGTAAACTGTGCAGCATTATATCCATATTACCTATGAGTAACTATATCCATATTTTAGTCATGGATTTTTCATAATTCATTTAACGTCTCAAGTAAAGTCACAGGAAGAAAACAGTGCGCTAGTATGCATCGTCACTGGGGGGTGTGTTCATAAAACAACATACGATACAATTAACATATAATTGTTATGGTAATGAGGTGACCTATCATTCGTTACTCACCCACGTCTCTACCTACCGACGTTATGTGTACGTACTTGAGTTCGTGCGTGCGGCCGGTATGGACGCTTGCTGGATCTAATACCTCTATCACGAGAAACTTCTCTTGTGTTTGCAGAACGCTAACATTTTGATTTTCATTCAAAGTCAAAAACTTTATTTCCATAAAATTCATAAAGAAATGGCTTGGAAACGTCAATAACATTCTAAACATAAGGTGACTAAAGTTTGACGCCTGTTCAAACCCTATCCGATCCTCCATGGGGCAGAACAGAACTGAGTTTGAGACCAGACAGAAGTTTTTGACTTTGACTTTAGTATCTAGGACAGAATCAGTGACACGAGAAGTAACGGCCGTCTCCGACGCGACGTGTTGGATCCTGTTTTAGTAGCTGTAGTCACTTGGATATAACCCAGCTAACAACAAGTAAATAATGTAGAATACCCTGCTTTTAATATTACCTACCCTCACAACATAAACACAGGAAAGCGACCATGTTTCAGCTCTGCTAAGTATAGTTCGTTTCACTAGATGGACCGTCACAGACTCCTTCCATTTTCCCAGAGCGAGATATAAGTGGTTAACAGTTTCCAGCTGATCAGGGCACACGATTCGTGTAATCGATTCCGTGCGAGCACAAAGGGTATTGATTGAATCAGTGTGACACGTGGTAGTACAAAGGCGCGGGCGTATACCGGTACAAACATTCAGCCAGGCAGCCATGGCAACTGTGCGGATTGTGCCCACTGGGACCGCGATAAGCAAGCTATGTACAACTTACCACAACTTGAACTTTGATGCCACCATTGTTCCTAATTCAAGTTTTGAAGATTTTAAATGAAATTTTAACTTATTGTATATATGTCATAACCCTATTTTACCCCTCGGAAAAGTAGCCTAAGTTACTTCTTGTTACATCAGCTATCAGCCAGTAAAAGTCCCGTTAAAATCGATCCAGCCATTTCGGAGATTAGCCGGAACAAACAGAGAGACAGACAGACAAAAATTGTAAAAAAAAATGTTTTTGGTATATGTACCGTGTATATCCATATGCACTTAGTAAAAAGCGATTATTTTAATATTACAAACAGACACTCCAATTTAATTTATTTGTATATACTAGTCGGCAAATGAGTCATAATGCGGCCAATTAAATTATTATAACGATGCAATTGTGCACAATAATTTTCCGTTAGGTACGCCACGCCGCGCCACGCCACGCCACGCCACGCCACGCCACGGTCACACGAGCAGTATACGTCGCTAGACAGCTTGGCAACACTAATCGCTTACCTAACTATAGGTATTAGACGAGGTAAATCAGCAGGTATAACCGAACGTTCTAATTGTATAATGGTCTCGCGTTGAAGTGGCCTTACCTTGCCAGCTTATAAGGTTTTTTTGCCTGTTATTGTGTTCAGAAATTACAGATTTCAAAACTAACTCGACGAGTAAAGAGCTAAATAATTCTGTAGTTTAGGTACCAGTGGTTAGAATTTTTGACCTCAAATATTGTCTTTTCAGCACAGATTCAAATTAAAACGAATTCTAACTAAATCTCGATCCAATTATAATTTTTATTCCAGTTTCGTCCAGAGTAGCCCACCAGAATTATTGAAAGAAAATAATACTTTTAACTGCATAATACTTAAAAATTAGAGAGGAAAATTTTAAAAATGAGCGTTTAGCATTTGTTTCGTTGCTGCCTGCCTTCAGCGGTTCAGCGGTTCGGGCGTGATGTGACAGAGGCGTGTGTTGCGCTGGTGCGGTGTGAATGCGTCCGCGTGTTTCTGCATCTCAGATGGCGGCCGCTGATTGTTTCACTCGGTTGTTTTACGACGATGCAAAAACACAACCGCTGTGGAAAGTTTCCAGTGTACGTTTGATTTCCCGGTAAACGCATATTTTCCTCGTGGAAAAAAATGTTTTTGATTAATGTTGATAAGTTGAGATTGAATCATAAGATCCGCTTTGATCTATTGTGTGGATACATGAATAAATTTATAGTATTCACAGTAAATGTTGAAATGTATGCGGTAGCTAGATATTTTTTTTTTGATCTGATATCAAAGTCTATGCTTATCGCACAAATGTTTGCTCCGATTGAGAATGGAACACAGAACCCGTTGCTTCGGAGACAAAGTTATAAACAACTTAGCAAGTGAACTGACAAATTGTCAGGTTAGCAGGCTTTTAGAACTTTTGGATAAGTTTGATTGGATAACCATCGGCTGAATATTAATTTGTTTTTCACCGAGGGGACCTATTTTTGTTAATAAGTGACGAGTCGAACAATTTCCCTGTTGTGATGTTCGATAGCAACTACTGAACAACATTTTTCTTGTTCAGTTAATAAGTGTACAGTTGGCACTAACCCGATTAACGGTATCTTCTTAGGTTCAACGAATATAAAAACTCAACAGAGAGATGTAATATTAATATATTATGATACTAAATAGTGCCTACTCTTACTCTTAGGACTTAGGACACACTGGAATCACCTCCGTGAACTTAGCCGGCTACTTACCTTGGCTTTGACCATTTTTAAACATAATAGTCAGTAGTGGAAGATACTAATTAATATTAGCACCAGGCTGCTGATGAAACTATATTTGCGAGTCCATTTAGCTTATAGGTACCATACAGCTGATTGAATACTTATATAAGTTTTATGTAAACACTAGGTAACACGGCAAATTCGTACCGCCTCAAAATCAATAAATGTTGTGTTAACTTGTTAGCTGAATCAACTTTTTACTGCCACCATGCCCATTTCTGCCGCTAAAGAGCAGTAGAGCTCACGCCAAGTTCGTCCGGGGAAGTAATGCCACTATGCCCATTTCTGCCGCCAAGCAGTAACGCGTTCGCGTTATTGTGTCTGTTTGTAATATTAAAATAACCGCTTTTAACTAAGTGCATATGGTATACACGGTACATATACCAAAACAAAAAAATTTTCAATTTTTGTCTGTCTGTCTGTTTGTTCCGGCTAATCTATGAAATGGCTGGACCGATTTCGACGGGACTTTCACTGGCAGATAGTTGGTGTAACAAGGAGTAACTTAGACTACTTTTCCGAGGGGTAAAATAGGAGTGCGTGATAAAACCGAATTCTACGCGGACGAAGTCGCGGGCAACAGCTAGTTTTATATAAAAATTATGTTATCAAAATGGTTTTTAAGAAGCATTTCAACTTGAAACTGAGTCCTTAAACTTCAGTTACCTGGTGTTACTCGCATTGTCCTATCGCCACAATACAACAGATAATCTCACAGCCCTTTCAGTACTCACAGCTGGGCTTGTAAGGCCTGTATACGAGTACTGGCGAGTCAGCGGGTCTCAACGCGCAGCTTACTATAAATACTAGCTGTTGCCCGCGACTTCGTCCGCGTGGAATTCGGTTTTATCGCGCACCCCTATTTTATCCCTTGGAAAAGTAGCTTAAGTTACTCCTTCTTACACCAGCTATTTGCCAGTGAAAGTCCCGTCAAAATCGGTCCACCCGTTTCAGAGATTAGCCGGAACAAACAGACAGACAAATATTTAAAAAATTGTTGTTTTGATATATGTACCGTGTATAAATCCATATGCATTAGTAAAAAGCGGTTATTTTAATATTACAAACAGACACTCCAATTTTATTTATTTGTATATAGATATTCAAAACCTAAACCTGCTTACGGGCGTAATCCCGTTAGTTACGAGCCGCACTCACACGGCTTCCACTGCAAGACGGTGCACTTACTTGCTGCCATGTTCCTACTTCCTGACGTCTAGGTGTTTGACCCTTGGAGATGTTGGTGCTGAATCTTACTACATACTAGCGGACGAGCAGATGACCCACCTGATACCCCCTGCCCGTAACAAGACATACGAACTGGGGCCATTAACTCTGTGACGTGAAGAACGTTTTGACAAACTAATAAGTAAATTAACTTAGTTACCTTAAGTTTATTGGAATCCTGCCATGAATAACAGTAACAAAACTTAGCTCCTTAAAACTTAGGTGTGGTCTAAGCAGCATCGCATCTGTCACTCTGAGATCTGCGGATGGAACATCTCATTGGGAGAATTGGATGAGGTCGCGCGTAGCAACAATGTAACCCTGGCCTTGTTACCGAAACTGACCACCCCTCATTCCGGTTGAGTTAGCCGTCACAGCCCCGCAGCCCCGCAGCCCCGCAGCGCACCGCCCCGGCCGAGCGCAACGGGGCTATGGCCGTAATTAAATAACGCGCTGTTGCCGGGCCATTGTGTTCCATTCGATTATGTTGACGTGGGACGCCATTGTATGCTGATGGTACAGTGCGAGGGAGTTTGTGTCGCACGCGACGCCATATTAGATAGATAGATAAAAAACATTTACTTCAGCACAAACGTAGGAACAAAAATTACATGAAATAGCAATGTAATAAAAACATCAAAAAAATTAAGTCCCTATGCGCTCTATGTTTTCGTCTAAAGCACGAATACTGAATCATAATTCAAGGTAATAATGGCGTATTGCATACACTTTCTTAATGCGGAGGGGACAACCTAACCTAATCGAATTATTTGATTCATCGATTTTTCCAGAAATTTCTAAGTTTTTCAAGGGTTCAAGATAATGGAAAGAAGGCACATCGCAGACCGCGTCGTTTCTTGACACATGATGAAATGGTTGTTTCAACCCACATGTTTCTCACCAAATGCTGAAATAATAATAATATTTAGCGTTTTGCATCGCAACAGCAAGAGTTAGATTGTCCAACACAGAAGTACCTAAAATCGCTTAAGTAATCGTTATTAACACTAAAGTTATTGTCAGAAAACAAATCAGATTTTGATTCAAAACTTTACGTTTGCGGTCAATTAAGTCTATTGGAAATAAAAGTCTTCAGTAGAAAAATATTGTATTGTGGATGCCAGATGATGTTCAATTGTATGTCAGTGCTATGTGAAGTAGCGCGTACTGCATAACGCAAGGGGTTCATGGTACTTGCGATTTGAAATGGACTTTTTTGTGGCGTGTGTTCAGCTTAATGATACATCAGAGATTTACTGTGTTCGGGTCACTAGATTGATGTGCCCATTGACGAACCGCATTTATATTCCGAAGCCGTGATCAGAGGATGGAATAAGTCCATGGTAACAGAGTTCGTGATGGCGGAACTCTTTGGGAGTCCGTGTGGTGGCAGTTAGCAGTAGTTACCACGTCAGGGAACTGCTGTTGCTTGCTCTACGTTGCTGTGTTTTAGTTTGGGGTATCAAAAAAGCTTTTATAATGCACAATAATATCCATTCACGCATATCCGCGCCTTAAGCTAATCATTAAGAACACAATACCGAATGACATCGAAACAAAACTAAAGGTACTGACAGACGTGCTCAAAAAAAGCATGCTAATAAGCTTGCTTAAAATTAGCATGCTCTGCAAACTGTTCACATTTGCCAGAAATAAGCATGCTTGATTTAAAGCATACTCCTAAATAGGCATGCTCAAAGCAAACGTACGGACAGACGTGCTATTTGGCACCAGGCTCTCGGCCAAAATGGATGTACAAGTATATAGTGACAGTGCTATCCGTACAGAACTTAATAAAATAATCCTATTGCTTGTAACGGAATTGTATAAGAACATTTTGGTGAAAAATAAAAAAACAAAAAAAAGGAGAATTTGGGTTCGTAATTGGATAAACAGAAGAGAATCACTGGGAGCAAGTAATCGATTGTTGGCAGAGATGCGAAGTGAAGATCTCGACAGTTATAAAAATCATTTGCGCATACTCCCACACAAATTTGATGAGCTACTTTCTAAAATTGAGAGTGTCGTACAAAAACGAAACACTTGTATGCGAGATGCTATTCCAGCTAAAGTAAAACTAGAAATTACATTGAGATATTTAGCTGTCGGAGATTCTTTAATTAATTACATCAATTTTATTAATTGCATAAACAGTCGTCCGCCGCAGATCGAGACAAAATGGATAATAGCATGCTAATAAGCAAACATGTTCAGACGTGCTCGGAGCACGCCCCCCACCTACCCGCGCCTCAGGTAGCATGCTCATTACATTACACACGTGCTACTAATGAGCACTTGCTCAATAAAAGCATGCTTTCGTGCTAGTAAAGGTACTGACAGACGTGCTCAAAAAAAGCATGCTAATAAGCTTGCTTAAAATTAGCATGCTCTGCAAACTGTTCACATTTGCCAGAAATAAGCATGCTTGATTTAAAGCATACTCCTAAATAGGCATGCTCAAAGCAAACGTACGGACAGACGTGCTATTTGGCACCAGGCTCTCGGCCAAAATGGATGTACAAGTATATAGTGACAGTGCTATCCGTACAGAACTTAATAAAATAATCCTATTGCTTGCAACGGAATTGTATAAGAACATTTTGGTGAAAAATAAAAAAACAAAAAAAAGGAGAATTTGGGTTCGTAATTGGATAAACAGAAGAGAATCACTGGGAGCAAGTAATCGATTGTTGGCAGAGATGCGAAGTGAAGATCTCGACAGTTATAAAAATCATTTGCGCATACTTCCACACAAATTTGATGAGCTACTTTCTAAAATTGAGAGTGTCATACAAAAACGAAACACTTGTATGCGAGATGCTATTCCAGCTAAAGTAAAACTAGAAATTACATTGAGATATTTAGCTGTCGGAGATTCTTTAATTAATTACATCAATTTTATTAATTGCATAAACAGTCGTCCGCCACAGATCGAGACAAAATGGATAATAGCATGCTAATAAGCAAACATGTTCAGACGTGCTCGGAGCACGCCCCCCACCTACCCGCGCCTCAGGTAGCATGCTCAAAAATCAAACGTCGTTTGATTTTTGAGCACGCTTTAAATAAGCATGCTCATTACATTACACACGTGCTACTAATGAGCACTTGCTCAATAAAAGCATGCTTTCGTGCTAGTAAAGGTACTGACAGACGTGCTCAAAAAAAGCATGCTAATAAGCTTGCTTAAAATTAGCATGCTCTGCAAACTGTTCACATTTGCCAGAAATAAGCATGCTTGATTTAAAGCATACTCCTAAATAGGCATGCTCAAAGCAAACGTACGGACAGACGTGCTATTTGGCACCAGGCTCTCGGCCAAAATGGATGTACAAGTATATAGTGACAGTGCTATCCGTACAGAACTTAATAAAATAATCCTATTGCTTGCAACGGAATTGTATAAGAACATTTTGGTGAAAAATAAAAAAACAAAAAAAAGGAGAATTTGGGTTCGTAATTGGATAAACAGAAGAGAATCACTGGGAGCAAGTAATCGATTGTTGGCAGAGATGCGAAGTGAAGATCTCGACAGTTATAAAAATCATTTGCGCATACTCCCACACAAATTTGATGAGCTACTTTCTAAAATTGAGAGTGTCGTACAAAAACGAAACACTTGTATGCGAGATGCTATTCCAGCTAAAGTAAAACTAGAAATTACATTGAGATATTTAGCTGTCGGAGATTCTTTAATTAATTACATCAATTTTATTAATTGCATAAACAGTCGTCCGCCGCAGATCGAGACAAAATGGATAATAGCATGCTAATAAGCAAACATGTTCAGACGTGCTCGGAGCACGCCCCCCACCTACCCGCGCCTCAGGTAGCATGCTCATTACATTACACACGTGCTACTAATGAGCACTTGCTCAATAAAAGCATGCTTTCGTGCTAGTAAAGGTACTGACAGACGTGCTCAAAAAAAGCATGCTAATAAGCTTGCTTAAAATTAGCATGCTCTGCAAACTGTTCACATTTGCCAGAAATAAGCATGCTTGATTTAAAGCATACTCCTAAATAGGCATGCTCAAAGCAAACGTACGGACAGACGTGCTATTTGGCACCAGGCTCTCGGCCAAAATGGATGTACAAGTATATAGTGACAGTGCTATCCGTACAGAACTTAATAAAATAATCCTATTGCTTGCAACGGAATTGTATAAGAACATTTTGGTGAAAAATAAAAAAACAAAAAAAAGGAGAATTTGGGTTCGTAATTGGATAAACAGAAGAGAATCACTGGGAGCAAGTAATCGATTGTTGGCAGAGATGCGAAGTGAAGATCTCGACAGTTATAAAAATCATTTGCGCATACTTCCACACAAATTTGATGAGCTACTTTCTAAAATTGAGAGTGTCATACAAAAACGAAACACTTGTATGCGAGATGCTATTCCAGCTAAAGTAAAACTAGAAATTACATTGAGATATTTAGCTGTCGGAGATTCTTTAATTAATTACATCAATTTTATTAATTGCATAAACAGTCGTCCGCCACAGATCGAGACAAAATGGATAATAGCATGCTAATAAGCAAACATGTTCAGACGTGCTCGGAGCACGCCCCCCACCTACCCGCGCCTCAGGTAGCATGCTCAAAAATCAAACGTCGTTTGATTTTTGAGCACGCTTTAAATAAGCATGCTCATTACATTACACACGTGCTACTAATGAGCACTTGCTCAATAAAAGCATGCTTTCGTGCTAGTAAAGGTACTGACAGACGTGCTCAAAAAAAGCATGCTAATAAGCTTGCTTAAAATTAGCATGCTCTGCAAACTGTTCACATTTGCCAGAAATAAGCATGCTTGATTTAAAGCATACTCCTAAATAGGCATGCTCAAAGCAAACGTACGGACAGACGTGCTATTTGGCACCAGGCTCTCGGCCAAAATGGATGTACAAGTATATAGTGACAGTGCTATCCGTACAGAACTTAATAAAATAATCCTATTGCTTGCAACGGAATTGTATAAGAACATTTTGGTGAAAAATAAAAAAACAAAAAAAAGGAGAATTTGGGTTCGTAATTGGATAAACAGAAGAGAATCACTGGGAGCAAGTAATCGATTGTTGGCAGAGATGCGAAGTGAAGATCTCGACAGTTATAAAAATCATTTGCGCATACTCCCACACAAATTTGATGAGCTACTTTCTAAAATTGAGAGTGTCATACAAAAACGAAACACTTGTATGCGAGATGCTATTCCAGCTAAAGTAAAACTAGAAATTACATTGAGATATTTAGCTGTCGGAGATTCTTTAATTAATTACATCAATTTTATTAATTGCATAAACAGTCGTCCGCCGCAGATCGAGACAAAATGGATAATAGCATGCTAATAAGCAAACATGTTCAGACGTGCTCGGAGCACGCCCCCCACCTACCCGCGCCTCAGGTAGCATGCTCAAAAATCAAACGTCGTTTGATTTTTGAGCACGCTTTAAATAAGCATGCTCATTACATTACACACGTGCTACTAATGAGCACTTGCTCAATAAAAGCATGCTTTCGTGCTAGTAATGAGCACGTCTGTCCGTACCTTAATGAGCACGTCTGTCCGTACCTTAATGAGCACGTCTGTCCGTACCTTAACAAGAGTTCCAAATTAGTGAAATACTGGCGACATAACTGCACCTGTTACCCATAGGTGTAGAATCAGAATCAGAATCATTTATTTGCATAGAGCATGTAATTTAAGTTATTAAATAATATTATACTATATAAAATAAATAAATATTGGTGAACATCAACTCTCTCTAGCCCCAAAGTAATCTAAGTAAATAGCTTGTATCATAAGTTTGTTTTTGTTGTAAATACCTACATTTAATACATATCAACACCCAGACAGAACAAACATCTACGTGCGTCACACAAATGTTTGTCCTGGATGGGAATCGAAACCACGACCTACAGCGCAGAAGGCAGGGTACAACGAACACTGAACAAGGAACGAACAAGGAAGGGCCAACTGAGCTATAAGGCCTGTGGAACATAACTTATACTGTGTACAAACAATAAATTACTATACAATATTTCATCTACATTGAAACCCATCAGCACAGAAGCTCAACCACTAAACGTTATTAAAGGTACTGACAGACGTGCTCAAAAAAAGCATGCTAATAAGCTTGCTTAAAATTAGCATGCTCTGCAAACTGTTCACATTTGCCAGAAATAAGCATGCTTGATTTAAAGCATACTCCTAAATAGGCATGCTCAAAGCAAACGTACGGACAGACGTGCTATTTGGCACCAGGCTCTCGGCCAAAATGGATGTACAAGTATATAGTGACAGTGCTATCCGTACAGAACTTAATAAAATAATCCTATTGCTTGCAACGGAATTGTATAAGAACATTTTGGTGAAAAATAAAAAAACAAAAAAAAGGAGAATTTGGGTTCGTAATTGGATAAACAGAAGAGAATCACTGGGAGCAAGTAATCGATTGTTGGCAGAGATGCGAAGTGAAGATCTCGACAGTTATAAAAATCATTTGCGCATACTCCCACACAAATTTGATGAGCTACTTTCTAAAATTGAGAGTGTCGTACAAAAACGAAACACTTGTATGCGAGATGCTATTCCAGCTAAAGTAAAACTAGAAATTACATTGAGATATTTAGCTGTCGGAGATTCTTTAATTAATTACATCAATTTTATTAATTGCATAAACAGTCGTCCGCCGCAGATCGAGACAAAATGGATAATAGCATGCTAATAAGCAAACATGTTCAGACGTGCTCGGAGCACGCCCCCCACCTACCCGCGCCTCAGGTAGCATGCTCATTACATTACACACGTGCTACTAATGAGCACTTGCTCAATAAAAGCATGCTTTCGTGCTAGTAAAGGTACTGACAGACGTGCTCAAAAAAAGCATGCTAATAAGCTTGCTTAAAATTAGCATGCTCTGCAAACTGTTCACATTTGCCAGAAATAAGCATGCTTGATTTAAAGCATACTCCTAAATAGGCATGCTCAAAGCAAACGTACGGACAGACGTGCTATTTGGCACCAGGCTCTCGGCCAAAATGGATGTACAAGTATATAGTGACAGTGCTATCCGTACAGAACTTAATAAAATAATCCTATTGCTTGCAACGGAATTGTATAAGAACATTTTGGTGAAAAATAAAAAAACAAAAAAAAGGAGAATTTGGGTTCGTAATTGGATAAACAGAAGAGAATCACTGGGAGCAAGTAATCGATTGTTGGCAGAGATGCGAAGTGAAGATCTCGACAGTTATAAAAATCATTTGCGCATACTTCCACACAAATTTGATGAGCTACTTTCTAAAATTGAGAGTGTCATACAAAAACGAAACACTTGTATGCGAGATGCTATTCCAGCTAAAGTAAAACTAGAAATTACATTGAGATATTTAGCTGTCGGAGATTCTTTAATTAATTACATCAATTTTATTAATTGCATAAACAGTCGTCCGCCACAGATCGAGACAAAATGGATAATAGCATGCTAATAAGCAAACATGTTCAGACGTGCTCGGAGCACGCCCCCCACCTACCCGCGCCTCAGGTAGCATGCTCAAAAATCAAACGTCGTTTGATTTTTGAGCACGCTTTAAATAAGCATGCTCATTACATTACACACGTGCTACTAATGAGCACTTGCTCAATAAAAGCATGCTTTCGTGCTAGTAAAGGTACTGACAGACGTGCTCAAAAAAAGCATGCTAATAAGCTTGCTTAAAATTAGCATGCTCTGCAAACTGTTCACATTTGCCAGAAATAAGCATGCTTGATTTAAAGCATACTCCTAAATAGGCATGCTCAAAGCAAACGTACGGACAGACGTGCTATTTGGCACCAGGCTCTCGGCCAAAATGGATGTACAAGTATATAGTGACAGTGCTATCCGTACAGAACTTAATAAAATAATCCTATTGCTTGCAACGGAATTGTATAAGAACATTTTGGTGAAAAATAAAAAAACAAAAAAAAGGAGAATTTGGGTTCGTAATTGGATAAACAGAAGAGAATCACTGGGAGCAAGTAATCGATTGTTGGCAGAGATGCGAAGTGAAGATCTCGACAGTTATAAAAATCATTTGCGCATACTCCCACACAAATTTGATGAGCTACTTTCTAAAATTGAGAGTGTCATACAAAAACGAAACACTTGTATGCGAGATGCTATTCCAGCTAAAGTAAAACTAGAAATTACATTGAGATATTTAGCTGTCGGAGATTCTTTAATTAATTACATCAATTTTATTAATTGCATAAACAGTCGTCCGCCGCAGATCGAGACAAAATGGATAATAGCATGCTAATAAGCAAACATGTTCAGACGTGCTCGGAGCACGCCCCCCACCTACCCGCGCCTCAGGTAGCATGCTCAAAAATCAAACGTCGTTTGATTTTTGAGCACGCTTTAAATAAGCATGCTCATTACATTACACACGTGCTACTAATGAGCACTTGCTCAATAAAAGCATGCTTTCGTGCTAGTAATGAGCACGTCTGTCCGTACCTTAATGAGCACGTCTGTCCGTACCTTAATGAGCACGTCTGTCCGTACCTTAACAAGAGTTCCAAATTAGTGAAATACTGGCGACATAACTGCACCTGTTACCCATAGGTGTAGAATCAGAATCAGAATCATTTATTTGCATAGAGCATGTAATTTAAGTTATTAAATAATATTATACTATATAAAATAAATAAATATTGGTGAACATCAACTCTCTCTAGCCCCAAAGTAATCTAAGTAAATAGCTTGTATCATAAGTTTGTTTTTGTTGTAAATACCTACATTTAATACATATCAACACCCAGACAGAACAAACATCTACGTGCGTCACACAAATGTTTGTCCTGGATGGGAATCGAAACCACGACCTACAGCGCAGAAGGCAGGGTACAACGAACACTGAACAAGGAACGAACAAGGAAGGGCCAACTGAGCTATAAGGCCTGTGGAACATAACTTATACTGTGTACAAACAATAAATTACTATACAATATTTCATCTACATTGAAACCCATCAGCACAGAAGCTCAACCACTAAACGTTATTAAAGGTACTGACAGACGTGCTCAAAAAAAGCATGCTAATAAGCTTGCTTAAAATTAGCATGCTCTGCAAACTGTTCACATTTGCCAGAAATAAGCATGCTTGATTTAAAGCATACTCCTAAATAGGCATGCTCAAAGCAAACGTACGGACAGACGTGCTATTTGGCACCAGGCTCTCGGCCAAAATGGATGTACAAGTATATAGTGACAGTGCTATCCGTACAGAACTTAATAAAATAATCCTATTGCTTGTAACGGAATTGTATAAGAACATTTTGGTGAAAAATAAAAAAACAAAAAAAAGGAGAATTTGGGTTCGTAATTGGATAAACAGAAGAGAATCACTGGGAGCAAGTAATCGATTGTTGGCAGAGATGCGAAGTGAAGATCTCGACAGTTATAAAAATCATTTGCGCATACTCCCACACAAATTTGATGAGCTACTTTCTAAAATTGAGAGTGTCGTACAAAAACGAAACACTTGTATGCGAGATGCTATTCCAGCTAAAGTAAAACTAGAAATTACATTGAGATATTTAGCTGTCGGAGATTCTTTAATTAATTACATCAATTTTATTAATTGCATAAACAGTCGTCCGCCGCAGATCGAGACAAAATGGATAATAGCATGCTAATAAGCAAACATGTTCAGACGTGCTCGGAGCACGCCCCCCACCTACCCGCGCCTCAGGTAGCATGCTCATTACATTACACACGTGCTACTAATGAGCACTTGCTCAATAAAAGCATGCTTTCGTGCTAGTAAAGGTACTGACAGACGTGCTCAAAAAAAGCATGCTAATAAGCTTGCTTAAAATTAGCATGCTCTGCAAACTGTTCACATTTGCCAGAAATAAGCATGCTTGATTTAAAGCATACTCCTAAATAGGCATGCTCAAAGCAAACGTACGGACAGACGTGCTATTTGGCACCAGGCTCTCGGCCAAAATGGATGTACAAGTATATAGTGACAGTGCTATCCGTACAGAACTTAATAAAATAATCCTATTGCTTACAACGGAATTGTATAAGAACATTTTGGTGAAAAATAAAAAAACAAAAAAAAGGAGAATTTGGGTTCGTAATTGGATAAACAGAAGAGAATCACTGGGAGCAAGTAATCGATTGTTGGCAGAGATGCGAAGTGAAGATCTCGACAGTTATAAAAATCATTTGCGCATACTCCCACACAAATTTGATGAGCTACTTTCTAAAATTGAGAGTGTCATACAAAAACGAAACACTTGTATGCGAGATGCTATTCCAGCCAAAGTAAAACTAGAAATTACATTGAGATATTTAGCTGTCGGAGATTCTTTAATTAATTACATCAATTTTATTAATTGCATAAACAGTCGTCCGCCGCAGATCGAGACAAAATGGATAATAGCATGCTAATAAGCAAACATGTTCAGACGTGCTCGGAGCACGCCCCCCACCTACCCGCGCCTCAGGTAGCATGCTCAAAAATCAAACGTCGTTTGATTTTTGAGCACGCTTTAAATAAGCATGCTCATTACATTACACACGTGCTACTAATGAGCACTTGCTCAATAAAAGCATGCTTTCGTGCTAGTAATGAGCACGTCTGTCCGTACCTTAAAGGTACTGACAGACGTGCTCAAAAAAAGCATGCTAATAAGCTTGCTTAAAATTAGCATGCTCTGCAAACTGTTCACATTTGCCAGAAATAAGCATGCTTGATTTAAAGCATACTCCTAAATAGGCATGCTCAAAGCAAACGTACGGACAGACGTGCTATTTGGCACCAGGCTCTCGGCCAAAATGGATGTACAAGTATATAGTGACAGTGCTATCCGTACAGAACTTAATAAAATAATCCTATTGCTTGCAACGGAATTGTATAAGAACATTTTGGTGAAAAATAAAAAAACAAAAAAAAGGAGAATTTGGGTTCGTAATTGGATAAACAGAAGAGAATCACTGGGAGCAAGTAATCGATTGTTGGCAGAGATGCGAAGTGAAGATCTCGACAGTTATAAAAATCATTTGCGCATACTTCCACACAAATTTGATGAGCTACTTTCTAAAATTGAGAGTGTCATACAAAAACGAAACACTTGTATGCGAGATGCTATTCCAGCTAAAGTAAAACTAGAAATTACATTGAGATATTTAGCTGTCGGAGATTCTTTAATTAATTACATCAATTTTATTAATTGCATAAACAGTCGTCCGCCACAGATCGAGACAAAATGGATAATAGCATGCTAATAAGCAAACATGTTCAGACGTGCTCGGAGCACGCCCCCCACCTACCCGCGCCTCAGGTAGCATGCTCAAAAATCAAACGTCGTTTGATTTTTGAGCACGCTTTAAATAAGCATGCTCATTACATTACACACGTGCTACTAATGAGCACTTGCTCAATAAAAGCATGCTTTCGTGCTAGTAAAGGTACTGACAGACGTGCTCAAAAAAAGCATGCTAATAAGCTTGCTTAAAATTAGCATGCTCTGCAAACTGTTCACATTTGCCAGAAATAAGCATGCTTGATTTAAAGCATACTCCTAAATAGGCATGCTCAAAGCAAACGTACGGACAGACGTGCTATTTGGCACCAGGCTCTCGGCCAAAATGGATGTACAAGTATATAGTGACAGTGCTATCCGTACAGAACTTAATAAAATAATCCTATTGCTTGCAACGGAATTGTATAAGAACATTTTGGTGAAAAATAAAAAAACAAAAAAAAGGAGAATTTGGGTTCGTAATTGGATAAACAGAAGAGAATCACTGGGAGCAAGTAATCGATTGTTGGCAGAGATGCGAAGCGAAGATCTCGACAGTTATAAAAATCATTTGCGCATACTCCCACACAAATTTGATGAGCTACTTTCTAAAATTGAGAGTGTCATACAAAAACGATACATTTCATACATTTCCGTAAACCATGACATGGGTGGTTTATAAACGTCTGCTGCACCAGCTCCGGACCGCTTAGAATTGTTGATTTTTCTTACTTCGGCATGATACACAGATCTTAGGTTTTTAATTTTAGTTTTAATTATTTTCATTGTTAAACTTGAATCATTCATGTCCTTTAATAAAGCCTCATAAGCATTATTACGAGCAATATTATTTTTATATAAAGGAGAATGTGTGTTCCACAGACATTCGTAACTTCTATAATGTGACACAAAAAGCAAAGTTTTTTCTTCTCCCCAACGCGACATATTGCGGGTTTAATTTTAATTAATTACATCAATTTTATTAATTGCATAAACAGTCATCCGCCGCAGATCAAGACAAAATGGATAATAGCATGCTAATAAGCAAACATGTTCAGACGTGCTCGGAGCACGCCCCCCACCTACCCGCGCCTCAGGTAGCATGCTTGAAAATCAAACGTCGTTTGATTTTTGAGCACGCTTTAAATAAGCATGCTCATTACATTACACACGTGCTACTAATGAGCACTTGCTCAATAAAAGCATGCTTTCGTGCTAGTAATGAGCACGTCTGTCCGTACCTTAACAAACAAAGCACAAAGAACACCTAATCCCACCCCCACCCCCCTCCCTTATTATACAGGGTGGCTCGTAAAACCGGCTCCAACATTTTGCAATCGTAAAAACGTCTCGTAAATTTTTCGTCACAAATGCGTCGCATTGTGTGGAGAGTGCGGGCGCCGATAGGCCCCTCGGATAATCGACGTGTGAGCCGAGGGTGGGGCCCTCGCTCCGTGTCGATCTCTGATGCCTCACGCGACTACCCACCTCTATAATGGGACACAAAGGCTGTATTATATACGGATGTTAGGAAAGATTTAACTTTTATATCGAAAAACTACACAATACTAGGTCTTATTGGGCCACTCAGCCTGAACGCATCATTCCAGCACGAATCTCTCAGTCACATAAGTCACCTACTTATGTGACTGAGAGATTCGTATACGTAGAATAAAGCATAACATATTTTAATTAGATCAAATTCAGGTTATGTATCATTGTATGTATTTATTTAGCCATGAGTTATTTGTTTTCTAATATATCTTTAACAGCAATACACTCTTATCTGAGTGATACACGTTATTCAACGTGATAAGTAGTTTTTAATTGATGTGTGTAACCAGTCCTATTATATACTAAATGTTGCCCGCGACTTAGTCCGCGTGGAATTCGGTTTTATCACGCACCCCTATTTTACCCCCTCGGAAAAGTAGCCTAAGTTACTCCTTGTTACATCAGCTATCTGCCAGTAAAAGTCCCGTCAAAATCGGTCCAGCCATTACAGAGATTAGCCGGAATAAACAGACAGACAGACAAAAATTGTAAAAAAATGTTGTTTTGGTATATGTACCGTGTACTTCCATATGCACTTAGTAAAAAGCGGTTATTTTAATATTATAAACAGATACTCCAATTTTATTTATTTGTATAGATGCAGAGATAGATAGAATTATGTAATTGTATCGATACAAGACGTTATGGTACGGATGCGCACAACACTAGAACGTTGCCATAATCTTTCATTCGGTTGCGCGCCATATTGTTTTTAAGTTACAACAGTTTTGGACAATGGTGCGGAAATCCACAGAAGTTACGTCTCCCCGTCTTCCCGTCTTCCAGTCTTCCCGTCTCCCCGTCTTCCCGTCTTCCGACACTGCAGTCAAATTACCGACGCGTCATTTGCGCTTATACGCATAAAAGATTCACAATAGGGGATTGATTTGAGGACACCCTCTCGATAAGCAAGATGCTGCATACTGTTACCAAGTAAGCGTTGCGCTGCGCTCAATACCATGAATATTTTAGTAATGCTTCTAAAATAATCTTTGCATGAAAATACTTTCGCCGACACACCTTTTGGCCAAGCGTAGGCACCCACCCGCAGATAACAAGATGCAGGGCCTTGTGTTTTTGTATTCTTACTAGCTGTTGTCCGCGACTTAGTCCGCGTGGAATTCAGTTTTATCGCGCACCCCTGTTTTACCTCCTCGGAAAAGTAGCCTAAGTTACTCCTTGTTACATCAGCTATCTGCGAGTGAAAGTCCCGTCAAAATCGGTCCAGCCATTACAGAGATTAGCCGGAATAAACAGACAGACAGACAAAAATTGTAAAAAAATGTTGTTTTGGTATATGTACCGTGTACTTCCATATGCACTTAGTAAAAAGCGGTTATTTTAATATTATAAACAGACACTCCAATTTTATTTATTTGTTATAGATTTTGTGGATACACGGAAACAATATGAGAGGTTTTAGCTAAAAAACAAGAAAACGATTGTGTTTTGGAAAAACCGTAGGTACCTTGTAATTGGCGTGACTTTTTGCAGTTAGTATATGGACAGAACAGTAACATATAAATACAGTAGCCTGGATAATGCATTATTCATATATGAGAAAGATCTGGAGCATGAGAGCGAAGTCGCGGTGAAAGGTAACTAATCTCTTGAATAGTGTCAAAGTAAGTCCTGACTTTACCTGATTTTGTCTGGTTCTCCGGTTACTTCTCCTAAACCACGCAACGCATTTTGATACGATTTTCACTAATTGAAAGAGCGATAAACGAAGGTTTGTGCGTATAATTTGGAAATGTATTGCACCCGTGCGAAGCCGGGGCGGGTCGCTAGTGAGATACAGTAAGGTAGGATTGATTGCCATCCCATCTCAAAGCAACGTCAGTCTTAATTTAAACTGACGACATCTATCTTGATGAAAATTACGGCAAACTATAAAATTAACAATAGACAAATAGAAATTAATTAAATTGATCACGGGAACCCTTCGCTTCAACGAGATCGCTTGCAGGGCAAGAGTAGTGTGGAGGTAACTATAGGAAGACGCGGCGTATAGGTACGAACAAACGACGAAAATAAGGGTCGCGGTTTCAATTCTCTTTCGGGACATTTTTTTGACTGTACTTTTCGATTGTAAATTGTTCCTGTATTCTGTGTGGTGATCAAACAGAGTCCATATCATAATTATACTTATATAATAATAAGACACAGATATTCTGTATAATTAATTATAGTTATATTAATTTTGAGCGATTTGGACATGAAACAATAAATCACGATCAATTATAAAAAATGTTATTAGTCTCCCTGGAGAAGAAATGGCTCATCGGACATACTTCATTTCTAGGAAATCATTTTGTTGGACTTGGACCTGTACAAATAATGTTGGTTCGTATAATTCTAGTCCAAGTAAGCTCCTGGAATCGTTTCATTCCAGCCAACTTATTATTTCTCCATGGGCAATTCATTCTGAAGCTCCCTCGCTTGAATGGCGAGTGCGACCACCCTAGTTGAACCCTAATCTCGTTCAAACTTCATGTTGGTCCTACAGCAGTCACAAGTCAAAATACACTGGACAATAAACCTAAGTCCCAGCGTATGCTGAGCTCTGCCAAGCATTAATTTGGATGAAATCAGAGGTCAAAGTTCTGGACATATAGACCAGTTTGCGATGAGCTTCGTCATCGAGTATTCTATTTGGTTTTAGAGCTCTGATAATTTGATCTAAACGCCCATTGTACCTTGAACTCTATTTATACGTTTTTACCTTGGCTTCAGGGTTCTTGGTGCTGGTTATTCCCTTTTTCTTTGTCCCAAAAGGCTTCGCATTTTACTTACAAACGCTATTTGGGTGAGTGTATCAGAGCATGATATACGTGATAGGAATTTTGGAACTTTCAATATGTGCCATGCCACACCGGTTAATCCGCTTCTCTATGGTGAATTTTATTGTCTATGGCTATGATTTGGCGAAATACCTCATTACCGGCAACAGAATGCTAAAACACTGAAACTTTTTGTTAATATAATTAGAATTTTTGAATTTAAAACCTTACTAAGTATGTGTTCGAAATTGAACTCTATGACGTACGCCGAAGTGTCAATAGTGGTTCCTAGTTCCCCGGGATCACAGCTGTTCACACGTCAAATTCATTTTGAAGTTTCATTAAACTGTCATACAATTCGAAATATTCCTCCGAATGAGATTACGAATGTAGTCCATTTACTAGGTACATACCGTTTTTATTAATGAAGTTGGTACGAATTTCTTCAAAATAATTATTCTTACTTAGGTAAAAATGGACTGAGGATTATGTTCGTTGCGTTGCTTTGCGTTGCGTTGAGCCGAGCTGTGAGTAATCGATAACAAAGAGGGCACCGGGCGGCAGACGCGGCCAATCGAACGATCATGCAACGTCGCGCGGCGAGCGGGCGAACGAGCGAGCGAGACCGAGCATCACCTTTCGCTCGGATTCGCGTCGCGTCAGTCTGGCCCGCGCGCGCCGCGCCGCGAGCCGAATGCGGAGCATCGTCGTTCGCCGCGTGTATATCGAGAACATTCGATTATTTTTGCCGCGAAATAAGGTAAGTTACAGTTTTCGTGTTGTTTTCCATAAATGATATGCATGTGCTGAGAATGGTTTCGTTTTCAAGAATATGCCTCATGTTCTGAACATTTATTTAAAAGAATGTTTGGTAGAATATTTCTAGTTGCTGTGCTGTGAGCGTTCGTCCCTGTCGAAAACTGTACTTCTTTTTAAACGGTTTTTAAACGGTTTTATTTTAGCTCGACCCGTACGGAATTTATTTGGGTCAAAATTAGAAATTGAAATTTAAGCACCTTCCCGTTGTCAGATTGATCTGAAATTTGGTACACACATTTAATTTAGATGACAATACAATATAATAAAATAAATAACATTATAAATCTAAGATGGCCGCCGATACAAAATGGCGGATTACATATTTTTCCTTAACCCCCTCAATATGGGTATCAAATCAAAGGGCTACACTATTAAAACACGATGATTATGTCAAAATTTAAAATTCAAGATGGACGCCGTTCCAATATGGCGGAGTAGGTACATATTTTTCCACAACCACCACAAAATGGGTATCAAATCAAAGGGCTACACTAGTAAAACACGATGATTATGTCAAAATGTAAAATTCAAGATGGACGCCGTTCCAATATGGCGGAGTAGGTACATATTTTTCCACAACCACCACAATATGGGTATCAAATCAAAGGGCTACACTAGTAAAACACGATGATTATGTCAAAATTTAGAATTCAAGATGGACGCCGTTCCAATATGGCGGACTAGGTACATATTTTTCCACAACCACCACAATATGGGTATCAAATCAAAGGGCTACACTAGTAAAACACGATGATTATGTCAAAATTTAAAATTCAAGATGGACGCCGTTCCAATATGGCGGAGTAGGTACATATTTTTCCACAACCACCACAAAATGGGTATCAAATCAAAGGGCTACACTAGTAAAACACGATGATTATGTCAAAATGTAAAATTCAAGATGGACGCCGTTCCAATATGGCGGAGTAGGTACATATTTTTCCACAACCACCACAATATGGGTATCAAATCAAAGGGCTACACTAGTAAAACACGATGATTATGTCAAAATTTAGAATTCAAGATGGACGCCGTTCCAATATGGCGGACTAGGTACATATTTTTCCACAACCACCACAACATGGGTATCAAATAATAGGACTACACTGCAGAATACTGTCATTATGTCAAAATTTCAAACTCAAGATGGACGCTGTTACAAAATGGCGTATTAGGTGGGGGCATGATTAGTCGTGTCGAGAACAGTTGCGTCCAAGATTGTGTGACGTTAGAGGGGCAGATAAAAAAAAATACGTAATTAGATACCTCGTTAGTAAGCGGTAGCTATACCACCCAAGTTAAGGTAATAGGTTAAAACGTGCCGAGGACTGTATGGCATTAGGGTGGATAAAAATGTAATGTCGTAAGCGCTTCCCCCTCAAGATTGGGCGCATCTTGTTGTATATTAAGCCTTGTCCCTTTACTGGACCTCTGGGGAGGGGGGGGGGGGGGGTCGACCGTCAAAATGCCCCTTAATCGTGGGAACAACATGGTAACAATAAATAAAAAAGCAAACAACACAACGTGAGAGACAAAGGCAGCTGGTAGAGTCAGAAACACCTGAGCGTCATGAGTGCAGGCTCGCATCACAACGTGACAGACGAAGAGAGCTAATAGCGTCAGAAACACCCGAGCGTCATGAGTCCAGGCTAGCATCACAACGTGACAGACGAAGAGAGCTAATAGCGTCAGAAACACCCGAGCGTCATGAGTCCAGGCTAGCATCACAACGTGACAGACAAAGAGAGTTGTTAGCATCAGAAACATCTGAGCGTCATGAGTCTAGGCTAACATCACAACGTGACAGACGAAGAGAGCTAATAGCGTCAGAAACACTTGAGCGTCATGAGTCCAGGCTAAGATTACAACGTAATAGACAAAGAGAGCTATTAGCGTCAGAAACACCTGAGCAACATGAGGCCAGTTTAACAGGACGGCGTGAGAGACGAAAGGAGTTAGAAGCTTCAGAAACACCTGAGCAACGCCACGACAGGTTAAATAACCAACGTGAGCGTGCACAGCAACGCAGAGCTGAAAATCATGTACAAGCGTTTGAAAATGCTATTAACACATCGTGTATACACGTTTGTGACATTTGCACGAAGCATTGTTATCCTAACCAAATTCATACTGTACGTTACAACACAGCTGCATTAGGATATCTACCTGCAGAACTGTCTTCAAAAACAACATTACTTTTATGTTCGCGCTGCCAAACACATGTGACCAGTAATAAAACAATAGCACCATCAAAGGCGTACTGGAATAATCTGGATCCAGGTTCAATACCAGATGAGATTCAAGCGCTGACGCAAGCAGAGCAGCGATTGCTGTGTAGAATCATCCCGTTTGTTAAAATCGTAAAATTTACTGGGCTATACGGTACTGCACCTACGGTTTCCGCGGACAAGCAGTGTTGTTTGCCCAAGATATCTTTGAGGTCAGTGAAAGATTACCTAATATGCTTCCAAGATCTTCCAGCCATGTAATAATGATGCACTGAATGAATTAAATAGAATGAGGAATATTCGGTAGACAATTTCACTAAATACTAAAAACAAGAAAATAAAAATCGGTAAAAAAACTTTTAAGTTAAACAGTTTTATTTTATGTGCACTGAAAACTACAAAATAAATAAATAGTTACTTACCTATCAACCTACGTTGGTGATCTCGGTCATTAATATCTCTGATGGTAGTGGTTGTCATAACATGAACCATGTCAGCGGCCGAAAGGCAGTTCATGAAAGAACACTAACACCAGGGTTTGCTTGGTAGGTAAACTAAGCAGCCCACACTATAACAAGTAGGTATTTTGACCTTCTAGTTCAGAAATATTTTAGTACTAGGCAGAATAGCTTTTAGGCATATTAGACTAAAATAAAAACGTGGGGCCCCTCTGAAATCATACCTATGGCAGAGCATATCTTATACTTTGGTAGATCATGAGCTCGGCGCGGCGTGATGACGATTATAATAAGTCGATGCAATCCACATTTAGTATAGTAGAAAGTAATACAGAAATAGTTAATGGGCCCCACGTTTTTATTTTAGTCTAATATGCCTAAAAGCTATTCTGCCTAGTACTAAAATATTTCTGAACTAGAAGGTCAAAATACCTACTTGTTATAGTGTGGGCTGCTTAGTTTACCTACCAAGCAAACCCTGGTGTTAGTGTTCTTTCATGAACTGCCTTTCGGCCGCTGACATGGTTCATGTTATGACAACCACTACCATCAGAGATATTAATGACCGAGATCACCAACGTAGGTTGATAGGTAAGTAACTATTTATTTATTTTGTAGTTTTCAGTGCACATAAAATAAAACTGTTTAACTTAAAAGTTTTTTTACCGATTTTTATTTATTCACAACTTGACAACTTGACTTCGTCCGCGTGGAATTCGGTTTTATCGCGCACCTCTATTTTATCCCTCGATACAAATAAATAAAATTGGAGTGGCTGTTTGTAATATTAAAATAACCACTTTTTACTTAGTGCATATGGATGTATGCACGGTACATATACCAAAACATTTTTTTTGTACTATTTTTGTCTGTTTTTCTGTCGGGCTGTTTGTTCCGGCTAATCTCTGAAATGGCTTGACCGATTTTGACGGGACTTTCACTAGCAGATAGCTGATGTAACAAGGAGTAACTTGGGCTACTTTTCCGAGGGGTAAAATAGGGGTGCGTGATAAAACCGAATTCCACGCGGACGAAGTCGCGGGCAACAGCTAGTTATGTAAATGGTGTGCAGAAAAAACAGTAGTTTAAATAGTCACCTTATGTGAAGAGATTGTGTGGCCGATGGTAGCGCCACGCCACACCTGGCTGTCGAGTGTGGCTGCTAGAACGAGTCGGTGAAATCGGTGCGTGGTTAGCCCTGTGGCGCAGAAAGGTGAAATTACAGGCACATGAGACCTTCCACCTATACGTCTCAGGGTTACGGGCGCATACGATGCGACTTGGGTCTTGTCGTACCTAGTAGGGGAAGACCCAAGTCGCATCGGTTGTTATGGGCCGAGGTTACCGCTTAACACCAGGTGGGCCGTCGACTCGTTCCGTAAACATATAAAAAAAAGAACACCAGAGTTTCTCGTTAGTAATGAATTTGTGTGCAATACCAGTTCTTTAAACGGTGACGAAAAACATCGCTAGGAAATCGACATGTCCTAGAACACACACACATTCCTTCGAAACCGGCAAAATGAGCACGTTACTGCTCGGTGGCAGAAATATTTATCAAGCATAATTGGACCTTGTTATGCAGAAAGCAGCCGTGTGGGGAAAAGTACAAACGGAGTTATAAGCATTGTTCTGTCGATGGTTACACTTCGGTTATGTATTGATTCATATATTGTATTGGCTCATATCTCCGTGAAAAATAGAGATATCGACATGGCTGTCTTTGCAAAAAATCCGTCATGTCGAAATTAGGATGGCCGCGTTTATAACTCATTTTTGGAAAAAATGCCACATAGCTGCTTTCTGCATAACTAGGCCCAGTTTTACCCCAGATAAAGATGACACATCACCCACTGCTGGGTAAGCAGTTCGGAACTGATATAAATAGGTTTCCAGGTTGCGAAGTGATGGCAGAGATGGATTGGTCCAAGAATGCGGTTATTATCCTGGTCAAAGAGTACACGAAGCGACCCGAGCTGTGGGATAGGAATGACCCTATGCATCGAGTGCAGTCTGCTAAGGTGTGTACACTCAAGACAAGCGAGAATAGGCTGCCAGACTTATCCAGGTAGCAAGTTTGAGAGCGTGACACGACTGGCACGACTGGCTATCAATCCACAGGTCGCCGGTTAAAATCTAGGAGTAAAACGACTTCTCATTGCTTGAAAAATTGTGGGAATAGCGAAAATTCACGTTTTTCTAAATTGAAAGAAATAGGAAGAAGTCTGCATTTACCGGAATCAATATCTACCTATCAGGTAACTGTACGTTTGGTTACTCTCGCTTGTCGACAGTATTAGGTAAGTGTTCCTGCATGTGTGAACGTTATGGGATATGATCTGATCAGCAAAATTGATATTCAAATAGTCTTTATTTATCATATAACTGGTGGGACCGATATGTTAACGAGAGTGAATCTAACAATCACGACTTCGTCACGATGCATAAACCATTAACGTTTAAAGAAACCAATTTTTTACATGATTATGTTAGCAACAAACTAAAATAAAATTTTAGTTTCACCTATTTGACCGACACGCTTCACAGATTGAATTTGAAAACCAAACTATATTTAGTCTCACCTTATAAGTCTGTCATATTTTAATTGTGATGACTATTATTTGTTTTGATTACTATCACGATTCAACTGCCTTTTGATGCCTCATGGCCACCATGTGTCAGTTCGGCACTATAGTTGTTTCTTATTCCCTATGAGAGAAAAAGATGCGGGTAGCTAAAAATTGAGTTGTCAACAGAATAACCGTCATTATTACACACACATCTTACTTCAGATTAAAATTGGGGTGTTTGTTCCTCTCGGCTACCACGCCATGCTATCAACAGTAAGTTCCAGTATCAAGCAAATATTATATTTGGTGCGACAGACCGCGGCGTGGTCCGCCATCGCGCGGATGTTCGCGTGCGAGATCACAGACGTCCGCAAGAAGTTCAACTCGCTGCTGGCCTCGTACCGCAGGGAGAGGCAGCGAGTGAAGGAGGGCTCCGCCTCGCGCTGGTTCCTCTACCCCTACATGAACTTCCTGGCCGGCTACGTCAAGTCTCCTGACGACGGACAGGGGCAGGTAAGTTTTCCAGGGTTACCATCCGATTTCTATTACTAATCTAGACCATTACCCTACTGTGGCGCCTCGCAATGCCTGGATTGGAAAATGGTTTCAGATGTAGCTCTAGGTACACACGTATTGTAATTTTGTAGTATTTTTCAACTGGATAGCGATAGTTGCCACCATAGTAAGGTAAGTAGTAAGGTAGTAAGGTATCCTTCTTCGGTATATAGAACTCGTAGGATTCGATCATACTCGTCCGATACGTACACATCGCAAGCTGACTTCGACGCCATCTTAACTATCATCATGTGATAGTATCTAACCCAACTCCCTCCTAACTTCGCACCGGAGAGAGAGAGAGACGAAGACGAGAGAAGGCGGGTGAAGGAAGGTTGACCTCGCACTGTTCCTTTGATCCTGGTTTCCGGATGACAAGTCTCCAGGTGATTTGTACAGACCAGGTATATTCATATTATTATATTCCTTTCGTTAGTTTAACGTTAATGTCAGGTCAATATGAAGCTTGCGTTGCTCGTAACCGTATCTTTGTAAATTAAATAGTGTCACCGTTGCATATTTTGAACATGTATGTAATCATGTATCATTTTAATTAATTAATCAACTTAGTTTTTATAATGCCTATCGAATTATCGTTTTCAGCAAAATATGATATACAAGTAGGAATAACAAGCCGAGACGATAACTATTTGAACAGAACAAACATTACTCTCATATTACTTCCGTAATTTAATTCAGCATAATATGGTTGATAACAGTTTGAATGACCTTATTGATAATTTCAGTACACACGAATTTAGATAATACTTTTAAATATTTAGTGCCTACTTGCATTTGCTACATCTGCTACATTATTTACAACTTCTGCTGTCCCACAATAGTCACGCAGAAGGTGAAAAGTAACCCAATTAGGCTGCCTACCTTTTTGAGACTATAGGCTATGTATAAGTTTTATGAAGTACTTGTAAATGTGTGCCTGGTGGCCCAGTGATGCAGACCTCAAGTTTCAATCCGGAACATACTGGTTCAAGTCTTGACGTGCACTAATGTGTACTTTCACTTGGAAAAATGTTCGCAAACCAATACCCAAAGCGTCCGGAGGAAACCGAAATGTCCTAGAACTAATAATTTGAATAACAGAGATTTTAATCCTTTAACACGAGTTAGTAGTAGAAGTAGGTTGCCGGATATTCGAGATTCTGTTCGTTTTGGTCCGAATGTGGACCGAACCACTGTTCCTTCGTACATCAATTAACTGAGCAAATCGAAAAGCAAGAAGCATACATGCAAATTTTTCGTTGCAGGGCGATGCCTCCAATACGGAGTACGAGCAAGTGGAAACGCTGGACAGCACATTCGAGCAGGAATCTGACGCGACACAAGCCAGCGAAGAAGAACAAGAAGCGATACTTCTCAAACAAGAGCCCGAAGCGGAAGCGTTCGAGTACAAGAAAATAATACCTTACCCGACCAAGAGACGCACAATCAGCGCGGCCAAGAGAAAGATGGCGGCCAAGCGCGCGAGCACCCACGAGACGGAGCTGTCGTACAGTAAAGTGTACATTACCAGCAAAATACTCGAAATGGAGAGGAAGTTGAGAAAGGATTTGATAAAGAAGAAAGATGACTGCGATACGTTCGGAGAGTACATCGCCACCACTCTGAGGAAACACGACACCAAGACGCAGTGTATGATCAAGCAGGCGATCAACAACATACTGTTCGAGCAGGAGATGAGCAAGTACACCAGCAGTGATTACGTCGTGTTGAACTCGGGGGGAAACGTCACTGTCGAGGATATTCTAGACGAGAACTAGCCATTTTAATTGACGTGCGTTATCTGTAAAGCCAGATATAAAACTTTTGATAAGTTCGTGTACTATAAGATAAATTTCTTTGCTAACAAACATGAAGAAACTTCTCGCTTACTGGAGGGCAAATTATAATAGAGTAGTCCAAATTTTTGACATTTTGTGCCCACTATTATGTTCAACTTATTAAAGGTGTGAAATTAAGGGGGATTGACCCAGTGCCAGGCAGGATGACTGGTCCGATTTGGACTCACTGGGTCCAGCTCCATGTGTAGTACAGTTAGTTTAAGTTTAAATTTAAGATTTTTTATTTTTCTTTATAATATGTTTAAATATTTATAATGAAAATTGTAATACGGATATTTTTTCCCGAATTAAATGATTACCAATAATCATAATATACACAATGATCATAAAAACCAATATAACAAAAAAAAAGGACATTGGTTAGGTCGAGTAGCATACATATAGCATTAGTACTTTTTACCTCACCACTGTTCGAGTGAAGCCACGAGATTAAATAAATTATACATACAGGGTTACAGGAAAAGTCGTGCTAGATCCGTTAAGGGCGTGGAGTACCCATCATTTCTGACTTATTTCACTATGAAACACCCTACCCTAAACTTAACCCTTTTCGAGATATTCGACTTTTAATTTTTTATTGAATATTGCCGATTTTTAGGCTACGAAATTTATTTTTGTTTATTTTGTGTATCTTATTATTATTATTATTGCATTTTTACATGTGTAATAAGATGCTTTAGGACATCAATCATTAAAATAGTGCATAAGTTAATTGAATAGACCGTAGTAGACAAGTGAAAGTAAAAAAATAAAAAATATATTAGCAAGCTTATTTTTCTCTAAGGGATATCTAAAAAAAATATTATGACACTTGTTCGGCAGATATTTTTTAAAATATCTACGATTCATCAGCTATCTAACGAGGTATAATAATCTAGGGTTTTATTCAAATGCATTGGAAAAAAATTAGTTTCATAGGCGACAGTGGAGAAGAAAATTTATACTTAGCCCTAAAAAGTAAAATAAAACATTAGGTATGCATGAAATGTCATTTATTAAAGGTTTTCACACAACTTTTTCTTATTCTACAGTTCATGTTAACATGGCCGCCTCTATTTCTGAAACATTGTCGCATCCTTCTACGGAGACCAGTCTTCACTACTCCAGTGGTCAACGTGGTCCTCATTTTATTTGCTGCATCCACAATCCTTTCTCTTAAGTCTTCCACAGACAAAACTGGATTCGGCTCGCTGTACACAAGACTTTTCATGCACCCCCATACATGAAAATCCATGGGGGTTAGGTCCGGACTTCTTGCTGGCCATGGCAACGGCCCACCTCGTCCTATCCATTTGTTTGGATAATTTGTGTCCAGCCAGTCTCTGACACTTCTCCTGAAATGGGCAGGGCAGCCATCGTGTTGGAACCACATGTCCCTGATCAGGTTGAGTGGCAGATCATCCAGCAAATCACTCAAGTCTGCTCTCAGGAAATTTTCGTAGCTTTCCCCATTTAGATTATCCGGGAGAAAGTAAGGTCCAATCAAATGATTAGAGATAATGCCCATCCACACATTCACGCTGAATCTTCGTTGGGACCCTTTCACTCTTTTCCTATTGGGATTCCTTAGTTCTTTTGGGGCCCAGTAATGGACGTTGTGATAGTTGGTTATGCCATCTTTATCAAATTTGGACTCATCCGTCCACAAGATATTTCTTAGAAAATCTGGGTCTTCTACGTCAGCATTTAGCATAAATCTGCAAAAGTCCAATCTTCTCGCGGGGTCTCCTTCTTCAATAACGTGTACCGGCGTGTAATGGTACGGGTATAGGCCAGCAGTATGCACTGTAAACCACACTCTCCATTGCGAAAGTCCCAGATCACGGGCAACAATATTAGTGGAAGTAGTCGGATCCGCTCGAAAGCGTTGCACTATCTCATTGTCCTGTTCTTCGTCGTCAATTCGTGGTCTTCCCATGTCTGTATTTCGTCTCAAAACAGAGCCAGTTTCTTTAAGTCTTCGATAAACTCTGTCAAAACAGGCCACATCCGGCACTCGACGACCGGGGTAGCGAGTTATGTATTCGTTACGAGCTTGCGCAGACACACAATCGCAGTATCCGTAACAAATAAGCATATCAGCATATTCCTCAGGTGTGTAGGACGTCATCTTCAACACTTCCGTATCACAGGTACAAATCAGAGTCCGGTTAACAAGCACAGTAGTCACAAATCAGAAGAAATAATCCAGAATCACAGCCAAGTCGAGAAAAAGAGCAAAACGATATCACATCTACTATGTACGAAGCACAAAAGCAGACTGACAACCAAAACAATACCCCCTGTTGTATTCCCAGCTCTAACCGGTCTCTACACTTTTTCTTTCATTCGCACCTACATAAATCGTCACTTGTCTCGCTCTCTCGGTGCGTCTTAACTTGAAGGAAAATAGGCGCGGGACCGTTAGAACTGCTACCTGGAGCGTCCCAACTACTTTTTTCCACGAAATGTAATACAAACCCTAGATTGTTAGACCTCGTTAGATAGCTGATGAAACGTAGATATTTTAAAAAATATCTGCCGAACAAGTGTCATAATATTTTTTTTAGATATCCCTTAGAGAAAAATAAGCTTGCTAATATATTTTTTATTTTTTTACTTTCACTTGTCTACTACGGTCTATTCAATTAACTTATGCACTATTTTAATGATTGATGTCCTAAAGCATCTTATTACACATGTAAAAATGCAATAATAATAATAATAAGATACACAAAATAAACAAAAATAAATTTCGTAGCCTAAAAATCGGCAATATTCAATAAAAAATTAAAAGTCGAATATCTCGAAAAGGGTTAAGTTTAGGGTAGGGTGTTTCATAGTGAAATAAGTCAGAAATGATGGGTACTCCACGCCCTTAACGGATCTAGCACGACTTTTCCTGTAACCCTGTATATGTATTTCATATGAATAGGTTCCTTTATCACTTAGATTTGCTCAATCGATAAAGAAAATAGTGATTTCGTAAATAGTAGGGTTTAGTTGCCTATAAAAATGTTCTATTAGTACAATACTTCAAGGAATAAAATATTATCTGTGGTAAAAGCTTCGTTAGACTTATTTTTTGCCTGTCCATTTGAATGACTAAACCTACTTACAATCAAATTAGTTGTTTTCGTTAAAGAAAAATTATATAATAAGCAATTGAATTTATTATTGTGTTTCTAACGCAACACAATTTATTGTTTTATGGGATAAATGGAATGTTATATTGTTTTCCAGATATCCCAAAATGTTGTTAAACATTTTTCAACTCATTTTAGAACTGTTTACGGGGCCACATTCACAGATTGTTGGGCTTTAATCCGATTACAATTAACTTATGATATAATACCTCATTACTCTGCCTGGATCCCTCGGATTGCCGATCAAAAAGCGTGATAATATATATACGGACAAAATGAATTTCTAAATGCATAATACACGTGTCCGTTCAAAAACAACAAAACATCTGATTATCATAACCACGTCAATATTTACCCGCACCACACCTGTAAACTATATTTTAGTTTTTTACCGCTGGCAATCAAATCTGGGTTGACTACGTGATGCACCACACGAGCTATCGCATCGACCTTCATTATTTATCGATCAAATTTCGATGTCGCTTATCTATTGCTGCTTTTATCAGTCTCTGCAGCGTTGCTAGCCGAGCCATCAATGGAGTCGAACATATCGTTTTTATCTAATTTGCATCACACATTAGCGTCAATAGTACTATATCATCGTTTAGCGCCGTCGTTCTAGCATCGATCGTTTACATTGGTGTTTTTGCTTTATCGCTGATTTTAGCATTAGGTTGTGCGCAGTAATGTGAGTGCAAACGGCTCAATTATGTTTGGTCGACCTCGCTCGCGAGGTGAGCTGGATCGACAGGATCACGCCACCCGACGTCACACAGTCTGCGTGAACGTTTCTGCATGCACTCTATGCACACTGCACATCTATATAATTGCATTTAATTGTGTTTAGCAGTTTTCTTGTTGTTGCTAATTTAGAATCTGTTTGCATTATGTTTGTTTCATTCTATTGTTTAGTTGATATTATAGAGTTTAAACACGATAACTTCGATTGAGATGTTTATTTATAGAATAATTACTCGGTCCCTGCATTTATTTCATTCTAAAGTTCAACGCTGGTCAAAAAATATTTTTTATTCTGTGGTATTTAAGAAGTGTAATGTCAAGTAAGCATATTAAATGTCAGATCTCGCATGTTAAGAAACGTCGATGGCCTGCAAATATGTTGATTGGTAAGAATTTATCCATGGAAACTCTATTTACCTACTAATTATACTAACTCAGCTTATCAAACTAATAAATAAATATATATGCTAATATACATAATAGAAATCACACCTGCCTAGACAAAAAAACCGGTATAAAAAAGGAAGATTCGTATTTTAATTATTAATCTTAATAACAGCAGTATAATTCCTTTCGAGGCGGTTGATATATCGCATTCTATCTATCTATTCGAATCACTGGTTCTCTCGAACCAGTGTGGTGAAAGGGTTTTAAGTGCGCCTCAAAGAGGCTCCTTTCGTGCACTTGACACGTGTCTTCTAATTTTCAGTTCTAGGACATGTCGGTTTCCTCACGATGTTTCCCTTCACCGTTTAGAGAACGTGGTATTGCGCACATAAGTCTTTCAATTGAAAAACTCATAGGTGCACATCGGGATTTGAACCGGCGACCTCATTGAAACTCGGCTAGACCACCACGTTCTTCTATATCGCATTGATAGATAGAGACGGTTGCATCAGCCGGCTGACTGCAGGCCGGCCTGGATTGCGTCACGCCCGCACCCGCGCCCGCGCCTGCGCCCGCGCCTGCGCCCGCGCACACTAATTGGCAGATATTGGAAAAAAACTACATCTGATCGCGAGTATATGTCGCCTGGCTGGTAGATAGTACACATCGCTACAGTATCTTAAATAAGTACCTTTGTGTTTTATTAAAATAATCATGTTTTTTATTCCACATTTTAACGCAGTAGGAATCGTTTTTTCTTCTATACTATTGATGGTGATGCCTTAGACCACAAACACGTATCACATGATGGCGTTTATGTAGCTGACGGTTGGTGGCCTGATGGGGAGCTGTAGTGAGGATACCGGAATACCGTTAGGTGCTTGGGGGCAGACTTTCAACTTGAGGGTGGTAGATATTCAGCCGGGCATTTGTTCTACCACGCTATAGTTTCCTCACGATGTTTTCCATCAACGAGAGCTGTGTATAGCTACTGCCATTTGAATCTCACGATCTTAAGATGCAATGTCACTTCCAAGTGAGAAGTCACTGCTTCAGAAACATTATACCTTACTCAAGTCTAACTACAACCAAGACTTTACAATACTGCTGAAATCTGTTGTAGAGTTCTAATTAATAATATATGAACAATTATTGACATCCGGTAGATATATATAAAAATGTCCGGGACAATTGTTCATATTATGTCAAACCAATTGTAGAATTTTTGAAGAATAACATCGAATAGTGATATCTGGATAAAGTGCAGCCATTTCTCAAATAGCAATCCCGTAATGTTTGTATGCACAAAAGATTCAAGGAATTTAGAAGTCAAAACAACCTTGTTTCAGTTCTCTGCCAAATGACATCAATCTTAGAGAATGTTTCTCAGAATGCAATAGATAAATATGTGTGTATCGCATACACTCGAGTACTATGTAGTGCCCTGTACTATATATATATATACGGTTTCCCTCTCAGACATATCGTCGCCTGGCTAAATATAAATGTTACGTGAGTGACTCGACTGCACCTATTGTCTCCCCTTCAATTTTGTCTTCTAAACCTTTAGTTATAAGGCTTGTTTTTCAATGTTTCAGTGGTGGCTGATAAGACACGACCTTCCTTGCGTCAATATTATTTGTTTTCATGACTACAATCAGCAGGATGTGTGCCGTAATCATTATCTTGATATATTGTATTTGCTGCGTTTGATGATGTTCTCTTTCAAACTTTTCCATTAAATATGCTCGTGACAACAAGTTGTGATTGTAGCTAGGTACAAGAAAATTGAATGTCATGGAAAATCTTTCAAAAATACACAAAAATCGAAATAAATAAGTAGTAGAATGGGGAATAAGTGCTTTGTGCGAGTAGTGAGGAAGTATAAAATGTAACACCAATACATTTCGGTCAAGGTGATTTCTACCAATCAAGCTTTGGATGAATAGAATGCCGTATTGTGCTGTCTGAAAGACGAACAATTCGCAACAGTTTTGATATATCATCATTAACTAATAACAGATTGACTGTTAATGTCGTTGGGTTGTCTGAAAAATTAAAATAATATAACTCTGAATTCTGTTCTGTTATTTTGGGTGTCTGACCGATTAATGATTGTTATTAAAATAGCGAATGTTTGAAGACAAGGATCCGTTCACGAATTTCAGTTGACCTCAAACAAATCTGGGTCAATATAATATATTATCACTACATAGTATAAATCTAAGTCGCTTCCCGCTGCCTGTCTGTCCCTAAGTATGCTTAAATCTGTAAAACTACGCAACGGTTTTTTCTTAGTAGATACAGTGATTCAAGAGGAAGGTTTATATGTATAAAACATGCATAATATAGTAGAGAAACACTGATAATTTTAGAGGTCTCTAATGTGATGTCGTAAATAAACAAATTTTTTTGCGTTTACATTGCAAACGCTGGCTGAACCCTACGAGATAGATCAAAATAATGTACTACAGTATTGTACACCTTAAAAAGGTCTACAAAAAAGTCCGCGATAGTATATGTCTATCTCTTAAGGATAACCCACAATAACCATTTTTTTTATCCTTCACTTTTTACGAGAAATAATGGCTTATTTACGAAGCTATTTTAAGCAATACAGCATTGCACCCGTGCGAAGCCAGGGCGGGTCGCTAGTTGTGTATAAATAAAAAATAAATTCACGTTATTGGTGTAGAACAGTAGATAGGACAAGAGAGTACGCACGCGTTTATATATTGCTGTTACAATTAAATGAATGTGTCTGTATTTTACATCCAAGTGACGTTGGAATTGGCCTCAAAACGAAAATACATACGGAACAAATGTTTACGTTCCACTCCCGAGCGGTGACATACAAACAAGATTACACTCGACATTATTTTATTATAATAAATAATTTGCTGAATGGATTAAGAGGTTTTTTATGAGGTCGTTGACTATACTGTAAGATGAAAGAATAAATGGTGGGTACATAACCAGACTGTACTCAGTTATTTCAAGACGGATAAACAACTGCGAATTTCAGTTAACACGTATGTAATATCCAGTTTTAAAACTTGCTTAGTCGTTGAAGATAGGAGGTTTCATTATTTAAGAGCAGTAGAACTCTAGCCAAGTTCGTCCGGGGAAGTACTGCCACCATGCCCATTTCTGCCGCCAAGCAGTGAAGCATTCGCATTAGGTACTGTGTTCCGGTTTGAAAGGTGTGGTTTCCGGTGAAATTACAGGCACATGAGACATTCCACCTTCACGTCTCAGAGTTGCGGACGCATACGATGCGACTTGGGTCTTGTCGTACCTAGTAGGGGAGGACCGAAGTCGCATCAGTTGTTATGGGCCGAGGTTACCACTTAACACCAGGTGGGCCGTCGGCTCGTTCCGTAACTGTATTACATTAAAAAAAAAAAAAAAAAAACTAGCAGTTGCCCGCGACTTCGTCCGCGTGGAATTCGGTTTTATCACGCACCCCTATTTTACCCCTCGGAAAAGTAGCCTAAGTAACTCCTTGTTACATCAGCTATCTGCCAGTGAAAGTCCCGTCAAAATCGGTCCAGCCATTTCAGAGATTAGCCGGAACAAACAGACAGACAGACACAAAAATTGCAAAAAATGTTGTTTTGGTATATGTACTGTGTATACATGCATATGCACTTAGTAAAAAGCGGTTATTTAAATATTTCAAACAGACACTCCAATTTTATTTATTTTATATATGGACTAAAGTAAAAGTACTTCATTCGGAAACCTAGTTTAGTCGAAAAAGCTTTTCTTAGGGTACAATTTCTACGACAGTATGCCATTAAGACACGCATAAAAGTAAGATTTTGCATAAAATTTACAGACTTTAGTACTAAAGCACTAAAGTAGTAAAGCCAGGTGCTTTAGCTTTTTCAGAAATATCTAAACTAAGAAGATAATTACCGCACCCCACTAATTGAAGTTCTTTTAACTAGTTAGATATTGAATATTGACTGACCTCATAGATGCTGTAGGTCGTGGGTTCGATTCCCACCAGGACAAACATTTATGTGAAGAGCATTGATGTTTGTTCTGTGTCTGGGTGTTAACATGTATTTATAAGTGTGTTTACCAAAAAAAAGTATATATGTATTGTACAGTCATCTGTTTCCCATAGTACAAGCTATGCTTAGTTTGGGGCTAGATGGCGCTGTGTGAAATGTACACCAATATTTATTTATTAATTCATACATTGTTACCCAAATGATATTTTTGATATGAAAGTCTCATAAATATCTTCCTGAATAACAACGTTAACCGTTGACGTCAAAGCAGAAGAGACAGAAAATGCTTCCTGTCTAAACATCGTGACAGTAAGTATTGCGCACGCGCACCCCGCGCCGAGCCGCCCCACCATCCGCGATATTGTTTGTTATCCAACACTATTTGTGGCGATGACGCTGACGCTCAGCCGGTAGAAAAGAAAGTGTTGGTGTTGTGCAAAATGTCTAAATACATAAAGAGATCAGAAGATTAATAGTAAAAATCATCATAATCTTATAGAAGGTATAAAATTTATTATGCCTTTATTAATTATTAATCTTTGACTATTTAATCGTAATATTAGCTAAACAAAATAATAATTTTAAATTATAAATAGAATTATATTAAAGGTTGTCTGGAAGAGATTGCTCATTGCAATAAGACCGCCCATTGTCATCCACATTTAGTGTACACAAAAATGTTCTTTTTAATAAGTTTTTCTTTTTGTATTGTGGTTTACAATAAAGAGTTATTGTATTGTATTGTATTGTATATTAAAATTAGGGGCATATGGGGCCCTATTACGAGCTATAATTTACATTTAAAACTTGTGCAAGTTTTAAATGTAACCAAAATATGTAAATAAATGTATAAAGGTTTTACACCATCTAGACCCAAACTAACAATATCTTGTTGGGAACAAGACAACTGATAAAATACGTACATTATATACATTTTTGAATACACACATACACAAATAGTGCAAGTGTGAAAACCAGCACTAAAGTCATTCCTCTAAAAAAAGTGAAGCTAAACACAAGTCATTGTATCTTTTAAAAATTATTCAATTTCTCGCCTCATTATACGAACTTCCGGATGGAAAAGGACCTTATCAAATTTTATTGCACCCATAATAATCTAAACCTGTTGCATTGTGTGCACCGAAATAGCAACAATGGAGACCTGACGAGTTGTAACTAGGGTTGCCACCCGTACTTTATAATAAAGTATTGTACGTTATTTCGGGCAAACGTACTTAATACTTTATTAAAGCAATAGAGTACGTGAAAAGACTTCATTTTACTTATAAGACTTTTAAAGATTTTATTTTAATTTTTATTGTATAACTTAATAAAAAATGAATTATTTATAAGTATATATAAATTTAGATATAAACTGTAAAGATGCTGTCAAGGTATGTACAGAAAACAAATATTAGTTACATATTGCTAAAAGCAATAAAAAATACGTGTGGAAACAAAATGGCACAACGAATAAATAATACTCTATTTTCACACATTGTACCTTATTTTATTGCCTTGGAAGAGCGAAAATACTCTATTTGCTTTAAAAAAAAAGGTGGCAACCCTAGTTGTAACCGACTGAACAGGTAGCCCTGCCCTGATCGGTCCTTCACCCCGCCCGCGCCCTCCGTCCCGCTCGCACTATTCTTCTCTGCTGTGAGAACAGTCACGTACACAAATCTTGGCAAGAAATTTTTCCTTAATCTCTGAATAGAACTCTTCAGCTTCTTGGTACCTCGGCCTAACATTGTCTTAGTACCAGATTATTGGACGCCAAGTCAGATGTCACTTCCCATGATGTTGCGTCATCCGCTTGTGACGTTACTGGTCCTTTGCGGTTTCGTTGTGTTGCTAAACTATGTTGATTGATTATTTATAAACAACATGCACAATGTATGATTCAATGAAATAGAATTCTGCTTGTTGGCAGCTCTGTACTTTTCAAAAGTGATTAATTACAAGCCCTGACTAAGTTCGATCGGGCACGAAACTCGATGCAATAATAAATCACTTCTAGCGTAGTGCATTAAACTTTCAGGGCTAGTATGAAAAATTGCGTCCCTAACTGATGAGAAATGGAATCATTTAGTTATTACAGTATGTGCATACAATTGTTATATACAGTAGGAATACCAAGAAATAAATAACAAATAAGGAATACATCAACAGAATACGTGCTTCCTTCTTCATTTAACTTCTTTCTTCGGGTATCAGCAGAAATGGGCATGGTGGCAGTACTTCCCCGGACGCAATTGGCGAGAGTTCTACTGCTCTTAAAATTCTTGACGTGTATTTAGGACTTTCCTGCACTGCACTGTATTTCTAGTCCCATAATAGTTTTTTGTCCGAGGCCGCAGGTAAACCGATCCCTCCTCAACCGTTCCACACAGAAAATGGTTTATAAATCACATAAAAAGTATAAAGGGTCCAATAAAAGTGTCAAATTACTAATTTTGAAATTTTAAAAGCAAAATTCGTATTTTACGCATGAAAAACATAGTGGCTTATTTTTATTGGCAGTAAAAGAGACGTAAATATTAAAATGTAATAAAACTTGAGATGAATGTCCACTCGGGCACTTTTTATTTTTTAATTGTTAAGCCTCCCGATTTACATAATTTGGTCAATAATATAAGACGATACTAATGGAATAATAATAGAAAAAAATATTAATAATAATATAAAGAGAAAATGAATACAAAATCTGCTTCAATCTAAAACGACTTATATAAAAAAACGCGTTAAATGTGCCAAGTTTAGCTCACCCTATGGGAATCAGGTAACTGATAGAAACTTTTTTTTTGTAATTACATACTTAGTAAGACCCAGTAACAGTACAAAAATTGATTTTCGTCATACAAATGTTTTCCTACGTGGGAATCGAACCCAGGACCTACAGCTTAGACGGCAGAGTAACTTCTATCTGAGCTGTGAGACCAATCAATGCATACATTAGTATCAAATCATTAAAAATGTATACAATAATAATATTCTCTTCATCTATACAAATAAATAAAATTGGAGTGTCTGTAATATTAAAATAACCGCTTTTTACTAAGTGCATATGGAATTATGGATGTATACACGGTACATATACCAAAACAACATTTTTTCCAATTTTTGTCTGTCTGTCTGTTTGCTCCGGCTAATCTCGGAAATGGCTGGACCGATTTTGACGGGACTTTCACTGGCAGATAGCTGATGTAACAAGGAGTAACTTAGGCTTCTTTTCCGAGGGGTTAAATAGGGGTGCGTGATAAAACTGAATTCCACGCGAAGTCACGGGCAACAGCTAGTGTTGAAATAAGTATACTGGTGGCAGGTTTCTGAACCAACTACCAACATTCGATTCGCTCCACCGAGCACCCACCGAGGTCATATTCTCACTTATCTAAGTTAGCACTAAGCAGGCATTAACGAAGGCTATTCGTTACTAACTTATTCACTGCTCCTATCACAAATGCTGAGGAATGGATTGTCACGTTAGCTCATTCGATAGATAGAACCCGAACCGCATCAAACCGGCTCTTATTTAGGATACCTAGCAACAGCGCTGCAAAACCGGTATCTTATCAATGCATATGGGTCAGATATACTAAAACAACCCTTATCTCAACTGTGTAAGATTCAAAATTGTAATGAAATCGATCGCGTAATCGACGCTGTGGAATAAAGTGTGTTATTGCGAGGCGATAGGGTACATATTGGTATGACGCGCGGTTGGTGCTGCGCCTGTACGTGGTATCGGTAGACTCGTTGGCACCCGCTGGCGGTGCGTCACGGTGCGGGGCGGGTGGCGCGGGGCGGGGCGGTGCGGCGCGGGGCGGCTCATCACGCCACAATGAATGTATGGCAATGATTCAACTAACGACTTGCGGTCTTTTATTTTTCTTGATATGGGACAAGGAAATGTGTAGAAATCGGACTCGAAGGTCACTCAGTGAGCACAGGAACTGCACTAAATACAAATTTAAATTTATTATGAACTAGCTGTTGCCGGCGACTTCGTCCGCGTGGAAATCGGTTTTATAACGCACCCCAATTTTACCAGTCGGGAGAGTAGCCTAAGTTACTCCTTGTTAGATAAGTTATCTGCCAGTGAAAGTCCCGTCAAAATCGGTCCAGCCATTACAGAGATTAGCCGGAACGAACAGACAGACAGACAAAAATTTTAAAAAATGTTGTTTTGGTGTATGTACCGTGTATACCCATATGCAGTAAAAAGTAAAAAGCCGTTATTTTAATATTACAAACAGACACTCCAATTTTATTTATTTGTATAGATAATGTTTGGTTTAGTTAGCTACAATATGTATGCCCTACAATTGTTATCTCCAAAAGTCAAACAGAATCATACGATATTATTTGGCTACAGATAACGAATCCGTTTACATTTTATAATACCTAGATCTAGATACTCCTCATTCGTGTGAAGAATGTTAAGAAATAGGTATTATTAAGTTGTCGTACAAGAAGGTAATTGTTATAAATATGTATTGCCGGCATTGAACGATATACGATACTAGAATACAATATTTTCAATCTACATCATGTACTTACAGGAACTATGGAATTATGTTTAAAAAAAAAATGTTATACAGTTACTGAACGAGCCGACGGCCCACCTGGTGTTAAGTGGTAACCTCGGCCCATAACAACCGATGCGACTTGGGTCCTCCACCACTAGGTACGCCAAGACTCAAGTCGCATCGTATACGCCCGTAACTCAGACGTGTAGGTGGAATGTCTCATGTGCGTGTAATTTCACCGGAAAACACACCTATCAAATCGGAACACAGTACCGCGAACGCGTGACTGCTTGGCGGCAGAAATAGGCATGGTGGCAGTACTTCCCCGGACGAACTTAGCGAGAGTTCTACTGCTCTTAATGATAAAATGATGATGCAAAGTAGTAGATGTTGTAATTCGTAACAAATTTTGAAAGGGTAGGCTTGCGATAAAGGTTCTATATTCGTAAGCCAAGGGAAAGAAGTATTTTATAAAATTTTACCAAACGTTTAATATGTCTTCACGTGTTTCCTAGACTCCTGGAATAACTACAGTTATGAAAACAAATTTCTCATGAATTTTGTAACATCCGTCGTAAATCGTGATGAGGCGATAACCTGTGTCTAACAGGATGTACCTATGTATAATAGGAAAAATGCATCAGCAAGTCCTAACATGTTTATTCATTATGAAAACGCCTTACGTGGAACTTAATTTTGCGCAACATCCGCCGACTTACCGTCATCCAAACTGTGTGAAAATAATTGTAATTGATATGAAAATGACTCACTGCAGAATGACTACTCGACTAAAAAAATCATACCAAATTACTTTACGAAGCTACGAGTAGGTATCGTGTATTGCGTTGTCACCAACTCGGTTTCATTTCATTACATTTATTAATATTTGAGTAGAGTTTTCAAAAAGTATTCAAATTCAGTAGCAAGGTTTGACTAGATCACATCTATACTTCTATTCGGTATATTGAAAAATTTTAGTACGCAATCTGTAATCGATGTTGATGCTGAAACTGTAATTTCGTATAATTCATTTATTTGCGGAACATAAGTAAGAAAAGATGGCATCAAAAGATGCAAGTACAACTATGTTCTATGTATGTATACTTACTATGGACTTTACAGCATGAAAATTGATAAGATAGGAAATTTTCTTCATTTATATCTCCCTGACTGCTCCCGACGCTACTGAAAGGACTCAAATGAAACTCTGCATAATTTGAGTTCATACTACGAGGTAGGTAACAGGATACTTTTTATCCCGAAATTCAGCACGATTTCCTTGAAATACGGGATGAAAGTTTATATGGGATATCAATAATTTCTGAAATATGTAGTTTTGATGAGAGTATAGAGATAAAGTGCACCTTAGAAAAACCATGGACTAGTTTTTGTCGCGAAAATAATAAACTATATATGTAATTGGTTAAATAAAATCTTGTAATAACTCCTTTTAGTATTGTATCTTCAAGCTATCATAACGTCACAATCCAGTTAAGAGCGTCTAGTAATTTTCTAACGTCTATAATTAGTCAGTTACTATTTCAGTAAAGATCAGTATGATTCACAGTAGTCTGAAAACCGCGTGGCAGTTAAAGGAGTCACAGCTGACATGCGCGCGCGCACGTACTGTTTCACCACGACGGGCGCTGATGTCTCAGTGACGGGCTCCGACCTGTCTGCGTATCACAAATTCAACTTTGATAATATTGGTTGATATTTCACACACCGCCATCTGGCCCCAAAGTAAGCTAAGCATAGCTTATAGCATGGTAACCAGACAACTGATATAATACTTATATACTTTTTGTAAATATATACACATAATACATATTAACATACGGACACACAACAAACACCTATGATCGTCACACAAATGTCTGTCTGGGTGGGAATCGAACCCACGACCTACAGCGCAGATGGGGTTACTATCAACTGAGCTGTGAGGCCTGTCAATATATTCTAGAAACATACGCGAAAAGATACCTACTCTGATGCTTTTGCTAGATGCTGGTTTATGCGGATTATGCGGTACCCCATCAATTCGAAACATTAGCTGGACATGAAAATCTTAAACTATTTGAATTAAAATTAATTACTGTAATCAGTGATTGAATTCAATTTTAATGATAATAATAGCGAAGCCATTGTTGATACCAAACTTTTTCCTACTTTCGTTGTTAAGAACTTATATGTCGCGTGAATAATATTGAAATACTAATTTGATGTTATTTTCACAACATATTCACAGCTATATTGAGTATCTCAGTATGTTCTCATTGACTTCCGCGTGAAACTCGGGGGAGTTGACTGTTTAGCATAACAGTAAATTCTCCTCTCAATTTGTGCGAAATTCTTATCATCCATAGAAACATTGCTCTGTCGTCGCTACATTCGTCAATATGGGCCATTCTGGGGGGGTATTGCATCATTCGCGAGGGGTGTATGTGTATGTGTGTATGTATGGTCGCGCGGGACGGGCGACCCGCTATATTACGCAACGCCGGCAATATATTACAACAGTGTTTAATCAGACATTTTTAAGGAAGATTTATTTATTACAATTCAGTGGCTTTACCGATAAATGCGTACCTTTGAAGAGCGCAGATTAAGTATGTTTAAACATTGATTTTATTCATAAATAAGGAAAATTAGGAATGCACCCATTTTATATCCTTGTAATAATGAATTTTATCAGTAAATGACGACATTCCTGTTACGCAATTTTCCTAAATAATATTACTGAACTGATTTGCCTATATGTAGAGATTTTTCACAAAAAAGTGGACGAGCAAACGGAATAACTACTGAGAACAATTATATAACCCTCACAGAGCTGCCTACTTCTTAAATTCCGCTCGTCTGCATAGCCCTTCGCTTGACAATCACACAAATGTTCCAAGGATTTATGTATGTGCGCAGGTGGCACAGGTTTACGACAAGCGACCGAGTGCCATCTAGCGGGGGGCGAGTTATTACGCACTTCATTTATGCAGTGAGGAATATTTCATCTGATAGCGGGAAATCATTGTCACATGTTGCTGAGTACGGAACCCTCGTTTAATGAAGGTTGTAGTAACAAACCGAGAGGAAATGTGGACCGAACATGAAAGAAATACGGCCCCATTTTCATTTTAATGCAAAGAAGCGATAAATCCTCGTGCTTTCGCTGTGGCTTGGAACCATGTTAGTTTTTATTTATTGGATCAAGTATTATTTGGTACTGATGTATGGTTTCAGCCCTTTTCAATCCACTGCAGTTATCTTCTCGTAATTTTCGGAATCTAATAAATGTAAAAATGAAAATCTACTGTCAGCTCAGTCTAGTCTTAGACATAGACATGGTTGGAGTGTCTGTTTGTAATATTAAAATAACCGCTTTTTACTAAGTGCATATGGATGTATACACGGTACATATACCAAAACAACATTTTTTTCAATTTTTGTCTGTCTTCTGTTTGTTCCGGCTAACCTCTGAAATGGCTGGACCGATTTTGCCGGGCCTTTCACTGGCAGATAGCTGATGTAACAAGGAGTAACTTAGGCTACTTTTCCGAGGGGTAAAATAGGGGTGCCTGATAAAACCGAATTCCACGCGGACGAAGTCGCGGGCAACAGCTAGTAATAAGCTTTCGTATGGAGTTTTCAACTTATAATTATTATGTTATTTGAAATGTATTATGTATAGTATTTTGACATCTTTTATTTTATTATTTTTATCTTTAATTAGTGTAATTGTTTTAACCGTTTTAATTAAAATACATTAATAAATAATTTCAATAACCTATTATTTTCCATTTTAAGCGTGTTTTACGATGCAAATATACCGATTACTCAACCCAAACCCAATTAATTTCGTAAATATTAACTGGTACTGAATTTTATGCAAAGTAAGATTATTCACGGGTACTATCCATAGTACGAATGTACGGACCGCCGCGCCGCGCCGCGCGCCCGCCGCCGCGCCGCCGCCAAGACATGGCACACATGACAAGCTAAACTAGAAAGTCCTTGTATAACTAGTTTTTGACCATAATTTGTCGACCAAGACATATCTAGAAAATGGAAAGTAAGTAGGCATACTTGTGTGACTTGTATATAATTTCGACTTGCGTACGAATCTTCTATAGAAGGGATAGTGAAAACTTTTACTTCTGGTAGGTAGACAAGTAGGATACAATCAACATTCTGTGGAGGACCTTTATTGCTTTACAATAATTTATCTAAATATATCTCTTATTAAATCAGTTCAAAGTACAATTTTAAAGGAAAAATATAAATCATAATAAATTATTTTAAAAATCCACAAATCAATAAAGATTAACCCAGTACCTAGAGCTGAAATTTTTAATTTATTTTTATTAGTCATCAGTCAAAATCATCAGTAAAATGTAATAAAATAATAATGCACATTATACACACATTTCCTGATAACTGCCAATTATCGTCATCAGACGTGTGCGTTAACAAGTGTGATGAAATTCTGACCCATGATAGCTGCAGAGCTGATGATCATGATGAGATCATTCTCCACGCGGACTTCTGTGCTTTGGTTTGGAGTTTCCTAAATCTGCGTCTAGACACTGACTGTACACGCCAAGTGGGGGAAACCCTGGCTTTATATTAAAGTAAGCTATTTTAAAGTAGCTTTTTCAAAAGATCGAATCTATGCAATGTGAGCAATGTGAATAACTATGAAAACTAAATTCTTAAAACATACTCCAGACTCAGACATTTGACAAAGCACTAGCTTCATCGTAGAGACTTGTTGGTAATTTCGTTCGTATAATATTTTTCTAGGCTATCGGATTAGTCGGTAATAATTTATTGAAAGAAAGTGTTAGCCAAATATATTTTAGAAAACAATATGGCAGATCTGTGATAGTAAAAGTCGCAAGTTGAAGAGTTACCTACTGATGCTCAACCTACCCACTCCGGAGGAAAATAAGCACGACATGTATGTATGTACTTATTCAACAGGGATTATAGAAATTCCGGGAATTTTCTATGGTTGGTATCTACAACAACATATTATATTGTATTACTAGCTGTTGCCCGCGCGGCAAAGTCGCGGGCATCAGCTAGTCGTTAATAAAATTCACCGTCAATCATGGACTCGACTCGTGCAAATGTAGCGAGCGAGTGCGCTTAGCAACAGCGTGAATAGTGAGAAACGATTACAATGGGTGCGCCTGCGCAGCCGCCGCGCCGGGCAGAGTTTACAAAACATTCGGTGTCGCTGTTGCAATGGAACTTCTGACTGTAAAACCAGTGGAAAATTACCCGATGTTATGAGATTTTCGCTGATGGACCGATTTTAGTTCATACGTAGTCATCATTTGCCATTTAAATTTTTATGTGAATAAGCTAACGAGCTGATAGCCTGCCAGATGTACAAAAAAAGCAATATAAGGCGTATTGCTTTTTTTGGGTCCTCATACTTGGTTATAGGAAGACTCAAGTCTCATTGCACTGCACCCGTAACTCAAGATACGTGAGTGTGGAATATCTCATGTTTCATTCTGTCTGATGTCGCTTTGCTCAACGACACACAAAACATCCTGTAATATCTTATTTCAATATATATGTAGTCATAAATGTAAAATACCTAGATCTAAGTACTCAATTGTTACAATGATCGTGCTCGCAAAAAAATTGAACCCCTCCATTAGGGGTTTCTTGTTTGTTGAAGAGGCGTCAAACTGAGCTTGAAGAGGCGTCAAACTGAGCTTGAAGAGGCGTCAAACTGAGCTTGAAGAGGCGTCAAACTGAGCTTGAAGAGGCGTCAAACTGAGCTTGAAGAGGCGTCAAACTGAGCTTGAAGAGGCGTCAAACTGAGCTTGAAGAGGCGTCAAACTGAGCTTGAAGAGGCGTCAAACTGAGCTTGAAGAGGCGTCAAACTGAGCTTGAAGAGGCGTCAAACTGAGCGATAAGTACGCGTGACCTTATGTTTTGAATATTATTGACGTTTCCAAGGCATTTCTTTATGAATTCTATGGAAATCTTTTTGACTTTGACTTTGACATTGACAGATATATATTTCAAACCGTGTATATTGAAGACTTGACTTTAGCAGCACGTGCAGGTCTAAGGCGCTAGTATTGTACTGTAATCCTCCTGGAGCTTATTGTTTTCTGCTCTTAGTCAATGATTTCCAGCTGTTACAAAATATTCCGAACGTCTCTTGTCCGGATGACTTCTAACTTGTTTTAGAAGTTAGTCATGTAACAACTTCACTGTATACGAGTGAGTTTTACAAACAGAACGAGCTTATCTCTCCCAAATGCTATGCGATGACTTCCACTCGCATTTCCCGATAACATTCGAGTACAATCTGCTAGGTGACATCATCACCAGGTGCGCAAATATAAAATATATGGGAGTTACATTCCAACGAAAAAAAATATTCATCATATCTGACTGCTATATTCTAATTATTAAATACAATAATTTGTGTGTTCCGTCTAGTCTGTGTGTTGACTCCAGTCACACTTGTTCCCGAAATAATCTCAGGAAGGAAATTTATAAACAAGTAAAAAACAAGATAAAAAACGCCTAAAAATTACGGTTTATAAAAACAACTTCTTAACCGATAAAATTATCATAAATTATTATCGACAAGAACGAACCTGTTATCGGTAATATTAAAATGGAAACATTTTGTTTGTATGTATGTTTTTACGTTTTTGTATAGAGTGTGATAATTGGTGAAATTCAGCGCAGATGATCTAACAATAAATATATATGGCGGAAAAAGGGCTATTTTTGTTTCTTTTCTAATCTAATTTATTGCTTTTCTTTAACTACATAACAATAAGGTTTTTTCATTATGTTATGTTTTCGTTATGTTCATTATATTTACATTACTTTACAACACAAGTCTATCCAGAGACCATTTCCAACTATCTGCACATAGCTAAGCAACTATATACCTAAGTTCAAAGTCAAAACTTTTGTCTCTACAGAATTCGTTATTAAAAAGCATGAAAAGGTTATTAGTAGGTAATGTAAAAATTTAAGGTTACGCGTTATATTCGCTATTCTCTTGCGCAAATATTAGGTTCAATTACAGAATAATATTGTGTTTGTAGGTACATTACTAGGTCTCCTAGGTAATAATAATAACTAGGTGGGCTACTCGCAATGCACACTCTCTGGACCAGCAAGGCGACATGAATAAAATTAAAATATCCTTCAATAATTATTTAAATATAAATACATAAATAGTTCCTTGTCTATAATATCTATATATTTATTATTATTTACTGTAGAGTAAATCAATTTAATAAGTACAAAAATATACAATGAATAAAACGTTCCACACAAAATTGAAACAAAATTCAATCTCGCATTCTAGACATTTCGACAGGCGATGTCGTGGAGAATCCCTAGCTTGTACACGGGTAGAGACGAGACCGTATTTATTTTACAGATACGTTTTAGTGAGTCATTGTTGAGCTTACTCAATAACGGAATTTATTGATATAACAACTTTTAAATTAATGTTTAATTGTATTTTTATGTTTGAGCACAGTTGCGCAAATATTTTTTACTTCTGAATGCGAAGAGACTGGAATACATTCTGTGTCGCATATATAAAACTATATATGCCCCGTAGTTATCATCAGTATTATATTGCTGTCCTTTTGATATCAGATAAAAGTGATAGAGTAATCCGGCATGAAGGAAACCAGTGATAGATGCTTTAAAAGTGAATTATGTGCTAAGTGACCAATTTTTCGACACTATGGTTGGACCACATTGCACCGGATTTTTACATACCGACTCTTTCCGTTGCTTATAAATGGATTTAGGAGTCTTTCCGATGCTCAGAATGATCAAACAGCCACCGAATCGAGTTGCCACCGATGACAAAGAGTTCGGGCGGTTCCAAACATTTTTTCTCGTGTTAACTCATCAGTTAGTTTTTTAGTAGCAGTGGAACATGTGCTAAGCGCGCGGAGAAGTACTGCCACCACGCCTGGTAATCTGCCACCAAGCAGTGATGCACTCGTGTTCCGGTGGAAGGGAGTGGGTGCCGGTGAAATTGCAGGCGCATGAGACGTAACATCCCCGTCTCGGGGTGATGGACGCAACGCAATGCGACTTGAGTCATCTCGTACTTTGGTGGAGAGGACTGCTGTTGTCTATGGGCGGCGGTTACCACTTAACATCAGGTGGGCCGTCAGCTCGTTCTATCCCATAAATTACATAAAAAAAGTTAGTTAATAACTCATAATTTCACCTACCGTAATGACTGAGCTGCAGAAAGTTAAAAGTTATCTAAAAACTCAGTGCCCGGTGATCACATGTGGTCAAACAGTCACATATTACATGAGAGAAACGAATTCGTGTCAAAATTCTGTATTCTGTATGTGCTAGACATCCATTCTGAGTTTGAGTCACATTACTCAACAACAGATTCCGTCGCTAGCTCGTTGCAGGCAATCTATTTTCGTGATTGCAACATGGTTACACTTAATTTTTCATGCAAGTGTTGCATAGTGACTCATCGACTTACATCAACGTATTTTGTTAAATTTACGAATGTTAAGTGAAAGTAAGATTTAATTGCTTGAGCTTTTAAATGCATAATGCACCTGATTTAGAAATGACTTTGGTGTTGTCACTACATAGTATAAAACAAAGTCGCTTCCCGCTGTCTGTCCCTATGTATGCTTAGATCTTTAAAACTACGCAACGGATTTTGATGCGGTTTTTTTATACATAGAGTGATTCAAGAGGAAGGTTTATGTGTATAATACATGCATAATATAGTAGAGAAACACTGATAATTTTAGAGGTTTCTAATGTGATGTCGTAAATAAACACATTTTTATGCGCTTACATTGCAAACCCTATGAGATAGATCAAAATAATTGTACTACAGTATTGTAAACCTTAAAAGGTCTACAAAAAAAGTCCGCGGTCGTATATGTCTATCTCTTAGGGATAACCCACAATAACCATTTTTTATCCTTTACTTTTGCGAGAAATGGCTTATTTACGAAGCGATTTTAAGGAATACAGCATTGCACCCGTGCGAAGCCGGGGTCGCTAGTTCCTTATATATTTATTACAAAAACTTTACAATACGAGCGTCATTATTAAACATATTGTTCATATAATCTCCAAATGTAACGCACGTCACTAAACTTACTTCTAAGTGTGTGCGGTGAAGTCGAGCGGTCGCGGCTCGGGACGTGATGAATCAGGTATTACGTTACGCTATAAGTCTAGATAACGAGGGCACTAACTAACCGGTTAGCAACAGAGGAGTCACGTCACATCTATACAAATAAATAAAATTGGATTGTCTGTTTGTAATATTAAAATTAACGCTGTTTACTTTACGCTTAACCCCAGGTAGGCCGTCGCTCGTTGAGTAACTTAATCAGATAAAACAGGTAGACCAAATAACTCAGTCTACGATCAACTTCCCTGGGCGACTCTGTAATTGTCCACCCAATATTACTGGTGAGGTTTCATCTGTCCCGCCGCGAAATGTGACGCGGACCGCATCCATGCTATTCCGTACACGTGTACCGTGGTGAGTTTATAATGATCACGTACATCTACGTAACTGTGAGTTGCGCTGATAATTCACGTATGTCCAACAGATAATGTTGTATTGTCAGGCTGCGTTATTAATAATGAATACATAATGCTGCGATAGTATTGTTGATGTAGCAGTCTGGGTCGCCATGTAATCACAAGATGTCCATTTGCATAACAAAGTATAGTATACAATATTCTTAAATATCTTAGTCACCTTTTTCAGGCAACGCAAATATTATTATTTTTTTGAAGAGTAGTAGAACTCTCGCCAATTTCGTCCGGGGACGTAAGTCCCCAATGCGCAGGGTCCAAAATGCCACCATGCCCATTTCTGCGAAGGGTAACGCATTCGCGTTACTGTTCCGGTTTGAAAGGTGTGGTTGCCTGTGAAATTACAGGCACATGAGGCATTCCACTTACGTCTCAGAGTTACGGGCGCATACGATGCGACTTGGGTCTTGTCGTACCTAGTAAGGGAGGACCCAAGTCACATCGGTTGTTATGGGCAGAGGTTACCACTTAACACCAGGTGGGCCGTCGCTCGTTCCGTAACTGTATCACATAAAAAAAAAAAAAAACATACCTCACCTTGTGCTGGCTTAGCAAGCCCTTTTTAAGCGTTTATCGACTATAATCTGGTTTACAACTATTTGTGATAAATAGTATCTTAACACAAATTATTTTCTTAGTTCTTGTTGTCTGTCTATTAATATGTTTCAAAATTATTTTTTTGCATCCCAATAATACTGCCGTCCTTTAACTAGAAAGCCGTTAACCCTAAAAAGGTCAAATTTGACTTTTTAATAGGAAGCGATACAGTTCAAAATTCTCTATCTTTCTGTCTAAGAAACGTTTGTAAATTATAATTACATCCGGAGATATAAAAAAAAATGTACTCCGTTATATGATGGATTTAAAAGGAATTAAAAAGAATTTTCTGAACATATCTCAAAAAACAATTTGGACTTAACGGCATTTTAGTTAAAGGACGGCAGAATAACTGAACCGATTATGATGAAATGTTTTGTGGTGTAAATTTTATGATCAGACATAGAAGCTGGTATATTAAATTTCGCTCCGACGCCGACGATAGGAGCCGGGGTATGGCAGTAACGCGGACAAAACCACAGGCAAGGCTTTGTCTTACACTCATATCTCTGAAATTATTAATTTACCTAACGATTATGCACCCAAAAAATCATTACCCTGAATTGGTTCAGTCGTAGACCCCGATAGATAAGTCTAGAAGGTAGCCTACAAGCGACCGGTCACGTAAACATCGTTACCATAATGGGCGCTATTAATGCGTTCGGCTTTATCTTCCAGCTAATTGCTGGGCGGTTTACAATTGCTGCTAATAAGGTGGAGGCATGCTATTTCCATTTTGTGTAAGATTATTATTATTTGTAACTTACAATGAAGGCATTAGTTTTTAGTAGTGTGTCTGTAAACTTAGCGATAAGTACGCGTGGCTTTATGTTTTGAATATTATGTCATACACAGCACCATCTAGCCCCAAAGTAAGCTTAAAAAAACTTGTGTTATGGGAACCAGACAAATGATATTATACTTATATACTTTTTGTAAATACATCCATATATTACATAAATAGATACCGCGATGATGCACTGTAAATAACAATAATCAATCATTTTAAATAATAAATTTTCCTTTGTAACTTTACAAATCCACGAAAAACCTTGCCATAATTTTTGCGCGACTTTCCTTGTTCGTCTTTATTAAATTTCAAAATGAATAAAACAGGTTATCGTAATTACCAGGCTGAGGTTGAAAGCCTGTAATTCCCCCGGTCTACGTGACTGAGCACGGGTAGCGTGGAAATTTAATACAGCGTGGCTGTTTTCTAAAATGTATACTATTATTTTCAATTAATTTTATTGGTCATTTATTTGGCATATCCCTTGGTTCTCAGATTATTAAGGAATATTTTCTGGTATATCTGAATATTTTCTATGCACTTAGTAAAAAGCGGTTATTTTAATATTACAAACAGACACTCCAATTTTATTTATTTGTATAGATAGATGACTGTGATACTGCGTTTAGTTAACTGTGACCGTTGTACGGAGGTTGTGCGTGCTCCTCGGTTAGCAACACGTTGCGTCACCACAACGTGTTCCAGCCACGTACCTGATGACTTATCATTATCATTTGTCAGAATTTCACTTTAGTTTAAATTTAAACGTTGTATGAGAAATTTAAACCAAACTAATACCAACTGGAAACACCAACTAAGCCGCCATGTTTTTTTATGTGACGTAGGTGATGGAACCAGCTGATGGCCCACCTGATTTTAATTGGTAACAACAATAAGACTCAAGTCCCCTCCACCAAAGAAAGAGATGACTCAAGTAGCATTGCGTTGCGTCCATCACCTCGAGACGGGGATGTTACGTCTCATGCGCGTGCAATTTCACCGGCACCCACTCCCTTCCACCGGAACACAGCAACACGAGCAGCACTGCTTGGTGGCAGTACTTCTCCGGGCGAACTTTTCACAAGTTACTGCTACCAAAAACTACAGATGTATTAAATTGAGCGCATCAGAAACGTCAAGCAAAATGGTCGGCTTTCACCGCGCGTTCCCACACCGCTTGCATTAACGAGAACAAACTGAAGTCGATGGCATCAAACGCTGCGCCCGCGCATCTGAGTGGAACACAGCACTGGGTTGCAGACCGCTGTGGCCGAAACACTTTCAATCCAAACTCGCGGTTCGCGTGTGTGTGTGAAGCAGCTGCTTTATCTATCATCACATCAGAACATAATATCTCTAAAGGTTGTCTGGGAGAAATCGCTGGTGAAAAAAAATTAAAACATAAAACAAACATACTCGTAACAATACATATTACCACCCAGACACAGAACCAACATCTATGTTCGTCACACAAATGTTTGTCCTGGGTGGGAATCGAACCCACGACCTACAGCGCAGAAGGTAGAGTTAATACCAACTTAAGTTAATAACAGCTGTGACGCTATTCATTTATATCTTCCATCACTTCAATTTGTGAATCATTCAAACGTATTCGAGGTCTATATTTCATGTTAAACAGTAGCTAAGTCGATTACCGTTATATCGACTTGTATAGATTGTAAGCTGCGCCGGCGCCGGTCATTCGCATCTCGCAATCGTTTCACTAAACATTTTGTGCCCGGAAATAAGTCCACGGGCGTCGCTGGTCTCCGGGCAAAATTGTATACATTTTAAGCAACCATACCTGCGTAGTGAGAGGTCAGGGTTTGATGCCCGAACGAGTTATGTTGAGTTTGTTAACGAGAATCTATTACAGGTTAGTATGTATGCCACAGAAACCTGCGTAATTTATTTGGTTTCTTTCCAAACTTATTATCTGTCAGCTAATTTAACGTACTCAACACTTGTCTCACGGAATGGAACGTAAATCTCTACCAATTGATACCTTGATCTCAATTGAACCTAAAAAAATCGAGTCCTTGCTCTCGAAAAATTATGACTAATAAATTCATCTTATACTTTGAAACAAGCATTTCTATCTAATTAATTAGATTAATTAATCTACTATTAGCAGTTTAAATTAAAGAAAATTGATCAGGAAGACACAAAACTCTCCCTAGAGGGAATACTCTCTTCGTTGTACCCTGTATGTATGACGGAGTATAGTAAGCGATTAATATATTACATAGCTGCGGCGTCAAGGGCACGCGCCAACCCCTCAGCGTCAGCACAGGGTGGCAGGTGACGGGGTCTGATATACATAAAGCTCATTGTTCGGTTTTTTGCACGCGATTATACTTTGTTGGAAAGTAATCTTCAAAAATAGTTATAATAATGCTGATTATTATAACTATTTTTGAAGCTTACTTAGCCTTAGCTTGCAAAGGTGGTACGCTTCGGCATTATCTGGAACTAGGTTCTAATTATCTGAAACAGTATTTCTGGTTTTGGAACTTGCCAAATTCACCCGAATAACTACTGGCACCGTATTCGTATCAAGAGTCCTGGTGATTTCACTGGAGTGAACTCATGCCTACGGGTACGGGTGGAGTTGCGTCATGTTAAGGGCATGTTCGTCCTGGAAAATACTGTCAACATACCTACCTATTTCTGCCGCCAAGCTGCAACTTATACGCGTTACTGTGTTCCGGTTTGAAAAGTGTGGTTGCCGGTGCAATTACAGGCTCATAAGACATTCCACCTTCACGTTACTGTCGGTCTACCTTAGAAGGGAGGACCCAAGATTATTGGCAGAATCTTATCAGGTGAGCTGTCCTACTCGTTCCGTACCTTACTGACATACAACAGAATTGTTTTATTATTATTACTAATAGCTTTCTTTAATAACCGAAATTGATTATTAATTTACCATTATTTGGAGTTTTCTATTATTACTGAAAGGTTTAACTTTCATTTAACTTTATTTTTTGTAACATTACCTACCATCATGTACCTGTTTTTTGTTTTCATTTAACTTATCGATTCAATGAAACACTTAACTATTTACTTACCCATCTAAACTCGGCGTGTGGTATTTATTTTTAACACAATTATTCAAAATATTTGAATATTTTGGAACAATCTCGGCTCAAACGGCGCGTGAAAAATAAAAATAAATTGACATCTGTCCCCAAACTCCCCTCGCATAGCAACACTGCGTCAGCGATCGCAAACCAATTCATCTGGCGGGTCGCACGCACACGACAAGCATTGCAAGCCATGCTCGTGAGTTACAGAGTAATATATTGAAATCGATGGTAACTTTTAAACTGTATGAGTCGTGAATTCTAATAATAACAGAACATTATTCTAAAATGTGCAATGAGACAAATCATAATAAAATTTAAACTTATAAAGACTGAGTTACTTGTAATAATAAGTAATTGATTGTAATTGTCATATCTGTAATAAATATTAAGAACTAAATTTATACGTGTAATTTATAATTGCGGACATTATACTCTATTGCAAAACAGAGCCAACTTCATATTATTGAACTATTTTTTTAGGTTATGTCATAATCAATATAAAATTATATTGACACCATTTATTTGCATATTTGAAGCCAATCGAAGGAAATATAATACTTAGCACGCGGTCCACATTTTGAACATCCCTGTCAACCCCCGATTTAAATGAAGGGGAGGTTCGGAAAACGCTGATATAAGTACGTTTCGCTTGATTCAGTAATTGAAAGAAAGATTGAATGACGAATAATTGACAATTATTTCCGAAACGATTGAAGATGAAATAATTTTACTCGATTTCTTTCCAAGTTTGCTTTTAAAATAATGGCTTTTTCTCACAGATAATTTAACAAAATAAACAGACAATTATTAATGTTTTGCTTATATTTATATTGCAAATAAAAATATCATAGATTTATATAAATATGTTTATGTTGGTGCGGGAATTGCTACCACTAAATAACGAATAGCTGAGTTCTCTCCCTCTGGTTTGAAGAATAAAGGGCCGGCAAGTTTATTCTGGTGCTGGTGAAACTACATTATACAAGAAAAGTTTGGCACATTGTCTGTCATGGTTGAGGGCGGGGCGGGTTAAAGGGTGCGATGCGGGGCGGTGCTGTATACAACAGTTATAGTGTTCACTGGATAGATACTGGTCATCATTAAGTGAGCCATCAGCTTGTAAGATCACATGACTCATAAAAAAGTTTACCCCGAAACCTAGTTTTTATGCGAAGTTACGGAAGTACGACCCACTTTGTGTTAAGTGGTAACTTCTGCCCATAACATAACAATATGACTTGGATCTTCCCCTATTTAGGTATGGGAAGAAACAAGTTATTAATTTAGTTCGATTATAAATATATAGTATTTTTATTTTACACACTTGTATTCCTTATATTTTATACCTAAAAAGAGGTCTAAGGTCTCAAACACAAAATAATATAATGTATTGGTGAAGTTAATAAAATATAAACATTTTATTTATTTATTATTTATTGAAATTATCCCTAAACCACAGAATAACTAAATCTATTGAGTTACGAACAAATATTTGTATTTCCTAAAATAAATAGGTATTTCCAAAATAACCCTACGTTCATACTTTTCATACAATTGGACTTACCTTACTAAGCCCTGAATTTTGAAAACAGCGCTTGTCTTTGAGGACTAATGTCCAATTTTTGGAACAAATAGATTGACACCATTAAGACCTGAACCATAATATGCTAGTAATAAGCTTTAGATTATATATCCTGAATTTTCGCTAGAACAAAGTTGTTCAAACGACATGTTCTATTTTGTTCTAAAAAATTACCGCTAGGGCTTAGGAGGTTAAATTTAAAGTCAAATCTAGCATAGAGTCTCATCTGTCTTAGTATCACGTTGATTTAAGAAACTGCACTCCATCATTGCTTCGTCACAAAACGGTAGTCACGCGTGATTGGAGCCGAATAACAGTAGCCCTAGCCACCCACCCACTCACTTACTGTTGCTAACCCGAAACTCACGACCTACTGTTAAACTTACTGTGACCACCTCTAGTGACTGTTAAGCCAACTGTGACGCGGTTTAGTAGAGACTGTACTAAGTTTTTGGTACTATGTGACGTTCATGCGACTTTGGAAACAGACAGACAAAAATTGTAAAAAATGTTGTTTTGGTATATGTACCGTCTATAAATCCATATGCACTTAGTAAAGAGCGGTTATTTTAATATTACAAACAGACACTCCAATTTTATTTATTTGTATAGATATTGATACCCAGACAGAACAAACATCTATATTCGTCACACAAATGTTTGTCTTGGGTGGGAATCGAACGACCTACAGCGCAGAAGAGTTACTACCAACTGAGCTGTGAGGCCAGTAACCAGTTGATCATATAATCTTGACACACCGCACAGAAAGATTTTGGTGATCTGTCACAGCGCAGACACTGGTGCGCCATCTGTGACAGAATAGAATATAAATAAAACAAAAAAAAATAATTGAACTGTATTATGCACAGCGACCGCGCTGTACTGTATTCTGCGCACTAGGGTGAAAGGTGAACCCAAAAATATAATTACATTGTGAGTTTGTGAATAAAGAGCATTGTTATTTGTGAAAACGTTGTCTGAATCATTGGTTTAAATAAAATGTTACATTTTATGGTTACGAAGCAAGCAGCCGACTCGGCGGTGACTTCTTCAGTCGAGACCGCCTGACTGAAACCTGAGTTACAGGGATCATGTTCGTAGGAACTTAACAATATAAATTAATATAATTTGCCATGACATCTTCATGCGTAAAATGCCATAGGTCATCCCCTAAGTAACGCAAAGTCCGTGGATCGGTTTAAAACATATATTCCTTTAGGTACTCTTTAATAGGTTTCTTGTCTGTTATTCCCCATGGAGTCAAACTTAGCGATAAGTACGCGTGACCTTATGCTTTGAATATTATTGACGTTTCCAAGCCATTTCTTTATGAATTCTATGGAAATCAAGTTATTGTCTTTGAAAAACGTTATATTCCACATTTGTTACCACAGACATAGCGATGCCTTTACTTGCTATTTACATTTTGAATCCAGTGTAAGAAATCTCTAACAAAACTATTTGAGTGAATTGTCCATAAAAAGGGGTTCTGAAATTATTGTCATTATTGTAGAACGTTACCGAAAACCCATTAGTTTCATCCCCTTTATTTATCACCCTTTCACACACAACGGTACAAAACACTCGCGCCGTGATTGCCGAGTGATTATTAATCGTTCACACCACCTACCCCCACCCCCACCCTCTCCTACCCTAATAATGACAGAAGCTATGGAAGCCATAGCACGATAAATCACTTGAAATGACCCTAAATATTAGTAATTTTGGACCCACGCACCGTTGGGAAGGTAGAACCTTTCCTTTGTAATGGTTTTCGATATTATGTAAGAAATAGACTTACAAGGCATCAGCTTATGAAACTCTTCAATGTAATTAATAACTGTTACACACTGATAACTTGTATGGACGCCTAGACCGTAGACGGTAGACCGAGCTCTACCTACTGTGCCTGTGGTCACAGGTTCGATTCCCACCCAGGATGTACATTTGTGTAATGAACATAGGTTTTTACTTTGTCTAATTGTTATTTATTGACAAATTAGTAAAAGTATATTAGTATTCCACCACCAATCACCTACTTCGCTTGATTTAAAGCTAGATTATATGAATGGCCATTTTTATATATTATTTGACAATTCAATTTCGAGGACTTAAGACAAAAAAATTGCCCCTCAAACAAATGCTTGGCAGTGTCAGGGATCGAACCTAAAACTCCTCGCTAACAGGCAGATTTAATATCACTTAATTCAACCAAATGTATTGAGTATTGGCTGTACTAATTTATGTGTTATATTAAACTGTTTAGCTGGATAATTTATTTTCACCTGGCGTGTCCTTTGGATACACTCATTCGAACTCACGAGAACTCACTCAGCACGACGCGACTTGGGTCTCGCTCGCCAATCATGTGAGGGAAGGACCCGAGTTGTATTGCTGTTACGGACTGACGATACCGCTGAGGACAGGTGCCATCAGCACATTCCGTCAAAATCAGTAAAATGGCTAATATTAATTTACACTAAAAACAAATTCCCGTAGTAAAACCTAACAATAGCCTAGGTGTGTGGAAATTGATACGTGAATAACAAACTTGTAGGATGTTACGCCACTTCCCGTCTGGGTGTGGGGTTCAAGGCTGCGTCGCGTCGGTTCCTGCAGGCGGGGCTGTTACTCACCTTGGCTGGCAAATATATGTTATAACCTGATTGGTTTAAAACAGTATTCAAATTAACTTAGGTATATTTTTCCTAAATATTTTTTTTTAATTTAATAACTAGATATTATAAGTCTTATCGGATGAAATTCTAGAACTCAGCAAGCTTAAACTGTTGAGGATCTACCAAATATTTCTTTCTGACACTGACTCTAAGAGCCTAAAAATTACTTATACCTTACCATAATTATATATTTTATTAACTAATAGATCATAAAAATACTTACGTCTTCTTATATGCTACGTGATTTCTATCAGTAAGTATTTGTATATATATCTTTACATATTTTATTTACCTAGTAACTTGTATAAGTTGCAGGATAGTTTGTGTATGCAAAGAAACGAGCAAAAAACCCACCCAAACTACACCAATATAACTTGGGTTGTACGGTTTCTAACATTAGAAAATACCTGATTCGCATCGACCCCGAAGGTCCCATGAGCCTGTAATTCCATCGGCACACCTAACAGGAACACTTCAATATATTACTGCTTAGCGCATGATACTAGTTCGGTTCCCCTCGGACATACATTTTTAGATATTTTCCAACGTAAAATCTTTAGCAATAATTTGCGTTTACAGATAATAATATCCAAGGAGGCATTTGAAATGTTATCTCAAACCCTCGTTCTGTTATTTTCACTAATTACTTCACAGACATTTACGTTACCTTTGGCTGCACCCTCACCCGCCCTGTTATCACCCCCGGTTGCTATGCCGTAACTGCGACGTGTGTTATACAAAGTAACACGGGCCGGCTCAGGGGTCTCTATTGCAGAGCTCTCGAGCGCAGCTGTGTGAGGGTTTTACCTATCGTGTTGTCACCATATCGCCACGCCACGCCACGCCACGCTACGCCACGCCACGTCACGTTACGCCATGCCAGCCAGCAAGGGTGTGAAGTGAAGTGGACATCTGTCTGTTTGTACACTTTACCAGTATTAACAATAATTATTGTCCAATCGAGCCATTAAGCATTATATAACAAACTATCTGTATCCAGCGACTTCGTCCGCGTGGAATTCGGTTTTATCACGCACCCCTATTTTACCCGTCGGAAAAGTAGCCTAAGTTACTCCTTGTTCCATCAGCTATCTGTCAGTGAAAGTCCCGTCAAAATCGGTCCAGCCATTTCAGAGATTAGCCGGAACAAACAAACAGACCAAAAATTGTAAAAAATGTTGTTTTGGTATATGTACCGTGTATACATCCATATGCACTTAGTAAAAAGCGGTTATTTTAATATTACAAACAGACATTCCAATTTTATTTATTTTTATAGACAAGAAACAATAAGCCAACGAGACTAGTACAACTTCCTACTTTTATTTTTCTTTCGCTAAGGAACGATACTTATAATTTACTTTCTTTAAATAATTATACTTTTGTTGATGCAAAAAAAACTTTTGCTATTTATATATTCTGAATATCATATATTCTAACTGCTACAGTAACTTTAACTTTACTAACAAAATTTTCAATTTATCGGACACAATGAATGGACCTTTCAATTTAATGTATAAATTATTTTAGTGTCAAACTTTTTCTGATTTATAAGACAAAAAATGACTTAAATTACAAAAAATCCTCATAATAAGTTTACTATCAGGTCTTAGGTTTATCTAAATTCATTACTATCGGTATATTTAATATTATCTGAATTGTTAAATAGTATGTCACATAAACGACCTGCGATAACCTAGTCGGTTCTCAGCTCGGGAGTGCTCGATAACCCACATTTATTCAGTACCTACATAACATTATGCTAAACATAATGATATCGTATTATTACGTTTCATTATTGATTTCTCTGACTCGTGTCATTTAGATACTATTGGTAGGTAGAGGTATAAGGTGAGGTTAGTAAGAGGCGTTTGCAAGAAATAAAACGAACAGTAATTATTAAAATATACTTTACTCCAACATGAAATTACAAATTTTTATAATCAACATGATAAAATACATTTCATAAACTATTAATTAACATTTTATTCAGTACTAAAAACGTGTGATTTTGTATTTGACATACACATCTTATGTCATTTCATACGTAAATATCACATATATTATACATGTTTAGAAAGTAAATGGATGACTTGTTTTGTATTATTTAGTAAAGTAAATGACACATACTATTTGCCTGCACGAACTGTATTTACACGGGCTTTGTTTAATATTCCATTAGTCATTGTTTCACTAAACAAAATGTCTGTAAATGCAAAACTGAAGGCGTATCGCGAACAAGACAGGTTCAATGTTACAAGGTCACATAAATCATTTTTACTATTTGCTACATGAGTCGCGCCGCTAAAGCCAAGTGAAAAGTATTAAATGTTGAAGCTATATAAACCAAAATAATGTATATAGTAAGTAACAATGGCACGGCACGGCACGTGTATCATTCGACATAAACAAAGATTTAAAATGCTAATGAGTCGTTGCCTAAACTTGGAACAACTTGGATGCGAGACGAATAATGATCACGACCAATACAGGCCATACAAATGAGGCGGCAACCCGTCCAAATACACAGCACACATCGCACGGTTACAAACATACCGAGTTATTTGCCAACTCCACTTGGTCGGATTGTGTCCGTACAAATATTGGTGTCCTGAACTAGGCAAATAACAGAGCATGAGGCAATCTTTTACATTATGTAGATGGCTAATTAATATTTATATACGCGTGTTCAGTCAGCTCGAGCTATTGCTATTTGTTTATAAAGTTTGGCGATTTTGATTTGACCGAAGCAAAGTGATATTTAACATTTTGAGTTTCTTTCTTTGGGAAACTTAGTTTATAAACTGTTGGCGTCATTTAAATATCGCTTCAAAAAGTTTTTCCAATTTGTTTAATAATTTGAAAATGGTATACTTTTACAGATACAGAGTCGTTGTGTAAATGGAATTCTCCAATAAGTGTAAATAAATTGCTTTAAGTAGCATAAATGAGCACAAAAATATGGTTATATTGGAGACAGGTTGATACATGTTACAATACAAACATGTCTAAACACGTCAGGGCTGAAGACGCGCGCTGCCGACCGTTCCTTGTTGCCAGGTGCTCGTGAGAAGGGATGGGGGATAGGGGAGGGGGGATGGGGGATGGGAGACACAGCGAACGGATAAGTTTTGTTGAAACATTTTGGTCAGGTTGTAGGTATCTTGCCAGCGAGATTTGATAGATAAGTGACAACAATTTATTCACAAATTTGAATAGATAGTTTCTGGAGATCGTACTTTTTCGGTAGTCTTTTATACCAAGCAAGATGTTGAAACTAAATATGATAAGAGACCGGTGAAAATAATGAATATATGAGGATTGTGACGTTGTCACGTAAATGTTCGTATTATATCATGTTTATAATAAATAACAGGATAATTTAAGTAAATAATTATATCATAAAGAAAACAATAAAGACAGACCTACATATCATCGAGCCCACATGTACTATTTAGATATTGCACATTGCGATATAATATATAAATCAATAAGTGTACAAAAATACGATTACTTTAATAAATCAGTGCGGAAATGTAAATACAATATGTACATAATTATAAGAATTAACATTGTCTTTAAAATAGTTTGAACAGTGAATTTTGTATCATCATTATTTTTTATGGTTATTAATAGTCATAATTTACATTGGAAACGAACGCAACGACACACTGGAGGAGACAGGGTAGAGTAGAGAGATGATGCAAAAATAATTAAAGTTTACGTGTCCACAAGAACAGGTTCAGAAGCGGTTACACATAAAATGGAACAACAACACGAACTGAACTTTATTTGAACAAGTTCGCGTTTATAAACGTGTATGTCGATTTATCGTCACGATATTCGTTCGATGGCGTGTTTTTCGATTCGTCCCGGGGCGGTGTGCGCGTGAGTCACGTCCGTCCAAGGCCGGCTCGCCGGCCGGCGTACCGTGGCAACCGCTTTTTTCATTTCTCTTTTTGTCCAATTGTTTTTGTGGCTCTGCGGTTATTACCGCTTAGAAATTGGTTACTGTTTCTTAGATTGGTTCGGTTGCTACGCCGCGCCGCCAGCTATAATGATTTGCACGTTTACAAATTTCGAACGATTTGCCTACCTCACTTTCTAGAGTCGGTGTAATATCACATCGTTTAGTTTACCTGCCACCTACCTAATAGCTTAACTACTTAGTTGGTTTTATCTGCATTTTACCGACTATAGGTAATTACAATTCAATTATAAAATAATACATTTCTGATTATTTCTAAATTTATAAAAACATTTTTTATAGACCTAACATTATTGTCTCCATTTAGTCCAGCTATCAAAATGTTACTTCATTGAACTGCTAAACTTGGACACAAATATATAACTGAAACCAAGGATTTCATCACACAGTACAAAACAAAGAGAGCCCTTAATAAAAGCAACAATAAGTCTTATGACAAAGGAAATAAAAGGGATACTCCGTGATTAACTTTTCTGTTCGAAGTAACAAAGAAACTGTTTGAAAGGGGGATATTTCCAGTTGGCTGATGTAATATTGATCCAAAAGTTAAAAAAGACTGGCCTGATAGCTCAGTTGGTAGTAACCCTGCCTTCTGCGCTCGTGGGTTCGATTCCCACCCAGGACAAACATTTTATGTGACATTTGTAACATTGATGTTTGTTCTGTCTGGGTGTTATGTATATATTTACAAAAGAATAATAAGACCTAGAATAATAAGAAATATAAGTATTTATATCGGTCGTCTGGTTCCCATGATACAAGCTATGCTTAGCTTACTTTGGGGTTAGATGGCGCTGTGTGAAATGTCCACCAATATTTATTTATTTATATTTTATTAAAAGTTAATGATTGGCCTATTCTTGCAAATAAATGGAATTTATAACAGGATCAGTAATCTTTGTAACGATTCCCAATTTTAAAGCAACATGTTTGCATATAAATAAATTTTTGTTAAAATTTTGATTTAATATGTCCCTACAAAATTATGAATATAAAAATAGGATTTATAAATTAAGGTACCATTTCAATTGTTAAGGCATTTTAGTGTAAACTTTGATTGCAAATAATATTTTCTCTCATTTGACCATAACTTATAATATTTCGATCAAACATTATTTTCTCACACAATAAATGCTAGTTAACGATACTTTTCTTAAAAAAAAGCAAGTCCCCGTGAAAATGATTGATCTAGGAATCATCTGTATAATTGCCAAGTTCTTTTCAAAACAGCGTATACTGTTGTGAATAATGTTTCAGATTTATCATTGTTTCATTTTTTGTGTTTGCGTCCGGGCGGAACTAATGGAGTGTTGTGTGTATTGTTCAAGTTTTTCTTTCCAGTTATATTTACTACCGTTCGGACCGAACGGATTCATTGTAACTTAATTAATGTAATTTTTATCTTAATTAAATTTAGTTTTTTTTTTTTTTAAAGTAACCTTTAGTAGTTTAGAAAGTAGTATTACTTACCGCGTTTTGATGTTTGGTTAATATATTTTTGTTCGTATTATTAAATATATCTACGTATTTTTATTATTTATTAATTTATTATTTAATGTACCGTGATTTTATTCAAGTGCTCTACATAAATCAGAGTCACTTAAATATTATACCTTTAAGAATAAAATCTACGTAACCGCGACTCGTGTTATTTTCCTCAGAGAACCAACTCAGTTACTCACCTGAAAGAGATCATCTTTATCGTTACTTATAAAAGATATTATCATCTTCACATAAATTCACATCATGTATAATCTTAGACAAACATTGGTTCTTATCAACTAGTACTTATCTTAAACATACAGACAGAAATGGTAGGACTAGCCGACTCGTCGCCCGATAGCGATTTGTAATCTACGTTTACGACACCAAACGTTCTAGCAACTTCTATCTAGAATATAGAACAAAGGAAGTGCAATCTATGTTGCCGAGGGGCCAAAACGAATCACTGTTGTGTTTGGAGGAGAGAGTCACTGGTTTGTGGGATCGCTCCACCGGTGGAGATGGAACAAAGGAAGCCGGCCGGCTTGATAGCGACCGGCGGCCGGCGTGCGGCAGGGCGGCGGCCGCGACGCGACCGGCGCGCGTCGCGGCACGGGCCCACTGGCGCGCGGGGCCCCCGCTGCCGCCGCGGAGCGCTCCCCGCGGCCCCCCGCCGGCCCTCTATATAAAAAGCGCCTCCTCCCCGATACCGTCAGTCCGTGACAGAGAACGACAGGGTCGGGTGGGTCGACAGAGCCGAGGGCGAGATACGAAGCCCCGAGGTTACGAGATCAGATCTGATGCGGTCGTGAGCTTCGGACGTTTTCGATTTTTTCCCGACGATCTCTTCGCGAGCTAGTCACCGGCCGCTCGAGCCGGTCCGTGCTGCAGTACAAAAAAGAGACTTGTGATATTTTCGACTAGTTAGTTCCGTGGCGGAACGCTTTCTTTTTTATTTCGGTATTAAAAGTGTACAATATAAGTAACAATTTGGAGAATATGGAGATCCTGCCGGTCACCAATCAGTTTAATGTCGGATTCAACGGCGAAAAAGGTGAGTGTACTTTCTATTCCGCGGAGTAGGTAGTAGCTTTCTAACCGGCGCCGGTGCGGTGTGCGGTGTTGCCAGGCGGCGCGCGCAGCGGCCTTGCCGATCAGCTGGGCCTTCGAGCCGCATCCTATCTCCTACATCGTACACCTCGGTGCAATCAGTTGGAGACGTGGGGAGGAGCCCCGGCGGCCGGCGGCCGGCAGCCGGCAGCCGGCCCTCACGTACAGCTGACGTGTCAGCTGTTCCGCTCAGATGCGCTCCCTTGCCCTTGGAGTCGTGAGAGGAGCGATAATTCGCTTCTCTCACTTTGTTCTGAATAACCATTTATTTTTATTAGGTAACTAAGTATTTCAATTTACAGTTTTCGACTTTACCATCTTGAACTCTACCGAAATTTAACTGAATACATTTTTCTTAATATACAACTCTGTAATTTCAATATTTTAAACATTTATCTGTATTGTTTTAGCATGGAATGGGCCAACATGGCGAGAAGCGCCGGTGCCGATGCCGACGGAGGCGGCGCTGGCTCAGAGGCTAGAGAGGGAGCTGCGCGCCGCCAAGAGTGGCAGCGAACTAGCCACGGCGGAGGTGCTGGTCCCGGCGGAACTGCTCGCCAGGGCGGCCAAGCAGACCCTGGTGCTGGCGGAGGGCGAGCCCTGCGGCTCGCGGGGCGCCGCAGTCATCGTCGACGTCGCCGGCAGACGACTGGCGGCCTTCAAGATAGACCCCAACACGCTCACCACGCACGAGATACACATACACCTGGAACACGACGCCACCAACTGGACGAGCATGTTGCCGCAATTCCTAAAGTAAGTCCACTACAACAAATCTCATAGTAACATATAAATCAATCTAATGTGTTGAAGTCTTGTTAGAGGATTGTAGCGCCGGTGATTAACAGGTGATTTTTGTTGTACAGAAACTTAACGAGGAGCGGCACAATCATCATCAGCCCCCAGTTCACGATAGAGAAGAAGAAGTTGTTCCGCAGCGGGGCGGAGTGAGCGCTGTGCGTGATGCGAGCGAGCCGACTGACTGCTGCCCTCCTCGATATCAACGTATCGTTAATTTTAACAAATATCAATATTATTATTATATATTTTTAATAAGAGAAAAAAAAAGCACAGCGTGATATGAATACATAGTAGTAGTGTGAGAGTAGATCGCGACACGACGTGACCCGACGCGACGTGACGCGACGCCGCGCGGCGGATCTCCCGAACTGGTCTCTCCCCACCGCAAGCCGCGCGCCGCGCGTCGCGTCGCGCCGCGTCGCCGCACTTATGTTAATCGTCGTATGATCATTGTTCGTATTTGATATTTTAAAGAGAGCGTGGTGGTTGGTTGGTTGGTTGGTTGGTTGGTTGGTTGGTTGGTTGGCGCGGCGGCCGGTGTGGTGTGGGTGCGCACGCGATGATCTCAGTCGCCGCCGCGCGTGTGATACACATACCTTGATCGAGTTAGTGTTAGGTATTATATTTTGTTTCGAGTTCGATTCTATTCTGAAGTTGTGTAGAGTTTGTATTTTCATGGTATATGTAATTGTATTTATTAGAGCGGCCGACGAGGTCGGATATGTGTACGTTTTTCGTATTTGTACTAGTTCGTACATTTGTTTGTGATACTACTTTTGTAATGTATTAAATTTTAATGAGAAAAAAAAAATACTTTTTATGTATGAGAGTAAATAACGAATGCAGATTTATTAAGTAGAGATGTGTATCGAGTGGAGCCGTCGAACCGGCCGATGAGGAGCGCGCGCCCCCGGACCCGAACCCCATACCCCGCGGGTGCGGGCGCGGGCGCGGGCGCGACATATATACTGCAAAGATCTCAGGTTAATTATTATAGTTATTAAAAGTATTAAGTTATTTAAGTTAATATAAAGATTGTAATTTTTTGTAAGATTGTTTTGTATCGCAGCGCGACGCGGCGTGTCATCACGTCGCGTTGCGTTGCGTCCGATCATTAGACGTTTTGTATTAACATTGTAACACGTTGAAGTCGAAGGCATTTTCTTCATCCAGTGTAAATTTACTACATTAAATGTAAAACAATACTCGTAACAGTTTTTAAACAAAAATCTAAATGTTTGTGTTGGGTCCAGTCCAGTGTTTCAAACGCACAATATCATATACTTAGTGTACAGTACACTTTCATTAATAACAATTTATTAAATGCTATTACAACTAAAACAGTATACTTCACGAAATGTCGACATTATGTATACACAACTAACAATAACTGTGTACAATGTATCAATTGTTTATAATTGATATTTATTTGATAGACCGTCAAAGAAAATGTAGAAATTAATGCAGAAAAAAAATACATAGTTTCAAATAATGGAGCTCATTGTTTTCATTTATTGATTTCCCAAACACACAACCACCTAACCAATAGATAGTTATCTAACATGGAACATTCGAAGCGACGCAACGCACACAGCGAAGCTCGTTTGGTCTCGAGTTACAATATTTAGTATTCTGATGACACTACAAGAAAAACAAAGTATACTATACATGTGTGATTTCCATACATTAACATAAAGTTACACATAGTTATAGAGAACATAGAGCGCGGCGCTGCAACCGGTCAACCAGAGCAGACCGGTTCGCCACCTCGACCGGTTTGGCTAGATATTGCTGAAACACCATCCTCAATTATGTTTTTCATATTTGGTATTTCACCTACGAGCCATTATACAGTTTTCTAAATCTAAATTCAACGAACACGAATATGGAAATAGACTTTAACCGAAGCCTTTTCTGTACCATTATCATAAAATGAAATCATTTTGGAAGCAAACAAGTTTGAGCTTCCATGTATAACAAGGTAAATTTATTAATTAAATAAAAACGCTCTATTCCAAGCTTTTATGTGTTTTTCAATCTAAAACTGGTTTTGGTAGAGTCATAAAAAGCTAACGCTAATACTTTCTTTCGAAATCAGCTGTATATTTTGTTTGTAGTTATTCTAATTCCTTTTCCTTTAAGACATCTATCGAAAGATTTGAATCAATACATTCTCCCATTTTATTGACTTAAGAAGTATTAGATTTGTAACTTAGACTTAAATGGGATTTAAACTCTCTACTGATAACGATTTTACAAGATGGCCTGGAGATCAAGAACATTCACCCGATAATAAAAAAAATGGAACATAAATCCGGTTACATATAATGACATGGAGTCAACTCTACTTGCAGTAGGCACTATACATATACCATACTAAACTATAACTAGTACATTATATTAGTGATTACCTCAAAACTGCTAAAATGCAAGATTACGATAGAAACCTTTTTAATCTGACTGTAAAACTAAACGTCCTAGCAACCATACTAGACACTACCATTATAAAGCCATAATTTCAAAATGATTCCAGCGTTTGTGGTATCTAACTGAACTTTATCAAAAAGGGATTCTATATGCAATAGATAATTCTGTCGGCGGGTTCAGCTTTCTAACCTCAACAAGCAACATGATTGTAGCCGCGTCGGCGTCGTGACTTTTATACCGATTCGTTCGTCCATCTGCGCCGACGTGAATACCAAGCGGGTCTCGCTGCTCGACTCTATCTACTGCCTCGCTACATTGAAAATATCATAAATAATAATGTTCCTCAACTTTGGTTCAGTTGTCGGTGACCCTGTCTTCAGAGCGAGGCACTACACCTGACTCCTTAATGTGACGATTGTCTTCTCGAGTCTCGCATATTATGTTTGCTTCACCATATGCTACCTGCAACACAGTAAATCTTAGTGGGTCCTACATACACTCCCTCCTTGTCCTTGGCTAGGCAATGTAGCCAATATTCAAAAAAGCATTATGTGTACGTTAATATCATCTCTCATATAGTTGCGTCATTAGTTATAACCATAAAAGTAATTTAAACTATCCAAAGTAAATAAAAACGAACGCAAACAGCTTCACGTGTTGTTGGCAAGCCGGGAGGCCGGGTTACGATTGTGCAACCTCATTAGCATACTAGTAACGCCATCTCGTATAAGCCGGCCGAACTAATCTGTGTACAGACTGCCTGAAATGTGTTGTGTTAGGTGCATTTTTACCGTTTATACGGCTCGCCTGTGCCGGTTGTCACTATGTGGAGTGAAAATTATATCTGAAAAACAACTACAGTTCGACTGATTTTGGTTCGTAACACTCTGAGATAGAGTTATTTTTCTTTTGATACTGTTTTGTTAGGTATTTGTCCAACTACATCAATATTGACTCAAGTGGTATAGAGGCCGTTCTATTTCTGTCGATTATGTATTATTTTGAATAGCCAAAAATCATAATATTTTTCATATATTTGTTGTCGGATTCTTCTCGTATGATAACAACAATTCTAGCGAAACGTTCTATAATGTTTTTTATACAATAATATTTAAGTAAGTACTTATAGAAAAAATAATGCTATAGATATAATAGAGTTATTTTAAGTGCCCTTCGATAAATCAGTTTATCCTCTTTTTAATTAACATGTATTTCTTTATATATTGCAGGGTTGTGTTTGACTACCATGTCAAATAATGCTAGCTAGTATGTACCGATGTTTCGCCAAAAATTACAGAATGCTTCCGAAATTGCCATCGGTCGTCAAAACTAATTAATATAATTGCTTCAAAGGGCTCATTAAAGCTTAACATTTGATGAACATTTGAAAGCACCGTAGTTGAGGATTTGGGTCTAAAAGTTTGAACAAAATCCTATTACAAAAATTGTTATTTTTTTATTTCTCACATTACAATGCGCACGCACCTCTCTCCTAATGAAATGTCAGAATCAAATTAAATTTAAGTCAAGTAAACTTTTGTGTAGGTAATGCGTACGATTAACACACGAATTCTGAACTATTTTACCTCAAAATGTAACCATTACTGTTGTATTGTGTTTGCAGATGTTAGCGATCAGCTGACTTCGTTTGTAGGGCAGAGCACACCTTTCGCAGATGTTTAGTTTAACCGTCGTATAGCCAAAACAACTTGTAGATCAGAAAAAATGTCTCGAGATCACATTCCGAAGTAACTATGAAATAGTTGTTTTGGAAATATTTTGAAGGTGACAAACTGATAGACATGGATAGACAATAGATCAGCTGACAATAAATGACCTATTGTATGCTTTGACAAATGATGTAATGTGATATAATAATGAAATGAAATGAAATGAAATATTTTTATTTGCTTGGAATAGGTATAGGTACATTTGGTGTCATTATATTGTTGATATATTTGGATCGAGCCGTATTCCGCACATATATACAAATAGCATGCAAAATTAAAAGCAATTAGGATTATTAAATAAATTTACTATACTGCTTAGCCGTGTAAAAATTATAATGATATTATATTTATTATTATTTATTTATTTTATAATATTGTTTTGGAAATAGAGTTTTCGATAAGAGTTATTGTCGTAATAGTAATTTATTGATTAGCATTCAATATAATTGCATTTTCGTGAGAACTTTTAGAAGACGAATAAAAAGTACCCGCTATCTTCCCTTCCGATATATTTTTACTGGTGGAAAAAATCCTAATTATGTCCATAACATTTAAAACGAATATTTCTTGACAGCAAGGAAAAGAAGACTGAGTGCTCTTACACAGTAACGTAACATCATACGATAATGGCGAACGATCTTAGAGAAACTTTTCTTGTATTTAGTCTTAAGAAACAGGCAAAATATAATTTTAGATAATGTTGCGTTTATTTATATGAATAAAGGGTATCTAAGGTTGTTGTAGATCATAACCGTGCAAATTGCGACTTCTCAGGTAGAAAGGTAGAAAACACTCCAAGATAAAATTACATTTGCAAGCTTTCAAACGATTACGCGAATAATCCGGTAACTTTTGCAATTAACGTGAATTACGAGCCCGTAGTGCCGCTAACCGTTCTAACGAACGGGTGCGAATATTTACGAACGAACATATTAGCTGGAGTAACAGAAATAAAAGACAACTAAAACTGAGAAAGTCATCGTAACTCAAAAATAAAAATTATCTGTTACGTCATATTTTTTTTTTTTTTATGTGATATAAGTGACAGAAAGAGCTGACGACCCACCAGATGTTAAGTGGTAACCGACGCCGCATCGCAAATCGTGTGATTTCCTTTCATTGCATATGTATATAGTTATTATAAAATAGTAAAAGCCCATCGTCTTCAACATTGTTTTACTAGGTGAGATGACAGTTCTAGAATATTCAAAGAGAAAAAAATACGAAGGCTTTATTTAGGCTCAATGGGCTTCTCTAGACAAAACCTAGGAATTACAACTTTTTATGTCTGTCTAGCAACAAGTGAAGCCAAGGAAAGAGATTACAAGTCGTTCTTATGATAAACAAATTCTTATCTCGTCAAGGGTTACCCGCCTGATGGTCAAACATAGGTTTATATATGTTCTTTCAATATAGCCTACATACACATAGTACATAACTGTTTAATCTTTGCAGTGTTTGTTACAATCACTTTGTCTATACACTTTTGGATAGTAAAGATATTCACCCAAATCTTTAGCCATTTTAGACGTAAATCTGTGGTCAACGTTTTGAAACGAACTCCTGGTGTGTAGCAGGCACCTACATCCTTCACTTTGTCCTTGTACTCCACAACTGTTCATTGTTCGCTATCTAGCCTTCGTTCGCTATCGTTCGCTTGACTAGTTCGCGTCAGTAATAAGCCGGAATACGAACGTACAATCACGTACTTGCAATTTGTTTCCAAGTGGAAGTTAAGGATTTTAAAGCTGTTTGCAAAAGTAGATACGTTTTTGGATGTTGTTAAGCAATGATTTAGGTTTTATTTATTAAAACTCAAAGGGTTATTTCTAAATAATTAATAATTACGTGGCGTTACATTACTTAGAAGTCCGAGGCGTGTGCCGCGTAGGTTTGCCGAACGTGTCCCTTACTTTCTGTCCAAATGCCCTAATGGGGGATGTATTTATGTGACTGAATTGACAAAACGAGAAGATGACCTTCCTGATGTCCAGAGGCATAAGGCATCATCTGTCCGTAACAACAACAATACTTAGGTATTCATTATTGAAATATACCAAAGGTTGGGGCGGGTAAAGAGCAGTAGAACTCACGCCAATTTCGTCCGTGGAAGTACTGTCACCATTTCCGCCGCCAAGCAGTAACGCATTCGCGGCACATGAGACATTCCGTCTCAGAGTTACGGGCGCATACGATGCGACTTGGGTCTTGTCGTAAGGGAGGACCCAAGTGAAATCGATTGTTATGGGCAGAGGTTACCACTTAACCGGTGGGCCATCGGCTCGTATCATACCTGTGCCACATAAAAAAACTAAAAATAAATCCTATCGTACAGTAAGTAGTGGGCTATGATGGGTGGACAGTTGTGAACGGTAGACGTCACATTCTTCGAAGTAGTGGTCACTGGATATGCCGGTTTCTTCAAGGTATATTTCTCCACCATTTTGAGAACTTGATTATCAGTAGGTATTTTCTCTTGTTATTGTAGAATCCCAAACACACGGTCGCGTCGTGAGCTACTCCCGACTTATTGACAAACCTATAAAGCCGGTCCATTATCGCTACAATACCCCTTTTAAACCGCTCTAAACGGCAGCTAATTCAATTTAGCCGTCGAACATGTTCCTAGAACTCATAGCTGGCGGGGAACAGCTGGGACACTTCAGTTTTCTTAACTCCTGCCCGTTATAAAAGCAATATGAGGCGGATCCTCCCCTACATATGTATAGGAAGGCACAAGTCTTGTCGTATTCCGCCTGTGACTCTGGGCTGTAATGAAATTTGAATGTGTGAGTTTTAGTAGCAGTAGAACTTGTGCCAAGTTCGCCCGGAGAAGTACTGCCACCACACCTGGTAATCCGCCGCCAAGCAGTGATTGCTGTGTTCCGGTGGAAGGGAGTGGGTGCCGGTGAAATTGCAGGCGCGTGAGACGTTTCATCCTCGTCTCGGGGGGATGGATGCAACGCAATGCGACTTAGGTCTCATACGTTGGTGGAGAGGACTTGAGTCGAATTGCTGTTGTCTATGGGCCGCGGTTCCCACTTAACATTAGGTGGGCCGTCAGTTCGTTCCGCCACCACTATCACATAAAAAAACATTTCAACCACACTTTCAAAGCGGAGCACATTAAGTTCTGCCTGGCGGCAGAAATAAGTTATGGTTATGATGTGGCTGATCTTATTGTGATAGATGGGAATCTAATTCAATATATATGTCCGGGGACCAATAGCCCTTAACTTTAAGTTAATCACTTACTTAAATGTCATTGTATCCACTGTCTTTCAAAGGACAACATCACCACGAATGATTTCCTAGGTCCCACCACAACATAGTGACCAAACTATTCCCACTAGCCTGGCTCAGTACACACGTACACCACAGTACAGACAGACAGACACACGTACCTTACTATAAATAGCGTCAACAACAAGAAGGGCCACTTATGGGCCACACAAACATATTCCACCACCCAAATACGTATTGTACACCTTAAAATTGTACATGTAGGGTTCATAATAGTTTTGGCGACGGGAATATTAAACGGTACAATCGCACAGTACAAAGTTAACGTTGCATTTGTCATCGTCGATTATAAACTGTGTGTTTATATATTTAAGGTCTAGATCACGTCCGAAGAGTCACGGGCCGGCTCGCTCGGTGATTATGAACAATTTTATTATGTAGCCAGTTAATTTATTTGTTTGTTAGTCGACTCCACTTGCCTCCGTGACATTACCGAGCCTAAATATAACCGGTTGGGATAGATAAATAGGTTTCGTAGATAACGTGCTGCAACTCTGCCCTAGAGCTTACTATTTGTTGTGGCAATATTATTGACTGGCCACATAGCTCAGTTGGTAGTAACCTTGCCTCCTGCGCTGTCATGGGTTCGATCCCCACCCAGGACAAACATTTATGTGACATTTGTAACGTTGATGTTTGTTCTGTGTCTGGGTTAATATGTGTTGTATGTATGTATTTACAAAAGAAAAGTATATAAGTATTATATCAGTTGTCTGGTTCCAATGACACAAGCTATGCTTAGCTTACTTTGGGGCTAGATGGCGCTGTGTGAAATGGCCACCAATATTTATTTATTTATTTCTTGTCAATCTGGGGTACTAAAATGCTTACTGTTGTTTACTCTTTGCTGCAGTTTGGGTGTAATATAATACAGATGGTGGCAACACTTTACAGGTTAGACTTAAAAAAAACTGCTGTTGCTACAAAAGATCATATTTGTTGTTTAACACATTGCAATGTATACTTAAGTAACACAGATACTACATATTTGGCGCGATCAACATAAAATACTTCTAACTATGCATTTTATTATTTACTAGCTGTTGCCCGCGACTTCGTCCGCGTGGAATTCGGTTTTATCACGCACCCTTACCTTTACCCCTCGGAAAAGTAGCCTAAGTAACTCCTTGTAGCTATCTGCCAGTGAAAGTCCCGTCAAATCGGTACAGCCCTTTCAGAGATTAGCCGGGAAAAAACAGACAGACAGACAGACAAAAGTTGTAAAAAATGTTGTTTTGGTACATGTACCGTATATACCTATACATACATATGCACTTAGTAAAAAGCTGTTATTTTAATACTACAAACAGACACTCCAATTTTATTTATTTGTATAGATTATTTATTTTCAGAATCGGAAAAAATACTACACACTGTAGGACCGATCTGCCCAAAAAACTTACATAATCGAAACTGTGATTTATCTAATTGTTCACGTTTTGGCGTTGAACCAAAGTGGACATACACCTACTTCAATTAATATATAACGTATATAACCTACATAACGTTATATATTACCTAATGTGTGTTGAGAGGGGTGAATGCACTCTGGCACCGGCTACACACTCTCGCAAACGCCGCGAAGTCCGCGTGTGCAAGAGTGTGTGGGCGGTATATGCTTTATACATAGTTTTGTACAGATCTATAGGCTATTTTTTTATATCTCGGTAGGGGATGACTTAACTCATAATAAGATTGTGTTGGGCTAAACAACACGGATATTTTAGGTCTTTTAATTCACATCTGAAACTTCAGTAATGCCATGGCTTCTATTCATTGCTTGACGGCAAAAATAGAGCGCGGTGACCGAGAGGAAAGGTCCTCGAATTTCAGTTCAATTGTTCACAACTTCAAATATGGTCGTACAGAGATATTTACTTCAAAATAGCGCGTGAGTTACCCTGTTCTCAAAATGGTGGAAGAAAATCTTTGAGGAAGCCTCTAGAAGAAATGTCTCTAATTTGAAAGTATTTGACTTACCAATGAGGATTTGGGCTACCCTGGTAAATTAACCTCTAGCTTGTTCAGTCTTAATAATCTCTGCAGTGAGAACGCTAGACTTACATTACTATAGCAGTGCAGTCCAGCAAATTGAGCGCATCCGAAACGCGCGTATGCGTCGGCGCACGCGCAGTTAGCAACGCGCACGCTCTAATTACGTCACTCCTCATTCTCGCTGCCTGATGCGATCTCAATCAGACGCTCTATACCGCGGCCGTGTCTTGCATCAGTCGGACTTGGATTTATGTTACACTTCTCATCACTTTAAGAAGGATGTAGCAAATAATTAAAATTGGGAGTGTCTGTTTGTAATATTAAAATAGCCGCTTTTTACTAAGTGCATACGGATGTATACACGGTACATATACCAAAACAACATTTTTTTACAATTTTTGTCTATCTGTCTGTCTGTTTGTTCCGGCTAATATCTGAAATGGCTGGACCTATTTTGACGGGACTTTCACTGGCAGATAGCTTATGGAACAAGGAGTAATTTAGGTTACATTTCCGAGGGGTAAAATAGGGGTGCGTGACGAAACCGAATTCCACGCGGACGAAGTCGCGGGCAACAGCTAGTTTCAAATATTTTTTGTCTTTAATATTGTAATATTTCTTTTATGTACTCTTATTATGTATTACTCGCTCAACTGTCTTTTTTTTCTTATTTTTGAATGCAGTCTATCGCCTGTAATCAAAGTAATATCAAGAAAGTTTTATGTATTAATTGAAAATCGTTTATTTTAATCGGTGTTCACTTTGTTGGTGGTAATAAATAAATAAATAACACAGGTACATACATATATATCGATACCTACTACTATACACAAGAAAAGATTCCCCGCTATGCAAACACACACATACAACTTACTCTTCTCCGATATCAAACGAGTCATACGGAAACGATATAACAATACATTCGAGGTCAACAAATAACATTTTAAAACTATATGCACACTTTGTTACATGATACTTACGAGTAACAAGAAGATAAAACGATAAACGATACCATTCAATATTATTCACATCGAATATAATTATACCTCAGAAGTAATGAGAACTTGAACCTTACTGTACACTTTAGAGCCGTACTCGTATGTCAAACTGTATGATGTCATATCTGTACATACATATAGTATCATAATATCTTTAAAATCGTTCAAAGTTGTTGGTTTTAGAGCGTCACGGAACTGGGTTGCGTGGCTGATGCAACTTGCAAGTGCACCATTTTCCTATTAGATTGTTTAAATTTAGTGAAACATGTATATTAATTTTGTTATTATTATTTGTATTTATATTCTTTTCCTTAGTTCATATTTGATGAGATAATAAAAACATTTTGTTTCCACTTCAGATGCAGTAATACCATTCATACACACCACGGTACCACGTTGTCAATATAGAATTACTTTCTACTAGCTAGAAGCCCCGACGCAGGCACTAATATCAATTTACTAGCTTCAGCCGGAGACTTAGTCCGCGGAATGAAGCTATAGTGACCTTCGGTACAAAGCCTTCTATTTCTATTATGGATTTAAAGTATGTTTTTATCGATAAATCGGAAGTCAAACTTAAACTTTTTTTCCTTTAACGATTGCTAAAAAATGTCAATGCTAAAAAAACGATGATATTAACCTTATTTATTATTTAACATGTTTTAAAAACATGGTCCAAAATAACTATTGAACTGTCTCCAGCACCAAAAATATGTGTATAATGTCAGGTCAGTTTGCGGGGAACTGGTTTATGTACCGGTAATATTTAACTCAACAATCTAACAGGTTAGTTAAGTAACATTATGTGAATAAGTTGTTGCTGTTTTAAAACAAGGTTTTAGAAGAAAATGCTCGTCGGGTTAGCACCATCATCAGCTCCATACGTGTGAGCATAATATCAGAGGAATTACTTCTAAAACCATTTGATAGTATTCGATCCGCACAGGTCGATTCATCAGGTCGATTTTTAAAACAGCATTTTGTAACGGTGTCTCGTTTTTGGTAATGTTTATGTTTACTTTGGGTTATTTTCGAAGCAATCTTTGGGATGTTTTATAAATGCACTCGCTTGTTTGTGCATTACGATGCTCCACGGAGTAATTGATAGTGTCAACATACAGAGAATTCACTTCTTCTGATACCACTTAGAATGATGTTAAGACACCAAGTTACAATATCAGCGGCCTATCAGAATACGTAAATTCATTAGTTACTTTTGTTCGGTGAATTAAGTTAATGTGACAACCATTATTATATATAAAATTTAGAAGAAAATCTTTTAATTATTTTTATTGTAATATACCTAGCTCTAAATCATGTGGATTAACCAATTATTGATAAATACCCGTGATATTATGTGGTACCCTCTGGCAAGGCCGGATTGAAATAACTTTGCCACCACGATGAACAAATGTAAATTTGCTGTGGGGGGGCTGTATTTAAATTATTGTAGAAAGTCTGTACGTCCATTCATTAGGTTTCTTTAGCAGTATTTTGTGAGCAGTAATTGTTCATTTTAATTTAATTGTTCATTTAACTTCACTTAACCTAGAACCTTGATTTGATCTAAAACTAAAATACATAATTGGTTACATCTTCAGTTCCATAAGTGGTCAAAAAGAAAGCATTCTATCAAAATAAACGTTGTTTTGTACTCGAAATGGATACACGTGTCCTTGTCTGGTGTAAGTACAGGTAGGTACACAGTCAAGTGTCCTAACCATTACTTGCGCTGTCATCAAGCAACAGCGCTCTACAAATTGAACATCCCTGCGGTACACTCGGTGATACAGCGTGCACGACTTTGGATGTGAATAAAGTGACGGAACGAGCAGATGGCTCACCTTGTGTAGAGCGTGTCTCACTAGCCATGCTAGCGTTGCCAGGCGTCCGGATAAAGCCGGACACAGTCAGGCTTTTTGGTTGCGTGTTCGGCCAAATTAGTTGGATTTTGGCTTTTGTTAGGCTTTTTAAATTTGGCCAGTTTCTTTACATTTCTTATATGTTGCAAAGAAGACTTATTCATTCAATTTTATTGCTGTTTCATTAGAATTTAAGATATTTAAAAGTAAAATGATTGTGGTTTGATATAACGATGAAAAAGTAAAGTTATAATAAAAAAAAACTGTCGTGTTATACTAAGACTAAAAAATTAGAAGTGTCCGACATTTTTACCAAAATGTCCGGCTAAACTAGCCGGTCTGTCCGGCTTTTCGGTTTTACGACCTGGCAACCCTATTGGTGAGAGAAACAATAATAAGCCAGTGACGTGAGTAATATTAGTGGTATTAGTAGTATTAGCAGTAATAGCTATTAATCAAATATCTTCCGGCAGCCTCCTACCTCCCGAGACGAGAACCAGTATTTAATTATATGGCAACATCCAAATATATACTGCATGTATATGATAATAATTTAACGCCAAATCGTGAACATAACGAGTGAGTTCTGTAGGAGAATGTACCAGCGGTAAAAATATTCCGTACGATTAACCAATCCAAGCAATTGAAACAAATCAGCGACGAGCGACCTCGCCCAACGTGTAACAGTGTTTGCAGGCTTCGCAGACTCTACACACGACATCATAATGCAGATCAAAAGTATAACTTACTAGCTGTTGCCAGCGACTTCGTCCGCGTGGAATTCGGTTTTATCACGCACCCCTATTTTACCCCTCGGAAAAGTAGCCTAAGTAACTCCTTGTTACATCAGCTATCTGCCAGTGAAAGTCCCGTCAAAATCGATCTAGCCAGTTCAGAGATTAGCCGGAACAAACAGACAGACAGACAAAAATTGTAAAAAATATTGTTTTGGTATATGTACCGTGTCCTTGCACTTAGTAAAAAGCGGTTATATTAATATTACAAACAGACAATTCAATTTTATTCATTTGTATAGATGTGAGAGAGAACTCTCGCCAAGTTCGTCCGGAGATGTACTGCCACCATGCCCATTTCTGCCGCCAAGCAATGACGCGTTCGTGTTACTGTGTTCTGGTTTGAAAGGTGTGGTTGCCGGTGAAATTACAGCCACAACAGACATTCCACCTACACGTCTCAGAGTAACGGCGGATACGATGCGACTTTGGTACTCGTACCTAGTAAGGGAGGACCCAAGTCGCAACGGTTGTTACGGGCAGAGATTACCACTAAACACCAGGTGGGCCGTCGGCTCGTTCCGTAACTGTATCACATAAAAAAATACTTGGAGCAATAATTAAATATAAATTAATAATAGACAGATCAATAGACATATCTATTATACCAATTAGGTATCAAATGTAATACCTAATGGGTATAATAGGTTTGTTTATGATTGTCTGTAGGGTTATTATATTTTTTGTGTCGTTAATTGTGGTTTTAATTTAATATTTATGTGTTTTGCTTTATGATTTAATTTAATTTTATGTTATGTAGCATGTATGGACCATGAAGAAGTTGTCTGAATAAATAAATAAATACTAAATAGTTATACATTCCTCCTGACTTTGCCCATCTGCCCGTAAAATAGACCAAGTTTTTTGTTACACAATAATTTATATTTCAACAAAAAACATCTCTTCATTGTTTCATAAACAATGGGAACATAATAACACAGTTTAAAAATTACCGTGCCGTGCCGTTTTGCATAATTCCACAAAAAAATCTACAATGCCTCGTTATGGAGATCGCTTTGGATAATTTTTTGATTCCATTTTGCTTTTATTTGCTGTTGTCAGGCGATATTTAATAATGATGAGATATTATCATAGTCGACTATCTCAGTACATCATTGTTACCTATTTTACTAATTGCTTTTGAATGACAAGTAGACTCGCGATCACAGGTAGGTACGTGGACAACTGATAGCCAACCAAATATAATAATAATAATAATAATAAATATTGCTGGACATCACACAACGCCATCTAGCCCCAAAGTAAGCTGAGTAAATAGCTTATCATGGGAAACAGACAACTGATATAATACTTAAATACTTTTTTTGTAAATATATACCTATAATACATATCAATACCCATACATAGAACAAACCTACGTTCGTTACACAAATTTGCCCTGCGTGGGTATCGAACCCACAATCTACAGGAATCCTGATTCCCTTTGGGTCAGTAGATGAACTGTAGTAGTTTAGACAGAACGTCCTCGTGTAGCCGTCACAAAAGATGGAGAATTAATAGATGACAGTATGCGTGCGCGTGCGCGCGCGCGCGCGCAAATAGAACTTGGCAGGAGTGCATTCGCCACGTGTACCTAACCTACAGTACAGTCAGCTTCAGGAGTTTGCTTACTTTATTGTGTTATTTTTTATTATATACCTACTTATATATTATATGCTTCCACTTTCATAATGCAGACAGCCCAAGAGTGGAACTCCTTGCCTGCTCTGTATATCCCGAGAACTATAATCTGGAGGTCTTCAAGAGGAGAGTGAATAGGTATCTCGTAGGCAAGCATGTTACATCGTAGACCGCATCGTCACTTAACATCAGGTGAGATTGCGGTCAAATGTTAGCCTATCTATACATACAAATAAATAAAATAGGAGTGTCATTGTTGTGTATTGATATGGATTTAATTGTCCGAAAAAAAAAATGTAATATTGAAATAATCTCTTTTTACTTAGTGCATATGGATTTATACACGGTACATATACCAAAACAACATTTTTTTACAATTTTAGCCTGTCTGTCTGTCTGTTTGTTCCGGCTAATCTCCGAAACGGCTGGACCGATTTTGACGGGACTTTCACTGGCAGATAGCTAACAAGGAGTAACTTAGGCTACTTTTCCGAGGGGTAAAATAGGGGTGCGCGATAAAACCGAATTCCACGCGGACGAAGTCGCGGGCAATAGCTAGTCGCAAATAAAAAGGAAACTACGTATGTACTTGTAGTTGTTCACTTAATTGTGCTGCCAACAGTACTTGTGCATGTGTGAGTATTATTTAAGTCGTTGATTAATTTGTTAAATTTGGCTTAGTCGGTACAGCGATAGGTGGGAGGTCTTGCAATCTCATCATTTCGTAATATGATTTATTTCCTTATTGCTTATTTTTTTACTGTGATAATTTTATTAAACAAGCATACGGCCCACCTCTTGTTAAGCGCTAACCTGTGCCCATTACGAGGAACAACAGTCAGATCCTCCCCTACTTATACATACCATATAATACATATCAACACCCAGACACAGAACAAACATCAATGTTCGTCACACAAATGTTTGTTCCGGGTGGGAACCGAACCCACTACCTACAGCCTAGAAAGCAGGGTTACTACCAACTGCGCTAAGAGGCCAGTCAAGCTCAGTTGGTAGTAATCCTCTACACGTAGATTTTGTAATATCGAAGCGAATTTCTTAGCGAATCATTATAAGAGTTCATTCACTCGGGACCTTGACACCAATACGCTGAGTCGATGAGTCTAGTGAGCGAGTGAGCGTCGGTTCAACGCACACGCACACGCACACGCACACGCACACGCACACGCACACGCACACGCACACACACACACATGGTCAATAATGTGCTGAAATAAGGGGATTTCTGATATTATCATGGACTGCCCTGTTATATATTTACTGTAAGGACACAGGCGCACTCACGGGGATCGAAAGTAGATTGTATTTTAAAACCGCGACTCATTAACCGCGGTTAATGTATAATGTCTTCGAATTTTAGGCTTTATCACCATATTTTGTTTCACCATTTTGAGAGTACTAGAAATTAGCCAAGTTAATCCTGGGAGGTACTGCCACCATGCCCATTTCTGCCTAGTATTGACGCATTCGCGTTGTGTTCCGGTTTGAAAGGTATGGTTGCCGGTGAAATTACAGGCACATGAGACATTTCATCCACCCGTCTCAAAGTTACGGGCGCATACGATGCGGCTTGGGTCTTGTCGTACCTAGTAGAGGAGGACCCAAGTCGTATCGCTTGTTATGGGCAGAGGTTATCACTTAACATTAGGTGGGCCGTCGGCTCGTTCCGTACGGACAAACAAAAAAACCACAAAAAATCTATTTATTTATTTCGTAGCTTACCGGAAGGCTGGGAGAAAATCAGTACCTAAGCATCTTTATCTTTTGTGTAGTACTGATATCAGAAGTCCGCTTTCGTCACAATACACTTAAATAAAACATGATTACTAATTACTGCATATCACACATTATCTAGTACTTAGATATTATATCTGGAGGTTGCAGGTAGCCTGCCGGTGTCAAAAAGCATCAAGAAACGTCTAGAATTTCGACAAATTTTATTATATTCGGCGAATAAACAAGCCAGGAAATCTGATTTATGTGAACTTTGACTCGTGATTAAATTCAATAGGTATGATATACTTTCAGTTGAACAAACACCGCAGAATACTCGACAGTTGTCATATCGGCTTATCAGCGGCGTGTTGTCAAAGCTGCGTCTAGCCATGCCCTTGCGGGTTCCGTAGCATTTAATTTTACTCAGGGCGTAGTTATACTGAGTTTCAATATGGGGCTCAGTTTAATTCCAGGGCAACTATGAGTTTTGCGGACACGGATGCACATTTTTATCTGCCGAAACAATATCTGTCCAATAGTCGGTGAACTTATATGACGATCACTATCGTGTTGGATCAGGTTTATTACGCGCAATTCGTGGTACAATAAATTATATAGAATATATATATATAGATATTATATACAATTATCCAAATGATCACGTTATTTTTCACACCTCTCGGTTATTCAGGCATAGTGTAATTATTACCTTTTATTAGATACTACCTCACTATGTTAATCTCAGCACGAAGTCATTGTATAAACATTTATTTTTGTTATTATTATTATTATTCATATCATTGAGAACAGGTGGGCTCATACATTGATAGTTTATTGCTTTGTTATGCATTTTAAAAGTATAAAAAGTTATTAAATACGGATGATTTAATCATTAATTTAACTTACTCGTTGTTTAACTGAAACTAGTGAACGAATACTTAATTAACCTATTGCAAGCCATCTCTAATATATCATCCGAAAGAACTATACGTCATAATGCGCCTCATATGAAGCGGTATCGATATTCTGCCCTTATTTTGTGGTAATGGGAAGACCTGAGTCATATCTCTATGACTATTTATATTTATTTATTTATATCTCTATGACTGGTCTTATAGTCACTTGCTAGTAACCCTGTCGTCTGCGCTGCAGGTCGTGGGTTTGATCCCAACCTAGGATAAACATTCGTGTGACGAACACAGTGATGTTTGTTCTGTGTCTGGGTCTTAATATGTATCATATGTATGTATTTGAGACTTGAAGATGGAATACCTCACGTGCATGTAATTCATCCGGCACGCTTGAAACTGAAACACAAAAGTGAGTTGAATGAGTTGAGTCCTTCACAACGCTGCGGATATGGGTATAGGGGCAATAATTCCGCGGAAAAATCGGCGTTTAGAACTCATCAGCAACCTCTGAAGGAACCCTAATACCACACAAACAGACACAGTCAACGAAACCAGATAATTTTTATCTCAAGGATGAATTAATAAATAGAATTACGTAAGCAGTAACCTGATGCTGCCGCTGCTGTGTAAACATGTTTTCATTGCATACACATTGTAGCTTAGCTTCGATATGGACTCCACTCTCTCTCTCTCTCTCTCTCTCTCTCTCTCTCTCTCTCTCTCTCTCTCTCTCTCTATGGAGATAAGATTGCTAGTTCGTGTATGTCGTGATAGGAAATAATGCTTTTTATGTGAGTATGAGTACGGAGTGGAGACAGTGAAAAACACAGACATACTACACTTTCGTTGTTTTTAAATATGATGCATAAATAATTTTTATTTTTTTGTTTTCTTGCCTGACTTGTCTGGACATTGACCTTTTCTGTCATGAAACTTTTAATTTGTTTGTGATTATGAAACTGTTGTTGTTAATTTTAACTATAACATTATTAAGTTTAATCATAACATTGTCAATAGACAAAGTAATAATTAAAATTTAATTGATATTTTCCTATTGTTATTAATTTATTAGTATTTGTGGATGTTGTTTTCTTATCGGATATATCTCATTTTAATGTTTTATTTTTGTAGTTTGTCAATAGGTGTTTATTTATTTAATTAAAAACTAAACTAATGTTAGTAAGGACGCCGCCCTACACTACTGAAGCGGGAGTAAATGACTCTTAAAATACATACATTTTTCAACCGAAAAATGATTTTATTTTGTGCACGCCTGAGCTGAATTGAAACAGCTACCTACGGACTAAAAGTCTGGTTTATTACCAAAATGTAATATAATATACATTATGTCTACATAAATGATTCTCGCTTTCTGTCCCCTCAGGGACACTATTTTCTATGTTAGCGAGCATCTGAAACTTATGAAAGGAAAATGTGAAATTTCAGACTGTAGGTTTTGACATTTCGTGATGGGTCCGTGAGAATCTCACGGACACGGTTCTCAAAACGAGAATATATATTCTCGTTTTGAGAATGAGTTATTGGTACGAGTGTATAATATGTATATATGCAGCGAATTAGCGTAAGTTCTTTACCGCATCATTAACTGAAAGAGATGTTTCATAAATTCACGTAACATTTCCTAGTGCCGCCGATTCTAGGGTCAACGGTCTGCGTGCTGAATAACAAGACAATTTACACGCTATTTATTATAAGATAAACATAATTTATATTGGAAATGTCCCCAAAACATTGCTAACATAGGGTGTCCTAAAAATAGTCCGATGCGCCAATTGACATGAAAACTAAAATGAGAAATTGGTAAAAATGTACCGACCTGTTATGTGATAATTTCGCCAAGAGAGTTGTGAGATGCAATAACTATATATTTGTATACAAAGTAATGGATTACTCATGTTATAATAGTTATCAACAGGCGACGTTGTGTCTCGAACATACGAGTACATGAGTCAGTACCTCGCGGGCACTTAGCATACAATGCAGGTCGCGGGTTCGACTCCGGACATTTGACCCTGTTGCTTAAATAGAACTGTTTGTGAAGGCTGAATTTTGAATAGGGGGTGTGGTGTGGACAGTTTACGTGAATTTGTATGTAAATTGTATAAACATGGATATATCAGTGAGAACCGGGCAGTATCCGTAGTACAGCAATAGTCTCTAGGATTAGCCTAAATAGCGGACTTTTAATCATATGTAGAGATTATGCAAGTTCAACATTGAATATATATATACAATATGTAATAAAGAAAGCAGTGACACTTAAATCGATTCAATACGATGCACGCTGAATATACATATGAATTATTACTATGGAGTCCACACTTTATGATGGACATAATCTTGTCCAAATGTTACTTTAGTTATTTTTAATGAGTGAGACAGAGTAATGTGTCTGTCTTTATTTCAAATATAATTTCCTTTGTTAACTGAAACATCTGATATATATTAATAACCCATTCTCAGAAGGAACATTATGTTCGTCACGCAAATATTTTTAGTGGGTGGGTATTGAACAACAGCGCAAAAGAAATTATCACTATGAGCCCTGAGGCCAGTCATCATCATGATCATCCCTGTAATTATCCATAAAAAAGAACATTTCCTGGACATCCTCGCCATATCAGTTCTAAGTCACGTTTGTCTGATAAAACTGGTCTGTATATTTATTCCCGGCAGCAAATAGAAACGTGTCTGTGTGTACTTAAGCTAGCAACGGGTTACGTAAAAATTATTCTTATTTGTTTGGGTGTGTTGTCACCAGATTGTACCAGTTTCCCGAGTCGCATACATCACCCCCCTCTACCTCATTGTAGGCGCCCCTAACTCTGAGACACGAAGATGAATGTCTCATGTGCCTGTAATTTCACCGACAACCACGTCTTTCAATCCGGAACACATTAACGCGAATGTATTACAACTTGGCGGCAGAAATGGGTATGGTGGCAGTACTTCACTAGACGAACTTGGCATACGTTCTACTGCTACTATGCTGATGTAGCTGACAGTAAACCCAGCAATCGTTTATTTTTTCTGTTCATCCCACACGTTGCCCCGGCCGGGAGTTAAACAAGGGACCGCTGCTTTGCCTATCGAGATCGGTAACAAACTGAATTATTGTTTTGTTGCTGACCCAGGTCACCTGCGTTGGTACCTAGTATGTAAAACATTAATTTAAATATCGACGGACTAAGCCCGGACATAGAAAACATAATAATCAAATGGCCTTCATATTGTATTTTCTTTATCAGAACCAGCCAAATATAATATTTGAATAAATTAATCTCTTAGAGCGTAATACTATAACCGCCCCTTCCAAGCCATTCAAAACACAACCTTATCGTTAAAGAAATAAGGTATACAATAACTGAACGGTGAGATAGAATTATTATAAACGATTTGCAAAAAGGATGATAATCAAGTGGGTTGTTCTAACCAGATCAAACCGGTTCCAGATATATGGACTCATTACGTATGGATGTGGTCTTTATTTGAAGGATTTGTTAGATAAAGGAATCTAGGGTAGCTACGTACTGAGACGGCTGTATCTCATTTGAAATAATGTATCTCATTTGGTAAAGACGTTTTCATCTTACTGAACAGTTGCGTTTGGTAAACATATTTGGTAATTTTTCAACTTACATTAATGTAGGTTCACCCGGAGAAGTACTGCCACCACACCTGGCAATCTGCCGCGAAGCAGTGACGCACTCGTGTTGCTGTGTTCCGGTGGAAGGGAGTGGGTGCCGGTGAAATTGTAGACATCCCCGTCTCGGGGTGATGGACACAACGCAATGCGACTTGAGGCATCTATTACTTTGGTGGCGAGGACTTGAGTCGTATCGCTGTTGTCTATGGGCGCCGGTTGCCACTTAACTTCACGTGGGCCGTCAGCTCGTTCAGTCACGTAAATCACAATGTAATGCTAGATTCTAGAATTTTAATAATTACAACACTCTTCATTGACATATTCCAATGGTATCAATAAGTATTAGTAAATATCAATATAGATAAGTAATTAATTATGAACATAATTAAGAATTCCATTTGTCTTTTAGCTCTATATTGAAAGAAAACTATGATTTTCGAAACCTATAAGTTATACATACACATTATTTTAGTGTCAAACACAAAGAAACATGTTTTCAATTACTTCATTTTATATCTGTTTCCTATGTTAGGTAAGGTTAATGAGGTGATGAGTCAGAGCCATGACAAAAGACTCGTCTATTGTCTACCAGACAAAGAACCGTGGTCATACATTTTAAATATCTCAACTCCACGTTTGTATACTTTTCACAAGAATCGAACACTAAATTATTGAGAGGGTAGTTATCAAAATAAAATTAAAATTTGACTTGATACGATAATTTTTTCATCTTTTTTTTCTTAAACAATATAAAAGCCTAATTAAGCTTCAAATGGGTTTGTTTCACTTGGCATATATAAGTTTAGGAAAAAGGCACAAGTGGTGAGATAGCATTAATTTTGTATATCCATGCTTGTACTTTCATTTGTGAACTATTCCTAAATAAACCTGCAACGTGACAAATCTACATAGAGCAAAGACTTATTCAGCACGAAAAATAGAATAATAACATGAGAAGATAACTAAATAAAGGTATTCATTCAGTACGATAAGTTTATTTTTAAATAATCTTTTACTTATTATAATGATTACGTAGACATACTAGTTGACTAGTGAACAAAGATAAATTATGCAATGCCGCTTAAAGGTAAATGCGTGCTGAGATACGAGTTAATGTACCAGTACTTATCTAATCAGCGCGTTCTATGTGTAGCTAACAATTATGATAAACACACTTTATTATTAAGTCACTTCCCTGCATTATCGTTAAACTCACAAACTTTACCACCACCACTCTAGTGGTAAGTTTCTAGAAAATAATTAGAAGCCTACGCTTTCTAAACATATTTTATTAAATTACCAATCATTTTTTCTGCTTTTGACAAGAGTAGGAGAGAGAGAGAGATAAGAATCTGAAGTTGGATTAAATATTGTTTAGTTTATAAACTCTTATGGCAATAAAAATTTCAAAAATAGACGCTGTCCATTGCCATTTCGATACGTAGCGCGGCGTGCAATACCGAAAATAGGTCAAGCTGATTAACTGTTTACACTGCTGCTGTTCTACGGTCACGTAGTAACACAAAGGTTTTTGTGTGGATAAGTTACGAGATGAGCTGATGGTCCACCTGATGGTAGCGTATGCAAAAGCATTACAGCTTGGGTCCACCCTTACTCAGGTACGGGACGACACATGTTGCACTGTATTGTAATAATCTATATACAAATAAATAAAATTGGAGTGTCTGTTTGTAATGTTAAAATAACCGCTTTTTACTAAGTGCATGTATGGTTGCCCGCGACTTCGTCCGCGTGGAATTCGGTTTTATCACGCACCCCTATTTTACCCCTCGGAAAAGTAGCCTAAGTTACTCCTTGTTACATCAGCTATTTGCCAGTGAAAGTCCCGTCAAAATCGGTCCAGCCATTTCAGAGATTAGCCGGAACAAAAAGACAGACAGACAAAAATTTAAAAAAATGTTGATTTGGTAAATGTACCTACCGTATATACTGGACATCCATATGCACTTAGTAAAAAGCGGTTATTTTAATATTACAAACGGACACTCCAACTTTATTTATTTGTGTAAATATGCAGTTTATTATTTATAGGGAGAATTGAAGTTATCTGGTGCCACAGTTGCTGAGACATGGAGAGAGTTCTACTCCGTATGCTAATTGAATTCTAGACTGTTATTTGTTTGCTTGTTATTGACCCGAGCTCGTTTTAGCAAGAAACACACAAAACTACTGTTAACCACCTATAAGAGAAGAGAAGAGAAGAAAGAAAGAAAGAAAAACATTTATTCAGCATAAGACACTTACGAACGAAAATAATGCAGAAGAGAAACAAGGAACTTTGCATGAGCCAGTGGCCACCTCTGCTGTTGAAGTGTTGAACCCGCTGGGAAGGCTACCGACAAATACACCATAGTACGATAGTAGGAGCCGACATTTAGGTACCCCGTGCCCTCCAAAGCACTGAGTGTACCATAAACAATACATATTACATATACACTACCATAATAGCTATCATTGTTGTAGAGGTTGATTCTATTTAGATATTCCCACTGATAAATTGACTTATTTAAAACGTATGATGCTTTATTTTTTGTTCTAAAAGGGAATCTAATTGTGTAGAACAATATGTGTGTTCATTTAATAGTATTTGCTTTAAGCCACGTTTTAAGCAAACGCGGATTGAAATATTGTTTTATCACGACATCGCTTCGTGTTTGAAATGAACGACGCGATTCTGCTGTGTCGCAGCTAACCACGTTCTTAATCATTGCATGTATTTGAATCATTTATTATTAATAATGGCGTGGATTCTTCGAGGCATAATATCGTTAAATTTTTCAGATTAGTCTTATATAGCCTTTAATTGCGAGTAAGCTCTACGTTGATATTTTAGCTGGAATTTTAAGCTTCATCAACGTACAAAGATTTTAATTGGGTTCACGTCGGGAGATTGTTAGGGGCAGTCAAAAACCTCATAATAATATCTTGTGTTGACGTGCAAAATTTTATTAGAATACGTAAAACATTCAACTATTTAATTCCTACTCGAGAACTCTAGATCATGAACCCCGGACCAACGCACTCCACAAGTTTTTAACTCTAGTTACTTTAATTAAATAAGGTGGAAACTTTATTGTCAACTAGCTGTTGCCCGCGACTTCGTCCGCGTGGAATTCGGTTTTATCACGCACCCCTTGTTACATCAGCTATCTTCCAGTGAAAGTCCCGTCAAAATCGGTCCAGCAATTTTCTCTAACAGCAATCTTGACAAAGATGAACAAACAAAATTGCTTATAGCATGTTTTTTTAGGAATGCGATTTAAAGTCGGGACTTAGTATTTTCTCGTAGTAAATAGTTGGTTACAATGTCGAATTAAAAATACTGACGAAAACAGCGCAAGGCTACGGATCGACAGTTAAGATAAGGTTTCGGTAAATTATTGTAATTCTAAAAACGTATTATGCCGTAGGATGGACCAATTATCTAGTTTGAAGGTAAACGCAACAGATCATCATTACAATTGGCGCGCTGTAGTTTTGATGAAGTTATTATACATTTAAATGTAGGAGTAGGACGATGATATGAATAAATAATAAATTAGTAGTAAATCCAAAATAGTTGATACGTATACGGGCTGGGATCAGTTTCGAAATTTTAATAGATAATCGAAAACGTCTCACGACAAATAATTTTAAAACCTGTAACATTCCTTTTAATTTTTGTAACCCATCGTTGTCCAAAAAAACATATTTATAAAAATAATATAGTATAAATTTATGGATAAATTAGATCGGGTGAAGCAGAAAAAGCCTTTACAATTTGCCGGCTATTAACTGGCTAAAACAGGATAATTATTTTCATATATGTCTTGTGGTTACTATATTTATTTATTATTTTAAGAAAAATAAAACAACTATTCCAGGACTTACAATATCGTCAACCACCGATACTGGACTTTCACTGGCAGATAGCTGATGTAACAAGGAGTAACTTAGGCTACTTTCCCGAGGGGTAAAATAGGGGTGCGTGATAAAACCGAATTCCACGCGGACGAAGTCGCGGGCAACAGCTAGTGTATAATATAACGTTAAGGTCAGGTATCATAATGAGTGGAACTAATTAGTATCGGCGGCGCTCCGTACATGAAGTCTACTACCTAGATTGCAGTAATTGGATTCTTCAGCAGTAATATTCTTGCAGTAATTGAAATTTCAATAAAATTCGTTCTTTTTTATATAAAACTGATTAAAATACTGTTCGGTATCAAATTTGTTTCATATGTTATGATATCATTGTTTGGTAGAGATAGTTAATTATAATTGTTCAAGTGCACATTCTACACGTTGAATCAAAATTGAACAGGTGAAAATTATCTACATTTTTTCAGTATTGAATAATTGTTTGTAGAGCTGCGCATGACTCACTGCAAGTCACATTATAAATAAAATAAAAAACCACTGTATCGACACAATGAGTGATCGTTCAACCCATAAATGTTCACCCGATATTTAATTAATATAAAAATTAAATAATTGTTGCAAATGCCGCTACATTAAATTGGATTTAGAAACGTTTTTGACTGACGATCAGCGCTGAGTAATAAATGACTTGGCACATACTGAGCCTACTCCTTTTTTGGTCACAGGATGCACCGATACATATTATTCTTGTTATGTATTTGTTTCAATGTATTATCTTTTTCGTGTGTGTATTTTGCAGAAAAAACATTTTATCCATCTATCAGAATTGGAAGTTCCTAAACGGTAGACCAAGAAACGCAATAGAGCTACTGAAAAAAAATTAATTAGATTTCAAGTGATATTTTGCCTATCAAGTCACGATTCTGCAGATTTTTCATGAATATATTACACAGCTACCATTTTACCAATTTCTACCGTACACTCCCATTAAATACCAGGGTTCTGTTTGAACGGTGTGGTTGCAAGAACATGAGTTCTGTCTTCATTTTTTAGTGACTCGCACAGTGCAGCGCGACTACCTAGTAAACCTAGCTTAAGTATAATAACTTAAGACCTATCGTATCGCTGTTAGATTGGCCATCCACTCATTCCGTCACTTAATCGCCATCGTGTAGGTTATTTAACTCTTTTGTTTAATATCTATGGTACGTCTTAGTTTTAGTTATGAATAAATTTATTTCCTTTCTTTCTTCTTTCTAGGTACCTACATATCGGTGTTATCGTAATGGATAAATTTAGAATTAATCAATTATAATTATATTTATTACGTGTTTGTATAATTACTTAACGTTGTTTATTTACATTGAAAGTAGCCAATGAATATAATGCACAAAACACATAATGCACATAAATTAACAATGAATCCAAAACAAACAAGCGCCAGAGCTATCTATTATTGTAATGCAGCTCTGAAACTGCTTTATTGTGGAAATTAGATCGAGAGATGGCGCTGAAGTAACCACTTCATTTATAGATTACACAATCTAAGTTTGAATATACCATTATAATAATAATAAACGTTTACTACAGACAAATCAATAACGCAAATTAAAACGTCCATAGATATCATTAAATAAAATTAAAAAATATTATGTCTAATAAAATCAATAAAACAATGTCATCAAAACTTAAATTATAATTAATGTCATATTTTTTTTTAATGCACTATCCAAACGATTATGGGTCACGATGAGCGGCGCTATATAATGTGACTTGACTCTTCCCATGTTTAAATAATCGCGATATAACCACTAGGTAATCCGTTGACTAGTTTCGTCCCTAAGGTAAAGTTATTCTCCATCACGAATATTGTAGAGTTTCATCATATTGGCTAGAAAAAAAGCCTTATACATCAGTACAGAAGGAGTGTAAAAATATAGAGATTGAAGACTGCCTGTTAAAAGCGTTGAATCTAAAAATTCACCTCACAAAACATATTTTGCTTAATTTGCTCGTATTATTAAAAAAAAACATAATCAATAAAATATTCTATTAACACAGAAACGTAGACGTGTCCTAAGTGTAAACTATAATAGATATTCAAAATAATGTATTGGGCCGTTGTCTGTCTCCTGCACTACACGTGGGTAACAAATCGAAGCAAGCGCAGGGCATAAATCACTTTGGTATCTGACGCATGCGCGATAGCTTGGGGTAGGTCGTAGACCTCCGTCATCTATCTCGCGCATACTTACAGACACATTCAGTCAAACAGTCACTCTCGTCTGTCGTGTGTAGTCTATTGAAATGAGCATTACTCTGAATCTTTTAGGTAAGTAGACACATAAACGAATAAGAAGACATGTAAATATGTAGTTTCAAAATTAATATTTAATTTTCTTACTGGTATGATGTTTTCTGTTGTTAGAAATATAAATAATTTTATTAATAAATAATTAAGCTCGCAGAGCCACGGTCGGAACCATTTCATAGCCTATACTTGTACTGCCTAAATAAGGGAGGAGCCAAATCGTATTGCTTGTTAGAGAGAGCTTGGTAGAGGTAACAACTTAACATCAGGTGGTCCATCTGCTCGTTCCATAACGTAAAAAACATAAAAAGAATCCCGTGCGGTCTCTCACTGAGAAACCTCACCTCTGTGAGAAGCTCGTTATAGATCCTAGCAACAGTAATACTGTTACTAGGATCGACCAGCCCGACTGAAAGCTGGTATTATACTCGTTTTTACTAAGAGCAGTAAAACTTACGCCAAGTTTGTCCGGTGAAGTACTACCACCATGCCCGGTTCTGCCGCCAAGCAGTAACACATTTGCTTTACTGTGTTCTGGTTTGGAAGGTGTGGTTACCGGTGAAATTACAGGCACATGAGACTTTCCACGTACAAGTCTCAGAGTTACAGGCGCATACGATGTGTCTTGCGTCTCGTCGTACCTTGTAGGGGTGGACCCAAGTCGCAGAGACCGCAGAGAAAACGTCTATAATACGGCATAACAAACAAACAGAGTGGTGGAGTAGGCAGTGTAATGTCGCCGGCATCGACTCGTCGACCTCTAACTAGGTGAGGGCCGCGATAAACGTGGCCTGGCCTGCTGTTGTTCGCTGTTACTTTACGAGTGTACACGTTGCATAGAATCAATCTTATTTTACAATCGGTACAAAACAATTATTGATTGTTATCGTGTTATATTAACTTTATTTTAATTTATAGACACGATAGACTGTTTGCTGTTGGCTACTATAATTATATTCACTATTATTGATTTTACTAATTGAATTTCGTAACTCCTTAGATGTATTTGGTAGTAAAGTTAGCCTGCGAAGCTGTCTTTCCAGGATCGAACCCGGCCGGTGTAAATCTTTATGTATTTGTTTTCGCGCCTTGTTTTCTATATTCTATTCTATTCAATAAGTAGCAGTTGAATAAATAAAATTGGAGTGTCTATGAATATTAATATAACCGCTTTTTACTAAGTGCATATAAGTGTATACATGGTACATATACCAAAACAACATTTTTTTAAATAGTCTGTCTGTTTGTCTTTCTGTTTCTTCCGGCTAATCTCTGAAATGGCTGCACCGATTTTAACGGGACTTTCACTGGCAGATAGCTGATGTAACAAGGAGCAACTTAGGCTACTTTTCCGAGGGGTAAAATAGGGGTGCGTGATAAAACCGAATTCCACGCGGATGAAGTCACGGGCAACAGATAGTGTAAAACAATACTGTTTTAGAGCAACCAAACTTGTTGTCTGTTCTTCCATGGAAGGTGGTATGTGGTTTAAACATTTGCCGAACTTACTAATAAATAAATGAACTTATAAATTAAATTTGATTGACGTTTCCAAGCCATTTGTTAAGGAATTCAATGGAAATAAAGTTTTGTCTGTCTGTCATTGGAAGTTTTTTTGTTTCATTGTATTTATAAATTTATAAACTATAAAAGTCACATAAAAGTTATTCAGCTAATAAAATATAAACGGGCCCAATTTAAAATGTAATAAAATTGCCCACACTACGTTCAAAATTCACTCTTTTTATTTTCATTGTTCTTTTTATATTGCTATGAATAACATTTATATGGCTTTAAAAAATATCTGCCTTTCATAGTAATAATACCTTATCTTAATACTTAACTATTTGTTGCTTTTATAAGTATTTTTAAATTTTATTTGATACAGTTACGGAACGAGCCGACGGCCCACCTGGTGTTAAGTAGTAACCTCAGCCCGTAACAACCGATGCTACTTGGATCCTCCCCTACTACGTACAACAAGACCCAAGTCGCATTGTATGCGCCCGTAACTCTGAGACGTGTAGGTGCAATGTCTCATGTGCCTGTAATTTCACCGGCAACCACACCTTTCAAATCGGAAGACAGTAACGCGAATGCATTACCGCTTGGCGGAAGAAATGGGCATGGTGGCAGTACTATCCCGGACTAACTTGGCGAGAGTTCTACTGGTTTTAATAATGCTCTTAATATAAGGTACCAACTTGCACTGCATAACATTAAGATGGGTTCCAGCATTATACAAATGTAACATATTGAACTATGCTTGTGTGAACTATGTCTATGACACATCCTCGGAGGCAGATGGGACTTTAGGTAAAAGGTAAAACTGTACTAATAACACGCGTTGTGACCCTACGGCGTACGGTTACTGCTGGGCGCTAATAAAACCCAAACATCCGTGAAACTAATATAAGACAGTATAACGTTCATTGTTGATTGTAATTTTAACGACAGTCTCAACAGATGTTACAGAGATTAACAAGAACACACACACACACACACACACACAGATAAATTTTTGAACGGGACTTTCACTGGCAGATAGCTGATGTAACAAGGAGTAGCTTAGGCTACTTTTCCGAGTGGTAAAATAGGGGTGCGTGATAAAACCTAATTCCACGCCGACGAAGTCGCGGGCAACGGCTAGTTAGTAATAAATTTGATGACCCAGCGACGGATGTTTGTGTGAACGGCCCACAAGATTGGTAAAAGCAATTTCGTTTAATATCTACTCATGTTTTGCAAACCGAAATACTGTGAACTATTTCCAAACGGGTTCGGTATTCAGGGCGAACTCATTCGCAGATTTGTTAGGATCGTCATTTTTAGGTCTATAATAAATTAGTTTATATTGTTTACGATATCTCTCTCAAAATTTACTGCCAAATGTAGGTACAGATGAAGTTAGGTAAGATAGATTCTTAATATTCTCTGTGTGCCCTGCCTGAAAACCAGCGCTGCGCTCTCTTTTAGTGTGCAGCACTATGCTGAGACATTTTTTGCTCACTCAACACATTCCTCCTAAGTTATGAGTTGTGTCTAACGATATTGTTTTTAGTTATTAATATGTGTATTGTTTTTGCAAAATAAATACTCTTTCTTTCTTTCTTTTCTTCTTTTTATCCTTGGACTGACCGGTTGTTTATTCAAATGTTCAGAAGTAGAACGTTGGAAAAAAATACAATTCGATTACATCACTTTGCACTTTGCAGCCAGGCAGTTAGGACATTGGAATTGCTTGTTCCGCTTTTAATTGTATTGATGCCGGTGAAATTACAGGCACATGATAAGCAACAACTTCATTTCTTGCTTGCCCAATGCTATCCGCTTGGGTCTGCACATAAATAAGGGAGGACTCTCCATGCCAAGTGCAAGAAAGGAGACACTTCACTTCTATATCAAATTGGTTCAAGAGAGCAAGTGACACGAGCAGCCATAACTAAATATCCGATGTTGAAGAGAAAATATCGATAAATCGATAATTTTCGTGATACTTTGCATCTGAATTTAAACCTGATATGTACAACCGACTGAGCTAAATGACGTCACGGAGTGATTCCTTTCCTCTGCTAGCCCCTTTTAAATTCAGGATATGTAATACTTGTTACATTTTGTGTCAATACACATATATCCTAATAACATTTTGAAAAGTTCTCTACGTATATTACAAATCCTTAGTGGATTTCTGACTTCTGTGCATTTTAAAGTTCAAATGAATACTAAGATATTTCGCCTATTATGAGAAACTTTAAATGTACCACATAAATATAAATTAGAAATTAGTTTTAAGAGAAGTTTGTTCATATTTATAATATCAGCTCGATTTTAAATCTATCTTTTGATAACAATAAAGGAATAATTATTCGCGTGTATCGTGGTTTGTTAACGCGAGTCAACACTGTATTGTTCTCACACAATCACACACAAAATGCATGTTTACGTATTTAGATATTCGCTTGCAATTATTATGATACTAGCTGTTGCCCGCGACTTCGTCCGCGTGGAATTCGGTTTTATCACGCACCCCCATTTTACCCCTCGGAAAAGTAGACTAACTTAGTCCTTGTTACATCAGCTATCTGCCAATGGAAGTCCCGTCAAAATCGGTTAGTTAAGAGATTAGCCGGAACAAACAGACACAGACAAAAATTGGAATAAAGGTTGTTTTGGTATATGTACCGTGTATACATCCATATGCACTAAGTAAAAAGCGATTATTTTAATATTACAAACAGACACTCCAATTTTATTTATTTGTATAGATTGAGCGACGCTACATGACGCGCCTCCGTATTTAGTCGCTGTTTACATAATTGTTTGGTAATTCAATGTTAATGTCTGGTGACATTATGACCGCTAAAATTAAAATGAAACCAAATATTTTCTGATAATATACATTTTCAGTACAGGACATATGTGACATGTCTTAAGTAAGTGACAATGGTTATTTAAGAAGATAATTGCAACCATGTTAGTGGGTGAGCATAAACTAAATTATATTCTTATGTGACAGTGGATATATTCAGCTGAGACACGTTACGTGTTTGTGTCACCTGCGACACGTCTGTCTGTCAGTCTTAATACATAGTAGATAATATGCGTATATAATAAATATGTAAGATGATATAGATATTTATTACCATCTTCAAAATCATTCTTTGAATTATAATCGTTGTTAAGGAATCGATCAAATGTCAAACAATCGAGTTGATATGATTTGATTCCAAATGTTTTCAATAATAACGTTGAATAGATTCACAAATATTCAATTATATGATTGTTCTAACTGTTTATAATTTAATTTTCTCCAACAGAACTGTATGAAATAAACAGAAAGTCGACACCCATCCAAAACCGAATTCTACTCCCTCATCATACGGCTGAATTTCAATTATACGAGTATAAAACAAGGCCTGCAATCGAGGTATCCTTGGAAGGGTGTTGACCCAAGCCGTTGATAGCGGGTACCTACTAATGCAACAATCTCTACTACCTATCGGAGTAGGTAACTAGTTTTAGGGCCACCTACTTGATTCATGAAATGCCCAGTAGCTTTGAATGGATGTATTTAGATCAATCGCGTTTGAATTACTCTTTGTTTACATGTGGGGACGACGTGGAGGGCTAACAGTAGACACGACTCATTACTCGGAGTCGACGATGGAGGCTTTTCAATTTCTTAGGCAGTTTCGTCCAAGGAAGTAGTTCCACATATTTTTGCTGTCATGCCACGCATTCATATAACTGTGTTCTGTTTTGAAAGGTGAAATTACATGACACACGAAAAATTCCATCTTCTCATTCTTGAATACCGGTGGAACCGAAACGCATACCTGTCGTTATGGACGAGACGTACCGCTTAACATCAGATGGGCCATCTGCTCGTTCCGTCACTAATTTACAAAAATGTCGATTACAAACGGAATCTAGATCCTCTTTGGTCTTGGTTCGTTGGTCGCACCAGGAACATAAATATATTTTTAATAAATTACTTAATACAATATCAGAACATTTACTATTTTTTATTGAGACAGAATTGTTTGTTTGTAATTACACTATCGAATATTGAAAAGGACACTATGTATTTATAATCTGTTGTGTGCTCTTTCCTACTACTACTATTCGAGTCCCTGGTTTTCACGAACCAGTGTGGTGAAAGGATTTTAAGTGAGCCTCAAAGCGGCTCCTTCTCACACTTAACACATGTTTTCGAATTTTTTAGTTCTAGGACGTGTCGGTTTCTTCACGATGTTTTCCTACACCGTTTTGAGAACGTAGTAACGGTGGCGCACATAAATCTTTAAGTGAAAATCTCATAGGTGCACGTCGGGATTTGAACCGGAGACCTCCGGATTAAAACTCGGGGTCAGTATCTCTAGACCATCACGCTCTCAAGCGCTCTTTCCGATAAGATAGGATCAATAAACTTGACTATATATTTTAATATTAAAATTACTTTTAAAGCAATAATCTACGCTTCGTAGCTACATGACCAGCGGCAATGTATTGATCCGGGAGAATGTTACTGCCATCATATCTATTTCTGCTAGCATGTACTCTCAATACTGGTTTAAAAGAAAAACAAGTATCACTTAAGGTGGTCTTAACATCCACGACACAGCTGATTTGAGAGTAAATAAGAGTAATATGCGAAAATTTCCAAAAAAAAATACAACAACCAAACAAACAACATACCGAACAAACATAGTTACATACATTGCAAGTTAAATAAAAGCTTTAATTACTTGAGAGCGTGGTGGTCATTCCATCCAAGAAAAATAATCTAATAAAAATAAGGTCAAATTTAAACATCCCACAATGTGGGGTCAGTTGGAAAAACATTCTAAAATCTAGTGGAGCGCGGGGCGAAAGGCTACTACTAACTGAGTTGGTCATTACATATCGTCATTAGGCTTGATTAACTGCGAATAAGTAATAATTTGTTAGTTCTCAATTCTGCCACTAAGCACCCGTTTTCAGGTAGCTTAATTTAAGAGCCCTCAATCTAGGCATTGCGAAGCCTCAAGTAGTTAAACGTAACTTTTTAGAAGTAGTAAAAGCTCTTATTACAAACATTATTGTAGGTCCCGCCTCGCTCGTTGTCTAATAACAACACATAAAACTCCTTTAACAATCTCCATTCGAGATTGGACCCGTTGTTCCGCCGTCATTACTCATTGTTTACATTATAATATAATTAGAACACATGACCCATATTCCGCCGGAAGTCGCGACTAATAAACATAAATTAATTACGCGATTATACCTCAGTTGCGGTTAAACATAACATTTTTTGTATTATATGGAAACTCTTTTAGAGAATTATAAAATTTTTTACGACTATTTTTTTTTCTTTTGCGATAGGCTAACATTTGACCGCAAACTCACCTGATGATAAGTGACGATGCAGTCTACGATGTAGCATGCGCGCCTAGAAGATACCTATTCACTCTCCTCCAGATTATAGTTCTCAAGAAATACAGACGCAGGCAATGAGTTCCACACAGCGCCATCTAGCCCCAGACTAAGCATAGCTTGTACTATGGAAACCAGACACTGACAGAATACATATATACTTTTTTGTAAACACATACATACAATACATATCAACACCCAGACACAGAACAAACATCTATATTCGTCACACAAATGTTTGTCCTGGATGGGAATCGAACCCACGACCTACAGCGCAGAAGGCCTGTGAGGCCTGTCATTTTCAGTAGAATGTTTCAATTATGTAGCGATGAAAAGACAATCCTAGCGATTTTGTAATCACTACGATCATGCGTTTAATCAGGAAGGTACTCGTATATAGATATTTTAAGCAAAACTTAAGCGCATTTAATGGTAATATAAAGAGTAATTCTCATCAGAAAGGTATTCCGTTAATTCACATAGAAACTCTTCCGCGGAGGGCGAGAATATTCTTAATAATGAACGCTTGAAAGGGAGTTGTGACTCATTTAATTTTGACCATAAAATATTTTATGCTCTTCGCGGCGGTCAGATATTTATCCCGCCAAATTTAATTAAGAATTTAACGACCCAGATGGCGTACTGGATCATTTTATTCAACTTTAACAATAAAATGTCACTCAAAGAGCTATTTTAACAATTTAAATTCTAACCGCCTCCAACCGCTTCTAACTTTTCTTTGTGACTACTGTTAATTTATCGTTATTTTGACATTAATGCTTATATCATCATTTAGAGATATTTAAACGTGACGTAGCAAAGTGGGTCACTATGGTGGCGTATAAATTCGTATGGTAGTAGTACTTCCATAAAATATCAAAGGTTTGATTTAGATCGGCCTCACAGATCAGTTGATTAATATTTGCGTTTTGCGTTGTCTATTTATCAAAAATATCTATTCTGTTAAGGTGTTCAGCCAAAATAATTGAAAGGTCATACAAGGTTATCTGATTCCCGCAGTAGAAGCTGCGATTATATTAGGGCTGGTCGGCGCTGTGTGTAATATCCACCAATATTCATACAGCTTACATAATTATGAATAATATACGTTCTGCCAATGATTATGCAATTTATCCTATATCCTGTAGGTCAACTAATTACTCATACACGAAGGAAAGATTAGATACGCAGTTGCTAACTAACAAATAACAAAACAATTATAGAACACTTACTCAGCGAACGATATCCGCATCTGAAGATATTAAAACGATTATACAGTAGACTAAACCATCTTACTTCATTAATCATCCAGCCAAGTGATTGATTGATTTATTTTCTATTATCTGCTGAAAGAAACCATGCTCAAACAATAATAAATTACTAATACAACATAATTTATTGCAAAAATAAGTTAAAATAATTTAGCATGTTACAAATGAAAAGGACATTTTAATGAATTTATTTAGAATATTACAAAATGTTAAAGAGGAATCAAAATTAATAAAAAATGCTCCAATTTACCAACATCCGCGAACCTTTTAATTTCCGCTGAGTAAGCGATTATATGCGATGGAAATCGGCGAAGAGATTCGTTCGTGTTCATTCGTTATGTAGAGATACAAAGTGAGCGCGTATCACTGAACTCTAACTGTGTCAGAAAAACATCTGTTTCATTTAGTTTCAGAAGACATAATATAACATTGTGATATTATTATTTATCAATAACTGATACCTACTCGTAAGTAGGTACTATTCTGCTGCGTAGTTTCTTTTAGAACCTTGACACAGGAAGCGACTGATATTTCAGATTATGTAAATATTGACATCATATAATCATAACATCAGATTACGCAACTAAGCGGCATTATTATACATCGAACAGTGATTGAAATGCATGTTGGATGCAATGCAATGCAATGCACAAGACATGCCCATCTTTTTTGCACATATGCTGTGGACGAGTGGGCGTATAATAAAAGACGATTTCATCTTTGATGACAGCAATACAACTTGTGTCCTTCACGTACTGAATAAAGGAAGACCTGTGTCACACCACTGATGGGTGCTCATGCTATTTGAATATGGTTTGAGAAATTTATTTAAATTTAGATTTAAATAAATTTCTCAAGATATAAAAAAAACACAATATATAAGTGTTTATATACAATAATATACATGCTATATACTTTGAAACCCGCCAGCAGCTCCTAGTTGACGGCACCATCAGTCTGGTGGCAGTAACTACGTCCCTGGACAAACTCTGCCCTTATTTAATGATGCTGCTATATGTTTACGAGCGACAAACCCAAAATCCGGTGCGCAGGGTAATTAGAAATGGGAATCGAACCCACGTCCTACGGCACAGAAAGCAAGTTACTACCGAATTAGTTGCCATAGTCATGTATCTTTTGTACGTCGAATCAGTCTTTTCGTTATATAATACTTGCGATATCTAAATCTGACCTCAGAAATACAAGAGCTGTTTCGTTTCATCTCTCACAGATTTAGCACGAAATATTTCCAATAAGTAATAAATACGTCGTACAGTCGCGACCCATTTTGTCCGTTCAAGTTATAAATGGCGACCGACATCAAAGCTCGTGCAAACAATTCACTCATTATTCGTGTGCTTGTAAGATTTCTTATAATTAGGTCGCGGTACACCGGCTCATGGTCTCTGAGCGCGTGGCAACTGGCGACCCTGTGACACATAATCCCAGTTCCAATTTGGAGGGTCGCTGGGGGTCGCCGGGGGACGCTGGTCAAATCCAAACTTGTTCAAAAAAAGTTTCATTGAAAAAAAAATGTGGCATGAAACACATATTGAGTAAATAAAAGGAGCCTCTTTGAGGCGCTTTAAGGGTTCCATCAAACTGGTTCGAGAGAACCTTTGACACTAGTAGTAGGAGCGTTCACAAAATGTTGTATCTTGTTAATAAATATTTCATTTTGACTCGAGGCGCCATAACTATGATTGTTATGGGTATACAATATTGAAATGTTCTCCATTTAAGGAATATCACCTCGATTTGTGATGTCAGTAAAGCTTATTTTATATATTATGCATACCTGGAGGCAAACAACAGTCTTTATGTTTTAATATTTAAATTAATTTATAAGCAAGATCAGAAATTGAATCACAGCTCATAATTCCAGCCTCATTTATATTGTCACTGGATTTTATGATATTTTTGTTCGAATTTTAAAAGCTAAACCGAAAAGCACTTTGAAGTTTTCTAAAATTATGAAATTACTACCAAAATCATAGTAAAGATGTTGTTAAGGCCTTATGAAATTAATTAAGAATCCTACATTTTTAATATGAATTTAAAAAGATTTAAGTTATTAGCAAATATACAATATGACTGTTTTCTGCCCGTGTAAGAGTTGTTCTCTTAAACTTTAGGGTCGTTATATAACCAAACTGACCCGTTTAAAAACTATTTCCCTTCATACCCTAACCGTAGGATTATAATAGTCACTGCGAGCCTTAACTAATTGACAATCAACAGTTCCTAAAGGATTTTATTACGAACCAAAATGGCCGTTTCCACAACTTCCTAACTACCACTAAGCCAGTAGTAATTAAAAGTTATTTTCTAGGAATTAACTATTCGTTTCACTTGATTGTGTAGGTGTGGCGGTGAGCCAATATGCCTATTTGTTATATCTCTTGTTTTTAGACTTTAAGTTACTAATGGGTATTAATTTACATAAGTCTAATATGTAACATTTGTGATTAGGCGAGATTTTATTTTACATTTGTATTCTTTACCTCTTTTTCTTACCTCTTTTTACATTTCTATTCTTTGCCGGTTACGGTGAAACTTTTTTTAAAAATGTAAGAGCTGTATCAAGTACGTTCTTGACAAATAAAGCCATTCTATTCTTCTATGAAATTTTACCTGCATTATTTGTTCGTGATGGAATAATTATATATATTATTTATGATCGTTTTCTGTGATTGTCACAATATCTGAAAGTGTGATCGCCAGTAGGATACGTATCACAATTTTGGTTTAATTTGTTTTTTTTTGTTTAATTTTGGTTCAAATCGCAGATGAGGTAAACCGACCGACGTTTAATTTTACTTGGTAAAATATGTGCACAATACCAAGTTCTCGAACTAACGAAAAAACATAATAAAGAAAACAGCATTATCTTATAATACATTTTCGATAGGAAACAAAAACAATACCATTTATACTTTGATTAATTTTCAATACTTTTTATAATACTTGATATAAATGTTACGCACGAGATCGATAGCTCAAATTCGAAGACAACTTCAGATCAATTTAGCACGAACAGCTAACCTAACCCCAGTGAATGTGCAACGCCCTGTTGGTTGGCACTTAAACCTGCGACCTTTGAACGAAAGTGGAGCCATTACCGTTTCCCAATCTCATAAAGATAAATATAATTGGACTAAAAAGTTGGCTCGCTCAAAACAAAACCTTTGTAATGTAGGGCGCCATTTGCTAAGGTCGGAACTTCGTGTTGCAACCATCCGTTGGTTCACGGCCGCACGAGGGAAATGGGCCCGTCGACTATACTCTATTGCCTCTATTTATCAATGATACGGAAATTATGATGATAAATTCACGACTTTTACTAGGAAGTGGTAGGCACACTACTAAGAGTCCACTTTTCAACTTGTAAACTTTCACTTTTAAACTATTTTGGAAAGCATACCCACATATTCCCATTTCTGCCGCCAAGCTGAAATGCATTCACGTTACTGTATTCCGGTTTAAAAGGTGTGGTTGCCGGTGAAATTACGGGCAAATGAGACGTCCCACCTTCACGACTCAGAGTTACGGTTAGACATACGATGCGACTTGGGTCTGTGTGTGGTGTTGCACTTAAGAATTTGGTGAAAAATGGAAAGAGTCTGTAATGGGCAGAGGTTATATTTTATCTTATCACCAGGTGGGCCACCTGCTTTTTCAATAACTTTATAATATACAAGAAACTCAGTAGGACCAAAACATTCAAGCATGTAAAATTAAATTTTGCCAAATTAATTTTACATGAGGAAACGAAAACTACAGAAACAACACACCTGATAGATAATCATTTGAAACCCGAATGTTAGCTGAGTCCATCACATTCATAGTACAACGCAACGACCAATGTGTTTGTTTTATAGTTAATTTTCTCCTCTGGCAACCCCGTAGAGATTTATCTGCCAGATAACTATGCAATAAACATTCTGAAGTATCAACTAAGCTGAAACCGTTTCATTTTACGATCAGATCGAGGACAGACGCCGACATAACACTTACTTATTTCGTATTAATATTTGTATTTTTAATTAATTTAAATAAGTTAATGTTCGAAGACGAACCACTTTATGTTATACAGTAGGTACCCATAAAAAAGCATTACGACTTGAATCCCGGAATACTTACGTATAGAAAGACGCAAGTGCGCCCATAACTCTGAGTAGTGAAAGTGGGGTGACTCATGTTTCTGTCATTAAAAACAGAACACGGTTATGCGAATGATTTACTACTCGCGGCAAAAATAGGTACGGCAGCAGTACTGCCCTGTACAAATTAGGAAACAGTTCTGCCGCTTGACTTATAATCAAACCTAGCTTCTAACAGCAGTTTCGCCCGATGCGAAACAGCATAATAAAATGTATCTATATACTAATTACTTTATACCAGGACATACTCCATTAAAAATTCCAGTGCAATCAGTTCAATGTTTTGGCTTGAAATAATTACAGAGTACAAACAATATTTATTATTCCTTCAAAAGAAATAAACTAAAATATATAAAATCAATAGGACAGTACTACTGTACTCGCATGTACATTAAAACTGGGCTAGTTACTGTGGTACGTTAATTATCGTAAAACTTAACGCGTCTCAAATGATTCAATTTAGCCGGTTTATTTCCGAACAGACAATGGCAATCGTGATTGGTTTATGAAGGAGGTGATTTGGAAGGGTTTCATGAATGGTAGGATAATCGGGGGTATTATAATCATGACTGTATTGACTATCTACCTTACACTGCATTAAGAAATACATGCTACGCCCTGGCGCGTTCTAATGTTGTGTTGAATATTGTGCGCCTCAAAGAGGCTCCGTTCATGTGCTTTATACATAACTTTGATGTTTTATTCTAGAATGCCAGTTTCCTCAAGATACTTTCCTTCACAGTTTCAAGATCGAATACATTTTTACGATAAACCCATCGGTAAGCTGGGTTATATTGATTAACTATACATCAAACATGTACTCCGGGTACTGGCTAAATGGGAAAAAAGGTATTTTACTTACAATGCCTCATAATACTAGTAAATGTAACTAAATATGTCGCAGGTGGCGAGATATCACTTAATTTAACTATATAGATACATGTAAAAAAGCATGAAGATCCAACAACCTACTTGGAGCATAAAGGTGTATTCCAAGCTAATCGCATAAAAAAAACATATTCTCGTCATTTTCCCCAAACACTAGGAATAACCATAACGAAATGTTCCCAACAAAAACAAGTTACAATACACTGCACAAAAACAAAGCCCGCTCGCTAGACAAAGGAACTATGGAAAGTTATTAACTGGATCCGGAAGTTTGCCTAAAAAAAGTTACAGCACTTTTGCGTGCTCCCCGAACGTAAACATAAACCTCCTGTAATACACCGCTGGCCACTAAAACCGGTAGCACTTTTGATCAGAAGTTGTGGGTATTTTTTCGTTACTTTCCCGTAATTCCAGAACACAATACCTCGTCTAATAAAACCACTGTAATATGGTCTTGGCCGTTGGTATATATATGATATATGATAGACATTTAATGTGTGTTTAATATGTGATGTATAATGTATTCGACTATACAAACAAATAAAAATGGAGTGTCTGTTTGTAACATAAAAAGCAAGGAAGTGAGTGCATGCCCGCGACTTCGTCGCCTTGGGATTCGGTTTTATCACGCACCCCTATTTTGCCCCTGGGAAAAGTAGCCTAAGTTACTCCTTGTTACATCAGCTATCTGCCAGTGAAAGTCCCGTCAAAATCGGTCCAGCCATTTCAGAGATTAGCAGGAACAAACAGACAGACAAAATTTAAAAAAAAATGTTGTTTTGTTATATGTACCGTGTATACATCCATATGCACTTAGTAAAAAGCGGTTATTTTAATATAACAAACAGACACTCCAATTTTATTTATTTGTATAGAGTAAACGTGTAAATATATATTACATTACAACACGGTGTTACCGAAAGCGCATTAGCCTAACAGTATGTCCGACATACAATCCCAAGGTGGTATAATCTGCCCCGCGATTACGTCGCAGAACTTGTCTGTAAGCTTGCGCTGGACTGACGTTAATCGGCGGTGCCTTCTCCAATTAATGAATTAATCTTGGTGTTCGTATCTCTCGACTTAGCGTTCACTACAACTGTTGGAGATCGGAGCTTGCGACCAAGTTCTAATAGTTTCACTTGATTATCACGTATTGTAAGGGCAGTAGAACTCTCGCCAAGTTTGTCCGGGGAAGTACTGCCACCATGCCCATTTCTGCCGCCAGCAGTAACGCATTTGCGTTACTGTGTTCTGGTTTGAAAGGTGTGGTTTCTGGTGAAATTACAGGCACATGAGACCTTCCAACTACACGCGCATACGATGCGACTTGGGTCTTGTCGTACCTAGTAGGGTAAGACCCAAGTCACATCGGTTGTTATGGGCCGAGGTTATCACTTAACACCAGGTGGGCCGTCGGCTCGTTCCGTAACTATATCAAATAAAAAAAAACTTATTCATTTTATATGCTCGCTTATATGCCTTTATATATGCCTATCATTATAGGATACGTACCTATCATTATAGAATCATAATTCTTGATTTTCGAAAGTGCTTTGGAGTGTTAACCCGATCAATGTTTATGCAACAAATAAAATATTTATAAAACAGTGTGTTTGTAATAAGGAAATACTACAAACAAGGTATTTATAACAAATTGTCATAGTTTATGAATTAAATGTTGTGTGGGTAATTTACACGTAATTTCGCGAGCCACGTTCGAACAAATGGGTCAAATAGATAAATTCAAATTTAAACTAGGCCATCCAACCAGTATTAAAAAAAATACTCATCGGTCTGAGAATGCAGAGAAGACTCTGGCGTGTTCTAGAAATAATAAATGGAAGGGCTTCCATACAACGAGTATATCAATTATGTGTTAGGTTTATAACAACAAAGACAATTTCCGGTCGGAAGTACTCGAGTCAAATACACTCCGTTAATATTCACGAACAAGTTCCGAATGTAGGTGATCAAGATTTAAACGGTGATTATTATAATGAAAGGAGTTGTTTAATAAATCAGTTGGGTCTGGCATTATACTGGATTTATTTAATTATGTAAAACAAGTTGTATTATTACGGTTGACACTGAGAATGAAGAGTTATGGTGGCTGTACCATTGATACTGACATTTAGGAATTGTACAATAATTATGTTTTATTTTCCTATCACAAGATTAACGTAGTTACAATTGTTTTTAATTGTAAGTACAATTCATTGTACTTACAATTTACATATTTAGCTGAAGTACAATTCTGAATAATGGAAATCAACAATTAATAGTATCGTGATATTAAACCGATAAATAATTATTGGTGGACATTTCAGATGTGCTTTGTAGCCCTAACTAAGTATAGCTTGAACTATGGGAACTAGGTAGCAGATAGAACACTTAATACTATTTTCGTAAATACGTTTATATAAACACCCAGCATCTATGCCGTCGCATAATTGTTTGTACTGGTTTAAAATCGAACCCACGACTTACAGCGGTAAAGTTAGTACGGACTACCAACATGACAAAAGATGTCCTGCAGTGTAAACAGGAGTATCGCACTAAACAGTGTAGCAGTACGAACAGACAAACAGAACTAGTTCCCGCTGGCAACGCTACCAATTTATATCTGCTATGTGAGTACAGTCAGCGGAGGTATATGTATCAAACTATGCGGATTCTACGTGGTAGGAATAATGGTGGAGGAATAGTTGTAAGGAAATCAGTTGAAAACCTGAAATTACTTTAAATGTGATGGACTTGTAAGTTTTGATTCGTGTGGGGATCAATATATTAGATACTTTAATAGCAAGCATTTTTGGTCCTCCTAACTGTGATTGGTTTATAGATATTTATTGAATCAACATAATTTAGAGGACATTCTGACTGACTGACTGACTGATAGTCAACGTGCCTGAAGCTAAGACAGCCGTGCCTTCAAATTTTGCGGTGTTAATTATAAGGTACAGTACCTCAGATTAGGCAAGTTACAAATGTAATGCAAATTATCCTTATGCATTATAATATATCTGTAACAGTCTATTTTTAAATGAATGCAATGTATGGAAATTTAATTTTGAATTGATTGTATGATAATTAATGTTTATGAGGTTTCGGCGTGTACCAAAAACGAATATGTATAATGAATTGAATTAAATAAATGAATTCATACAAACTTTATTGTGTAAAGTGCTGGTTTACTCTGTTTTTCGATACTTAAATTTTTCTAGCGAAAGGGAACTAAAAAACCCATAGTGGATAATTATATTAAAGTTCAAATCGCTTCTAACTGAAAGTTAGAAATTTAATTAAATTGGAATCATAAAGTCACTTTTAAACTAAACACATTTTTTTCTTAATAAATAAAAATAAAATAAAATAAATAAAAATAAAGTAAATTAAGTATAAATGTTTAATTTTATTGAAAAATACATTTGTTTTGTTAAGTCGCAGGCTCTCGGAACTAAGTTGAATTCCACACGAGCCTCAAAACAGTGTTATTACATTTGTGAAGATGAATGTACCTACACATACAAACATACATTTTTTCATGGCTATTAACAGTTTAGGTAATCACAGGGTATTGGTAATGAAAGTGGTGGTTCATTTTGACGGTGAATAGCCCCCAAAATTGGAATAAGGGTTGGCCTTATTATTTTAATCATATTTAATGATAGGACTAATAGAACCGCATATCCTGGTTATACATAATGGTCCTTTGTAATAGAGCGTTATATATAATAATGAAAATATAAAATATGAAGAATGTAATGGAATATCAATTTTGAAAAATAACGTTTACCAGTTTCCCTGTAATTTTAAAAACTCTCTAATAACCGCACATTTAATAAAATATTAATCTTTAAACAGGTAAAATAATTGTCAAGTGAAGTAATCAAATATCCATTTATAAAAATAAGAAACATTAGAAGAAAATAGCGTGTTTATCAACAGTACGGAAACCGGATAGATTACTACGACATCTACGAGCAGAACAATAAATATAGAAGCGAATTGCAGTTTCTAATGCACAGTACCTCTGCGCTTCTAGAAACTACGTGTCAAGCCATAGTAGTTGCAACAGACAATAAATAACCCCAACCATTTTCCACTGCATTCCAAATAAATGGCGTAGAAACATCAATAAGTCAAATTAAATCTTTGTAAGACACGCGCATATATTATTGCTAAGATTTACGCCTGTTCAGACTATGGGAAAGAGCCCAAGAAGCTTTTGGAGGAGTGATTCCTTTTCTTGGGCAAAAGTTTTATATTTTGCAATGGGAAAGTTCCCTGAATACATACCACCTGCTGAGTCGGAATGATTTATGTCAGACTCGATCCTTGGCGTTCGTTCTTGAAAGGATATGCTGGGGCCTGCTGGCAATGCAACACTGAACCATCTTCCGTGCCTACATTATTATCATCAATCTATTAAATATTATTTAGCTTAAACTTAAACTTGGGTTCTCAACCCAAGTTTGTAGATCTTTGTGTCTAGGGGAAAGTAATGGCCTCGGTACATTAAATTAGGACCACATAAGTGATTTTTTTAATGAGACATATGCCTTCTATCTGTTGCAGCTCTGTGGCATCTGCCATACCTATATATAAACGACGGTTGATTTGAATAAATGAACAAGTTAATTGCGTTATGCAATAATTTGAAATCTCAATAATTAAACACGATATCGCTTCTATTGTGTGTAGATCGGGTCTTTCGATTCACAGGTTGGATTTATATTATCATTATCTACATAGATTTGCACAAATATTAGGATTTAAGGAGTCAATGTAGACGAGCCAAGATCTGATATATCCCCTGCTAATGACTATTGAGTAGAAAATGCAATAAATGTGCCTCAAAATTAAGTAAAGCAACGACTGTAGTTGTAATCATTTGGATGGGTGACCATTAATCAACTGGGCTTTTCTGTTCCTTGCGTGATATAAGAATCTTTCTTTATTTGGAAATTAATTATCGTTATATATTTAAAAAAAAACCCTAATCTCTGTGGTCCTAACCAATCTAGCTTGTGTTACTGTTTTTTGTTTTACTCTCGACTGTCGAGAGTGAATCAGCCGCAGTGCGTAAACAACAATATCGAGTAAATAATAAATGACATCATAATCCCGTTATGGGGCCGTTGTTTTGAACGATGTAATACAGTGACGCAATATCGATGGGAGGGTGTGTACGGGGGTTGAGCTGATCATTTCACGATATATAATTATACATAGCTGTGGAGGGAGGTTCGTCTGTCCATGTGCCTGTAATTTCACCACCAAAGCTAGTTAGTCGATGATGGTAAAGTCTAACACTTAGCGAGTTCAGTCTCCGCTTACTTTAGTAAAAGATCATCCAAGTTGTGTTGTACTAATAGGTAGTAAGTACCACTTAAACAAATTAATGAACTATTTACAATATTAAAAGTTTCGCAATCAATACAAATATTATAATATATAATTTATGTTAAGTGGCAATTAAAGTATTTTATTACGACTTCAAAGTTGTATGTTATTTCTTATTTTTTATTTAAATTACTATTACTAATCGATTCAGTGTGGTGAAAGGATTTAAGCATAATTTTTATGCCATATTAATAATAAAGTTGTTTCCTTTTTCAAAAACTATAACTGGATACTGTGTGACTTTGTTACCAAAATATAGACTGAATTATTCTAGTTTTTTTACGCTTTTGTTCTATAAGAACTTCTCGTTGCTAACATTACCATATCTGTGTCTTGCGACGCGTCCTCAGCGCCCACAGATTTGAGAAGCATTTAGATTAACGACCTGTGCCTGACTGTACGAACGACACAGTGGCACTTCAAGTCAATCTCAAAGTCATAAAGAAAAACTTTATTTCCATAGAATTCATAAATGCCTCTTATCGCTAAGTTTGACGCCTGTTCAAACCCTATCCGACCCTACATGGGAAAGAACAGAAAGAAACCCCTAAAGGAGGGCTTCCTTTTTATCCTATTGCTAAACACCCCCTGGATCATTACGGGAATTGCCCCAGAGTGCAATGATTGAAGTTGAGCTGCTCATGTTTGCGACGTGCTGGGCAGTAGATACAGGAGGTTTCCTGTTTCGTGACCCCGTCCAGTTATTGCGACTGAGGTCAATTATTTTCGTGTTAAATATTAAAACTTATGACATTTGGGGATATAAAGGTCATTACGGCGCCGCACCGGGGCCGTTTCCTCCATAAATATCAAAGTTGGGACACCTTGTGTGTGTTGTATGATTATCAACATGTCGCATTTCATTCCTGTTTTATATTTTACTAGCTGCCCGCTACTTCGTCCGCGTGGAATTCGGTATTATCACGCACCCCTATTTAGCCCCTCGGAAAAGTAGCCTAAGTTACTCCTTGTTACATCAGCTATCTGCCAGTGAAAGTCCCGTCAAAATCGGTCCAGTCATTTCAGAGATTAGCAGGTACAAACAGACAGACGGACAGACAAACAGACAACACTAGTAAAAAATGTTGTTTTGGTATATGTACCGTGTCCATATCCATAAGCACTTAGTAAGAAGCGGTTATTTTAATATTACAAACAGACACTCCAATTTTATTTATTTGCTTTTGGTGTTATTATGTTTGCGTGGTTGAATGAAGGTAGTACATAGTATAGTGTGTAGTTTTGTGTTAAGGCATCGTTGAGCTAATCTGGTAATGTAGCTTTTTGACTCTTTTTGAGAGACCAGCAAAAAAAGACTTTTGGTTCCATCTATGTCTAATATATAATTTATTTGCTGTAAATACATAAACGAGTGGATTTATAATGATAAAGCGTAATTCATATGTGTTTATACTATTGAACATTTCTTCGAAATATATGTGTAGGAATACATAATTTACCTACAATCGCGTGATATACACTTTCCCTGGAGTTAAAAAAACAAACAGTTATAGTTCCCCTATTTTCTGTGTTCAGAATAAAAGCTTTCTCTTTCACCGTTATCCGAAATAATCTCTATTGAAACTTCCTGTTACATTCAGTTGATAATATATCCCTAACTAAGTCAGATAACAATCACCCATTCGAGAACTGTATTAGGAAAGCAAGTGTTAATTTAGTTTCACATGACATCACAACTGGACATAGTTTTGTACGCAAGTTTTAATGAATAAACATTTCATTGTGAGACATTATACAATGTTGCATATTGCACAGATACATTGTTCTGTGTTCCAGGACAATAACTATGTTCCAAATTCCTGCCAAATTTATGCAGTAGCTACTTTTAGCGTGAAAGAGTAATCTCACAAACATATCCACCCTGTACTTGTATATAAGTAAACAGCCATACCTACTTTTGCAGTATACTAATATTGTGAGACACAGCTCTAGGTATCAGCAGTTAAACTTTTAAGTCACTGTCTACTGATTTGAAGGTTATCTAGTCCTCTTAAGTTCAAATGAAATCTTAAAAAGATATTGTTAAAAGGAGTATTTTTACTCAGTGGAGTTTTTTACATTACAAATTTTAAAGAATAGTATTTTTTATTTTGATATTTACTATTTGAATTGCATTTATTATTTCACATTTATTATTTTAACTGCATGTGTACTTACTGTTATTTTTATATTTAATTGTATTGTAATCTTGTATTATTTTAAGCCGAATTTCAAGTTATTTCAAATACGTGTGATGCGTATAGTGTGATAACGGTCATAGACTCCGGTCACTCGGCCATTTCGAAAGAACCAGAGAATCCAAGTCCCCACTTCAGGGAGAAATGTCTACTAGCGACATGCGATGGTGAATAAACCCCCTAGCATCCCCTAACACGAACAGGCATGCCCCACTACCACCAGGTAAGGACCGAACACCTGTGCCCTAACGGGGCATTATCACGCACCGCGGACACCCACACGGAATCAGATAATCAGTCTTGAACTCTATACACAAACTTAGTTCCGTCGAATCCTTAAATAAATGGCTTCTAGAAAGTCAAAAATAAGAAAAGGTAAAAATAACAAGGGTCACGGATTTGTAGCTAAGACAGACCTATCTGACCTTCTTTGTATGATAGGTCCTTAAAGTAGGAGTACTTACTGATGTAGAATCATTATAACTTAGACCCAAAGAGACACGATAAAAAGAGAATAATCATTGATTCCCTCGGATATACGTCCATATCATGTTTTGAGCATGTTCTTCAAAAAAAGACTACAAAAGTAAAATTGTAAGGTGACCGCCGTACCTCACGCCTCTAAGCAGTGCTTGTGGGGAGATGCTGGAGAAATTTCTAGCACATGCAAAGTTCAGTCATTGTAGCTGTCAGTGACGCGCTTCTTTATTCTTCTTTATTGCTGTTATCATTACCAGAACTGCTTTTAAGATCAGGCAGCAGTTTCCGTCAATTTCCTCGCATAAAAACCCTGTACCCTAACGAGGCGTAATCACGCACCCACTGTGACCCAGAAACAGAATAAAAGAATTATCACTATGTCTCCTATCTGTACACGCACATTTGTTATTTAGATAGGCATCGGGTTTGTGTCCATTGTCTTATGGAGATTATGTTAATGACGTGGCGAATGATTCTTATTTAGAGTTATTTAAATGATATATTATTTGATAAATTTATTATAAATATTATAAGTTCATAATTTATATAAATAATTATTATAAATAACTATTATAAATTAATTAATTAATTTAACTTCCGACATGTTTGCGATTACATATCAGCTGATTTTGCTACCAACGAGCCACCTTTGCTTCATTAATCACTCAGCATAAAACAAAGATAAACTGCTTATTTAACCACAACCATACTTACTTACTCCGGTGGCTTAGCAACCTGAAGTAGGTTTTGGCCTCTGATACAAGAATGCACCAAGCTTCTCTGTCGTGTACGATTCTTCGTCAGTTGAAGGCACTGAGTTCACGCAGGTTCAGCTTCTACTTCATCCTTCCAGGGTTGTAGAACGGCCCACGGGTCGTTTTCCAGATGGTCGCTCCTATAAGCCATCATAACCTCTCTATTATCCCCATGCTTTCAACATATCCAAGCCAACACAGCACCATATAGCCCCAATCTAACCATAGCTTGTACTAAGGAAACCAGACTGATAGAATACTAATATACTTATTGTAAATACATTAGATAATACATTGTAACACCCAGTTTCCTAACAATCAACTGCGTTTGTCATATACTCGTTAATGTGTCCTGGCTGGAAATCAAACCCACAGCGCAGATGGCAGAGATACCGAGTTTTGAGGCTATGTATCTAATTTAAAGATAGTGATGTTAGTAATTTCGTAGATAGCTGTACGTATACGTAGATAGGAAAGGACGTAATTTCGTAGATAGTTTTTTGTCTAACCTAGCTCTTAAGTTGATTTACTAACACATATGGACCTAAAGTAGTGTGATTAAATAAATTATTTATTATTATTTACGAGCAAATATCTACTCATTGGTCCGACTAAATAATCGTACTGTCACCGACAGTGGATATGTACCACTCGGAGATACACTCGGCTGGCTACTTTCCACCGCCCCTTTGTGCGTGGCAAGTGGGACGGCAAATTTAATTTAAATTCACAAATTACTGCCAGCCCGGGACGTAACTGACAGAGGTATTGCCAGTTTGTTACGTTACCGACTGACACTTGGCATGATAAAAAACGAGGTTTTCCACTTTGAACACCGATTTATAAAGTAATAGTTGCCCGCGACTTCGTCCGCGTGGAATTCGGTTTTATCACGTACCCCTATTGTACCCCTCGGAAAAGTAGCCTAAGTTACTCCTTGTCACATCAGCTATCTGCCAGTTACATACTTTTTTTGTAAATACATACATATAATAAATATTAACACCCAGAAACAGAACAAACATCTATGTTCGTCACACAAGTGTATGTCCTGGGTGGGAATCGAACCAACGATCTCCAGCGCAGAAGGCAGCGTTACTACCAACTTAGCTATGAGGCCAGTCAAAAATATCTACAATGTGTGGCTGCAATAACCCACAAAATATGAAACATACTTATTAATTCGTTGGTCTAAAGGTTTTCATTTAGTGCGGTGCGGTTTCCTCAAGATGCGTCCCTTAATGGCCGTATCGCGTCCTTGGAGTCACATAAAATAAACAAACGTACCACAGAATAAATTATTAGACCCTTTAAAATGATAATAAAGTAAAATAGATTAAACACTAATGAAAATAGTCTTTACTCCCATAAAAATAAGATCTTTTTCCGGTTTGGCAGCCCACGCTAAATGATACAAGTCACGGAACGATATGAAGTATCATCAAAAAAATACGTGTTTTGAGTAAAAAAATGGACTAAACTATGATTTAGGGTCGGTCATGTCGTTATGTACGTGGTTTTTAATTAATAGGGTATTTGCATATTGTATTATATTTGTATTGAGTTTTTACTTCCTGTTAGAAATTAAAATAAAACATATATAATATAATTATGATAATAGCCAGTAATTGTATATTTTTGTTTTGTACTTAAGGATAATTTCGTTGATATATGATTTGCCGTCGTATTATTAAATGATTTACTTACTGAAAAATTATTATACACTAAGTTTTTAGTGGGTAAAGGAGACTATGAGACTAACGACTTAAATAAAAAAAATATTTATCTCATTCCCACAAAGCGGAACACAGTAAAAAGGGAGCATCAAGTTGATCTATCTCTTTGGTAAAAATACGTCAATCTATGTAATATGTATATCAGTGTGTGGCATTCCTTAACTTTAAAGTCTTATATAAACCACTAAACTAGGAATACAACATAATTTCACTAGTAATAACCAAAATATTGTACAATTATATCTAGTACTTCGTAATGAAAAAAAGAGGGGGGGGGGGACTGGTTGTTCCCACCCGCTGCCGATTGTTTCAGATGGGAATTTTCTTCATATTTGACTGGCCTCACCTTCTGCGCAGTAGGTCGTAGGTTTGATTCCCACCCAGGAAAAAACATTTGTGTGACGAATACAGATGTTTGTTCTGTGTCTGGGTGTCAATATGCATTAATTGTATTTATTTAAAAAAAAGTATATAATATTGTATCAGTTATCTGGTTCCCATAATACAAGCTATGCTTAGCTTACTTTGGGGCTAGATGGCGCTGTGTGAATTGTCCACCATTTTTTTTTCATTTTACCCCGTCTACGAGGATGTTTCTAACCTAGCTGATGGTATGTTTGGATCATATATAACGGCCCTATCCGTAGGTTACTGGAAACCCGAACACAAGTTAACGAGAATAACCGGTGTTGTTTACAATACGCGCACTGAAATACGCTTGTTAGCCGCGTGTTATGAAAACTAACGTTTCTTATTATTTCAACCTACTTTCAGTAAGTACTGGATAGTTCCATTGTCGAATTTCCGCTGAAATTAAATGTTGAACGTTGAATCTTAATGAGGGTTATGAAAGTTTAATTAGTTTTCGCGGTGAAAGCCATTGTTACGTGAATTTATTTACTTCACCGGATGAATAGCTACAAAGTTTGTTTGTGCTATATGATATTATATAAATTATCATCTAATAACGGGTATTATTTATCAACAAAACAAAAGATTAGGTACAGTTATTATGAGCGATATATAATTTATAAGAACACATGTCACAATAGCATTATTATTATCAAAAATACCACACAAATAATAATTAAAAAACCACAAAAATAATCAACATTAGCTAGCATGTTGGTAAAACCATGAATAACCAAAATATTTTTTTCAGTGGAAAACAATTCTGAGAAATGTATCAAATACGAATATAGCAAACGTTGAATAAATATTGTTTAAATAAAATGAACAGGTACATATCCTCATAGTACCAAACCCCTTAAATGTTATTATGATGAAATGAAACTTTTTACTTAATATGTGAAAATAACAGCATAATTAATAAAAAGCCATCTAACCCCAAAGTAAGCTAAGCGTAGCTTGTATCTATCATGGGAACCAGACAACTGATAAGTATATTTTTTTTGTAAATACATTCTGACACCCGTCAATATGTATTATATGATATATACCCAGCCACTGAACAAACAAATTCATCATACAAATCGTCGTTTGTCCTGGGTGGGAATCGGACCCACGACCTCCAGCATTGAAGGCAGGGTTACTACCAACTGAGCTGTGAGGCCAGTCATTAAATGAAATGAACGCTGGAACATAAAGAAACTTTACCAAAATATTTCATATTAAAATATTCATATAATAGTCATAAATAAATAAATAAATATTGGTGGACATTTCACACAGCGCCATCTAGCCCCAAAGTAAGCTAAGCATAGCTCGTATCATGGGATCCAGACAACTGATATAATACTTATATACTTTTCTTTTGTAAATACATACAAATAATACATATTAACACCCAGACACAGAACAAACATCAATGTTACAAATGTTACATAAATGTTTGTCCTGGGTGGGGACTGAACCCACGACCTACAGCGCAGAAGGCATGGTTACTACTACTACCAACTGAGCCATGAGGCCAATCATACGCAAGTAAAGTAAGTAAAAACTTGAAGATTGTGACAGTTTTCAGTGATCAAAGTAACCTATCATTTATCATTGTAGATCATTTATTAAGCTATCGTTAAAAATCTTTTATACATAAATTTGTTAGAATGTTTTTCAATCATGGTCAAGTAAATAATAATGTCCTATGTGAGTTATCTATGTGAGCTCATTCAAATATTAACATGATGTTTCGGGAACAGTTATATTTGACCATAGATTTCGATATAAAAATAATAGCTACCTACATAATTCCGATACAAGAAAAACTTGTTTCACCTATTACGTTCCGTCGAGTAATTTATGAGGTTATTTTCGTATTATTGTAGAGGTAGGTAGGTAGGTGAGGCGCGGCGGGAGATCTCTCACCAAAACAAACGTATTTTTTTCCTTTTTGTAATAAATCTTTTCCTGTGTTTTTATCTAATCAACTTATTTTAGTAAGAAACATTTATCTTCTAACTTTCGTTAATGTACTTTATGTCAGGTTGAAATCCTTTAGAAATGTGATCAGGTAGGTACCTATGCAATTTGATCCATGAGTTACTGATTCGATTATGTTACTAAATGTCTGTTTTAACATAAAATAATTATGCGATAAATCTCTAGAATACTTTTGTGATATTAGAATATAATAAATAAATAAATATTGGGGACATTTCACACTGCGCCGCCATCTAGCCCCAAAGTAAGCTAAGCATAGCTGGTATCATGGAAACCAGACAACTGATATAATACTTATATATATTTTTTGTAAATACATACATATTAACATCCAGACACAGAACAAACATGACACAAATGTTTGTCCTGGGTGGGAATCGAACCCACGACCTACTAGAAGGCAGAGTTACTACCAACAGAGCTATGAGGCCAGTCAGTAAGTAGTACCTATGTATTCACGATCCTTAAGCGTGCTTTCATGCCGATGTTTTTCATCACCGTTTTATCGATCTAAATGCGTTACACGCTCAACATACAAGTTGCACCGCTGAGAGCGTTCACATACAGAAATAATGAATACATAACGTGTAACATCGCCGGCCAATATCATGTGTGTCTACTTGTCCGGTTATATTTCCTGATCGTTCTAATATATCTACGTGCGCAATTACTTACACGTTGCAAAAATGGTGAAGGAAAGCATCGCGAGGAAACTGTATTGAAGCACAAATGAGCTTCAGTTGCTTGCACTTGAGCTTGATTGGAGCTCACTTTTATCGTTTGAGTGTGCTCCAACGATAAAAGTGTTCGGTTCGTCAGTGGGACGAGTAGAGTTTCACATGTTGTCTCAAAATGATTCCTTACACGATAACCTGATTTAAAGAACCGTTTAAAAAATATACTATGTTACTGAATTGGCATGAACGAAAATTAGGTTATGTTTCTTGAATTTATTTGTTTCCTCGCAAATAAGAGGGAAATACTTTACAATTCTCAGCCGAAATAGCAATTTAAGTGTAGTCCTATTTACCTTTAAAATCACTTGACACGGTCGCGGCAGCAGCGCCTTGGCTTTCCAATATCACTCGACCCTATATTGCTTTAATTCAAGCCTCGACAGTAATGTAGGTAAGTACTATTGCGTCTCTTCAATCACTTGAAACATTTTGTTAGTGTAAGTTTAACTACAGTTTTACTAAAGTGCCTGTAATATAAGGGGCCATCCAGCAACATTTGTGCCAGTTTAAATTTAAAATCGCTACTGTACGCCAGTGTATTATGATAGCGAGAAATAAGGAATAATATAAATATTGTTGGCAATTCACGTATCGCCATCTAGCCCCGGACTAACCAGAACCAGACAACTGATAGAATACTTATTAACATTTTTGGAAATACATACCTGCTTAGAACACATGTTAATGTTATAATAAGACATAAGCATCTATGTCCGTCAGACAAATGTTTGTCCTACATCACACCTAGAACCCGAAGGCGTAACTCTGCCTTCGGGTTCTACCCATTGAGCCGGAAGACCAGTCAAAAGGGGGGTTTTAAAATGTATGTTTTGTGGCAACAACTAGTGGATTCAATGATTTTATTTTATACTCTCACGTTCCTCTACATATTGTTCAACGGGATAAGCCTGAAAAAAAACGTTAGTAGATGGCCCCCTATTGCCACACGTCACTTTCACTGGTGACGTCCGCTTGGCGTCCGTCCATACACGAGTGATGGACACGTGCCCTTTATTCATAGCCATAGATTGTAAAAGCATGTAACTTTCGTGTTTATTATAATTATCGTCTACTAAATAAATCATTCAACCGTTGTAGTTCCTCTAACTTTTTGAGTATATTGAAAGAACGGGCAGATGGCCCACCCGATGTTTAATATCACTGTCTATTAAGACAGTATTTTCTGCTCGGTAACGGAAGGTCTTGATATTTAAGTCTGATTCTTCTACGTTTGGCAGCTAAACGTTATAATATCAAATAAAACGCCGAACTAACATTCTGACGTCTACCCGCAATATTTATTGCATTTTTATTGCAAAATTAATATCTACTTGCGTAGATTACAGCCATTGGCTCTAGTCTTGAAAACATGTTTTGACGGTTGAATAACAACTCTAATTTATATTGTCAGGTGGTGTCTGTATGTCACCTAGACCTAGGTCAATGTATACACGGAGACGGTGTTCAATTTTTTTATTGTCATTTAGATAATAGAACGAGCTGATGGCCCACCTGATGTTAAGTGGTAACCGCCACCCATGGACAACAACAATACGACTCAAGTCCTCTTCACTAAAGTGCGAGATGATTCAAGTCGCATTGCGTTACGTCCATCACCCCGAGACGGGGCTGTTACGTCTCATGCGCCTGCAATTTCACCGGCTCCCTTCTCACTCCCTTCCACCGGAACACAGCAACACGAGTGCATCACTGCTCGGCGGCAGATTACCAGGTGTGGTGGCAGTACTTCTCCGGGCTAACTTTTTATTTTGATGAACTTTTGTTTTGATTTGCTTGGATTAAATTCATAGATTTTATAAGTGGTTTTAACGATGAAGATGAAGAATTTTGATATTCATCAAAGCGAGTGCATAGTAAATGCAGACCAACCATGCATTGTAGGTAGCAAAAAGCTGCACATACTACCGTTTAATTGCGAACAACTTTTCCGAGGGGTAAAATAGGGGTGCGTGATAAAACCGAATTCCACGCGGACCAAGTCGCGGGCAACAGCTAGTTATAAATAATGTTGTACCTTCAAAACATAAATAGCTTTCTTTTCAGTGAAATTGGCGCTGATTTGGGCGGCAAAGTGAGGAACCATGTCTTATCGCTTGCGTCAGGAACTCACTAACAATACATTTGCGACCCTTTACACAGCTCACCTCAGCCACGCACCTCCAGCGAGCACCGACCTGAGACAGAAATAGCCGCGAGGAAACTCGGAAACACCGGGAAGTCGAATTTATTTCTCGAATTTGCCGAGTATTTTTGTCGTGAATAACAGGTTGAAATACGTTAGATCGAGATAATGTCTTCCTGGGAATTCCATAAATATTTCGAGTGTTCGAACTGATCAATTATACTTTTTTTATCAGCATTCCTTTGTTTTACCATCCAAGTCATAAATCTGTGAAGGTGTAAAAAAAGTACGGTACGGTGATTCTGTTTATACCTGCTTTTTAAATCAAAGTAAATTTAAATTAATTGTTAATTTCGTAGTATCCTGTCATTAAAATTTTCCACAGAAGAAACAGACTCAGGCTATTAAGAGAAAAAAAAAAACCAAGAATCTTTGTCTCGTATTTATTTGAAGGAAGTATAGTGATGCTGTGATAGTGATAGATACTTACACAATATAATGATCAGCCTATAATCATCTACGGCTGGAAATAGGCTGGAAATATCTCTCCCACCGAGCGCCGCTGATCCCGGTCTTCGAATTCGCATCTAACTTGTCAAGACATGAAACAATCCAAAGTGGCCTTTGTATTAGAATCAGATATACAACTTACAACTGCATAACATCTGCCGTCACATGTAATTCCCTTGACTCCAGTCCTGTAGAATTACGTGCGATCGGCCCTTCGCCCTGGCTCGACGCCAACGCCGTGTTTTTCGTCAATCCACAACAGCAACCACTTATTTATAAGTATCCGCGAGATTTATGACTCGCTAATGGTTAATTAATACGTTGAAACACGTGTTTACTCAATTTGTTTTTTTTAGTAGTGGAATGTATTATTGGGTATACCCAGACATTTTTTACGTCAATATATGTTATTTTCTACTTAGCGGTTCTACCATAGATGAGGCTACATGAGGCGATGATTTTTTTAATTTCATTTATGAAAAGATTATATTATATAACCACCTTTTGTGATGTGGTTTCTTGTTGGCCTGTACTTAACTCTAAATCATGAAAATTAAATATCTGTAATATTTGTTAATTTATAATTCTTCATTTCAAGCTAAGGTAACGCACATAAAATACATTGGACCTATATTAATAAATAAAGCCACATAGACTGGCTACTATATTAATACTATATTTATATCATTATTATTACTATTTTTATTTATATTTTATTTTATCTATTCTTGCTTAAAACGTAAAATAAATAAATATGAAAAATACATAAGTATTAAAACATGATGTATCTCATATTTTTAAATTTGAAATACAGTTATCAGCAGAAATAGGAAGGAACTTACAAGTATGTAGTTTAGTCCCCATATAAAAAAGTATACAAAGTTAGTAGTAAGTAGTATTGTATAAAAATTATTGTCAAATAATCAGTGACGTCCATAAATTATTCCCCATGTGCATAAACAACTTCCCGCTTCACGTGTAGTTCCCCATTTTATTGGCAGCCATATTATTTCTGATGGGATGACGTCTGTTAATAACGTCACGAATCACTTGTGCGCCCTATGTACCAACACCTAATGGCATGTAGTGTAGGTACTTGAAAATTAAGATGGCGAATGTCAATTGTTAATTAAAATTCCCACTTTTAGTCAAACTTTTGCTGTTCCAAACAAATATGTTCAGCAAAAATATTGATTTTTATTGTTACATGCATTACATTTTTTTTTTATGTAATTTTGGGCATAGAACGACCTGAGGGCCCACCAGATGTTAAGTGAGTTACAAAGTACGAGATAACTCAAGTCGCATTGCGTTGCGTCCATCACCCGAGACGGGAATGTTACGTCTCAAGCGCTTGCAATTTCACCGGCACCCACTCCCTTCCACCGGAACACAGCAACTCGAGTGTATTACTGCTTGGCGGCAGATTACTAGGTGTGGTGGCAGTACTTCTCCGGGCGAACTTGGCACAAGTTCTACTACTTTGGGTTGCTCCTTTCGCACCACCCGGGGGACACGTGTAGCGATTCAAAGGGTTATCACATACGGACGCGAGCAACGTGGCCCCCACACATATCTAAATCATTCTAGAGTGGTAGCGGTCTCGTCTCGTTCTACTTGTCTTAGTCATATCTAAACTATTCCAGGACATGCTGATGAAGATGTTTTCCTTCACTGATTTGGAACTTGCATTATAGATAATTGAGTTTTGATGACAAATTCCCCTAATCGGAAGTAGTCTATGGGAAAGTTAAAAGTGGGTACTATACCGCAAGTTGTTAAGATTTCCTGAGTCTACTGCATATTCATAAGGGTTATATTGGCCCTCAATTAAGTCCCAGAACTCGGCGCCAAATGGGCGGATGTCATATATATTATAATGATTAAAGTAAGGGAGTATAATGTAGGAAGAAGTAGCAAAGATATTATGCCAAGTTCGTCCTGGGAAGTAATGCCACCATACACAGGACAGAGGTTACAGCTTAACAGCTTACGATCTTAGTCGTTCCGTTATTATTACAAAGAGCAATGACTTTATCATTTATTGTTTGAGCAAATATTCAAACGCAATAACAAAAGCATTTTTTTTTTATAAAATATGGAGACCATGTTGCTCTGTTTTCTCGTCAGATTAGCATTTTGTTCGATTTGACTACTCTAAAAATATTCTAACTTTATATGTGACTACGTACCCAATTTAACAAAAGGGATACATTCGCTCATCTGTAAATACTTTAGCGCTTTCTGTGGCTTAAACATAATCAACTCGTTCGCAAGACACTTAAGTCTTAAGACCACAATCCATAAATGTTATAATAGTGCAAAGACCACTCGTCCTGAACAAACAGAAGATCTGATAGCCAAGTTGGACTACCCCGCGAAGTACTGGGTTTGTTTTCACGTCTCGTTACTCTGAGACCTGACGGTGGAATGTTACAAGTGTAATTTCACAGGCTACCACGCCTTTCGAACCGCAACACAGTAACGCGAATGCATTTGTGCTAATTTGTATGTATTTACAAAAAAAAGGCGTGTATATATATTCCATCAGTTGTCTGGTTTCCATAGTAAAAGCTATGCTTAGTTTGGGGCTAGGTGGCGCTGTGTGAATTGTCCACCAATATTATCTATACAAATAAATAAAATTGGAGTGTATGTTTGTAATATTAAAATAACCGCCTTTTACTAAGTGCATATGGATGTATACACGGTACATATACCAAAACAACAATTTATTTTCAAATTTTGTTGTCTGTCTGTCTGTTTGTTCCGGCTAATCTCTGAAATGGCTGGACCGATTTTGACGGGACTCTCACTGGCAGATAGCTGATGTAACAAGGAGTAACTCAGGCTACTTTTCCGGGCGTAAAATAGGGGAGCTTGATAAAACCGAATTCCACGCGGACGAAGTCGTGGGCAACAGCTAGTAAAGATAAGATAAAGATAGTAATCAACCGAATACCAACATAATTATTCTCAAACCTACTGATGGATGTGTGTTGTGGCTACATCATGAAATATTCACTACAGTAAGTAGTCACGTGTTGAGTGGCCGAGTAGCGATGTCGCAGCGTGAATACATTAGATCCACAGCGGTGATAATCTTCTACAGCCAAAATTGAAGTTTCTAGACTCTGAAATACTTACCCATACTGACTGTAGATTTTGTAGTCCTAGGGTTCTATTGAACAAGACTCAGGACTTTATATTGTGTAATTCTGTGAGCTATTATATGTATAACTAGCTGTTGCCCGCGACTTCGCGTGGAATTCGGTTTTATCACGCACCCCTATTATACCCCTCGGAAAAGTAGCCTAAGTTGTTACTCCTTGTTACATCAGCTATCTGCCAGTGAAAGTCCCGTCAAAATCGGTCCAGCCATTTCAGAGATTAGCCGGAATAAACAGACAGACATAAATTGAAAAAAAATGTTGTTTTGGTATATGTACCGTATATACATCCATATGCACTTAGTAAAAAGCGCTTATTTTAATATTACAAACAGACACTCCAATTTTATTTATTTGTATAGATTCTATTATTAAGAAATTATTATGTATTTTTGTTTGTAGTTTTATTAGGGAAATAATATTATTATTCTGTGAGCTACAAAATGAAGCCGGTTTTTCCTTGGGTAAGACAATTTTTCATGTTTGTCGATACAGATAATGTAGCTTCACATCTCTACATCCAAGCAGATAAACTATAGATAACTAAAGAGTGCCATAAACAAATTCATACATGTGATGTTGTATTTTGAATAGCGGCGCATGATAATTCACGCGACCACCTGCACGACGCGACGCGACGCTCGATCGATATAACAATCATATCATTTTGCGGGAATACATTACAGTAAATATTTCTATCTGATTTTGAAGCATTCATCTTACCACTACTCTCTTACTATACTTACGTATACAAATAAATATAATTGGAGTGTCTGTTTGTAATAATAAAATAACCGCTTTTTAGTAACTGCACATACCAAAACAACATTTTTTCAATTTTTGTCTTTCTGTTTGTTCCGACTAATCTCTGTAATGGCTGGACCGATTTTGACGGGACTTCCACTGGCAGTAGCTGATGTAACAAGGAGCAACTTAGGCTATTTTTCCGAGGGGTAAAATAGGGGTGCGTGATAAAACCGAACTCCACGCGGACGAAGTCGCGGGCAACAGTTAGTTTAAAGATATTATTGATCGAAAAGAGACAATTAAGAATTACTAAATAGTAGTGTGTAATGTAATGATAATAACCGAGTCTCGGTACACACATAGGTCGATGTAATCCAGTGACAATCATACATACATGTGTTTTAAATTCATTATGTATATTTATATCTATTATCTCTGGAGTTAGAGAAGGGAATCTTATCTAAAGCACAACACCAAACGACATATTTTGCAAGCGTTTATTTTATACAAATTTGTAAAGTCATTACGTTTTTTTAACGTGATACACCAACGGAACGAGCAGATGGCCCATCTGGAGTTAAGCGATAACCTTTGCCCACAACATGCAATACGACTTGGATCATACCCTACTTAGGTAGAGCAAGACCCAAGTCGCATCGTATGCGCCTGTAACACTAAAGACGTGAACGTGGTATGCCTCATGTGCCTGTAATTTCACCGGCAACGACGCCTTTCAATCCGGAACACAGTAACGTAAATGCATTACTGCTTGGTGGCAGAAATGGTGGCATTACTTCCCCGGATGGACTTGGCATAAGTTCTACTGCTACTGAAATCAATTTACATTTCAGTTATGGCTTGCATACTGTTAAAATCTAAATTATGATGAGAAATTATGATCACTTATTTATTACCTACTTAAAATAATAGGAATGCAAACGTATAAAGTATAATCAAGTAAGCAATTATTAACTTAGTACTTACATACATACTTATTCTATTCTTAAACGGAATTTTAACTTTGGGAGGGTAATAAGTTTCCATAGTTTTCAGTTCGGAAATTATTATAAGATACAAGTAATTTTTTGATAATTATGATATCTTCAGTCAGGTCGGTCACTTTCACCTTTTCTTAATCATTCTAATGTCTTCACAGCAAGGACACCTCCTTAGTTTTCCCCTTAGTTTATGCAAATAAGATGTTTGGTTTATTGATTGATTATTTTGGACAAGCTAGTGAATTGTCTACAGTCTACCACGTAAACCTAATACAGACTGAATCGTGATTACGTTTATTTCAAGGATATGCTGAGAAAACTATCAAGATGCTTGACTGTTTTGAAAACGTTATATGGCACAGAAATTTATGTTTATTTCCTAAGAAAATCAACACATGCCTTAGTCACTGCTAAATATCTTTACTGACTAAGCTTTTTAACTTTAGTGGAGACGGAGATCAATTTAGTAACGTTGTGGTTAACATCACAACTGTATCTAGATGAAGCCTAAAGCCTAGATCTTGGAAAGTTTTGGCCACTCAGTCATACATGTTGATAGGTTCCTCTTTAATATCTATATCCACACTATTCTCCGGCATGTTCCTGATTTCCAGGTTGTTGACTCTCTGTTGCTCGTACAACGTCACCTCTTCCAGTACAGCTTGGCTGATTTTAGTTCTCAGCCGCATCTTGTAGACGGATGGCAGTTTCTCCATTTCTGGGAGAATGCTCATTAGGAAATGATAATTGTCGGACTTCATGAAGGCAGAATTTCTTGCTATTTCACTTTCTAATATGCTCAGTTTCCGCTGTTCAATTTTGAGAAGCTCCTCTCTCATCTCCTTAGGGGCCTAAATAAACGGTTGTGTTAAAATGATTGCTTAGATGTAACAGATCAACGTGCAATTGCTTTTGATTTATTGAAGTGGATCAAGCAAAAGGCAGTAGACGTAGACAGTAGACGCCGGTGAAAAATGGCAGATGAACTCAATATTATCATGGCCATTGACCCGCGTAAAGCAGTAAGGTCTTTGGTATAGTCATGTGGTGGTTAAATGCGTACCTGGTTGGTATTTTTCCGTGTGTGCACGTGGATAAGAGACTGCTCAACTTCTGGAGTATCCTCATCGGACTTCTGTGAAGACGGTGACGCTTCAGTCTTGATATCAGTCGCTTCCGTCATTCTATACTCTGGTTGAGCCACATGGGATTGACTAGAACCTAAAATAATACCATGTGTAAAAATGCTGCCTTAACTATTGTTTTTTTAGTACCATTCAGTCAGGTGAGATAAATTGTAATTTGAAAATGACTGATTCCTTGAGAAAATTTTCGATTTTGCTTACAGTAAGGCTTAAATCTCACTAGTAAAATAATGTCACCGCAAGTTAAGGGTCTATGAAGACAATAGTAACCTGTCAACGCCTGTGTTGGGAACTGTCTCTCAAATGAGGATTCCTAATGAGACAGCTAATTCCAATACTCCTGCCTCCTGTTGCTAGTCGTGTCACTGGTTCTCTCTCGCAGTCTGGCGCTTTCTCTTGCGCGATAGGAGCCTCTTTCGTTCTAGTATATGAAAAAGTAACCGCGAGATGAAAAAGACGAGTACCTGAAGAACTTTCCCCGACCACCATGGGATCGTGTTCCGGCTCTTGGGCTTCAACTTCCACGTGATCCTTGTAGATGAGTTCGTCCTTCAGGAATGCCATGTACTCGAAGTACTTCCAGTTGGAGGTGTAGTTGTCGGCGGGCACCCCGGGATGGATTTGGGGCAGTTTCTTCAGCTCCTTTCGGTACTGGTCCTTTATGTTCTTCCATCGCTTCTTGAGATCGTCAACTAAAAATGTGATTGACCCTGTACTTGTGTTACAACCATGACAGACTTTCTTTCCTTTTTTTTTTTTGAAAGATTTTGCTTATTTTATCTGCTTAGATGTTGTTTTTATTAAATTTGTATAAGTTTTGTTCTATATTCAGGTTTATTTCATAAATTTTCGAAATAAAAGTTATTCGTAGTTTAATCGCTAATTCATGTATGACAATCGTGACGAGTAACAATAATACAATTCCCACTAGGCCTTCTCGGGCTTTGCCTACCCCTTCCGGTAAAACTTCGTGATTCAATATATCTTTGCAATCCATTTATGTCTTAAATACCATAAATAGCCCTCTACTGAGTCTCTCTCGACTGAGATAGTTCCTACTGTCTTACCATGATACTGAGGAAACTTGCTATTCTTCATTTCCTCCCATTTCCTTACTATTTTCCATTTGTTCTTGTTGGCGGGGTGCTTCGACATCCATATCTCGGGGCGGATCATGATCTCGTTGATCAGCTCTACCGTGTCGAGGTTCATCGTGTCTGAGGAATAACTGAAAGAGAATTCATTGTTAAAACATCGACAAAGGAGATTCAATCATCATCTACATCGGCCTTAGTCACCGGTGGAGACAGGCCTCTCCCGGTAAGCACCACGGAGCCTGATCTTCCACTCTCTCTCACTTTCTTCCACATCTCATCGCTCCACCTGGCTGGAAGCACTGTTCAAGTAATATTTGTTTGTTACTGATGCCACCTCCAGCTTTATCGTGATCCAACCGATTAATCATATTATAATTGTGTAAATAAGTAAATGCAAGTATTTATGAAAAATAGTTTTATTATGAAGATAAATATTGTCTAAAGTATTAGTTTTTGCCACAAGTAATCTAAATGCGATACTGTTTGGCAGCTGAAATGGGTAACGTGGTAGTATTCAGTTATTATTTCTCACCCTGTGTGTGTTTATATGTTACTTGTGGGTACCACGGACCACACTTACCATAACTCTGCACCGCTGACTCACTTGTAATTCGTTGCCAACTCGATAACAATTAGTACCTATGGTACTATTCCGTACAAGTCGCTGTGTAGCTTGTAACTGACTTGAATATTTCATAAGGTTTTTGTAATGTGTCTACAAGAAGTAATAAGTGACTCTAAGTTACCATAGCTACTTAATTAACTCGACTAAATTCAACTGCAATATTAACCGTCACTAAACCGAGTAGTTATTAACTCATTGATTACAAAATGTATGCTTACTATCAGAAATCCCGCACCCGAACACATTCGATGTTCCGTAGTAACAGCGGCCGCACCACTGCGTGTGACGTCACGGCGACGCAGAATACGCAGCAGTCAGTACGACGCGCTCAACAGACCATTGAGCGCAGAATACGTAGCAGTCAGTGCGCGCTAAACAGACTGGAGTGAGCGCAGAATACGTAGCAGTCGGTATGCGAGCTCGACAGACAGAGCGCAGAATACGTAGCAGTATGTACTGTGCGGTGCGAGAGAAGCGCTCGATACTCCCGCGTTCACACTCGCCCGCTGGCGTTGTGCGCGGCGACTGCCGCAGCGGGGAGCGGGCCGCGCCGCGCCGACCGCCGCGCCGCTGCGGCCCCCGCTCCCATTGGCCGCCGATCACGTCATCGGACAGTCGGGCCGCTCCCATTGGTCCGTTTGTTTCGCTGCGGTCTGCGGTTTTGCCGCTCTCGCTCGGAGCGTCAGGGTGGAAACAAGTCCCTGGGTAGAGCTTAAGGCGACGTTGTATCGTGGTTGCGTTGTTTTTGAGGGGAAGCAGAGGCGGAGGGCGGAGTGCGGGGCTCCCCACATGCACCCGTACTCGCTCGTTTACATGATAGCTCATTCGAGTTAGCTCGGTTATTGATGTGAAACATCTATAGCCGCACGTAAAACCGATTTCTGGCTTGGCGACGCGTCGCCACGGCATGAGCGCTGATTGGTCCGTTCAAGGTTACGACAAATCATAAACATTATTAGTGATGGGGTACTTAGTTTCTTACAAAATAATGTCGATGTTTCACATCTGCCAGGCGTCCCGTGACGGCTCACATTTTTTTTATATTCATAAATATATCAGTAGATAGATATTATGACTGGCCTCATAGCTTGGTAGTAACGGTGTCATCTGCGCTGTCGTGGTTTCGATTCCCACCCAGGACAAACATTTGTGTGACTAACATAGATATTTGTTCTGTACCTGGGTGTTAATATGTATTTACAAAAAGTATTTAAGTATGATATCTAGTCTAGTTCCCATGATACAAGCTATGCTTAGCTTACTTTGGGGCTAGATGGCGCTGTGAGAAATGCCCAGCAATATTATTATTTTATGTACTCCACTAGTTACCTACTAATAGTCTTACTGACTAGGCCAGTAGTTTTGAAAAGAAGCCTAATTTTAGTATAATCCTAAGTGGTTATCTGATTTTTGTGGTTACCACCACCCATAAACATGTCAGTAAGACTCCCTCTCCTACCACAATATAAGAAGATCCGAATGAAGGAATATGCTGCGACTTGTACGGTTTGCTTTGCAATCAAATAAACTCGATCACTTTACTTATTTGAACTTAAGTGCCTAAGTATTATTGGAAAATTATGGTAATCCCTAAAAAGACAGTAATAAAAGTCCAGCAATTGACATTTTATTGTTATCATTTAGTGAAGATTGATTGAATGAATACTAGGGAATGTAAAACCGGCTTTAGAAAACCGGTTTATAAAATACAAAAGTGGGTATTTTATTCCTTTCTTTTATTAGCAACTACCTACTTATGTGCACAAAATATGTATAAATTGGAAAGTCTTCAAATTTAATGTACTTTTCTCTGTATTAGTAATTAGATTATTGTAAAAGCTGGGACTAAACTTTCGCATCTGTTAATATTAGAGTAAATGGCCCCAGTTACAACAATTTTACAAATGCATTCTACTCGAATTAAAATTTATGGGTATGAAGGTATCAAATAGTTAGGTATCGCAATATTATATTTCGTGTACCTATATGAAATAGGTGGTTTACCTACCTGTATATATATATTTATATATATCTTTGTCATGTAGTTAGGTTTGTGCATTTCATGAAGACGGACGAGACGAGATCTCATAGCTAATCAAACAAAATGCGATGGTCCACGCGTAATTGTGATAATTTAAATAATAATGCGGTAGGTAGGTAGGAGCTTACTCAAAAAGCCCAGGGGACACTCTGCGTAGCTCCACTAGCAGCTCCTCACTACTTTCTGTTACACTGTGATTACTTGTCCCCTGGTACTGCTCCGCTGGCAGCTCCGCGGTATCTGGGACAGGAATTACGACAGTTCTGCAAAAATATAAGAAAATCATCATACATGTAATAACATAAGTGCATATGGATGTATATACGGTACCTACATATACCAAAACAATTTTTAAGCTATTGCATAGCTTCTATCGCGGGCCTTGAGCGTGGAGACCGAATCCAGAAATTCCGTAACGAAAAAAAACTAACACCCCCCACTCCGACCGGCACAGCGGTGATACTTTTTAGTTCCATCTATCGATAAATACCAGAACTTTTAATGACTTTTTGAAATATCACGCGCAATAGCTTTACCGCGGCAGTCTCCGAGTGCCACACGTCTTTTTTTTTTTTTTTTGTCTCTGTCTGTTTGTTCCGGCTAATCTCTGAAATGGCTGGACCGATTTTGATGGGACTTTCACTGGCAGATAGCTGATGTAACAAGGAGTAACTTAGGCTACTTTTCCAAGGGGTAAATAGGGGTGCGTGATAAAACCGAATTCCGAAACCGAAAATTGATAACGTGGAGGCAAATATGTGTTCATTTTTATCGAGTCAATTTAATTCAATCATGTTTCGGACCTCATAATTCACTAACTGATACATCTAACTATTGTTTAAGTACAGTTAAAAAAGTCGTTGTTTTTAATGGTTTTTCGTGCAGATTAATTTCAAATATCTGTATCCATTTCAGCTTAAGCTTTTCCCCGAAGGCACATTGGGCTTGTTATTATAACGTTAGTTCTAAGAATGTCACGGTTCTTCTTTCGACGGACGTCATGGTTTAAATTTACCTAATACTTATGAACTGAACAAAATATCTATGTTGGTAGGGTGGTCACCCTAGCGATTGGACACACAGATAACGACAAAAATATCAAAATCCGAGCAAGAACTGTTTCCTTATCACACAGAAGTGCGCTCCGGCCGAGATTCGAACCTGGGGCGTTACATCAGTGTTGCCATAACTTAGTTGTTGATTGCGTTTTAACGATTACTCTCGCTTCTTGCACCACTAGACTGCCTCGGGTTCATTAAGTGCATAAATCAAGGCAGGGCGGTGCACGCCCGCCGATTTGAACCCACTATTTAGGGCTGATTGATTGAACGGGACCCCGTAATGTTATCCGGCATTGCCGACAGGCGTGTCTGAAAGCCTGTCGATCGTATAACGCATTTGTCTTCTGTTATCCCCACTACGTAAGTACGCCATTATGTAATGGGAAACAACGAAATACGAAAATCTTAGGATTTCCTTTCCTTTATTCCACAAGAAGAATGGAATCAAGATAACTGTTTTTACGTTAAAATTCAGCAGTACAAATTTATCCGAAATAAATTTATGTATAGAAACATACTAACATAATGTTTTTTTGTATGTGAATTAGTGACGGAAAGAGCTGACGGCCCACCTGATCTTAAGTGGTAACCATCGCCTATAGACAACAATACGACTGAAGTCCTCTCCACCAAAGTACAAGATGACTCAAGTCGCATTGCGTTGCGTCCATCACTTCGAGACGGGGATGTTACGTCTCATGCGCCTGCAATTTCACCGGCACCCACTCCCTTCCACCGGAACACAGCAACACGAGTGCTTCACTGCTTGGCGGCACATTACCAGGTGTTGTGGCAGTACTTCTCCGAGCGAACTTAGCACAAGTTGTAGCTACTTTGCGTTGCTCCTTTCGCATCACCCGGGGGACACGTGTAGGGATTCAAAGGGTTACCACCTACGGACGCGAGCAACAAGGCCCCCTAAATCTATACAAATAAATAAAATTGGAATGTCTGTTTGTAATATTAAAATAATCACTTTTTACTAAGTGCATATGGATGTATACACGGTACATATACCAAAACATTCTTTTTTTATAATTTTTTTCTGTCTGCCTTTCTGTTTGTTCCGGCTAATCTCTGAAACGGGCGGACCGATTTTAACGGGACTTTCACTGGCAGATAGCTGATGTTATAAGGAGTAACTTAGGCTACTTTTCCAAAGGATAAAATAGGGCTGCGTGATATAATCGAATTCCACGCGGACGAAGTCGCGGGCAACAGCTAGTACATAATATAAAAGTGGCATGTTATCCGATTACAAAATGAAATACTCGCCGTAAAAAACGAAACGTTTATTGATCAGACTTCGCGACCCAAACCAATCAAACAGCTTATACCTACCGTAATAGAAAACCAACTTTAAATTATAATGTTGCTATTTTTTTACGGTAAGAGATACTTAGGTGATATCGGTCCTAATAATATTGAATGACGTTTGAAAATTTAAGTTAAATTGAATGTTCTGATCGAATTAAGGACCGATCTGGTCGCCAAACTCCAAAAAAGTACATTGTTTCTTTCCATTTTTCGTCATCATTTCTTGAAGTAGGGACAATGGGAAAAATATATGGTGGAGTTGAGTAGTTTATGTATCCATTTTGAAAGATCGATACACGATTTAAATAACTTCGCTTGATAGAAAAAAAATGCCACCGCGCCATTGCGAAAAGATAACATTATTAGAATAATAACAATAAACCAACAGGTTGTTTGCTAATCTATACATATAATAAAATTGTAGAAAAGTGGTGTCTGTACAATGGAAATATATAAAAAAAAAGTAGCAGGGGTTGTTATTATATCGATGCCGAACCCGAAATTGTAATTATATTTTTTTTTGTCTGTTTGTCTGTTTGTCTGTGTGTTTGTGCACGCTAATATCAGAAACGGCTAATTCGATTTAGATACGGTTTTCATTAATATATTGTAGTAAGCTTCACTTAACATTTAGTGTTTATTTCATGTCAATCGGTTCATAAATAAAAAAGTTATGTCAATTTAAAGAATCACGGTGAACATTTTTAACGTACCGAGTACGTACTACACGCCTCGCGCCTGAGCGTCCGTGGCTATATAAAGCGCGCTGAGAGCCGCGAAACGTGAAAGTTTGTATGGATGTTTGTTACTCTTTCACGCTCAAACGGCTGAATGGATTTGGATGAAATTTGGTACCAAGATAGCTTATATCCTGGCTTAACACATAGGTTACTTTGATCCCAGAAAAGTGCAGTGTTCCCGTGGGATTACTTATTCACCGCGGGTAACACCGCGGGGCACAGCTAGTATACAAATAAAATCCTTGGACCGTCTAGTATATTACAAGTCATTTTGATAGCTATCAGTATCGCCTGCATTGAAGGAGTTCCCACAGGAACCCGGCGTTGATAACCTGTAGTAAAAGAATGTAAAATAAAACTCTATAAAACACATTGGACAACAACAAACCTGAGGAAGACAGGCTAACCACTGTATCAAAAATTCATATCAATTCCAAACAATCATAAAACTGTTATACATACGGGTGAAGCCGCATACTACTTAGTACTACTTAGTATTTACTTACCTTTTTCTCTTTGCAGATAAGTACTCATAATGCTTCTTACGAGCCAATGATGACAACTTCCGTTTTTTATTATCCTTGTTGCCCATTTTACCGGTTGGATACACTTTCTCATTAACTAAGTAATTATTAAAAATACGTAAACGGTACCGCAGCACTCGCGCAAAATTCGGCACGCGTCCTTCCTTGACAGTGTCTCGGGGTGGACTGCGGGGCGCAGTGGGGAGCTGGAGCACTGAGGCGCGCCGGCCCGTAACAACAATTAGTTATGTAAAACTCAGTTTTTTAATTTAAAATTATTTTTTTAACTCAACTTTTTTCTGAAATGGATTACTTGACTTGCGATAAAATATATTGTGTAAGTTTCAAAATCATGTTCTATATAAATTTTCGTCATAAAATGAATTCAAAGTGTCAAAAATTGGCTATGTTTGAATTTTTTTTCTATCAAGCGAATTTATTTAAATCGTGTATCGATCTTTCAAAATGGATACATAAACTACTCAACTCCACCATATATTTTTCCCATTATCCCTACTTCAAGAAATGATGACGAAAAATGGAAAGAAACAATGTACTTTTTTGGAGTTTGGCGACCAGATCGGTCCTTAAGGGTGGGTAGACCAAGCGAAATAGGCATTTAACGCTACCAAGAGTTGCCCGCGATTGCCGTAAAGCGAGCCGTGCGCTTACGTCGCGGGGAGTGTCACATTACAGATAAGCAGGCAGTAGGTCAACTTGTCTTATTGATTTGTTTTTAAAATAAATTAAGAGACTTGATTCATTAAATCTTGTTTTATTATAATTTGTAGTAATAGCGAAGTCTTTCATTTTTTTGTAATAAAGTAATTTGAGTAGATATTTTAAATGGAATAAACTCTAAACTATACTTATTAAATTAATTGATGTTTTAGTTTCTAGGTCGGGTGTTCCAAATGCAATAGGTAACGCAAGGACGACAATGCCGCAAAGATCGCGTCGGATCGCGCGTTCGAGCTGCGCGTGAAATCACATTTACGTAAACCTTGAATTTTCACTTGCCACAATCTAAGCTAAATAGTATTCTAACAGAATTTGCCAAGAAAATAGGGATAGTTCAAAACATACAATTGTGAAAAAAAAATGATTTATGTTTCATAATTTTGTCACAAAAATTATTGATTATATAGGACAACATTTTCCTTACTTTTATCAAACAGTTGAAAGTATTCAACGTCTTAACATTATTTATTTATTTTTAATTGATATAAACTACTTAGTGCTTGACTGCGATCTCACCTATTGATAAGCAGTGATACAATCGTTGATTTTTAAGAGATTTAGTTTATTAAGAGCCTATTCACTCTAGTTTTGAAGACACCCAAATTAAAATCGGACGAGAAGACCGCAATAGTCAAATTGTTCCAGTCCTTCGATGTACGCTGTATAAACGACGAGGCGAAACGCTTAGTTCCAGCAACGTAGAGGTTTCAACAACGTACGAACGTAACGAAGATTGCGATTATCAAAAAGGAAAGAAAGTACTTACTGTTTTCCAACAAATAAGCCATTTTTATTTCGATTCATTTTTGAACTGAAACAATAAAATAAGTTATAGTACCTACTTATTACAAAAAAATGTACCTAAGTGTAAGTATACGGGCGACACGAAGGAGACAGAAACAGACGTCACGGACACGATATTTCAAAGACGTGATATGAAAAGTGAAGCACATATAAATGAGATTGACTTCTGTACCTATCTATGTTGTGCGGGCCGGGCGGGCGGTGTCACCCGACATCAAAGGCCTTTCGCTACCTACTGTAGGGAATTATTAAACATCATAAAACTGTGACAGCCAGAGTCATTAGGAATAAATAAATAAAAATTATAAGTTACCATATTTCTTTCGCGATTTTTTTTGCCTTCAACCGTGATTTAGCCCTAATTTTATTTCTTTTATTTGCCATCTTCACCAAACCACAAATATAAATTGTCTTTACTATTATAAATTACGAACTATTTACACAATGAGAAATAAACAAACAAAATCTAAACTATGGTATTTATTAGTGCAATATTATTTTAGTTCGAATTATTATCATTTACGGAACAGAGAAACGAAGCGCGCGCGCAAAAATTTGGCACAGGTCTCTCCTCGGTAACGTCCCGCGGGACACTGGGAAGCGACGCGTGATCATGCGTGGATCGAAATTTACTTGAAATAATCGATAAAAAAAATTATAAGTTCAATGAAAAAACGATCGGGTAGAATCGACTCTAAAATGAATTACCTATAAATTGATATTATTTATAAAATATGGAGTATTATAGTACTCGTTTACAATGAAATTTACTTGTAAAAAAAACTGCAAATCGAAGTTACTTCAGTATTTTGTTCTATCGAGAAAATTGTATTGCATCGTGTATTGAACGGGTACATGGTAAAGAGAAAGAATGTATCCTAAATATATATTTATTTCAGATTTAAAATGTTATAATTTGCCTATCAAAAATGAATTCTAAAACAGGCAAAACCGGGAACACATGGCCTTAAGTAACCGGAGTTATTTTCTGAGTAGCCTTTTAGTATTCGCTTACATTGAAACTAAACACCGCAGCTAAGTCATTTTTTCAATATGCCATTAATACAAAATAAAGATTCAAGTTTTTTGATACTTTATTTAGTTTAATTAACACGATTTAACAAAAACATTAATTAAAGATAACAACAAATCTATACAAATAAATAAAATTGGAGTGTCTGTTTGTAATATTAAAATAACCGCTTTTTACTAAGTGCATATGGATGTATACACGGTACATATACCAAAACAACATTTTTTTACAATTTTAGCCTGTCTGTCTATCTGTTTGTTCCGGCTAATCTCTGAAATGGCTATAGACCGATTTTTTTCATTGCTCTTCCATGGGTCGCACGCGCCTCGTTATTGTTTCAATAATTCAACGTCCATGCCACCTACGACACAGGGAATCTTAGTCCAAGGCAAGAAGCATGTCATTGAAAGTTTGACTGGCCAAACGTCTCAGTTGGGAGTAATTCTGCCTTCTGCTCTGTAGGTCTTGGGTTCGATTCCCACCCAAGACAAACATATGTGTGACGAACACAGATGTATCTCGTGTAAATGTACCTACACGGGTGGTGCTGCGCGGTATTAAAAGCTGTTTCACGTAGTCCCACCCACTAATGGTAAATGATTTCACTTATTCGCATAAAACCATAATGTTTTAACAAATTGGACGCCCTATTCCGAATGCTAACTAAATAGAAAACTGGAAAAATAAATCTCTGGGCCGAGGCTGGGATGAATCTAGGACGCGATTCTCTGAAAAACTCGGTTACTCATAAAATTTCTAATGTGACTGTTTCACTCCGTATAGACATCATTAATACAAATTAAGTTTAAAATTATGTTTTATGTACATAAAATTAACTCGAGGAAATTTGTTGCTATTGCTTAGCACTGTGATCCTAAGTAAGATGATGCAACGCCAATTTTACTTGAAAATCTAGCATCACAACTTATACAGTTCATTTTAACAGATTACTGGGATCAGCAACTAACTGTAACCTAATTACTTAAACGGGATGTTTATATACTAAACTAGCTGTTGCCCGCGACTTCGTCCGCGTGGAATTCGGTTTTATCACGCACCCCTATTTTACCCCTCGGAAAAGTAGCCTAAGTTACTCCTTGTTACATCAGCTATCTGCCAGTGAAAGTCCCGTCAAAATCGGTCCAGCCATTTCAGAGATTAGCCGGAACAAACAGACAGATAGACAAAAATTTTAAAAAAATATTCTGGTATGTGTTCCGTGTATACATCCATATGCACTTAGTAAAAAGCTGTTATTTTAATATTACAAACAGACACTCCAATTTTATTTGTATAGAGTTCCTCTTTCAGCCATTTCAGTCGATATAAAGTACCAAATACCTACTTTCCGCGTGCATTGATGTCTGTTGAGGCGTTTGTAACATTTGTAAATCATACAATTATTATTATGGTTGATTTCTGTATGTTTTCATAAAATATTCTGTAATCACTTACTGCACATGAAAACTTGGAATATTGCTGAATCCTCGTGTTAGGAACGACCTTAGTACTGATAGCTTCTCACCATTAGTAAAAACAATTTACCCGCTCGCTGCAGATATACTATTTGCCCCCGTCATTATCCTGATTGCGCCCCGATCACTGGACCTAAATAACAAATTTTTTCAAGCAACCACTAAGAATGCATTTCTAGACCGTTTTAGAAAACCTAGCCTGTCCTAGATGGCAAATGCATCCGTCATTTAGAATATAAGCCCATGTGCCGACGTGTTTTTGCCTACCTACTGCTATATAACCTAGAAAATGGATGCAGTTCTATGAAATGTCACTATTATACCCCTTCAAAACTATTCTATTCTTACTTGATCATCCATTACTAGTTCTGCTTGAAGTTATAATTAAATGTGTGAAAAAAGCAGCAATGGTTGTTGTAATTTTGTGAAAGTCGGTTAGGTAATGTCAGTGGTAGAGGCTGGCCTGTAGATCTTTCTGCCTTCATCGGTTGCTAGCCGAGCTGTGCGCGTGTGTGTGTGAGTGCAGTGCCCGCGCGGTGCCGGCTAGTGTTGCCCTCATCAGGTTATCGACTCTTTCATGTTAGGTTAAGCGGCAGTATTCAATTGATTACGATCTATCTGATGAATAGAAAAAAAGCTATAATTTATAAGTACATATCTATTAATATTATACGTACGTAAAACTTAGAGTTTTTGACATGACAATGTCTTATAATTCGATAGAGCCGGCTGCACGCACGAAAAAACATGACTCATGCGGCGTTACCTCGCTCTGAGGCGTTCCATGTAAGGCTTGTGCAAGTGCAAGCGAGAGCGCGGAACGAGCGACAAAGAAGCACAATCGGCCTTTGCGTTCGGCAGCGTTCGACATCCGTCTCTCTCCTACTTGAGTGAGCGATGCGTCTGCGTGGACAGCTGCTAATACTTACATTTACATGTTTTGATCGAGTATCAAGTGCAGTGTAAAACTATTAAATTGTAAAAAAAAAATTGACATAATTGTATTTATGCGTACAAATAAATCTAACTTGATCAATTTCATTGTGATTTCCAATTACCTCCTTCTCTATATATATACAAATCTATTAAACAAATGAAATTAAAATTTTCTTTTGAAAAATGCTACCATTCCATCAGTATTTTCTTAAGACGTTGTCATGTTCAACTATCGTCAGTAAACCGACTTTACAGACAACCATTTTTTTTTATAGGAGTATCGAATGCTGCCGCAAATTAGACCTTGCCATTTATTATAGACCCATACAAAGGAGTAAAAAATACATAATTATATTAATCGTAGTCTAAAGCAATATACTAACTAGTTGGTAAGTCAATAAATATATTATGTCATGCGGAATATTGGGATGAATTTCAATTTAGAATTATTTAATTCAAATGATTATTTGTATGCGTGATGTTAACTGGTGGCCTTTGGCTGTTGGCAACCGATGAAAACAAAATTTAGAATCCACGGATCTTTTCTCTCCCTAGTGAACGAAAAGAGATAAATTATATACATTCATAGATACATTATCATCAGAAAATAGGGGAAGCACTGACGGATCTTGTTATATAAAACTGTACAGTGCGAACCCATGTAGGAAACCAACGTTGCATATTTCACAAAAAGGGTTGACAACGACATACAAGATTTCCTGATATTGGTGCTACCATATTGCTCTTCTCCAAGATTTAAATTTAATAAATAAATATAATGAAAAAAAAATGACCAGCTTATTTATAACGATATAATGCAAAACCATATTTAGCAACACCAAACCAATCTTCTGTACGTATAATGTGAAATCACCTGTTTTATTCAAAACCAATTACATGTGTTCAGTTATAATACATTTCGTAATGATCTAACAACCGACAATCGTAAAACAATCATTTTAAAACTGCGATTGAAATTATACGAAGGCGTGCTTATTGGGCGTTTCGACAAAAAATTTCGCAACCGTTTCCCAACACTATTATTATCTTTGGAGCGGCACTAACACATACAGACAGACGTTGCATTCGATTATATACCGATACGTACGTATAGGTAGCTAGATTTTCAATTGAGTTTAACGGATTTTCAGACTTATTTCTGTTGCGGTAAGGTTGCATGTTAAATGTGAACGTGAAAGGTAGATTGTAGTACAAAACTGGGTTGTTTTCGTGTGTGTTGGGTTGGAGTCATCGACCTATGTATCTGGACCTACCCCAATGTGAAAAATATAAGTATTTCCGAGTACCAGCATTTAGTGTATAATCGCCGCCATTTTGTTTCTAGGCCACTTTCATAGCATTTTGTACGTAAGCACAGATTATGTTACGTTTCCTGTTTGTAAATATATGTACGTTTGGAGATTTAATAACTAATTATTCCGTAGGCATTTGAACTTGTGCCAAGTTTGTCCGGGGAAGTACTGCCACCATAGCTATTTCTGCCGCCAAGCAGTAAAGCATTAGTTACAGTCTCCACTTTGAAAGTTGTGGTAAATTAACACGCACATGAGACATACCACCATCTCATTTTTTCATTCATGGGCGAATATAAATATTGAACGCTTGAATCTTCCCATAACTATGTAGATGAGGCCCTTAGTCTTTAGTTTGAGGGGGCCCAAGTTGCTCGCATCCGTAAGTGATCACCCTTTGAATCCCCACACCTATCCCATGGTGCGAAAGGAGCAACACAAAGTAGCAGTAGAACTTGTGTTAAGATAGCCCGGAGAAGTACTGCCACCACACCTGGTAATCTGCCGCCAAGCAGTGACGCACTCGTGTTGCTGTGCTCCGGTGGAAGGGAGTGGGTGCCGGTGAAATTGCAGGCGCATGAGACGTAACATCCCCGTCTCGGAGTGATGGACGCAACGCAATGCGACTTGAGTCGTCTCGTACTATGGTGGAGATTACTTGATTCGGTTACCACTTAAAATCAGGTGGGCCGTATGCTCGTTCCGTCACTTGTATGAAATAAAAATGTTATAATATCGAAGAAACAAATATATGTCTTATCTATCTATCTATCTTATAGGCAGAGGCAGTTAAATAAGGTGAGCCGACTAAAATCTATACATCTATACAAATAAATAAAATTGGAGTGTCTGTTTGTAATATTAAAATAACCGCTTTTTACTAAGTGCATATGGATGTATACACGGTACATATACCAAAACATCATTTTTTACAATTTCTGTCTGTCTGTTTGTGCCGGCTAATCTCTGAAATGGCTGGACCGATTTTGATGGGACTTTCACTGGCAGATAGCTGATGTAACAAGGAGCAACTTAGGCTACATTTCCGAGGGGTAAAATAGGTGTGCGTGATAAAACCTAATTCCACGCGGACGAAGTCGCGGGCAACAGCTGGTGTTGTTATAAAGTGTACTTGCGTTGTGTACTGGCTTGTACTAAACAGTGGATATTAGAAAGCACCGGGCGGCGCGGCGCCTGCGTTTAATTACGTCCAACAATATGAAAGCGGTTGGCCACCAGCTTCGGGCACAATTTTCCAAAACTAATTCACACATTTTCACCCAATCGTGTACTTTCCATGATGGCTGATAATTATAGTCGGGGCACACTATGGAGAATTGCAATTATGGCAATTGTGTTGATAAACAAGAATTCGTAAATTTCTTGGTACAAGTTATAAAATAATTGTAAATGATGTGTCCATTTTTGATAGAGATAAGCGTAGTTATCTTATGATATATACCTGCAATCTATATGTTTTAGTTGTTAAACTAATTAGGTCGTTTTAAATCAAGCGAAAATACTAAAGGCAGTCACAGACTCAAGTATAATGATGATAGGAACCCGCCCCCACTTCGCTTAGATCCAATTTTGTATAAAATATCTTATCAATTAAATAGCTTATCGCTCTTTCTAGTAGTGAAAACTGTAAGAAGAATTTGTGTGATTATATGTGAAATATGACTTTGTATTTAGATATTTATCCTACTAATATTATAAACGTGAAAGTTTGTATGGATGTTTGTTACTCTTTCACGCTCAAACGGCTGAATGGATTTGGATGAAATTTGGTACCAAGATAGCTTATATCCTGGATTAACACATATGCTACTTTGATCCCGGAAAAGTGCAGTGTTCCCGTGGGATTACTTATTCACCGCGGGTAACACCGCGGGGCACAGCTAGTTTATACATATATCTACAACGGCGTTTAAGAAAACTGCCAAGCAAAGTACATGGGGACCTAGTTAGGGCATAACACAGCGTAGGAACCACGTATTCCGTCCGTCTGTTTATTTATCTGTCTGTCTGTCTGTCACGATATAAACTGACATGACATCAGTCTGACCGTTTATTTACAGATCAGTACGGCTAATGCTCTTTTATTTATTTACTTACTGGTATTAAAATATTGGTAATGACTCAGGAAAAATTTATCAAAAAAAGTTCCAGTTAAAAGTTGTCAGACTTGGAGGTAGAAAGGCTGCAATTATAGTCTTCAAATCCGAATACGCCACTGCTTAGCGGCAGAAATGGGTATGGTGGCAATGCTCCCTGACGGAACGATATATTTCTTCTGCAGGTTCAGAGCAAACTTCACTGGTTTGACTGCTATTAAAATATATAGTAAACTAGCTGTTGCCCGCGACTTCGTCCGCGTGTAATTCGGTTTTATCACGCACCTCTATTTTACCCCTCGGAAAAGAGCGCGTATTCGATTTAGCGTAGATACAAAATTGCAAGAATGGCGTAATATTCACGCACACTACAATGATCAGTCTGTGTGCGTGCCCGGACCAAAGAACGAACCGTTTTGATACTTTTAATTTTTCTTTATTATTAATCTATGGTGACTGTGTAATTATAAGGCTTTCTGTAAATCATACTACCTGAGAAAGATTGTGTACCTACAGAAACTGTTGGTAAACTTTGAGAAATAAATTATTTGTAATTTATGCGTATATTGAGTTATAAAACAAAAACAAAAGCTAAGTTTAGATTATTTTATTTCAATATCACACATTTCTGAACGCCGAGTTTGTCTCGGATCAATCATCTCGGGCAAAAGACATTTATCATAAAAGTCCAACAGTTTGCGTTCCATTTTTGTCGCCCAGAACGCATCGTCTCTTCGTATCTTTGTGGTCTTTAATGGAAATTCGTTTCCTGTCCACACAACAAAGAGACACACATTTTTTTTTTACTGAAAATAAATCATAATTTATTTGAAAAAATAAAGAATAGACATGCTGTGGACTATAAAACATTTATAAGGTGGACTAGAGAGATAAAGTGATCGTGATTCTCACCTGATATGGAGCTGCCCTTGAGTTTGAAAGTACCAGTCAAAAAGCTTACTTGTAAAAATAAGTACACAATACAAGTATACTGATTTCAACATAAAATAAATAGTAGTCTAAATATAATATATAAAAGAGTCGCATACTAAAAAAATACATACAACCAAGTAAAAAGTTGGTTAAAAAGTACATAAAGGCTTAACTCACCTTTTTGCTTGCCTGGCGAAAGCCAACGTTTTATTTTTTTTGCTTCCAAATAACTTTCGTTTATTACCCATTTCTGAAAAAATAATACATGAAATGTAATATTTAACTATTATATGATTCAATCATTTGATATTTACTTAAATAATTATCTGTAGACAACGTTTATCAAAATTACTAACCAAATAAAAAAAATCGCTGAAGTATCAATACTGGTGTGTCGCACTGTTTGCCGCTGCAAGCGGCAGCCGGCGGGAAAAAGTGATACGTCCTGTCGCTGGGAGGACCCGGTACGAACTGATCGGAAACGGATCGCGGGCGAGGATGTATAGTAATTTTAAAATAGTCGTGTAAAATAAACGGGTACATAAAATTGGCTGAAAAATAAACTGTATACTTAACAATATTTTTATTTTCATAAAATAAATATCATAGTTATGTTTCTATTCAAATACTGGTAAAAAAAAATGTTAAGGTGACCCGATTTTGTATATTTTTAATATTGTTATATTAAATATCTCATGTAAAATTTTCGTAGTTAGGTTATGTAGTGCACTTTGAGACTATATATTCAGTTGGATAAACGCATAAAATGAAACATTTTATCACATTACAGTGGTTTTCTTCATTCTGAATCTCTGCCGTTTATTTTCGTAAAACGCTATGAAGGGATTGACTTCTCTTTAAAAACTGTAATTAATTATTATATTTTTACTCTGTAGTGCACTAAATCAAGACTTAAACTTTCTAAAACCGTAACATTCTTCGAATAATCTGCTCACATAATTCCGATATAGCTCTGGAAAAAACTCGAAAACATGACGTTTTCGTCGCAAATCGAATACGCGCTCTTAAGTTACTTCTTGTTACATCAGCTATCTGCCAGTGAAAGTTCCGTCAAAATCGGTCCAGCCATTACAGAGATTAGCCGGAACAAATAGACAGACAAACAAAAATTGAGAAAAAAATGTTATTTTGGTATATGTACCGTGTATACATCCACATGCACTTAGTAAAAAGCGTTTATTTTAATATTAAAAACAGACACTCCAATTTTATTTATATGTAAAGATTAGTTCGCATATATACTCGTATACTACCACGTACAAAAATGTAATGTAGCGACTATCTAGTTGATATAGTCGCTGGTTGGGTAGCAGGTATCTTTACGATGTACGCTTTTGAATAAAAGCTTGTAATATGTCGTAACGAAGCGAGTTCGCCCACGCATTTTTCAATCACTCTGTCCTCAATCCACTCAACAAAGGTATATAGATTCATTTCCCGCGAGGTCAATCAGGCGCCGCCAATATCACCTTGTGATGTTCTGTTCTGTTCACTATCCTCCAGCCTTTACGAAACTATCTGAAGTAAAACGTCTCTCTCTCTATCTCTCTACATATAATTATATCTCTCTCTTCTCATAACTCGGGGAAGTCATCGCGAAACATCCAGAGTAAATTTACTTTGATTACAAAGTCAAAGTCAAATAAATCTATAATAATTGTTATTTGTAAGATTACGCCTGTTCCGAGCTTAACCTGAGGAACCAACCTGAGGAAAAGAATGATTTACGTAATCTAACTTTTAATACGATATTTAACCTTTTTTCTGTTATCAATTAAAAAAAAAAAAGTTAGCGTTTTTTTTTTACAAAAACTAATGGTTAGGTACAATTTTGCACTCGTGTACATGACATATTTGTCTTAAATCCTACTAATATTATAAACGTGAAAGTTTGTAAAGATGTTTGTTACTCTTTCACGCTCAAACGGCTGAATGGATTTGGATGAAATTTGGTATCAAGATAGCTTATATCCTGGCTTAACACATAGGCTACTTTGATCCCGGAAAAGTGCAGTGTTCCCGTGGGTTGACTTACCGCGGGGAACACCGCGGGGCGCAGCTTATTTCCTATAATGATTATGGTCGAATTTCGACTATTTGTGCCAACACTAGTATGTACATATGTGTATAGTTAGCTCCCAGCGTCACCGGGCGGGTTGATCTCGTGTGCGAGATGCGGCGGTGTCGAGAATAGTGCGCCCGGTGCGGTGCGGTGGTTCGGCGCGGGTCATCGCTCTGACCTAGATATGCGCGCGCGCTGTTGCTACGCGCGCGTATGGCGATGCAGCGGTCGCGGTGGGGATTCACTCGTTTGACTATACATCTATACAAATAAATAAAATTGGAGTGTCTGTTTGTAATATTAAAATAACCGCTTTTTACTAAGTGCATATGGATGTATACACGGTACATATACCAAAACAACATTTTTTAAATTTTTGTCTGTCTGTCTGTCTGTTTGTTCCGGCTAGTCTCTGAAATGGCTGGACCGATTTTGACGGGACTTTCACTGGCAGATAGCTGATGTAAGAAGGACTAACTTAGGTTACTTTTCCGAGGGGTAAAATACGGGTGTGTGCTAAAACCAAATTCCACGCGGATGAAGTCGCGGGCAACAGCTAGTCTGGTATATAATATACATAACGGCGGCTAGGTAAATATACATTAAGTTTGTTTCGGTCTTAGATGTTAAAAGATAAAAAAACACTGTTTCATAATGTTTAGGAACGAGCAGATGGCCCACCTGGTGTTAAATGGTGACCTCTGCCCTCAACGGGAAATACTATTTGGGTCCTTATAGTCTTGTTATACCTAAGTAGGGTACTTAGGTATAACAAGACTCAAGTCGCATCGTAAGAGCCCGTAAGAGACGTGAAGGTGGAACGTCTCAAGTGCCTGTAATTTGTGTGTCAACTGTGACACAGAGAATCGTATTGCAGCATAATAAGTGTGAAAGCGTTTTTTAACGAATATATAAACATATTGATGTGTCGCCAAGCCTTATTACTAAAACTAGTAAGGCACAGTGCAGTGTTGTTCTTAAAATAAATTGTAATAATAAGTTTTACTTAAAATAATGTAATTGGAACAATTTCACATCCCAGGTCTTATCCTAAGGTTTCTGTTTGTGTTTCCCTTCACTGATTTGAATATTATCGCTAACGTTAAGTTTTCAAGCGTAAACCTTATTGGTGCACATCTGGATTAGAACCAGCTACCTCCGGATTTAAAACCGGGGCCTATACCCCTGGATCACAACGCTCTTAAGAGTAGTAAGTCGTATTTCCGGTAATTCCACATAAAGTCGATATCTGGTGTCTCACAGCGGCACAGTTTCTATTACTAGATGGTTGCGTGTCAGATAAGCGCGGTAGGCGATAGATGGTAGATGGTAGATGGCGGATGGATGTTAAATTGAAACAGTATCTTATTTGTTTACAGTTCACTACATGTTTTATTATTTATGCACACTGTTGATTATTTGGTACACATTGGTTACTGTGTTCCGATTTGAAAGGTTTGGTTGCCGGTGAAATTACAGGCACATGAGAAATTCCACTTCTTTCACTTTCCACGTCTCAGAGTTACGGGCGCATACGATGCGAGTTGGGTCTTGTCGTACTAACTAGTGGACCCAAGTCGCATCGGTTGCTATGGACCGAGGTTACACTTAACACCAGGTGGGCCGTCGGCTCGTTCCGTAACTGTATCATATAAAAAAACAGCAAACACAGGCTGCGACCTTCTTACCACATAGCGCTGATATGCTTACTTCTTTAAACATATTTTTGTAGTTCTTCTACATGTTTAGAAAATTTTCAGTCAATGATTAACTATTTCGACCTAGCAGGCTTCCATCATACCGGTAAAGGATGAAATCCATCAAAAGTTAGTTGTTCTACCTTTTGAAAGTCTAGTCTAGTAGTTCTGGTCTTTCGAAACTTTCAGTTTAGTCTTGTGTCAGTCTAAATGCACGTCGATTAAAATTGACCTTTGGTCTAGAGTTTTTCTAGATTTTGGCGAAAACGCGGTCGCGTGTCGCATGAGATACCTTCATGTTTCAGGGTTTCAGGTGCGATGCCATGCGACTTAGAGATATTTGAATACATTACTTGAACTTTTCAAGTAATGTATTCAACTTTAACATATTTCATATTTCTTATCTTGGGCGTTCACAAAATTTAAGTTGGGCCATCTGCCCTTAACCACTTTATTCCGCATTTCATTGTTTCAATGAGAAAATGAGGAAGCTAGATTTGAGAATACACCAATAGTTATATTATTCAAAAGGATTTCACCCTCAAATCTACAAATAAGGAAAACTCCGCCCGGATAAAACACTCAAAATGACCGGACCTCGATCACGTTTCCGAAGGTCCCGCTTTCGGCAATTTCTCCGTATTCCGGCGCTTACCCGGCTCGCTGTAATCCCCCGGGAACTGCCTTTTTATCCGGGTACCTTTATCCGGACGGACCTTGCCCGGTTGGTATTCAATCAATGCGACTGCCAGCTTTTTGCTAGAGAATTATTGAGTAAATCTGCCTATTTAGGTAATGTAGGTATTCACGAGAGCGGGGTGGGAACACTGGTTGATTCCGCTCCAAAAAAAATGTTTCATAATCTGCAAATATTTATATTTCTATACTGATTTTTTGGGTTAATCTATACAAATAAATAAAATTGGAATGTCTGTTTGTAACTCCTTTTTACTAAGTGCATATGGATTTATACACGGTACATATACCCAAACAATTTTTTTTAAAATTTTCTCTGTCCCAGACAGACAAATCGAATCGAAAAGAAAATTGTGTCTGTTTGTTCCGGCTAATCTCTGAAATGGCTCGACCGATTTTGACGGGATTTTCACTGGCAGATAGCTGATGTAACAAGGAGTAACTTAGGCTACTTTTCCGATGGGTAAAATAGGGGTGCGTGATAAAACCGAATTCCACGCGGACAAAGTCGCGGGCAACATCTAGTTTCTGATATAATTACAATGTGTCACTGGAAATTTGATATATGAGGATATCCATACAATTTTCTGTTACATCCTACCGTCATTCTCTCATTCTCCGCGCACCTGGAAGGGACTGAGTTATCCCATTTATCAATACCTACCTTTATAATTCATCTTACAACCAAAGAAAGCAATCAGAAAAGTAAAGAAAATGAAATTTTATAGCAAAGAATATCAGATAATTTTTCAGTCACATTTCGCGAACCAATTCGAATTGATTTCAGTGAATTATAGAGCACAGATAAAAAGTATTTGTTCCGTGGAAGTGGGCCGACTAGAGTGATCATTTAAGCGATAATTTTATATGCGTGGGTGCGATCGCGATCCGTTTGACCCATATACATGTGGTCTGGACTAAATCAACTCAAAGATTCATTAATAGAAGATCCAAATGTAAACTTACTCCTTTACATACTTCAAGTATTTTGTTTTGTTGTAGATACAACTAAATATTACCGCAGGTAGGTACCTATCATCTCGAACGCAACGAATTTATACGCATTATGTGACAGCTTTCGAAATCGTTTTTTCATTTCATGGAAATATTTAGCCTCCATAATCATAGGAAAGTTTTTGTGTGTGCGTTGACACGTCGTAAATAATAATTTTATTAATAACAAACAGTTGCATCAGCTTGAACGGTAATAAAAAGATTTAAAAAATTAACATTTTGATTGAGTTTTGATTATGATTTAAGAATGTTTTTATGTATTCATGAATTAATTATAGGTTTATGTACGAGATGAATTTTAATAACAAATTTGTTATACTATTATATTACAAATTATTTAATTTACAAGCATCAACGTAAGCTACCTTGTTTTCCAGGATCATTACCTATAACGATACTGAATCGAATAACGCGGAACCGTTACGAAATTGAATGAAATTTCACTTTAAGTACTGATGTTAGAAAAACAACATCAAATGTCGTTCCGAAGAGATGTCACTGTCACTGTCAACTTTGCTATTGTCATCTGACGTGTCTAATGTTAAGGTGTCAACTGTCACTTGCTCCGCTATCGGCGCGACATTGTAGGAAGTATTTTCCTTAACGACACAAAGTTCATGAATAGGTATCATTTTCTTGTGCCCCATCTGAACGTACCTCATCTTGTAATACAGAGCGACGTGCGTGCGTAACAATAAATACAGATAACTCCGAGTTGTGTGCTCTAGAATTTTAATACCTACACTGAGATATATTCAAAGATGTCCGAAGATATATTCGCTTCGAAATGATACTTTGTTATAATCTTGAAAGTGGAGCAAGCGAAACGTTTCCCACTATATTATAATGAATTTCTTGTTATTAATTTTATTTTACTGAATAATAAAACAGATTATTATTAATGTAAATCATAAAACTACTGAGAAACTGGAAGCTATCATAAAGTATATTAATAAGAAGTGATTTGTTATTTCCTATTTGTATATGTCGACTTTTTATTTCATAAAATGATTGTTTCACTAGCTCAACTTAAAAAGTGATTGTTTTTAAGTGGTAATAATGGTTCCTTGATATTGTTACTTCGTCCAAGGCTGAACGCAACCCTGAAGATGGCTCTCAGGTGATACTGAAACTTAAAACATATATTTAGAAGCAAGGCGTCATATACCTAACTTGAAAGTTGCAGGAAGCAAAGCGGGCGTTAGCTCTGTGGCCTTACTATGGTTTCCTCTCAGCTCATGCTTATTGGAGGATTTGAACCCACAACTACAGATTGCAAGACCACATTTGTCTTCCGAAAGAGCCTTTAATAATATTTTTAACATGTTTTTGTTCGTAAATGGTAATCTTCCTTTGACTCGGTAAATACTGATCAAAATAATCTTCCCCAAAAGATGTTACATTCAAATTTTCGTCATAAAAACACCTAATTTGATTTGCAAAGAGACTGGCTCTTTTGACGTTTCTATTTGCCTGTCAGATTAGATCGGGGGCGGAGTGGAGTGGCTCCGCTTAGCATATTCTACTAATTAAAGATGAAGTAGGTAATTTTATGCACAGGGGGTGTCAGTTGTGCAGCGCTAGCTAATTCCCGAACAGCTAAGCGACGCCTGCTATTGAAAATTTTCAAAAAACAACATAGTAACATATATTTAATGAATTTCAATCGGAATAGTTTCAAAATGAGCAAAATAGGCCGCGGCATTCTCTGCTTATAGACAACAGTAATACAGTGATCTACGTTGATCGCTTTTTATTCACAAGGGAAATAAATTATTTTGTATTCAATAGTACCACTACTATTGTGATTCACAACGCGTTGCACCTGTCTCTGAGATATGGAGATGGAACTCCTGTGTCTGTGATTAATTAGCATCCATACTATACGCTTATATTCACAAAATACTCCAAGTACACTTTTACCTGACGACAGGAACAGGAAAGTACTTCCCCGGAATAACTCGTGAAATAGAGTTCTGTCGCTACAAAAAAATCACATGACGAATGATTTGAACACCGAGTTGGCCGCGACCATGACACTTTATTAACGAGAGTGCTGTGGGTACGCGTCGTTACGTCGTTATTTTCGTCGTTGCATCGAGAACGCGGCCGCCACATATATTTTGATATATGAAGCATGAAGAAGCAAAAATAATGTTCCTTTCAGGTAACAAGATCGCAAAATCGAAGAATTTGACCGATTTGGCGCCTCCGGACCATTATTGTACCATCAGCCGGTACCGTACGTAAAATTGTCACCAATTTGTCCCACTTGTAACATTCATGGTACCACTGACACCGATATCTCCCATTAGTACCATTACGTAATTAAACAAAGACGTTTTTACTTTACAAACTTCTGGCATATTCCCGATCCGCCATTTTAATTAGCAATTGCACTTTTTTATTGTCATCTTACACTTTAAAAGCATCAAGTAAAGAAATCAGCATTAGCATGTCATCCAAAATACTTTTGATCCGCGACTTTTCATTTGTGACCAGTGCATCTCGGGGACAAGATTTTAATTATATAATATTAAATGTATTATATTCATTTAATAATATAAAATTAAATGAAAAAGTTTGTTCAAAGTTCAAACATTGTTGCAACTTTGTAGTCTGTAACAGGCAAGAAACCTCTAAATGAAGATTTATTTTCCAAGCATTATCGAATCGTAAACAAACGAAATAAAATCTATCCCGCGGACGTCCACTTATATAAGTCTGAAGTTTATTTCAGTACAATTATTATTTGTCTAAATAAACGTCATTTTTATCAAGGTCCAGTGAAGGAATTCCGAAAAACACGTTCGGAATCTGTGCGGAAGAGTTGTCTGCCAAAAATGTTAAATTTAATTTATATTTTACAAAAACTCTAGTAAATTGCTGGAGCCTCAAGCACTTTTGAGTATTTTGGCGCCAAGGGACGTCCCAATGTCATACTATTTTAAGAATAAGCAGTGAGTTTTATTTTATAGGAAACAACATTTTACAACGAAATTAAGATGATTTCTGCGTGATGTTATTTTTCAATATTGTTGACGTGACGATGACGTCTCAAAATATAACTCGAAACGTTTATTAATACTTAAGACCAATTTAATGGTGTCTTCTGCCGCGTTACAGAGGCGCGGGGTGCGGTGCTCGGGGTGGGTGACACAGGCGTATGGGGTGGGTGACACAGGAGTACTGGGTAGCATACACGCTCTCCTCATCGTATCGTCATTGCTCACCTATAGCTTTATATTAATTAAAAGTACTTTTTTTATTAATATAAAATTAATATTATTTTATTTTTATAAAATTTTTATTTTAAATCACTAGATAAGCAAAGATACGGTGTTGTCTAAAACCAAATATTTCAATTTTTCACATCTGCAGTGTTAAAAGCATTATGGAGCAATAATTCATTTTTGCGGGATATGAACTTAAATCTTATAGAAGTATATGTTTGACTTCCTGTTCACATCAAACTTATTTATTATTTTCATTACTTTGTCTCTTTTCTTATGTTTAATTTAAAGGTGACTCAGCGAGACATTGTACAAAGTTTAAATGGTTTTGTTTGTGAAATTTCAACTTCCTTGAGTAGGTCGCAAAGAACATTTTTATTTCATTTTTAGAACTTTGTAAATGTTTCCTTGACATTTCTTCATTAATATAATTAAAACTCTGTCGTACTTTAATAATTTTATTATTCTTTAGCTTCAAAGGTTTTAAGTATCTACCTTTTAGTAACCTACCTACTTAAGATTAATGAAGACCTATATTTATTACTAGCTGTTGCCCTCGACTTCGTCCGCGTGGAATTCGGTTTTATGACGCACCCCTATTTACCCCTCGGGAAAGTAGCCTAAGTTACTTCTTGTTACATCAGCTATCTGCCAGTGAAAGTCCCGTCAAAATCGGTTCAGCCATTTCAGAGATTAGCCGGAACAAACATACAGACAGACAAAAATTTAAAAAAATGTTGTTTTGGTATATGTACCGTGTATACATCCATATGCACTTAGTAAAAAGCTGTTATTTTAATATATGTAACAGACACTCCAATTTTATTTATTTGCATAGATGTATAGATGACGATAAAGGATGATATAATATGGGGCCCTATTCTTAGCTTCGTGTGAGACAAAACATTTCAATCATTTTCTTTCAAACGAAAACGATACACGTTTACAAACATGATTAAAAATATGCATTAAAAGTTATTCTCAGTTGGACGAAAATGAGGTTCGGAATAGATCCCCTGATTCTAAGCAGTCGTAAACAATGAAGAGTGCCTATGAAGATATGAATCATTCTTGTTTAGCCTCACAGAAATAGCAACCCAGTGCTAAATCTAGATAAACTGGTCATAACTTAGCGTGTCCGTCAATTAACACAGCATTAATTACTTTGTGAAGTATCTGCTATTATATTTAGTGATCTGTTATTTATCTAATTCCCATAATAAAAAACTGAATGTGATAAAGCATATATATAACATCTTTATGTTAGACAAAAATTGTGAAAACGTGCAAGAACTGCGAAGATAATATAATATAGTTTTGATAAAAAATAATAAGTATATAAATACAAGTAATATCTTTGTTTAGTTTATGGTTTTTCCATAAAATAATGTTTCTTATAAAGTATACATATTATTTATAGTAAGTATATATATTATTTGTTTTTCAGAAATTGATAGACTGACCTGCGAGATAGGTTTGCGATGTACATAATGTACAAGGTGTAATCCTATAAATACATAACCATATGCACACTATATTTTATGTATACATTAATTTTATAATTTTCACCGCGTAGTGGTTTATTAATTATTCCATTTGCACACGCGGTCAGTTTAATTAATAAGTTCCACGGGAGGCCAGTGTAATTACTGGGTTTCGTAATTAGTTGGCTACTTGTTATTTCCGGTGTAATTTGCGTAGTAAAAGTTTTGTTATTGTTTCATCATCAACCCCCCTCCCCCGACGCCCCCCCAGAGGCAAAGTTATTTTCACGGCGTTATTTTGAAATTAAGATATTCAAACGTAAATAACAATATTTATAAGGCGATATATATCTATTTTCTATGTGATACAGTTATGGAACCAGCCGACAGCCCACCTTATGTTAACTGGCAACCTCTCCCATAAAGCTGGGTCCCTACTTAGGTACAAGACCCAAGGCGCATCGTATGCGCCCGTAGGTGGCATGTTTCACCCAGTGTACTGGTGACAGGGTAGCACTTTGGATCGCAGTAAGATGGTGGAGGTAATGCTTCCTGGTCGACTATCTTCAGCGCACATCCCAATATTCGCCTGTCGAAATTAGTTTTGGTCTTAAAATCTGACGTAAATTCTTTATCAAGCAGACGCTCTCTAAAAGCTTTTATATTATTACTACCAGTTTAAAAAGTCATACTTAAATTTTAAATTATTCTGCGACCGCTGTTTCCAAAAGCGAATATTATAATACACGTTTATTTAACCCAAATCAACATAAATTTAATGTAATATAACACAATTATAATGTCCAAATTACTAGAGTTGAATTAAAATGTATGTATATCAGTTGTCTGGTTAATATGTATTATATGTAATGTATTTACAAAAAGTATTATATGTATTATATCAATTATTTCATTCCCATAGTACAAGCTATGCTTAGTTTGGGGCTAGATGGCGCTGTGTGAATTGTCCTTCAATATTATTTTTATTATATTTGAACACGCAATATCCGCAGTGTCTGAGACACACAATAGGTATAGACAAAAATATGATAATCATACTAATCATTTGTTATACTTTTATGTTTCTTATTTTTAGGTTTTCATCATTTTCAATGTCTTGTGCTCTTTGCCTGTACTGTCACAAATAAACATATTTTTCTTTCTTTTCTTTCTTTCTTAATTTATTTATTAACGAAGGCGAGGAAGATCAAGTACCGTAACGTTAAGGTACCCATATGAATTCGTAAATAAGTACTTTTAATCTTTTATTTTATAAAGTGAAAAAGGCAACTAAGTCTTAAGCACCAAAGTATCTTTGACATAAAACTGTACACTTGATTGGCAAATGAATGTTGTGTTGCATTGTTATATATCGAGTGACGTCACACACACACAGTTGTATAACGCATCGTTACGCGCTTGGCAGGTGGCTCACCCTTTCGAATGCGACACAGAAGCGCTATTACACTGCCGTGTTCCGGCGCGGAACATTAGCGATGCGATGCACACGCTTTCAGTAATCTTTAGGACATGAAATAAATAGACTACATACATACACACATACCGTACATACACACGAGATCAGATGAAGTTGGTACAACCTGGCTGGCCTCACAGCTCTGTAGGTAGGAACCCTGCCTTCTGTGTCGGTCGTGGGTTCAATTCCCACCCAAGACAAACATTTGTGTGACGAACGTAGATTTTTGTTCTGTGTCTGGGTATTAATATTATGTATGTATTTACAAAAAGTGCATAAGTATTATAAGTAGTCTGGTTCCTATGCTTAGCTTACTTTGGGGCTAGATGGCGCTGTGTGAAATGTTTTATAAAACCTCAGTGGGGTACTAGTTATATATAATATTATATAATAATATATAATAATCCGACAGCTTGGGCAGATATTATACCATTGAAATTACTAACAATTAACCAGACTATGAGACTCCATCTTAGGATTGTCTGAAATAAATGAGTATTATTATTATTATTATTATTAGGAGATGAAGGATGCTGCGTCGCGATTTCTTCGTGGGTCTCAGCTACAGATGACGAGATGGTGCCGAGTTGGGACTAAAACGGGATTTCGACCACATTATTCCGTCGCCAAGAAACAGAAGTAAGTTTCTGCTCTGATTAAACACAACTTTTGATATGGGTTGGTGACGAAACCAGATAGAAACGTTAAGTTTATAATGAAATAAAAAATGTTTCCATATCCCGGTCAGATTGGAAAATCTCAATAGACCTTCCCTATAACATCACAAACTTTGGCCACATGCCAGCAATAAATCATTGAAAGCCCAATTAATTAGTTTAGTTATGAATACCGGCCGCACCTCCTTGATTAATGGCAGTCCCAATTAAACGGGAATAGTGGTCACCCCACATTGTTCACTTTATCGCTATGAAAGCGTAATAATGCTGTTTCGTTTATGAGTTTTTGTTTGATATTTATTACCTTAATTATAAAATGGGAGGAGTTTTGCAAAACTTTGTATTTCCCGATTAGCGGTACCTTTCCAATAACAACAGCAGGTTGTATATAATACCTACATATTATTCGATGGTCAAAATATTAACCAAATATTTTTTAGGTCCTGTCGTATTTTTTGGGTGTAAAATTACATTACCGTTATATATAAAGTTATTCAAGATTTTGTGAACATCATGCGTACCTGTTTAGAAACATTTCAAATGTATCCAAAAATGAAATTGGATACAAATAATAAATAATAATAATAATAATAAATGCTGGTGGACATTTCACGCAGCGCCATCTAGCCCCAAAGTAATCTAAGCATAGCTTGTGTCATGGGAACCAGACAACTGATATAATACTTAAATACTTTTTTTTGTAAATGCATATGCCCACCAATATTTATTATTAATTTTATTATTATGAGCATCGGATGGCATGTATTCAGTTCATCACTCCCACCATTATAAAACACATCACAACACACGATTCGAAATGTATTTTGTCCATCTCCAATTGAAATTAAATTATTTCACAGCTAATTCATAAGACCACAAAAACATCCCGACCTTCGTACCGAGTCATGTATTTGAGATATGGTACCACATTACCGATTACACAGATTACTGTCCAGTTGGTAAGTCGATATATTCAAACGAGGTCACGACTGTTTGTCTGTTGTCGACCTTATATTATATTTATTTAGCGCCAAGGGCCCGAGGGCCGGCAAACAGAAGATGTACTTCCGGACGCCATTGTTTAAATTGGCCTTTCTTACAAAATTAGGGGATTTCCAGACACAACACTTTAAATCCACGCCAAGACTAGAATTTAGAACAGTTTCCGTCAATACAAGTTCTTAATATAATATCTCGGGATTAATCGGGAATATCTACGGCGACAGTGGGTTCCTAGTGGAAGAGGAGAGTCGGACAACTAGGGTCTTAGTGGGTCACATAAACACTCAGTTCCTCCCGTAGCAGGGGGTATACGAGTGTATTTCATTACTTAGCTACGGGGACAATACACAAAATATACTCTATGAAAGACGTCAGGGCATACCATTATCACCCACTCTCTAACGAATTAGGATTAGACGAGATTTTCTTTGAAACTTAAGTTTAATTTTGTTGTTCGGGTTTATAAGTTGTCGGAAAAAAGCCTAATCTCAAAATAAATGGTACATATTCAATGTTCGACTAAACAAATTGAGTATTTTGGAGATGTTTGTCTTGTGAAGTGATTTTGGATCGGAATAATGTTTGACGAAAAATTGCTGTGATTCTTGAAATTATTTAATCAAGAGTAAACCTACCTACGTTCATACTAGTCTCACTCCATTTTCTTTTATTTGTACCTAATTTTATATGTAACTAGCTGTTGCCCGCGACTTCGTCCGCGTGGAATTTGGTTTTATCACGCACCCCTATTTTACCCCTCGGAAAAGTAGCCTAAGTTACTCCTTGTTATATCAGCTATCTGCCAGTGAAAGTCCCGTCAAAATCGGTCCAGCCATTTCAGAGATTAGCCGGAACAAACAGACAGACAGAGAGACAGACAAAAATTTAAAAAAATGGTGTTTTGGTATTTGTACCGTGTATACATCCATATGCACTTAGTAAAAAGCGGTTACAAACAGACACTCCAATTTAAATTATTTGTATAATAAATAAATTTATTTATTTCTGAATAAGATACAACAGAGGTGCACAGTATACAAAAAATGAACACTGGAAAAAACTAAAGTAAAAACTGTGTCGCAGTTTCCAGTGCCCGACCTTAAGACTACAAAATATTCTTATCTTCTTCAAAATATAGATTATGTTCAAATTATACGACCCACTGAATCTTTCCCACTAGTTGGGCAACGAGTTATAAATGAAAAACAGCGAATTGAATAATGAATTAAGTGCATACGTGTTGTGTCTCCCCATGTTGGTCGCACACGGATATAATTGCTCGTTAATGTAGCCGTTTTATACTGGGTTCACATTTTCTTCTGAACCGCACCCTACTACTACAACTACCTACTATAACTTTTTTATGTGATACAGTAACGAAACGAGCCGACGGCGACGGCCCACCTAGTGTTAAGTGGTAACCTCGGCCAATAACAACCGATGTCACTTGGGTCCTCCCATACCAGGTACGAAAAGACCCAAGTCGCGTCGTATGCACTCGTAACTCTGAGACATGCAGGTGGAATGTCTCATGTGCCTGTAATTTCACCGGCAACGACACCTTTCAACACCGTAACGGAACAAAGTAACGCGAATGCGTTACTGCTTGGCAGCAGAAATGGGCGCGGTGGCAGTACTTCCCCGGACGAACTTAGCGTGAGTTCTACTGCTGCTAATATCTACCACGTCTAATCAGCATCGCCGTAATGTATACCTAAGCTCCGTGCATACACAAACACATATTTATACTGTATACCTTTTTATGCCGAAATTGTGTTGATGCCTGCTCCGATTTGAACCTGGGACCCACAGATTGATTACTGAGATTGTAAAGGACTCCCGATAATCAGTTTGGGTGTGAAATTTTGTATTATAATTAAAATTTATAAGTATTCAACTAGTTATTAAGTATATCCCATAGTACCTAGAAGCTATGCTTAGTTTGGTGCTGGACGGCCAAATATCCACAAATATTTATTACTATTTATTTAATTAGTATTAATCTCTATTATCGGCTTACTAAAACACATTACTAATAACATTATCTGAGTACCATGTTACATCATTAGAGTGTATTCAAAGCTTTCTGTCAAAATGACAATCAATCAATAATTAACTTGTTGTATCTAAACTACTTTAAAATGAGGTTGTGATTAAGAATGACGTCACGTGACCGCTTTTCGTTAATAAACCTTTAAAAATATACTCGTGCGTTCATTATACACACAGACACACACTCATACACACAATATATATGGTCGAGGTCCTCTATTAATACCATATCGCCCTTTAAATATTACAATCACGTGGAACGGTGTCATGCGACAGTGTACAAACCTTTATATTATCAGAACGTCATAATATACTAAAAGTAAGATGATTTTTTGGTGAATTAAATGTTTATTTGTGTTTAAATCTCTTTATATTATATGTCATATTATGTGTCATATTATGTAATGTATATACAGGGTGTGGCGTAATGAGTGGATAATAGGGTACCTGCGGGTAGGGGCCATTGTGGCGGTTCAGAAAAATATTTGTTATGCTCAGTAAAAGTGCCTCGGTTTTCGAGATATTCGACATTTTCGAAATTTAAGAAATATTTCACCCTTCGTCACTATTTTTGGCGCCCAGACTGCAAATGAAATTTTTTTTTCTATCTGTTTTTTGGATAGTATTCTTGGATAGATGTGCTATCGAATGGAAACTATTATTTTTATAACACAAGCACAGTTATGTTTTTAAAATAAGATTTCACTAAAATTTTACTTGCTTTCGTTTGTTTTCCTGACCTTTACCCTTCTGTGGTGTAAAAAAAATGTATGGTCACTTGAATGCCAACGTTTAAAAAAATTAGCCTTTTTCATCGAGATTCCGAAATGGTATATTACATGGTATTTCCACAAGTTGATTCAAAATTAATTCCTATTAAAATGGGTAGAGCTAATTATTATAAAATTACAAATAGTACTAAAATTTACTTCATTACTTAAAATCACCTAAAAACATTAGTTTAAAATTCGGTAATGAAATAAAACGAAACAATAAATTTTAAATGCATTTCATTTATTAAATTTACTATCACAAAAGGTGTTCGAAAAGTCCACCACGTGCTCTGATGCATGCTCTGCACCTTTTGATAAAAGATCTTTTAATCCTGTTCGCAAATCTTTGCTCTGTGATTTTCTGAGCAGCTAATCGCACACGCTCCCGTAGCTGGTCCACTGTATTAATTGGGTCTTTATAAACCTTTTCTTTAAGACATCCCCAGTAAAAAAAGTCCAATGGGTTGAGGTCTGGTGAACGAGGTGGCCACAAAATTGTCCCCAAACGACCGATCCATCGTCGACGATATGTTTCATCGAGGTATTGTCGAACATTTCGGGCGTAATGAGCGGGGCAACCATCGTGCTGCAGCCACATTCTTCTTCTATCTTCTAATGAAACATCTTCTAATAAAAGTGGAAGTTCGTGCCGTAAAAAATGTAAATACGTTTCTGCAGTCAATGTTCCAGACAATTCGAATGGTCCGATGATTTTGCCATTTAGAATTCCAGTCCATAAATTAATTTTGAACTGGTACTGGGACCTGTCTTCTCTGGCCAAATGAGGGTTTGTACGCTGCCAACTGTGCAGATTGTGCATATTAAAATACCCATCTTTTTTGCACGTGGATTCGTCGCTCCACAAAATTTTATCGAAGAAATCGGGATCAGCGTTCATTTTTCTCAGCATTGTTTGGCAAAATGCAACTCGTGCAGGGTAATCTCTTGGTTGCAAACATTGCACGCGCTGGTAGTGAAAAGGATGTAATTTTTCTCTTTTTAAAATTCGGTGTATTGTTCTTGCTGACATGCCAGTATTAGAGGCTATTACGCGCACAGATGTGGTCGGATCAGCAGCAATTTCATCAAGTACGTCCTCTTCATTATGTACTTGTGGTCTCCCAGAACTCGTGCCACCGATACCACTTCCAGGAATTCGACCTTCCATGTAAGCATTGTGTACGCGAATTAACACACGATAATCGGGATGGCGTGCATTGGGAAATCTTTCCCGATACAGTGCTGCTGCTCGATTGGCGTTACCACCACACTCGCCGTAGATTAAATGCATTTGCGCATATTCAGACGCAGTGTATAGCTGAGGCATTGCAATCAATATGCAATACCAAAAAATCCAAGTTACAAAGCAAATCAAGTCCGAGATCACAGCACAAAATCGTTAGGTTCACAAAATTAAGACGTCCAAATCGCTAGGCAAAACAAAGTCCGAAATCACTGCACAAAATCAACGAGTATCAATCTAAAACAGGATAACACGTTGTTTAATTTTGAATCAACTTGTGGAAATACCATGTAATATACCATTTCGGAATCTCGATGAAAAAGGCTAATTTTCTTAAACGTTGGCATTCAAGTGACCATACATTTTTTTTACACCACAGAAGGGTAAAGGTCAGGAAAACAAACGAAAGCAAGTAAAATTTTAGTGAAATCTTATTTTAAAAACATAACTGTGCTTGTGTTATAAAAATAATAGTTTCCATTCGATAGCACATCTATCCAAGAATACTATCCAAAAAACAGATAGAAAAAAAAAATTCATTTGCAGTCTGGGCGCCAAAAATAGTGACGAAGGGTGAAATATTTCTTAAATTTCGAAAATGTCGAATATCTCGAAAACCGAGGCACTTTTACTGAGCATAACAAATATTTTTCTGAACCGCCACAATGGCCCCTACCCGCAGGTACCCTATTATCCACTCATTACGCCACACCCTGTATGTCATTATATGTCATATTAATAATGTTGAGTTAAATTATCCAAATGGAATATTTTAATATTTTGATTGGTGGAAAATGAACTTTAGCTTTGTTCAGGCTTCAGTGAGAACGTTTTTCAGTTTTGAACCTTTATTATTTTGTATCATTTTGTTAAGTTTGCATCGTTGAAAACAGTTTTAATTTAGCTCCTTTGTATTTTATAAATGTTAAGTTTATATTTATATTATATAGTACATACATTGCCATTTCCTTTGTAATTATTTAAATATAAATAAAACTATTACGACATTTTTTTGGTAACTATTTATTAACGTGATAGGACAAAAAGTTTTGTGTGTTTAGTTGCATGTAGATCTTTTAATAGGTAGGTATTACATATATGTATATGTATTAGACCAAACATTAATGTGAGTGTCCACATCTCGCATGCGTCTCTCCCCGTTAGTTCGATGTGAAGTGTGGCAATGGCAACGCTGGTTTACAGCGCGATAAATCCCTCCCGAGCGTCTCAACTGAACAATGATGATAGTGAGCACATTAATAATGACTTTGTTTTGAAGTTGCGTTAGCCTAGTGGGACTTTGGTGCTCTCTTTTGAGCTATTCGCGGGTTTGAGTGCCCGTTAACGAAGAAGATTTCGATGTTTATTTCTAACTAGCCCGCGACTTCGTCCGCGTGGAATTCGGTTTTATCACGCACCCCTATTTTACCCCTCGGAAAAGTAGCCTAAGTTACTCCTTGTTACATCAGCTATCTGCCAGTGAAAGTCCCGTTAAAATCGGTCCAGCCGTTCCGGAGATTAGCGGAAACAAACAGACAGACAGACAGACAAAAATTGTAAAAAATATTGTTTCGGTATATGTATACATCCATATGCTCTTAGTAAAAAGCGGTTATTTTAATATAACAAACAGACACTCCAATTTTATTTATTTGTATAGATTAAATAACTCTTTGCATGCTACCATCATCATATTACAAACCTATATCTCTGGTGGGTATAGGGCTTCCAATTATCTTTCCAGACGCACAGTCCTGTGCCAATTTAGTCTTCAAAACCACTTTACTATATTGTTCACTTTCGCACATAAAATGAAGAAGTATATTTCGTTTCACATCTGTGTTGGCGCGGCCAAAAGGCATCACGCATGTCTCTTAAATTTGCATGAATTAATTACCTATATATTTGTATGGATTTATGTACTAGATAACAGCGCAGCGGAGCGCTGCCGAGATATATTTAAATTCGCTATAATCAAAAGGTCACTGAACTCAAACAGGTTATTGAACTCGAAATTTAGAGATTCCCACATCCCGAGCATAGGGGGGGGGGGGGGGACAAACAAACAAACGTACTCGTGCAAACATAAACACAAAGGCATCAACATTAAGAGCTCGGATTGCAGCTTGTGTTACTAACAATAATACGAGTGTGTTGATGATCCACGCATTAAATACATACACATAGTGTAAACTCACTTTATTTCTTTTCAGGTTAAGCGAAATTATGAAATCAAATCGCTATTTAACTATTATTTTATTAGCTACTCAATTCACGTGGCTGTTCATTAAGAACTTTGAGCTAGGTCATTCTATAAAGCGTAAATTGATGTTGTGACTAGCTTCGTTCGCGACTTCACCTGCTTGCTCCTGTAACAAAGATGCCTGGTTTGGTGCGAAACAGTAACAAGCATATTATAATAATTAAAAGAACCTTTCGGAGGATGAAACCCCAGACCCTTAAGCATCTTACTTACCAGCCGATAATGATATTACCAATATTTACCACTCATACCCACTCGAGTCGGCGGGCGCCGGTGTAATTACTCAATTCAACACGAGGCCGAGGTATTCATATAATGCCTGTTGGTTTTGTGATGAAATTTAAATAATACATTAACGAAAAAATAACTCGGAACAATGTTCGTAGACATCAGTTGCTTTCAAATGTGGATATAGGGAATATTTTTAGACACAATCCACAACTCCAGGACGAGCGAATAATAAACAATTCCAAATAAACAAAATTTACTGCGACTATGTACTTTATTAAAACAGTAGTAAATTAAATGATTTGTTACAGTTGAATTCAAGCCAATAGGTATACAATTGTACGGGAAACCCGTAAATATTCATTGGCCAAATTAAATGTAGGTAAAACATTCTCAATCAAACCATCAGCGGGCCACAGTGATAAAATACAAAATTGCAATCTGGCAGAGATTCAACCGCGTAGGGCGGGGATTTATGCTGCGTTCTGAAAAGCCGGAAGCTTAAGCGATAGTCCGGAAAATTATGTGTGAGCCCTCGGTGAGTGGTAATTGAACCTAAACTTACTGATGAGTTCCCGACTAATGATAATTGGTAAGTTAGTGGACTAACTAAATAATAGTAATAATAATAATAATCATAATCATCATCATCATCATTTATTTCAGTCCAAATAAGCTAGCACCGTCGCATCTTGATTTACTCGTAGCAGGTTTTTGACTGTCCAACACGTCGTATACGAGTACCTTGAATAACAAAATATTACCTAATAACAAATTAAATATAAGTGGACTGCTGGGAACCCTTATCGTCAGCCGCGGTATCTTTAAGGCAACCATTCGTAGGACAGCATACGGTAAGTGCAAATCTAAATCAAGATACTGGTTTCGGTATTTGCTTACGCTTTGATTATTTGTACAAATAACCTTTGGAATGGTTTTGTTTTGAAGGCGGATGACCTCTTGTAATAATTTCATAATATTGACTCAACATTGATTCGATGTAAGCACTCTTTGTATGACGATTGTGAAAGAAAATCAAGGTAACTACTATTTAAAGATTTATAAGAACTCTCGCCGGTTTTTCAGTTAACTTCGTCGGTAAAATATGTGCCTTGGCTGTCGGATTAAAATACAATATATTAGTGGATTTATTCGTGGAAAAACAATGAGCTCACCACTTATCACGTCTACGTACGCCCGCTGGTGTAACCCACTAGGTGTAAAGTGGTTCATTGAGACTCTGCCTTACCCTTAGGCGTCAACCAATATGGAATAATATATCATTTCAAGTGTTTCAATAGTACATACATACATACATATTCCGGCTGAATGTATGGCGGTATGGCACAGACATCCCTACAGATGAGGCAACCTCGTCCTATTTCATACATTATAAATAGTAGCATTATTACAAGGAAGTAAATCCCCAGCATAACGTGACCCCTCCTATACTAAACTACACCAAAATCCAGGACAGAACCCCGAGTTTCCCCACATGTCACCGGGTCAGGGTAAAATGGACGGCGATATATCGTAAATTATGGTTGATGTTATTCTGTTGTGTGAAAATGTCGTGTCTCGCTGAAATGTTACAATCGGACTATTATTACAATATTTTAAATACATTTTGCTTTTGAAATTTTGTATGCAATAAAATTTAATAGGAAAAGTCATGTCAAATGACACAAAAAAATAACACAACCGTTTTGGACGATATGAGATGTAGCAGAAGTGACAGGGGTAGAAGTAATCACCACGTTTTCCCACGAATAACTCAGCTCATTCTTCTGGTAATCACTAGAGAATAACTTGTATACCGTATCAACAGCTTTTTTAAACATAGAAGAGATGTATGCGAACAGCAATAGAAGAAATATGCAACAGAAGTATGCTATATCGAGTGCAACGTGCTCTCCGAAGCACATACATGTAAAAAAAAATACTGGATGATTCGTTAACCATTCGATATATAACGGTATCCTCTGTACATTAACTTTTTTGGGGGGCCTAAGAAAGCCCTAAAGAAAAGCCTTCTTTAAGAGTTTCTTGTCGTTTCTTCCCTATGGAGTGTCGGATAGGGAAACAGATGCAAACACAGTGACAAGTACCACAGTGACCTTATTATATTCTGAATATTCTTATTGACGTTTCCAAGCCAATATCTTTATGAATTGTATGGAAATAAAGATGACTTCGAATTCAATTGAGGGAAAATAATCAAGCGGAAGTTTTTGCTTGCAGAGAAGGTTACACATACTTAGCTTCGGAGTTTTACTTTTCGCGTTCACCGTAAAGTAGTTACTTGTCAAAATGAGTAGGGTACACAGTGAGGAGGCTGTGTGTGAAGGCGGGCGCCGCAAACGAGTTGACTTTTCGCGAGCACACGTCACATTCGCGAGGGCTCGCTTCCTACAATATGGATTCTCAAACGCTCACCTAATATTTATTTATCAAGTGGAAACTTTATCATGTACCTCCGCATTTTATGTTAGTTTTCGCGTCATCCACACACGAGTAGCAGTAAACCTTGATTAATATCTTCCGCGGAAGTACTGCCACCATATAAATTCTGCCGCTAAGCAACAAAACAAACGAATTCTCATGACTTTTCCCGGTCTGAAATATTGTGTTGCCGGTGAAATTACAAGTGCATCAGTCATTCCACCTGCACGTCTTAGCGTTAAGGGCAGCGCCCGTATCGCATAATATGTGATTCGGGTCTTTCATACTAAAATATGGGAGGAATCAATTCGTTATGCTTATGTGCAGTGCATGAGCAAAGGTGGCCGCTTTACGGGTGGGCCATCTGCCCGTCCTATAAATTATTCACATAATAAAATGCACTTATATATCACTGCACTAGGGTTCCCTATTGTTGGTAGTACGTATGTTTAGACCCGATAACATCTAAGTTTAAGAGCAGTAGAACTCTCGCCAAGTTCGTCCGGGGAAGTACTGCCACCATGCCCTTTTCTGCCGCCAAGCAGTAACGCATTCGCGTTACTGTGTTCCGGTTTGAAAGGTGTGGTTGCCGGTAAAATTACAGGCACATGAGACATTCCACCTTCACGTCTCACATTTACGGATGCATACAATGCGACTTGGGTCTTGTCACACCTAGTATGGGAGTACCCAAGTCGCATCAGTTGTTATGGGCAGAGGTTACCACTTAACACCAGGTGGGCCGTCGGCTCGTTCCGTAAATGTATTACATAAAAAAAAAAACTATATAAATTTATCGTACTGATGTTTTCTTCGGTTGGGACCGAACCCGGGAATTCCCAGAATAGAAAAGAACAGAATAGAATTGAGATTGAGAGGTTAGCAGGGCTGCTCAATATTGTTACTTATCCAGCTCCTTCCATACAAAGTGTAACTTACTAATTATTCTTTGGACCATAAACAACTTCTATAAAAAAGGAAATACTTAACAATGCGGTTTTCCGATGTGGCTTGAAAGATGGACGAACTTACAAACACACTTTTGTATGTGTTTTTAATAGATTGTTGTCAGTCGGTTATAAAACGAACTGTTTGCCATGGTCTAGATTTCCGTCCTGGACAAAAATTTGTCCGTAATTAACAAAAATTATATGGGGCTAGATGGTGCTGAGTTAAACGTCCAATAATATTTATCTACCTCTTTAATTTTCCATACTCTCACTTGCGAGAGTTCCGTTCTTTTTGGGGACAACGGCCTGTTTCTCTAAATTCCCTGTAATTCCCTGTATCAATCCTCGGAATCGGCCCAACATGAACTCCGGTAATTTCCTCCTCCTCCGGTTAATTCCGGTATCGCAGGCAACATCGCACGTACTCGGAGTACTCGCTGCGCCAGTAACAAACACAATAGAAAACCTCGTTTTAAAATCCACATTTGTTATCGACGATCGTGTGTACAACTTTCACCATTTTGTACCATCTTATCTCTCCATTCTTTATCTGCCTCGTTTCCTTAGGGCAAATTGACTTAAACACAGCACAAAATCCACTACAGGAAAAGAAACCCTACGAACCTCGATCATAAGGTTTGGTTTCGTGAATGTTTCATTGCGGGTAGTTCGATATTTTATCTACAAACTGACGTCTGCGGTCGTAAAAGTGACCGTGTCGCTCCGAAATCGACTGTTTTTGGTTCGCGATGAAAATTACCTCGTGTTGATTTGTGTTGCTTCCTTGTAGGGTGACCATTGTCAATAATGGAATGGGATCAAGGACGGTACAGTAATTAATGGGTAAACGACTGATATCCCCTCAAAACGATTGATTTCCTCTCAATAGTGAATAGCGATGAATACGTTGCGACTTGGGTCTTCTTGTATTTAAGTATCGGAGGATTCAAATCGTATTGCTTGTTATGGGCAGAGGTTACCGCTTAACCAGGTGGGCAATCTGCCCTTTATGTAACATATCAATTAAAAAAAGTTTTCGTCCCAGGGTCAAAGTAGGCAGTCGCCCTGCCAATGTCCTTGCATATGAAGAGGCTGTTGGTACTTTCAATGTCAAATTATTGTAAAATCCATTGAATCCAGCTTGTTTCAAGTCTACTAATATAATTATCGCATCGCACCAATACCCATTGCGTGACACGCAACGCATATATTTGCATATTGCAATGCAATTTTAACGCAATTGCTTCCAACAATGAGGTATTAAATAGAATTATGCAAATTATAATTTGAGATATTAAATCAAACAGCTTTTGATACTTACCTATATAATTGCGGTATGCAAAACATCTCGTTGTCGTAAATCGGTCAGAAGTGTCCATACAACAAATGAATAATGTGTGTTCATTACCCAATTACTAGCATAGTTTAAGTGCAGTAAACTACACACACTTTTATAATTTTTTTAATACATATCGTATTTACAAAATCGTACAAAGTAAATAAGACAACGAATTTTTTTTTGTAAGTGTTTGAACGTGCATTTTGCCTTCTTGGTGTAACCCAGCATCGCTGATTCAAAATAAGAGCACAGTTTACGAAAAACTGGGTGTACCCGCGGCTTCACCCGCGTTGAATTCAATTTGGGACTAAAAGACGTTTCTTAGATAGCCTATGTTATTTTTTAAAACTTCAGCTACCTGCCAGTGAAAGTCCCGTCAGAATCGGTCCAGCCGTTTCGGAGACGAGTCAGAACAACAAGCAGATAGACAGACAAAATTTAAATGTTATTTATAAGTACCGTGTATGTTTCTTAAATGCTTTTTAGTAAAAAGGGATTATTTTAATATTACAAACAGACACTCCAATTTTATTTATTTGTATAGATTCATATACCATATATCCATAGTATTCCAGTAATAATGGTGTCCACAGTTTCGTGTCCCAGTAGGCTCCACCAAACACGAAACTAAATTAAAACGTTACCAACTTGATTTGCGGCTTGTTGTTTTTGAAAATAGCTTTTTAGAATTACTATACTGTTTATAACTTTTTAGTTTAAGCTGGCGGATCCAAATTTTCATTTATTTTACATGATGAAACGAGTCTACCTGTATCCTGTGTTCTGCAATAGTTGTACTATATGACAGGAGTCCCTTCTTTAAAGTTATTTTTATATTAGAGTAACTGGTTCTCTCAAACCAGTGAAAAGTTTTGAGTGCGCCTCAAAAAGGCTGTCTGTTTGTTCCGGCTAATCTCTGAAATGGCTGGACCGAGGGTCTTTCACTGGCAGGTAGCTGATGTAACAAGGATTAACTTAGGCTACTTTTTCGAGGGATATAATAGGGGTGCGGATAAAACTGAATTCCAAGCGGACGGAGTCGCGGGCTAGTTCTAAAATAAATTTCTGGCAACTGGCATACTCCACTCGACCACTCGATTACCCCAGCGGTTATTCAAGGCATCGGCTACGTGTCGGATACTGTGGGAGATTCTGTGTCGGACACAAATCGTTTCTATCTTCCAATCAAATGAATAGCCAACATTAAGTGTAAATTGTCGGTAATGGCTCCCTTATAGCCACCTGTGTTATCACCGAAACTAATTAAAGAACCGTACCTATTTATGGCACTGAATGTTATCTGCCCTTTTACTAGTGATGTACCTGCGGCTTTTCGGAGTATTTTTCCATACTATACTACTTTAGGTGGCTAATAGAATAAAAGAGAACACAACATTTTGTACACTTGTGTGAAAAATGAGTTTCGCTCATCGAATTATACATTTTTCAAGTTGTTTGCCGGCATCTATAACTGCTAATTATATTAAAATGTCTATACATTTGTATGTAAGAGTAATACACATGCCGGCACATACAATGTAAACAGAAAACGATTTACTTAATTTGTTAGTTGACAGACTTATTGAATAGAGTATAAATCTACAATAATAGTAATAATAATAATGATCATTTATTTCGGACTTGCGGGTTTTCCGATAGTGTCTATAGTGTTTCTATATAGATCTTGTAGAAATTGAGCATGTGACGTGTCACATCAGCTGTATACATATACCATATGGTACCAACTAATCAATAAGAATCGGCCGCATTTGATAGTATGAGTCTAAAACAATGATTACACTTTCATACCCCTTCCGTAGGTGATGTAGCAGGAGGCATGGAGGCACACATCCCTAAGAAAGAACCCGCTACCTCTCGCTACAATTTTAAAGTTACTTCCAATATCTAGCTAATTCGCTGCAAAAAAAACATTTCTCAAAATGAAACTTAAGAATAAGTTATGTTTTGGAGGTTAGATATTTTAGAATTACCATTACAAAAATCTAGTCACTCCGAAACATTATGTTTCGGAGTGACTAGATTTTTGTTCGGAGTGAATTCGGAGTGCTCAGCAAATGTAACGTGTACTGTGGAGTGTCGTGTTAGTGCAGTATACTCTGTGGGCAGACAGATAAGAACCGGCCACAGTTGGCGCTGCGACCCGCAACCCGGTTGAGTTATGATGCGTTTTATTGTTTTGGGAGTTATTGCGTGCCGGTGTGTATGTGCCTTTATGGCCGTAACCGTGATGCTGTGTTTATCTCGGACACCCTGTATTGTAGACTAGAGACCCCACTCGGTTTCACACATGGATTTTTGTGTAAAATTTTGATGTGTTTTACATTAGTCGTGAAATATTCTTTAAATGTTCATGCTGTACCTAAATCGTATATTATTTATTATATCATATTTTTTTTATTTTTTTTATGATCGTAAATTCTCATGTCTAAGATAGATAGATAGATAGATAGAAAACTCATTATTGTACACCACAAGATAAACATAAACAATGTCACAAGAAATAACAGTTAAATGTGAAGTACAATGGGCTTATTGCTTAAAGCAATCTTTTCCAGGCAACCTTTAAGCTAAGATGCCTAAGATTAGCAAATACACAGAATAGTTGAATGGCACCACGCAACGCGTAGATTGAGAAATGAACACACCTTTATGTGCTCGGCAGTAGATTTTCAACTTTAGATTGGTTGGTAGTTAGCTAGTCAACTTAGCGTTTGCCTTATCTGGTAAAAGGCTGGGGAAATGCTATGGTGCCTCGCGATGTTTTCTTGCTTAGTTTGTGAGCGAATTTTAAGAAAGAAGGAAGCGAAAATAACTTTAGTTTTAACAAAGAACAAAAGAACAAAACCATGATATCAAAGTATTTATATCATTTCCGTCTTTTTGTGCCAGTTTCTTATTTACGAAAGAAATGTAAATAATTACCGTTTTCATAGTTTTCGAAGAGTGCTGTTTAACGGGTGAAAAAACATGAACAGAATAAAAACTACGCGAAAACCAAACTAAAGTGTTAAAAATACATTTTTATGAAAAATGCGTTCGAACAAATTCATTATCATGCATTTGGGATGCATAAAGACACAAATTTGGCAAATAAGTACGTACAGAAAAGTTTCTTAAGTTTACCTAGTTTCGGACAAACAGCGGTGCATTATTATATCGATGCAGATTTGGACTTGAGCCCGCGAAACAACCGCTGCTACTGCTACTACTGCCCACCGCTAAGCCACTAGTTTATAACACAAACCCGTATAATAATCATAATAATAATATTGGTGGACATTTCACACAGTGTCATCTAGCCCCAAAGTAAGCTAAGCATAGCTTGTGTCATGGGAACCAGACAACTGATATAATACTTATATACTTTTTTGTAAATACATACTATAATACATATTAACACCCAGACACAGAACAAACATCTATATTCGTCACACAAATGTTTATCCTGGGTGGGAATCGAACCCACGACTTACAGCTCACAAGGCAGAGTTACTAAGCAACTGAGCTGCGAGGCCAGTCAAAATATCTAGGTGTATTGAGCGCATAATTGATTCCTTACCACATAAACATTTCATTGAAAACCCAAACAGGTATGAATAGACGCTTCAGAACGAAGGTTCTCCTCACACATGCGCACACTGTAAACATTGTGTGTGTGCGTGTGTGTGTGTGTGTACGTGTGTGTACGTGTGTGTGTGTGTGTGTGTGTGTGTGTAGTGTGTGTGTGTGTGTGTGTGTGTGTGTGTGTGTGTGTGTAGCTCAGCTGTTGTTTGTGTATGTATTAGAGGCCTCGGTGTAAGGGTTGATGACCGGGCCACAGAGACATGTGCAGATGTGACCATGTATATATCAAAATATATATATGTAGGTGTCTTATCTATACTTCTATATTGAAAATAAATATAAATTAAAAAAAATAAAAATAAATATATAATCTATATTTCTATATACTATCTATACTTGCTAGTTTTATTTTATATTCACTCTTCGCCTAAGAGTAAATATAAAAAAACCAGCTGAAGATTTCTTTGCCTTGATTAAATACTTATATGGTATCTACTTATAATCGCTTATTCGATATAAAAATATTTCATTCAGTATCTACTAATAAAATATTGTTTTGTGTTTATTCATTTACACCGTACGATACCTAGCGTACATATTGAAATAGAAATTATCGTTCAATTTTAAATAAGCTCTCAAAGGTATATCTATCTGTAAAGGCATTTTAGCTTTAGATTATTTATTCACCAACATAATGTACTTAAAACAATGCTGTGTGGGAAATCTAGCCAAGTGTCACTATAATTACTGGCGAAGAAAATCTTTCATAATCATGAGCGACATAACTAATAGAAATAAAGAAAAATAATAATAACTAAAATGGGATTTAATAAAAAAAATTGAATAAAATTCAACATATAAAATGTTAACATTCAATCAAAACAGTACATTATTATAACTTGCATTTATATTTTGTAAAATTTACTCGCCATTATACACAATTCGGAGTAGCCCAGTTTCCCTGTAATGGGAACAACAGAATGGATGTATCTTTTTTTATTTATTAATTCCAGGAAACAATGAAATTGTATGCGGGGTACGTACTTAACCTACACATAAAAAAATAATCAAAAATATTAGAATTTACATATAACTACATAACTATATAATAAAAAGTAACACAAAACAATGGTGGAACATAATGTCCATGTAAAGTTACCCTTCTGCGAGTAACTAGTAGCCGCTTAGCAACAGCGCTGGTCCACATTCGTTCCGTACGCAACGCCGCGCCGCGCCGCGCCGCGCCGCGCCGCTCAAGGCCCGCTCGATATATAAACAAGTTATTGTGTAGCCACCAGTCTGTAGTAATAATAATAATAATAAATATTGGTGTAATTTCACACAGCCCCCAAAGTAAGCTAAGCGTAACTTGTATCATGGGAACCAGACAACTGATATAATACTTATATACGTATTAAATACTAAATTTATATAATATTATATTATATCATATTTATATAACATAAATACATACCTATAAAACGTATCAACTCAACACCCAGACACAGAACAAACATCTATATTCGTTATTCTAATATGTGTCCTGGGTCGGAATCGAACCTACGAGAACGTACTACCAACTGAGCTGTGAGGCCAGTCATACTTTATGTATGTTTTTGGTATGGAGGCTGTATAAATTACCCACATAATGTTATTTCCACAAAAAAGAGCTTTTAGCAATTAAAATTACCCTTTTGACTCCCAGTAGGGCCGTCGCTTACGCAAGCTCAGCTCGGGCTCCCAGGGGGCGCCCTAATCTATACATTTATACAGATAAATAAAACTGGAGTGTCTGTTTGTAATATTAAAATAACCGCTTTTTACTAAGTGCATATGGATGTATACACGGTAAATATAACAAAAACATTTTTTTTTTAAATTTTTTTCTGTCTGTCTGTTTGTTCCGGCTAATCTCTGAAATGGCTGGACCGATTTTGACGGGACTTTCACTGGCAGATAGCTGATGTAACAACTTAGGTTACTTTTCCGAGGGGTAAAATAGGGGTGCGTGATAAAACCGAATTCCACGCGGACGAAGTCGCGGGCGACAGCTAGTCTGATATACGGGTATATCTGAGAGCAAACTGCCGCCGCTATCTGCTGATAAGCTTCGGAAATCACATACTGATGAAGCAAACACCGCTTCTAAGGAATACTGATATCATTTTAGAGATTGGTAGAGTCTGAACAGTTTAATTAATACAACCGATTCTTTTCTTATATGATACAGTTACGGAACGAGCTGACGGCCCACCTGGTGTTAAGTGGTAACCTCTGCCCATAACAACCAATGCGACTTTTTTAAATTATTATTGAGAGCTCAAAAGGGTGTCAGCTTCGATCAGCTTCGCTCTATCTATCAATTCGAGTCACTGGTTCTCTCGAACCAGTGTGGTGATAGATTTTAAGTGCGCCTCAAAGAGGCTCCTTTCGTGCACTTACACAGCTTTGGTAGGAGAAGTGTACTGCAAGCAGATAGCGGAAGATCATCCCAGCTATTCGACCCCGACGCCCTATACCAGGGCCACGAAGAAGTTATCGCTCGCCTACTTATCGGGCGACAATTGGCTAATTAAACAGCTACAATAAAGTTTTCCAAAGCCGAGGACTTTAAAACACGCTTCACTTTGATACACGAAGCGGCAAATTTGCGCGTTTGAGTACACAAACCTTAAATTTCGCAACATAGTAGTAATCCTATTCTGTTTCAGGGCTGGTCACACGGACATTGAAACCATGTAGGCCTGATACACTTATAAGGAATGTTGCAGCGAGCGTCAGGCCTTCTGCTGAATCGTCGCATTCCATATATAGTATTTTATAGGCGTCTAACCAACGCCTTATAAACGGAACATAGAATGTAACCAGGACTCGAGAGATAGGGGCGTTTAAAGAGCGTGTTGTTCGATAATTCTAGGTCCAGAAAAGTTTATCAGTATTAGCGGAGGTAACAGATTCACTCGTGTTGATTTATACAACCTTTTGCAATATTTTCAACCTCCAAGCACTTATGTCTTTAGCGGAAAAAAGGGCTCAGCTTACCAGTAACTAATAGAGTATGTGTCATAGGTCTCTTCCCTCGCCCTAAATAAGACCCTGGACCATAAAGCCTTACCAGTCAAACGTAGGCATAGAAATAATCTAACCAGCCTCGCACCAAAACTGATGATTGGCATCCAGTATTAATTAGGTTTAAATAACATTTAAAAATTCTTACTCCTGCACTGTGGGTATGTCGAAGAACAACCTGATCAACAAATTAGTTGTTAAAGCGAAGTCATTTTTTTCTTTAAGATTACTTAAAATTACTTAATTTATGATTTAAAATTACTTTAGTTAAAAATTTTACTTATTATGGTCAGGGAATAAAGGCTGTTATTATTATTATTATTACTCCTGCACTCTCGGTTCTCGAGAGTAAACCGTATCATTACAGTGGGAATATTAAAAGATGACAGCTTATGTATACTCATTTATTAAATTTAATTTTATTACATACTGGCTAATTATCTGTTTGACGTTCGCATAGAGACAAATATTAACCTTGTTTGACCCAGTAGTAAGGACATCACTTGTGATTCGAAGGTCTTTTGTCAAACCCACGTGAACTTCAGAGATAAAAAAAATATTAATTCGCAATACCATATTCTTAAAACGGTGAAGGAAATTTGTGACGAATCCGGCATATCCTAGAACCATAATAAATTGGAAGAATAAATAAGTCGGAATGTTATATTTACATCCAAAACAATCAAAATTAACGAGAAAAACACAAACTCAAGTATTTTTGTGAATTAGTTACGTAAAAAAAGCTTATTTGTAACAATTTCTAATTTAATTTGACATAAACAGTTAAAAACATAACGTTTATTTTTTCACTCAGCTCCAATATAAACGTGAGAGCAACGCGCAAGAGACATTAAATATGTTTTTATAAGAAATGGTTATAAAAGATAAAAAGCTTGTATTTCAAAGAGTTTCGATTGAACCGAGAAAAATAACTAAATAGAAATAAATCAAGTAATTAATGTCAACAACTCCCGAAATACGGTGTCTTGTTAGTCTACGACGCAGTCAGACCGAAATGAACTAAAAACTTTGACTATTGTTATTAGCTGATAATAAAACATACAAAACTACATACCTTATGTAGTTAGTATGTAGTAGTATGTACCTATGTATCACTTGTGTTATGAAGTTTATTGACTGTTTTTTTTTTGTTTTTTGTGGTTTGCGGGTATATGTAAATATTTTTTTTCTGAGCCTGGGTGATGTGGTACCCATTTTATGGGTGTTTTTAAGCAATACAATAATAAACATTCATAGACATCTCACGCAGCGTCTAGTTCAGCATATCTTGTACTTTGAGAACCAGATAACTGATAAGTGTTTTTAAATTTACATATTTTGCAAAACATCTTTGTCATCGTCACACAAAAATGGACGAAAAAATACACGCACACAAAGACCTTGATGAACGCACGATGTTTAGCACAGAATTCAGCGTTACTACTAATGAGCTACTGTGAGACCTATCGCATATGAAATAAAAACTTTTTTTGTGATTTAGGTGGAGGACACGTGCAGGGATTCAGAGGGTTATCACTTATCACCTACGGACGCGTGCAACGTGGCCCCTCAAAATATTAATGGCGTGATTACGTTAAGACAAGAGAAATAATGTACTACATATATGAATTAATAAATTCTAAAAGAACTACATCTATCAAATACTTTCATCGCCACTGTATCAACATATTCAGTGTTTTTGTTGTTTTCTTATTAACGGCCGTCTCTCAATTTAAAATGTATTTAAATAAACTTTTAATAAAATCTCCTAACATATAGTGATATTTCGAAGCCTGTTCACGGTCCAAAAATGGGAAAAACAACGGGATTTTAATTATATTAACTAGATAGCTTAGATTCTACTCGCAAAGAACCGTACGCCATATACAGTCCGGTGTGACAGCAATCCTCAATTTGTACACCAAAATAAACATGGTGCGGTTTTCAGAAAATTGTGTTTGCTGACACAACGCGAGGCTTTGAACTTGTGAACACACGCACTTCTCACAACACAACAAAGAATACAAAGTGAGAAAACTTGCGTCCATCATTTGAACCACTTCGTTCGAGAAAATAGTCGTTAGCGCTCTTGAATTGTTCAGGTTTCGCTGTTTAGCCGTCTAGATGAATATTTTAAACGCGCTGCATTAAAGGGTACATTCTAATTATAATTAAAATTCTAAAATCTATAATTAATTCTAATAAATTAAAAATAATATAAAATCTGTACTTAAAATTCTAAAAAAAACCTATAATTAATATTCCACAAATTCCGGTTTGGTCGGAACATATTGATACCGAATTTTAACTCTGTGTGTATCTATAATTTAGTACGATCATCATTACAGTGTCCACGGTCCACTCTTTCGCTTGCTACGTTTCGGTTGGAGAGCGATGCGAGGGGTCAAATGTCAAAAGTTAATTTGAATTTGATATGATCTGAAGACGTTTAGATTTGATGATATCTGTGTGATTAGCGCGGGCTGGTCGTACCGATTTCCTCTTAATTACTGAGCAAGTTAAATTGTGACAGAACTTTAAAAGGTAAAATTAAATGAATCGAGAGATTTTCTTTTATAACATTTTTGAATCATCTATTTTTAAGAGTTACAAAAATTAAAAATAAAGGAATATTAAATTAAAACTGTCCGCATACTCATTATTATTTAACCGCTCAGTAACATCCTCTTTTATCTCTTTATTCTCTCTCTCGTAGCTGTAATGATACCACGTCAGATAAGCAAACTCATCAAGTAGAAACACCGCCGGCTTCTGCAAGTGATCTTTCTATAAATACGTACAAAGATTTGAGAACAGAGCCGAGAAAATAAATAATGTTTCGGACGCGCTCTCAAAATATTACAACAGACGCTCAGTCATCATTTCGACACAAACAAAGCAGTTTGCATACATTATTATAAAATAGTATTATTAATGTCAGCTCCGAACCGGTTACACAGCATCACATACATACATACATACACAGAAGCTACTCTTCGTGTTTTTTTTATAGACATAGACATAGACATTCGTTTATTTGCCACTGAAACACATTTGGTACAATTTTAATTACATAGTAGCATTATTTGCTGTACATATCCATTTATTTTAATTAAACACATAGAAAATTATTCATTAGAAAACATACCAACAAAGAGAAATAAATAAGAAATAGATTACAGTAAAATGAACAAATAAAAATAAAAAACAAAAGAGTAACAAATTGTGTGATGTGTGTTACAGCAGCAAAAAGGTCTCGACTCAGCATTTATCTGCTGCTGTGAACTGACACAGCAGTCACTGGTATTCTGCCGAAACCAAAATCTGACAGTCATGAAACCTTGTGAGTTGTGTATCGTATATGGTCGTTAATGTCAATACATATAATAGATAATAAAATATAGATGTTTTGTTAATGTCCAGTGCAATTGTTAGTCAAATTAAAATTAAAATATCAGTCATGCAAAACAATAAAATAGATAAAATATAACAAACTCATAATGTCAACAAATAAAGGGCGCACTATAGCCTTATGTACCAGACAACCCAGTTTTTTTGCTTTTCAAGCAAAACAGATTTGGGATGATTTATGTGATTCGTGTGGAGGAACAAGCTGCCGGCCCACCTGAGTAAGTGGTAACCGCTACCCATAGACAACAACAATACGACTCAAGTCCTCTCCACCAAAGTACGAGATGACCTAAGTCGCATTGCTTTGCGTCCATCACCCCAAGACGGGGATGTTACGTCTCATGCGCCTCCATTTCACCGGCACCCACTCCCACCGGAACACAGCAACACGAGTACATCACTGCTTGGCGGCGGATTACTAGATGTGGTGGCAGTACTTCTCCGGGCGAACTTGGCACAAGTTCTACTGCTACTTTGGGTTGCTCCTTTCGCACCACCCGGGGGACTCGTGTAGGGATACAAAGGGTAATCACTTACGAACGCGAGTCTTTTCCGTCATACTGGTTTGGGACGACAAAAGCATGATATTTAAATATATATCAGCCTCAATGAAGATCTCATATAGAAGATCTTGACTGGCCTCACAGCTCAGTTGGTAACCTGCCTTCTGCGCTGTAGGTCGTGGGTTCGATTACCACCCAGGAAAAACATTTGTGTGACGAATATAGATGTTTGTTCTGTGTCTGGGTGTTTATATGTATTATATGTATGTATTTACAACAAAAAAGTATATAATTATGTATTTTATCAGTTGTCTGGTTCCCACATTTATGCTTAGTATGGGGCTAGATGGTTTTTTTTTATGTAAAAAGTTACAGAACGAGCTGACGGCCCACCTGGTGTTAAGTGGTAACCTCAGCCCATAACAAGCGATGCGGCTTGGTTCCTCCCCTACTAGGTACGACAAGACCTAAGTCGCATCGTATGCGCCCGTAACTCTGAGACCTGTAGTTGGAATGTCTCGTGTGCCTGTAATTTCACCGGCAACCACACCTTTCAAACCGGAACACAGTAACGCAAAAGCGTTACTGCTTGGCGGCAGAAATGGGCATGGTGGCAGTACTTCCCCGAACGAACTTGGCGAGAGTTCTACTGCTCTAAATGGTGCTGATATAATGTAACGATTCTTCTAATTTCGCCGGCAGCCACATCCTTATAAACGGAATGTTATATGATAATTGGTTACAGTATTTGATTAGTTGTTTTAATAACTCATTGTCTGTGTATTTACAGCGTTACCTACTCAACCACGAGTGAGATCATAAACATGCACGCTACTCAAACGCATTATAGGTGGTGTCAAAGATTTAATGCATCCTATGTTGAAAAGTGTGTAAAGTTATTTAAAATAAACACAGTTATAGCAGGAAGACACTTTATAATAAACATTTATGTTGCATTTACTATATTATACTTACTACTAGCGGTTTATAATTATACTTATTATTTATACTATTGTCTTACCTAAGTAGGGGAGGATCCAGTTCTTATTGCCTTGAAAAACGGGCTCTATGCGACTGAATATCCGCGCTCGCAAACATTTGGGTACCCTTATCTCATTGAAATACTTCTAAGCCTTTTATCACTATATTTATCTAAATACAAACATACTCAGATAACAGAATTAATGTTATAAAGCTTTCACGATCATTGGCAAGTCTCGAACCCGCGACCTGTTGTTATTTACGAAGCTCGATAAAGCACGATGGATAAGAAAACAAATTATAACTGGTAATTTGAGCGTGTTTCCATTGTATTATTATAACTCGACACGCCTAGACAACACTTTTATACTTCGTTTAGTATTTTGGACGATTTTATGACGATTAATCATAATTATGATTAATCATTTACTATTGTGGGTGATGAGAAAAGAGCAACCCAGAATAGCAGCAGAACTTGTGCTAAGTTCCTATCTAGCTTTACCTACCTTTAAATGGAGATTGAACAAAGTAGGCTACTCGAAGTACTAATGCAATGCAGACGAAATTACGGGCACCATCTAGCAATTTTATACATTAATTAAAATTAAAAAACTTTTTTAAAAACAATCTTTTTAGAAGTCCGCCGTATTGGATTTATAGTGACGTAACTTTATTTTTCAAGTTATTCTCAGTAACCCCTCATTTGATACCCATATTGTAGGAGTGCATTGAAAATAACTAGTCAGCCATCGTATTCCGCCATGTTGGATTTAGAATGATGTCACACAGGTAACCATGCATTGTCATCCAAATTAAACGGTATACAAAATTTCAGCTCAATTGGTTGAAGATATCTGCTTCAAAAATTGAGTTGCAAGCTTCCACCGGAACAAACATAGTTACATACATTGCAAGTTAAATGAAAGCTTGTAAAATAGTATGTTGTATAAATTTTTCGATACCAATTAGAACTGATATTAGGTACGTCTTTTAGTTTCACCAGTGCCCCGCACCCCAAAAACACAGTCACCAAAAACACATGTGTTGTCGTGTATCAATGGAGTCGGTGGACAGACGCGTTATGCTAATACTCGCGGCGTGGGAGTGCCGCATGCAACACTAATTGAACAGAGCCGACCCGAGAATATCCTTAAATATCACTTTAAGCCCAAAATGCTCGCTACGAACAGAATATTCTACGCTCATCAGCTTGGAAAATCAAGTTTTCCCACACGTAATAAAAATAACAAACGCCTTACACTAATAAACCTGCACTAGAATATCCTGTCGCAGGTGTCATGGACACAGATACATATCACATACTTTCAAGACTCGAGAACGTACCTTACGGCAACTATAAAATATTTTCCCCAGCAGGAGATCGAACGGGTACCCTTAGCTTTGCAACTAAGCTAAGGAACCTACTACTAAACTACGGGAAGGCCTAAGCAGCATCACAATTCGGCCTTGATGACTAAACGTCTGTGCCTGAAATATCACAGGCACCCACGCTTCAAAACTGTGCATCAATAGGAGTGCATTAGTCCTTGAAAACAGCCTTTCGTCCTTCTTATTGCTATGCTCGTTCCGACACCATATACTTTGTTATTTATACCATATTTTCCTTTGTTTACAATAACTGCATTGTGCTCCGTCTCTGCTGGTGACGGAATAAAATCTATGAAGTTGGATTCAACTTTATAGATTTTATACAAATAATACAAGAAAGACAGCGTATGAAGTCCAGATTATCTAACATCGTTAAAATTTTCATTCAAATCTGTTCAATAAATTTGGCGCGAGAGAATAAATTTATTTAATGCGATATTATCGGTTAGAACGTCGGATATAAAATATGTAAATCAACAGCATTACCTAATCAGAAATAACAATAAGTCTGCAAGTGCCAACGCTCGAGCATTCGAACAAAACGTATTGAATTCAAAGCAGGCTGCGGGTAGGTGAAGTGGTTTATGGCTCGGAGCTGGTTACCAAACGCCAGCACGTAGGTACTTGTACAGTCGGTGCATCGCACGAGACAGGACTCCTGATCTCATATACACAAACACTCGATCAAACCAATCATTTATGTAACCAAAAGAATATTATTGATATAATAAATATACTGTCTTAACATTCACAGAACAGTCGAAATTGCTGTCCTCAATATCTATTCTGCATTTATATTAGTGTACGATACGAAAGGAGCCACAAAGAGGAGCTCTTTTCCATTACTAAACTATGTATGTACCGACTTCAAAGAAAAAATCGAGAGGAATTAGATTCAGATTCTGTTTTACCCGTTTTTTTTTAGTCTTCTTGTATTTAAATCCATCCATTTTTTCGGTAGAGGGCGCTCGCTCAGGCTCATCTTTTGATGTATTTTACTAATGTTATTTGCTTGTACAGTTTTGTTCCTATGTTTATGCTGCAATAAATGGTTTTATGTATCTGACTGGCCTCATAACTTTTTTTTTATGAACTCATTTAAATTTTGTTTAGTATTGTGTGGTTTTGTTTATTTAGAATAAGTATGTGTGTGTATGGGTCCATTGTCACCTGAAATAAATTATTTAATTTAATTTATAGCTCAGTTGGACCCTGTCTTCTGCGCTCGTGGGTTCGACTCCCACCCAGGACAAACATTTGTGTGACGAACATAGATATTTGTTCTGTGTTTGGGTGTTAATATGTATTGTATGTATTTACAAAAAAAGTATATACGAGTAAGTCTGGTTCCCATAACACAAGCTATGCTCAGCTTACTTTGGGGCTAGATGGCGCTGTGTGAAATGTCCCCAATATTTATTATTATTATCTAAGCTGATGGCACTCTTTTTATCTATATAAAACACACTTATTAACATTGGTAAAACTATATACGGATGTTTTTAGACCAGGAATAGATTGAAAGGCTAAATCAGATGTGATCAATTGATCAAGGCTCGGTATACACGTGTATCGAATACAAATGTAATGGCGGCATCCACATAAATGAGTTAAATTATAATTAACGTAATATTAGGTATGTGTTGTGTTGGTCGCGTCGCGTCGCGTCGCGTCGTATAGAACAATGGGTGGATTAGTAACCAGCCTGGCGACGAGCCTGCTAGGCGGCCGCCGCTAACGACGCTTTCAACACGGTACAAAACGAATATACATTATCTGCATTTGTGTGTGTCGTTGTGTTGTCGTGAATGATGTGTTTAAATGAATAATTATAATCTGTATTTAGTATATTTGTAAGTTAATAAATACAACATGCTTAGTTTGTACTTACCGATGAGAAAGTTATTCTAATAAGAAATTGTCCGAAAGTCTGCTCCTCCTAATATTTTATGACAGTCGCTATACATATCATTACATTTCATTTTATTTGTTATTTAATTTAGAACGTTTCACATTCTAATATATTTAAAATTAGTTGTGTTTAGATAAGTGTCTAAGAATTGTTAATTTTTTCCGGGCATTTGTGTTTTTTTATTGTAATATGTAACCAAAATTCATCATCACTGTATATGGATTATTATCTGAAATAAAATTATTATCATTAGGTATTATAAATAAATAAATAATGGTGGACACATTTCACACAGCGCCATCTAGCCCCAAAGTAAGCTAAGCATAGCTTGTATCATGGGAACCAGACAACTGATATAATATTTATATACTTTTCTTTTGTAAATACATACATCTAATACATATTAACACCCAGACACAGAACAAACATCAATGTTACAAATGTCACATAAATGCTTGTCCTGAGTGGGGATCGAACCCACGACCTACAGCGCAGAAGGTAGGGTTACTAACCAACTGAGCTATTAGGGCAGTCAAATGTACAAAAGGTACGCCGAAATAGACAGACAGTTACGTTCTTTAACAATAGATAATGATTATGAGTGATATTTGCGTGGTATGAACCAAAGAGGATGGTGAGGAACCAAAATGTCAATATCAAATACTCATACCCATGCAGTGTGGCATTTGATGTGTCGCAGCTGGCATGGACAATCACTGAGCTACAGACACGTCGTTACGTATTACTATGTAAAGGGCTCCTCTTCGAATATCAAGATTAAAGCGCATTTTTAATAAGAGCTTCAACTCAAAACGACAAAAGCCAAAAAGCCCGAGGTTTTAAATTACTTAAATTTATGACGCTCCAAATATTAGAAATGTTCCTCGTCCGACGAAATCTGTATAATCTCAACACAACACTGAAGATTTATGACGTTTTCACCGAAAAGGAAATGACGAAGAAAAATGGCGCCCTTCAAACTTAATAACGCGTTTTAAGTTGAATATATTTGTCAGTCCCGGGAGAAATTACACGGTTTCGGGAGCAAGAGTTCATTAGGCCATAGACAATGAAGTTTATGGGGATTTTCGAAGCAGCGTTATGTCAACTTAAGTGCTGTTATAAATTGGTGTCACTATTTATTGTAGCCGTGCCTTTATAATGACAAAAAAACACATAATTTATACAGTTTTACAAATATAATTAATTGTTGCGTGATAAAGAATAAATACTTTGGCTTTTAGAAAAAACATATGCCACTTTACGAGGATTATTTATGAAAGTGAAAAGAAAATTACTTAAAGTTGAATACATAAATAAAGGGCACAAAAAATCTAAAGGTAAATAGTAATAGTGTGGTTCTTCAAATAGATCCAGATCTAGTGCTTTTAAGGGAGATTTCTCTAAAGGCTGATAGTATAAATGATAAGTAGAAGTTTTTATACCATCTTCAGTGAGTGAGTGAGTTAGTGAGTGAGTGAGTGAGTGAGTGACCCATGCGTCGACTTGTTGGTTGACGCGTGGTCGCTGAGTTCATTCAAGGATTACAAGCGTTACCCGTGTTTACTTAACGTGTACATAAAGGTAGGTCCTTTATGTACTAAGAAGATAGAGGTGAACCTTCAGAAAAGCAGCCTTAACCCAAATGCGTTTGCATGCAAATATTATGACTCTGAGATTCTCGGGCGCCTACATTCAAGCCTATCTCGATGTTAATAAAATTCAAAATTATCAAGTTATGCATTTATATTTATTTTATGAATATTTTGCAAATACTATTATGTATACTGATAGTTGTAATAACTTAAAAAGGAGGTGATGTTGTACATAGTGTCGGCAAAAAATGGTGTATATATATATATATATATATATATATATATATAGGGGCAGATCCTCAATAGACGAATTTTCACTTAACACTGTCGTAGGACCCTAGACGTGACAAATGATGAGCTAATGATCAGTTTTGTTTTTCAAAGAACTCTATTCCGGTTATTAATCCGTTAATCATCCAGAATTACGTTACTACCAACGTAATTACCAAAAAGAGCTAGCGAAACCATTCAATTTACTTCGTTTTACCCTCGGTATTGCTCCCACGGTTTACGTCAGACTTTTATTTGGATTATGGAATTGTGAATATTTGGCAAAAAAGTATCTTATACTCTTATTAAAGAGTATAAGATACTTTTTGCCAGTTTTTTTTTGTTTTTTTACAGAATAAACAAAAAACACATTAATCCGGCCTTTCATTCACACCGCCGTGCTTTTATAATATCATTACAAGAATTATAAATATAATTAACTATTTAATTATTCTTAATTACAATTACGTCTATAAAAAAAATAATTAAAAAATTCATGAATGGACTCCCAAACTCACGAATTGTGTGAATTGTACTATGTTTTACATGCGTATTAAGTTATTTAATATTTATTTTTGGGATATGACCAAGTTATAAAAGCATACGCGCTCAAATAAAGGTAACTTGTCACAGATTTAGCTCATAGTGCGAGGAAATGCATATTACAATATTCTTTTGTTCGAAACAGTATTATGTAATTTAATCTGAAGATTGGTATAACAAAGGCCAGCGGAATCTTTTTGAGGTTTAAGTCACATCATCACCGAAAAAACCGTCCAATAAAAAAAATACATACATACTACTTACATTCATATTTGTATGGCTTATTTTCAACTGGCCACTATGCAAAACCTACCATATAACGAAAATAAAAGATCATACATAAAAAACTGATCTAGACCAAATAACATATATATAATACATAGGTATTGGTGACTAAATCTTCGATTTTCGACCTATTTGCAATATTTACAAAATTATACCATGCTTAAGAATTGTGTCACAGACGGCATAGACCCAAACATCCAAGATTAGAATACAAAATTTGTGCGCCTTACACAAATTCTAGGCCCGGGAATCGAACCCGCGCTTGTAGGCAGGTTCGCTAACTTGGCTAAGTAACCACCTCAAAATAGAATATCACACACATCTTCACGTATGAAATTATCTTCCTCTCGTATGAATGAGAATGGAGATATAATTACGCAACCCTAACAAATAATATCCCATAGGATTACATGAGCATTACATTTTACACCTTCCGGCAAAATAGACCCATTACAGTCTAATATCCACGAAAACACGATAATTTTCGTGTAATGGGATGCATTATGCAGTACTAGTGCTGGGACACCGGTCAGTTCGGACTTACAAAAGAAGCCGATATATTTTATGTTACACTGCGATTTGTCATCAAGACAGTATGTCATATCTTAAATATTATATGCAACTGTTATAAATATCACCCCGTAACCACTTCTGATGTTCTCCAATTATACTGCCGCCTACTCTCGAGTAATGAGAGTGAACATTATCTCAATACCGCGGGATCCAACCAGTTTAACAGACGTCATTTGCCTTCTCACGTAGAAGCTTTGTGGTTGCCGGCGGAATTACATGCATTTGAGACCTTTACATATCAAAGTTACTTAGCTACTTGGGTCCTCCCGTACCTTAGTAAGGGACGTTTTGCTTTTGTTATGGGCAGATATTACCGCTTAACTCAGGTGGGCCATATTACACGTTCCGTAACTCGTCGCAAAGAAAAAGCTTTAAGATACGATCTTATTGTTATAAAGTATAGCGATAGACATATCGGTCGAAGCCGAAAATAGACTTGAGCCGAATTTTCGGCCAACCCTACATGCAACCAGTTCTTCTGGCGCCTCTCGTGATAACGGTCAAAATTATACAAATTACTGCATAGAATTTTACGATCTGCCCTCATATGGAATAACCCGATTCATCCTAAGATTATGCGCGGACTACACGCGCACGAAATTGAATTTTTCACGCGGAACCGAATAATAAACATGCGAAAGTCCACTTATCCTGCAATAGATTTAAATAATTATTTGTAGGATTTTCAAATGCTACTACAAATAACGCTTTATTGAATATTTAGAAAACGTCCTACACGAACATTTTATGATTACATTTTACACAGTTTTCAACCATTTATAATTTACAAATACGAATTTATTTATTTTTTGTATGTTTCTATTTCCATAAGCCAAAATCATTGCATGGATTTGGTTAAAATCTATCAACTTAGGCAGAATATTTGGAATATCGAGCTACAAGAGTGGATTCGGTATTAACAATGACGAGTGGAATGGAATTAAAGTGGTTATACTGAAAGTGATAATAATATCAGATGAATCTCATAGTGTGTTTGAGGTATGAAGTTGCTCGTCGACCTATGTTCCTAAAAAGCTTGTATTTGTAACAGTGGCAGCAAAAAAGAATCCGCCCGCCTATAGTCCTTGCTGACGTCTTTCCGTTTCTTTAGGAAGTCATTCCGGAGTACCGAATAATATAATAGCGTTATTCATTTAGGGACGAAAATCTTCTGATGAAATGGTCTGCACTGACCAGTACAGACTCATTTGCGTATCTCAGTCGGTTTATTACAAACTATTCTACCCAAAAATGAGTCTCTCCCAAATGAGCTTAGCCTGAATTAGTGATTTGTTGTTATACAGTATGTCCTAGCTTTCAGATGAGGTATACTGAAAATTATTTGCTGGAGGTATGTGTTGAACGAATTTAACAAATGCCGGAAATGAGCTATCCGATTGTCACTTCATATCATAAACAATATATTACAATTGTGTTGGACAATAATAGACGTATAGTTGCAAAATAAAAAATAAAGACCATTAAAGTTGTTAATATGTATTACATGTATGTATTTATAACTTTAAAACCTTGAAACTATATTGGCGTAAGCTCAACACAGTGCATGGTAACATAACTGTGTCATTTACGACCTCGAATTGTCCGTTTACAATTCATAGATTTTTGACAGATAGTGAAGTTAGCGCCAATTGACTAATGGAAATTCTGAAATTTGGTTGTTGTGCTAATACTTCCTTCCATATTTCAGAATATTTCATAGCTGAATATTTTTTTTCTGAAAACTCATTACATGAAATTACATTTACTTAAAATTTGTTATTGAATTTTCGTCAGATTTTTTTTATAATAATTATTTACGGTTACCTGAGTTACTGGCGACATGTGAAGCCGAATTTACGGCGAAAGGGTCAACATAAATAAGTGTTTAATTTTAAATATCAGTTGACAACGGTGCGGGGTTTATTTTAAGAGGTAGATGGGGAAATAAAATAAACGAAGGGATAGGGTCAGGTGTGACCAAATGCGGTTCAATTTTATGTTTTTTTTAAGCTTCATTTGTGATTTTATCTCGAAGTGATATTAACATTTCGAAGGTGAGGTTGTAAAGTTTGGATTTTATTGTAGGTTATCTTTGTAACACATTAATATATTTATATCTCATACTTTTACATTTTGGATTTGGTTTTAGAGATGTAGTGTCAAGTTTTATGTACTTAAGGTAAGGTTAAGGCTGAATAATGGATAACACTCAGTTCTCAGGATATGCTGTGCCATTCAGTTTTCGGCACAGAGACTCATTTTTTATGTGTTGGTTTTTCTTAGGTCTTTTTTTATGACAAATACAAATCAAAACAAATACAAATCATTGACATACAAATGATTGAGACAACACTTGTAAGTCTTTTTTTTTCAATCATTTCATAATGTTTTTGAGTAGACCCCGAATTCATATCAGATTTAAATACTTTTCATGCAAAAAAGAGCAGATTGTGTAAAGTAGTAAATAAATATTATGAAAAAAATATTTTTCAAATTAATTTTTGAAACGAGCAAAACCGTACCAGACTTCATTTGAAGATTTACACAGTTTGCAGCACAGCACCTATTTCAACAAAATAAAAATATTGGAAATGGAAAATTCGCAAATATTATGTCACTGTGCAAATCTTAAAGGTATGCCAAGGTTGAACATCTGGTCAAATAAATAACAGCTTTATGGGTGAAATAATACAATGCTTTTGTGAAACCGACCAAATGAAGATTCTTAATATTTTTTTATCATTCGTTTAAAACGGAAGACGGTTCAGTGTGAACGCGCAACATTTAAAACAGACGGTCGCAGATTCGAAACCATAAAGGCGGGTAAAAGTTGATGAGTTGCATGCAAAAATATTTGGTTTGATAGAGTTTCATTCTTATAGATTTATTCTTCTTTTCCTGAGTACATTGCGCACAAAGAGGAAATTGAAAGATATTAATTATATAACATTTTAGTTTGAGTATGTGTATATAATTTTTTTAAATGGATTATTTCTGATATAAAATCGTTCCACGCAGGGATTTTTATTTAACGATAACTGATCATAGGGGTTTTTAATTTTCGTAAGCATTATTGACCCAAGGGATTACATGTATATCGACTTTTAATCATATAAAAAAATCCGGATTAATAAAAACGAAAAAGATAAACCACAGTAACTTAATCAGAAACTTATAATTAGTCCCGGGGTCATGTCCATTTGAGAGAAGTTATACAGGGTGTCTATAAATTCATAATAAGTTTCATATAGGTATGCCTGCTTTTTAACGCTTGGAAAAGCTAGTATTTAACTGCATATACAAGATTTTTATGTTATATATGTTTTTCTTAGATAGTTTAAGCACATTTCCATCTGCCAATCTTCAGATGTTCGGCTTCAACGTACTGAACGATACACAACGTGGAATTGTTAATTGCATTCTTCTGACGTTTAAGCATATAGAGTGGAACTCTAGGGTTGGCAACGGGCCTAACTTTATAACTTGGGCCAGCAGAAAAAGTCTCTATACCTTTTTGCGTTTGGACACCCTCTATAAGTTAATTCAGAGTTCTTCCGGTTCATTCCGAAGAGAGCTCAGTTATGACGTCACAAAAACTTTTTTATCGACTGAGGGTAGTTGGAAATGTTTCATCCCAAACGGTGCGGGAAGGTTTAGTAACAGTAAAAGTAGTTAAAACGGTGTCAGGTGTTGAGATAACTTTTGTATGACACATTTAGGAGTAAGATTTGTTTTATTTAAGAGTAAACGAGAGACGACACTATAACTGTACTTTATATGTCGGCAGTTGTAATGTATAATTGCGTTGTATTATGTACGTCGCTCTGGAATATTGATATGCAATATCATAAGTTTATTCGGGGAAATCATTGACAGAGAATTATAAGTTTTAAACGATCACTACACTTTTCTTTCAGATCTCGTTTCCCTTCCAATTCTGAAGAACAAAATACGCCCGCATGCGTATTCGGGTAAACGCACTTACAAGCAAATTCATTAAAACTGGACGCGCGTGTTCGCGCGAACCATCGGTAGAAGCGATGATACGAGCAGATACGAGTTTCTTAAGCGCGTATGCGCTGGTACGAGCGGATACGAGCTTCTGAAGCGCGAATGCGCTGGTACGAGCGGATACGAGCTTCTGAAGCGCGTATGCGCTGATACGAGTTACGCATGTCGTCAGAGGGCGCATAACACATCGAACGTTGGAGAGTTTGCAAGCCTAGAAACAACGTTCGGTTTGTTGGGTTTTCTTTAATGTTTGAATGATGAAGAATACAAGCTGACGGCCCACCTGATGGTAAGTAGCTACTGTACCCTACAAACACCTACAACTTTTGAGGAATTGCGGTGCGCAACGCGTTACCTATCAGCCTTTTTCAAGAGTAACGATAAATAAATAAATATTGGTGGACATTTCACACAGCGCAATCTACACCGAAAGTAAGCTAAGCGTAGCTTGTATCATGGGAACCAGACAACTGTTATAATACCTATATACTTATTTGTAAATACGTACATATAATACATAACTAACACCCAGACAGAACAAACATCTATATTCGTCATATAAATGTTTGTCATGGGTGGGAATCGAACCCACGTCCTGGGTGATGAATGATTTTATCCAACTTATGACTCTGCAATCGCATCTGACAAGTCTTTGCCGTAGTGAGGCACAATTTAAACATTTTAGTATGACGACTCCAACATTTAAGTTCCCAGAAATATAAGTTGCGCCCCAATATGAATAGTGTGAAGTGTTCCACTTTGTAGTCGGTTAGTTTGTCACCGTTAAGTTTTATGGGCCGTAAAATATATTATGGCCCCGGGTGATGTGTGGTCTCCAAATTGACGACGTGCCCTATAAAACGTGAAATATAGTCTGTAGGCTTCAATTTGAAAATAGCGGGGGTTATGAAATCGCGATGCCATCATATATAATGCCTGTGGAGTTATTGCTTTTAGGATGTTATGATTACAAAGAGCATGTTGTTCTAGTGGTACGGACCCATACTTTCTAACAGAAGGTCGCTAGTTCAAATCAATGAGTTTTTCACTTGAAACATGTATTGCGTTCATTGCGCAAATGTATTTTTTTCATTTGTAATTATTTACTACTGCTACTTCTACTAGGTAATTACTACTAGTTATTCGTGACTCCCTGAAACTAGAACAAGGAAGAGGCACCTTTCGTGCATGGGACATAATAATAATAATATTGGCGGACAAATCACATAGCGTCATCTAGCCCCAAACTGAGCATAGCTTGTAGGTACTATGGGAACCAGGCAACTGATAGAATACACATATACTTTTTTGTAAATACATACATATAAATACATATTAACACCCAGACACAGAACAAACATCAATGTTCGTCAAATGTTTGTCATTCAAAATTCAAAATTGTGGTGCACCACTCGGCTACCACGCCGTTTGTTTAACTATTATATTTTTATCTATTTCCTTTTTAGTCACGCGGACGAACGCTGAACTCTAATTTATATTTGAGCTTTCGGCTCCATTACCTCTGTTAAGTCTGTTAACTGAGGCTCCATTAACGGCGACTCAACTGTGACACAAACTCAGTTTAACTGTTCAGTATTCCCGCCGCATGCTCCTAATGATCGGTGAAATCCGTGAAATACCTACCTGTGTCATTAAGACAACGATTACAGTTAAAGGAGTTAATGTGTGAAATTTAGTCGCGTAAAATACGTTACCACTCTTACTACGAGTAGCTACTTCGTAGTAAGAGTAAGTTGGTTGGATTTAAACCAAATGGAAGTTAGATAATGTTATAATATAACATTTTATTATACTTATTGTCTATTCATATGTTTAAAAAGTATTCTTCCTGACTATTTATATACTTTTTCATTATATTTCATCACTTTGAAATCATCGGCAAAAGCAGTTAGTAAACTTGAGCGAGCTTCTGCTCTGGCATTGACCTGTCGGAACGATATCACCGCCACTTAGGGCTCTATTTAAATTGATCAAGAAGAAGAAGAAGAAGAATACCTACCATAAGAACTCATACAGAACTACGAGATGAGGTTTCATCTGCAAACGTAATTCAGGTTTCTGGCAATGTCTCGCTCATTTAAAACACATCGAAAATCGTAAATAGTCATACATCGAAAACTCTTTTTTCATCGTTAGGTTAAGCCACTAACAAATAAAAATGATTAACGTAAAAAAATCAATGTGTCTTAGAAACAAAGTATTACATTTCCAAAAATAGTATGTATTTACCTTTTTTAATTCTTTAACGCAAGTGATTCAGTTAGTTGCACTCGCTCGCTGGACGTCGGACCGGCAACACCTCTCCGTGTGCACCTGCGTGCGCTCCGCTCGCAGCTTTCCAGGAAGCCACCCGGCTGCCTGCCCACACCGGTTCGCCGCCTTCCAAGAAGCCAACGGACAATAGGCCTCGCCTGCTCTTATTAGAGCGGCGCGAGTGTCCCATTGTTCGCGGAAGCCGCCGCTTTCCGAGAGAAGCTAGCTTCTCTCCGTTAGCGTGCCGCATTCCAGTCCGTTCTAGGACGACGCCCTTTTCAGGGCGATCTAATTTCTCTGACTTCACCGTCAAAACAAAAATCCACGCTTAGTGGTCGATCTGGGGATACCTAACGGTGACAACGAACCAGATTGGGCGCGGACCCGGAGTCGCCTGCTTTCCTCCTTCTGAGGAACGCAAAATCCGGTTGGGTCTGGAACCACCGGCCTTGGGGGCTTCCCTAGTCGACACCAGACAGCAGTAGGACACACCTCCTCTTCCCGTAAGAGAGATTAAGGAGACACACCAATTAGGTAGGACACCCAGGCCACATCCCCCCCTGTCTACCCCGACAGGGAGGATCACTCACCCGACACACCATCCGGTGTCCCCCGGAATGGATACCTCGGGGTTGAACTTGGAAGCCCTCTTCCAGTTCCTCCTCACGAGGTACCCCCATATCTTGGAGGCATTCTCATGCCAGCCCTCTGCTGCTGCCTCAGCCCCTCAGGCACCCTCCCCGGCTCCTATAGCCATAAAAACTATAAAAAAAAATGTCCCCTCCGCGGCCCCTCCGGCACAAAAGGTATCAAGTACCCAAGCTCCCCCTAAAGGCCAACCGGCCACCACCGCGCAGCCCACGCCGATCCCCGACTTCCCAGAGTCGCCCGATCCGTCGCCTACGTCCTCTCCGGAGTATGTAGAGATGGAGGAGGACCTCCCCTCACCCCTCACCCCCATGCCGCAATCGTCTGACGACGATTCTGACGGGGACTTTGTTCCCGTCAAGTACGGTAAGAGGAAGAATCCTCGCACCAAGTCCTCTCCCTCCGAGCCCCCTGCCAAATCGGCCGTCCCTCTGACGGCCGTCTCGCGCCCCAACACCCCTCCTTCGGTATCAGCACCGAAAGGAAAGCGCCCTCCTCCAATTTTCCTAGAGCAGAAGGAGCGTCTCCAGACGCTTCTTTCAATCTGCAAGCGCAAGGGCATCACTGTCCTTAGCGCATCTAACCACTCGGACACTATCCGTCTGATAGTGCCCACTCCGGACGACCACCGTCGTCTTACTAAGACGATGGAGTCTCCCCCGGAGGGCTATCATCCATTCCCTCACTGCACGAACAATCGGTTCGATGAGAAACCCCTTGCCGTGGTCATCCGAGGCCTGCCCAAGGAGCTCGGCGAGGAGGCCATTAAGGCCGACCTCATCTCCCAAAACTTCCCCGTCCGAGAGGTCCACCGTATGCGTAGTGCAAACGGTCAGGTCCTCTACGACATGGTGAGGGTTCACCTCGACCGGACTCCGGGTGGCAAGGCCATCTTCAAGAAATTGGAGGTGGTCCTCGGTCTCTCGGGTTTGCGCGTCGAGCCCCCTCACCCAAGTCCCTATCCCGCCCAATGCCACCGATGTCAGCGGTACGGCCATTCGGCACGTAAGTGCCTGATGACCCCCCGCTGCGTGAAGTGCATGGGCGTCCACGGCACCGCAGAGTGCAAGCGGACTCCCGACTCCCCTGGCCCCCCGGCTTGCGTGCTCTGCGGGACCGAGGGTCACCCCGCGAACTATCGCGGGTGCCCCAGAGCCCCAAAGGCAAACAAGGCGGTGGTCCGGAGGAACCAGGAGCGAGCTGCTCCTCTGGCCCCCTCCCAACACTCGAAAGCTACCTCCAAGGTAGCTGTCCCGCCCCACAGCGAATCACCTCGCCTAGCCCCTACCCTGATCCCCTCGGCGTGGACTAAGCCCCTAGTCCACAGGACTGAGGCCCCGAAAGCCCCAGCTGCGGTCCGCATGACCGCAGTCCCCCCACCGACCCGCCGCGCCCCTGCCTCACACTGCCCCGCGCCGTCCAATCAGCCCTCTAAGGAGGATGATTTCTGGACGATAATGTGTGCCGCATACTCGACCTCCGCCGAAGCTGCCGAGCTTGCCCGGCTAATACGCGAAGCCCCCACCCAAGCCGAGAAGCAGAAATTGTGCCAGAACAATGCCCTGCTGATCGGAGTCCTCAAGCGCACTATGCCCATCCCCCTTACGGTACAAATATGTTAGGACACCCGAAAGAAAGACTTAGGCCCCGATCCCTATCGTTGGCGTTCTTCAACGCTGACGGTCTCCTCAAACAGCGTGGCCGCGTCCACGACTTTCTGACCCGCCATCAAATAGATATCATGCTAATGCAAGAAACCTTCTTGAAGCCGAACAAGGCCACCCCCAGGATGGCCAATTACCAAGCAGTTCGCAATGATAGAGCCCACGGACAGGGAGGTGGTACCATCATCTATCACAAGAGGTCCTTGCATTGCATCCCCATAGACGCACCCCCCCTCACTAACTTAGAAGCCTCCGTGTGTAGGTTAGGGATGACCGGTCATCCGTCCATTACAATAGCCTCTTGCTATCTTGCCCCCGACAAAAACTTGCTCAGAAGGGATATAGAAGCCCTTCTTAACTTGGGAAGCTCAGTCATTCTGGCTGGAGACTTCAACAGCAAGCATGTCCTTTGGAATTGCGTAGCAACGAACTCCAGAGGACGCGTACTTGACAATCTCATCCAGGAATTAAATTTTGATCTCATCTCCCCCTTAGCACCGACCCATTATCCTGGTAATGTCAATCATCGCCCAGACGTCTTGGACATAGCGTTGCTAAAGAACGTAACCCTACAGTTGCGTTCGATAGAAACGCTGTACGAACTCGACTCCGACCATAGACCCGTTCTTCTTCAACTAGGCCCCCCCCCAGACTCGTCTCCTCCCACCAAGACCGTGGTGCAGTGGCATAAGCTTGGGATTGCTCTCAAGTCTATCCACTCACCTGACTTGGATAGGATCCCAGACGACATCTTGACTAAGGACGACATTACTGTCGCAGTCGACTCGTTGACCAGCCATGTCACTACCGCCATTGGCGGATCGTCAAAACAGGTCCCGGTGGTGCCCGATCATCGCTGGGTCCTGCCAGACGATGTGAGACGGTTGATCACCGAGTCGAACGCCGCAAACCGACGTTACAGCTCTTGCCCCTCTGAATTTAACCGCGTTACAATGCGTTCCCTCCACCGTCAGGTGAGAAAACGAATTAAAGACCTCCGCAACAGTCGATGGGATGACCTGCTTTCGGAGATCGAGCCGAGCCACCAAGCATATTGGAACTTGGCAAGGTCTATGAAGTCAGACCAACTGTCGACTATGCCCCCTCTTAACCGCCCCAACCATCAAACCCCCGCATTCGACGACGAGGAAAAAGCCGACACGTTGGCTGCCAGCCTCGAAGCCCAATGCGCCCCCAGTCTTAATTATGTCGACCCTATTCACCTTAATACGGTGAACAGTGAAGTTGACATACTAAGCTCGCGAGTCCCCTCTTCTCCCCCTCTGCCCATTATTAGAGCTTCCGAAGTGGAGCACGTCATCAAGGATCTCCATCCGAGGAAATCCCCCGGTTCCGATGGCATAAGCAACAGAGTGCTCAAGCACTTTTCTGTTGCTCTCATTTATCTCCTCGTAAGCATCTTCAATGCGGCAATGGCCAATTGCACTTTCCCCGACGCCTGGAAGGAAGCCAATGTCATTGGCATCCCCAAACCAGGCAAGAAGGCCACGGAGCCTTCTAGTTACCGTCTCATCAGTCTCCTCAAGACCATGGGGAAGCTCTACGAGCGTCTCCTCCTTAATCGTCTCTGGCCCATTGTCAATGAACTTAAACTCCTCCCGGACGAACAGTTTGGCTTCCGAGCCAGACACTCGTGCCCCCAGCAGGTCCTCCGCTTCACGGAACACGTCCTTTCAAACTCTCAAGGCATTTGGCCTAAAGATACCGGAGCCGTCTTCCTAGACGTGGCAAAGGCGTTCGACAAGGTCTGGCACAACGGCTTGGTCTACAAGCTTTCTCAACTTGGTGTGCCAGACAGACTCGTGCTCATCATACGAGACTTCCTGACCAATCGTAGCTTCCGCTATCGAGTGGAAGGGAAGCTGTCCGAACCCAAGCCCATCCGAGCCGGAGTCCCTCAGGGCTCCGTACTAGCCCCCCTCTTGTTCACGCTGTACACCAGCGATGTCCCCCACTCGTTCCAAACAGAGCTCGCCCTGTTTGCGGACGACACAGCATTATACGCATCTGATCGGAATGCCGATAGGGTGCGTATAAAGCTGCAAGCCGCACTCAATGCACTCGGTGCATGGTTTACGAAGTGGCGCATTGAGGTGAACCCGACGAAAAGTACCGCGGTGTACTTTTCCCGGCGACGCCCAACGCTCAAGCCCCTCACTCTCTATGACGAACCCATTCCATGGGCGAAGTCTGCCCGCTACTTAGGCGTCGTCCTTGACAAACGTCTTAACTTCAACGAACACATTAGAACTGTTCGTAACAGGGCGGCCTTTATACTGGGTCGCCTCAATAACCTCGTATGCAAGAAGAGTAAAATGTCCCTTGGCAACAAGGTGAGACTTTACAAAGCTTGCATACGCCCCATCATGACATACGCCTCCGTGGCTTTCGCTCATGCTCAAACCCGCCCCCTACAGCTTATTCAAAATCGTTTCCTACGGAAAGCCACGGGCGTTCCCTGGTACGTACGCAATCGCTCCCTCCACCGAGACGCGCGTCTCGAGTCTATTGCCCGCTTCATGAAACTCGCCTCCCAGCGATATTATAATTCGGTCGAGTCCCACCCGAACCACCTGGTTCGCACCATACCCGACTACTCGGTTGTCCCCCCTGCTAGGCGCTCTCTCCGTAGACCAAGACACGTACTTGGTGACCCCCCTGACGAGATAACGGCCGCCTATCCGGAGTTATTCCTATCGTCAGCCCCCCACAGAGAAAACACTCAACCTTCGCACCGACCCCGCCGGCGGGGTCGAAGTATCTCCGTAAATGCCCGCGCGGGGCGCATTTTCTCCAATTCCTCCCGACTCGCAACGCCCCAAGCCGAGGTCCGAACCTAAGTGGTGCCCTTGGTGACGTTGTGTATAATTTTAAGTTTTTACCGGTTGAGAGCCGTCTGCTCTCACCAAAAGCCCGTGTAAACGCTGTCAAGGCCATCTGCGGCCAACAGCTTAATGTCCATTCAAAAAAAAAAAAAAAGATTCAGTTAGTTCCAGAAACTTGCACAGTAGCCGCGCAAAACGGACATGTCTAAAAATATGCTACTCTACATACAACCAACAGATACATACGTACAGAGCACGAATGAATCGCAATTTTCGACACTTCCAGAGAATTTTGTAGAGATCACGCGTCAACGACGTTATACGTTATATTGACGGGAACGAATCGAGCTTCAGCATCGAGTTGGTAACGCGACACGAATATTTATTGATTACCGAATACATGTGTGATGAGCGTAAACTTTGTTGTCATGTCTTGGATTTTGTGTTGTGTGCGCGTTGTTACATGCCAACTGTGACACGGATGGTAGTGCCTACGGGTGAATGCGTGTTTTAGCCTTTGATTATTCTCTTTTTTTTTGAGTATATATACAACAACAAACATAACGTCAACTTACATAACTTTATGTGCCCTTATTAGTTTTTATGTATAATTTATACTTGGATCACATCTGTAGGCTCATTATATATAAAAGAGCGAATTAAATACCTAACTAAATAATTCATATCATAACATCATTGAAAAAATCGATATCTTTAGAGACAGTAAATACTTCCCTAGAGGAATTCAGCACACAAAATTATCTTATAGCACTGCTCGACCTACCTTACAATTTGGTCAACTTCATGGGTTTATTCGTCTTAGTTCATGGAATCGACAAAGGAATCCAGAATGTTTCAAATGTAATTTTTGTATCGTTTCTTGGCGTGTGTTTTTCCATTACTCCCCTAAAATATATATCTCTATCCAAAATATCCGTGCTTTTAATAGGCTTTAACGATTTTGTTTTTGTACAAAAAACTTTTACTAGCGATCATTTACGCACGGCCGCGGCCGTTACCCGCCAATCGACAGCTTAACCCGTCGTTAAAATGTAGTTAAAACTAAAGTGGTTTTAGGTAAACAACGTATAAATATATCTAAAAGATATTAAAACTAATCATTTAAAAATAGTACATGGATTTTCTAATTGATATATATAAACGTCGCTATAGGTTTTTTTATCATAGGTATTCTATTTGTGTTTAGGTTCTGATGCTATGATGTTGGACTTATAAAGCCTATATAGTATATAATAATCCCTAGTCCATTGAAAGCGAACTAGTATTTAACAACGTCAACACTACTAGGTCTTACTACGTACATGTACAAATAACGCTTCAAACGAGCCGGAACGTGGACGATACCATAGCAACAACCTTGATTCGCCAAATAACAGAAATCAAACAACATTTAACCCTAGTCTTATTACGTGATGCACATAACTAAAACGTGATCGACAAATTGTAAAATCAAGCAAAAACTAATATTATTGCCTTAACTTCAAAGTTTAATTTTCAGTGTATCAGAGCCGTGAAAATTATTGCCAACTTAAATAGTGGCCTTTTATATCTCGCTCTATGGCCCAAATTCATGTGTATGCAAAATAGTGATTCAATACTATGTAAATCATCACTTATCATAGTGTAAACTCAATCGTTCAAACAATTAGGTAGAAAATCCACTGTTCGACATACATACGGTAAACAACATTTTGGCGAATCCAAGGCTTTCCTGATGCGAACATCAAATTAATTCTAGTTGTATCGCTTTGCCAAATATAATTAAACGAATAGGTATAATTATTATGTTTGTAATGCGCCTAATTTGGTTGATTAGAGGCGCCATGTGGTCGTATGACCCAGTAGCTAAACGACAGGGATAAACAAGTTTTTGTTTAATTAAAGACTCGGTGGATCATTTTAGAAGAATGATGAAGAATTAATGATCGTCATCAATGCACTGGCTTCTGGACTATAGCTTCTGAACTTGTTCTTTATCATCATCACTCTTATGAACTTTTGACACTATACAGATTCATGGAACCTGAGCACTGTTTAGGGAGAAAGCCGAGGATGTATTTAAACAACAAATATTTAGACATTTTTCTATCGTAACACAGTTACTTCGGACTCAAAGAAGCCACTTATATTTCCCGTTTAATAAACTTTTTTCTATTATGCCTTTGTCATTTATAAAACTTGGTAAATACTTGCGAGGAACTTTTAATATCAGCCCCTTCGTTATTCATAAGACATTTCGCTGAGGGACTCAACTCAAGCCGGCACCTTACGGCTAATTCAAAATTTATAAGTAATACTGGAGTAATAATCTTATACAGCGAGATCGTATAGTATGAACAGTAAGCTATGCGCTGGACCGAATGCCTTTATTGGAACCTTTGAACCAAGTCTCAAATATTTTATCGTGATCATTCCATCTTCAAGTCACAGATTGGAGGGCGCAGTGCTACGATTTGGCTGTTCCCAAACCCTACTAATGCTATTACAACTACTCGCAGTCACTCGTGTCACTACATCTGTCAATCCAGTGAGGTGAAAGCGTGCTTCAAAGAAACTGCTTTCGTGCATTTCAAAGTCACATTTCGTACAGCTGCTATGTGCATGTAAAGTTTGCTTTCAACAGTATACAAAGGTTAATTAAAAATAAAAAAAGGTTAATTAAAGGTTAGTAAAATTTACTGAGAGACATTTCACTTGATCGCATTTTATGGGGCATGAAATGTCAAAAACCTCATCGTATTGCCCGTAACTCTGACACGTAAGGGTGGAATATCTCGTGGGTCTGAAATATATCGGCAACCTCACATTTAAAAAAATGCACAAGTTTGGAGATGTACTTTAGCACAGCAGTACTTTCCCCATAAACATGGCACAAGTTCTACTGCCTGAAAACGTATTGGTAAGATACGCACTAGGTATTATTATAACTTGGTACGGGAGGAACTGAATTGTATTCTACTGTCATGATCGGGGATTCCGATTTCCACCATATGGGCGATATAGTGGTCTCATCAATTAATTAAAAAACCTTTCTCCTTCCCACAGCTGAAGCAATATTATGCCAAGACAAGGGAACTCGGGCTCCCGAGTGGAGTTTCTCAAGTTCTGTGCAAACTGTCGTTCAGCCTCTTCCAGAGGCTGGTAACACAGAGAGAGCTATAATTTTTATTTCATATAAGATACAAGATATTTTATTACATATATTTTCATGAATATGTGACGGAAGGAGCAGATTGCCCACCTGTGCAGCTGCGTCCTGTTCAGAGCTACCTACACACATGGAATCCACCCGTACATACTAAAAACAAGGTTACTTTTATTATACCTGAAAACAGATCGTCGTAAAAGAAGATAGAATCAGCGATATAATCAAATGCAATACTATTTAAACCTTGTTGTAGATTTTAATAGTATTTTCATCTCAAATTGTAGAAAAAACCCTAAATGGATTTTTTAAGCTTTATTACTCCTATTAAAGAATAGAAAGAAAGAAGTGGTGAGCATATCGCCACATTTTCACATTGTTATCGAAAAAACTAACTCAGCACACAGTACCTAAAATGCTTAATTATTGAGGCAACTTTTCTTCCTGTAAGTATTCACTAATCGGAAGTAAAGCAGTCTCAATACATTCGCAAGACAGGATGAGGGTACATAGTTCCGTATCGCCCCGCCCCGCCCCGCCCCGCAACCACTGGACCACCGCTAACAACTGACAGTTTGTTTATAAAACTTTGTACTTCGATCGTCTGACTCTAAATTAATTAACATCTTTCATCAGTGGACCGGCTGGCGAATTTACGAAAGGTCCTTAAATACGGGTGCTGGGCATTGGAGCTTGGTATTATCAGAACCACACATAAACAAATTCAGGCAGAGCTGCGAGGCACTTTTCTCCTTTACTCCTGACGCAGACGTTACAAATGGCCGTTGTCGCTGCGATTGTTTATCAGCATCACATAAGGACAAACAGTTTCATTTCCAATGCACAATCACAGCCTGCCATTTATTGACATACATTTTTATGACTGTTTATTTTACGTAATATGTTGGTGAAAATGGGTACACAACAAAACTATTTGGAATGGACGACTCAACAATTCAACAATCGTTGTCACTTATTAATAACATTATATGTAGCTGTAGTATGTTCTTGATAAAGTTTCCACCTGAGCCCCTTTACAACTCTATAGCTGGTGTTGCAAAATGAACTTACGAAATGCGCACACAGAACCAATTGTTGCTTTGGAAATAACTGACGGCCTTTGTAGTCTCCAAAACTGACAAGCCACAAAACCACACCCAGCTAACAGTAGAATGCTTACATCGAAACAAATTGGCCATAAAACTGATGTCATTTATATACATATATATATATAAAACAAAGTCGGATTAGTTACGCCATTTATAACTCAAGAACGGCTGAACCGATTTTAATGATCTTGGATTTGTTGGATTTGTCTCCGCCCCGAATAGCATGATAACTATTAAAACAAAGGAAACGTTCACTAAGCTACCAATTATTTCAATACACTTCAATAAAGTAAATGTCTTACTGCCACGTAAACTACATAATAAATTAAAAAAAAAGCACTTTTGTTGTGGATTTTTGTATAATTGTTGAACTTAATAGGGTAGTATATAGATAGGGTTTGAACAGGCGTCAAACTTAGCGATAAGTACGCGTGATCTTGTTTTGAATATTATTGACGTTCCAAGCCATTTCTTTATGAATTCTATGGAAATAAAGTTATTCACTTTGACTTAATTAATTTAGAGTATTCATTTTATCAAAAACTGAAGTTATTTCAACATTTATTGAAGTGAGGCGGTACGAAGTTTGCCGGGTCTTCTGTCTATCTATCTATTCGAGTCACTGGTTCTGTCAAACCAGTGTGGTGAAAGGATTTTAAGTGCACCTCAACGAGGTTCCTTTCGTGCACTGGTCTGCTGTATGCAAGGACCTGTTGCCCTGAACTCTCCACTCGAGGCAGGGGACAGCGACTGCGTTGCAGGACTCCGCACCACTCGCCAGGGACAGGATGACAGCTTTTAATGAAATTTGCATTTTCTATGAGAGTAATCAGCCTGTTTACCTACTTAATACTTCCAAAGGGGTTTAGGGAAAAGTTTTGTGAAGTAAGCCGACAACATTTTAATAAAAGCTGTCCCACACTTTGAAAATTTATTACAAAGCTTGATTTATAATTATTGTAACAAGCAATCCACAATCTCAATGAAAATAATTAAATACTTTATGGAAAGAGCTACTGAAAAGTTATTTAGGGACACAGGATATTTACCAGAAATGAAATAGAATGTTCGTGCATGTTTCGTACATGTGAAATTACAGGCACATGGGACATTCCACCTACACGTCTCAGAGTTACGGGCGCATATGATGCGACTTGGAACTATCTCACTGTTCTAGATATGAAATGAGTGCTATATGGTAAGTGAGAGAACCAAGTTTAACGACTGTTAAATTATGGAGAGGGCCAAATGCGCTGTGTAACTGCATCCATTATATAATTTTACGATTATGGCCCGAACAAACGAGACGGAGTAACGTTCCGTGTAAAAATACCTTTACGACGGGAAGCGGAACGCACACGCGTACACACACCGAGCGTACGAGGGGCGGCTGATAACTTCGCGGAAAAAATGTGTTATATATTTTATTTTTCAATATAATCCCATTGGAGTGAAATACACTTTTCACATCGCGAACATAAGGCATTTAACCCGTTAAAAAAATATTCTTTTCAGATTGCTCTTCAAAATGGCTTTCTACGGCTGCTTTCATCTCACTGTCGTCTGAAAATCTTCAGCCTCGTAGCTCCTTTTTCAATTTAGAAAAAAGGAAGAAATCGCTGGGAGCCAGGTCCGGACTGTATCCGGGTGGTCAATTTCTGAGAAGACTGTGTCTCGTACTTCAGTGATGGTTTGTTTATGATCCAAACATCGCTATTGTCGCTATATCGCTGTGGTGCCGCTGAAATTACAAGCACTTTAACGTTTAACGTTACCTCCGTCATTATTATAGACTGGCCTCATAGCTTAGTTGGTAACCCTGCCTTCTGCGCTGTAGCTCGTGGGTTCGATTCCCACCCAGGACAAACATTTGTGTGACGAACATGGATGTTTGTTCTGTCTGGATGTTAAATGTGTTTTATATATATACGAGTATATGTATTTACAAAAAGTAAGTGTAATTTATCAGTCATCTAGTTAACATAGTACAAGCTATGGTTATTTGGGTCTAAATGGCCATGTGTCAAATGTCCAACTATATTTATTGTCTAGCTGCTTCCCGTGAATAAGTCATCCCACGGGACTTTTATGGGATTAAGTAAGCCTATGTGTTATTCCAGCATTATAAGCTATGATGGTACCAAATCTGTGTAACCCACTTTATTATTTGCAAAAATATATAATGTACACACACAAGGCATGTCTAAGATTTTATTATATGTATAATATATAGATATAGATAATATAGCACCGAGGACAAACCGCCCTGTCGTCCCGCCCGCCCACACGCCGTGTCCGAGAACGCGGCCTTATAACGAATAATAACCGAAGTGATAATTCCCACATCATTTTAATATAACGTCGATATTTTGCTGATGTTGCGATGATTTATCTCGGATTTCATGGTTTTGCATAAAATTATCATACATTTTACAAAATATTCAATTCATTTCAAATCATTCAAATACAAATACAATACATACATTTATTTCAAAAAGAAAAAAATATATTCAAGTCTGTCTGTCTGTCTGTTTGTGACTGCTAATCTCTGAAATGGCTGGACCGATTTTGACGGGACTTCCACTGGCAGATAGATGATGTAACAAGGAGTACTTAGTACTTTTCCGAGGGGTAAAATAGAGGCGCGCGAAAAAAAACCGAATTCCACGCGGACGAAGACGCGGGCAACAGCTAGTAAATAATATAACTACTGCAGTGCATGTTTTATCGTTGCGCACTGTGCCCTCTGAATGGTATTAGCGTGTCAGCCCACACGTTACCTAAACAAGTAAATACTAGCTAACGAACAAACAGACGATTAAATAACGTGCATATATGACTTTGTTTTGTCAGTAATGAACGAACCTTGACATTTTCCTTTTGTTATGCTAATGAATACCAATTATCATGCTTATCCTTACAGGAATAGGAATCTTCATCATTGCTCGGTGAAATTGCAGGCACATGAGACTTTTTTATGTGATACAGTTACGGAACGAGCCGATGGCCCTCCTGTTGTTAAGTGGTAACCTCGGCTCGTAACAACCGATGCGACTTGGGTCCTCCCCTACTAGGTACGACAAGACCAATTCGCATCGTATGCACCTGTAACTCTTGAGACGTGGACGGTGGAATGTCTCATGTGCCTGTAATTTCACCGGCAACCACACCTTTCAAACCGGAACACAGCAACACGGGCGCATTACTTGCTTGGCGGCAGAAATGGGCATGGTGGCAGTACTTCCCCGGACGAACTTGACGTGAGGTCAACTGCTCTTGAAACTCTTACTCTTGCCTACCTAGCCTAGAATAGCTGTTAGTTCTCCTCTAAACACTTGTTATACGTTGTCCAAACGTTTTTCTCTTTTGAATGTGTATACAGGCTAACCAGATAACTCAGTCCCTACGTGACACCGCTTGGGGTCAAATGACAGAGGCCGCCGTACACCACACACGTCGCAGTGAGGGGTTTAGTTATCTGGTTTATTAACAACTAGCTGTTGCCCGCGACTTCGTCCGCGTGGAATTCTGTTTTATCACGCACCCCTATTTTACCCCTCGGGAAAGTAGCCTAAGTTGCTCCTTGTTATATCAGCTATGTGCCAGTGAAAGTCCCGACAAAATCGGTCCAGCCGTTTCAGAGATTAGTCGGAACAAACAGACACAAATACATACAGACAAAAATTTAAAAAAATATTGTTTTGCTATATGTACCGTGTATACATCCATATGCACTTAGTAAAAAGCGGTTATTTTAATATTACAAACAGACAATCTATTTTTTTTTTTAATTTAATATATATGGCATATAGGTTGAACCTACATTGCTGGTATACGCCAAACATAGGATCATAGAACAACACCATTGCTAATATTGGACAAGTATCAAATAAGCGTCGTTAGTCATTTAGTCTGTTTATTGCATAATAACACGTGTGACCTTGACTGTGCAAATAAACATCAGTATATAGGACCTAAATGAAATACAGATATACCACTATGCCTATTACAGCTTATGTCATATACTCCCTCGAGACAGTGTGGTGATTGTGGCTTAAAGTGCACCACAAAGGGGTTCCTTTTGTGCACTTGACATTTGTATTCAAAGGTTTTATGGTCTAGAGACCTAGGTAATAACCTAGGATCTCTCTAGAACATAAAAAAACAAGTTTTTTCATTATTAATAACTATAACATCTACATATTATTTTCAGCGATAAATTACAAAAGCCTACTGTACAATGTAATATCTAAGATATGTCATAGTTTCAATAAATTTATTGTATGTATATTAAATATTAATATGTATATTAATGTTTTCACTTTGATAACTTAACTGCTTTGGTTTACACCACATTCAGATGCACAAATAACAGATACTACAATTTATATCAAATAATTTCGATTCATTGACGGCTTTAGATGTGGTTCAGCCGTTTACATATTCTCTACATAGTAGTCTCTCTGTTAGATATATACTCACGTCGCTTTGGCATACAACGACTAACTTTATACAGCACTACAATGAATAACAGAATTGCTAACACGTGGAAGTCTGATAAACAACAAATGATAATTTTATTACATTTTTATTCATGTTTAGCATGGCAGACTGGGTCAAGATCATTTTATAAGCGTTACTTTGGTGTAGTATTTTATTAACGACTCTATAAGCAAGCGCTAACGAGCATCTTAATATACTTTTAATTTAATTTTCAAGTTATTTGTTTAAACATAATGGTATATTTTTGTAAACAGATCCAACTGTGTAAGGATTTGTTGGTATTACCAATTTTTCATTGCTGTAAGATTTGTCCACAACGTCGGGTTATTAAGGAACAAATTACTGGAAGAAAGTGTTACCGAGTTATTCGTGAAAATACAATGGTGAGCTCACTCCTCATCACGTCTACGTTCCCACTGTAGTTTAACCCATAAGGTGAAAAGTGGGCCACTGAAGCGTTCTGCTTACCCCTTCGGCGACAAACGCGTTAATCTATATGTATCTATAATATGAAACCCAATTTAAACAAACTGTGTGTTTCGTCATTTCGTACCATGCAATGCAGTACGAAATTTACGGTACCAATTGTCGAAAGACTAACTTTTTCATCAAAAAAATGTTGTCACTTGTATTTATCTGAAATTGACATGTTGATAATACTATTGCATTAGATGAGTCCTGTAATTTAGCTCCTTACAATTACGTTAACCGGAGAGTCCGACATACCCCTTGTTCACCCCGAGCAGGGGGATGTAAAGATTTCCCATAGTAAAAAAAATAAAAAAAAATATGAGTACTGTAATGATAGTCGTTAATTGATACAAAAAACTGTTTATTAGATATTAATGATGCATTTTTATCGATGTTGACCCAGTGAGTAATCCTTTGTAGTTAGATTGAATTAAACTATTTACATCAAAGCTGTGCGATCTACCACCTGCCTGCTACATATGAATCAGCATTACCTAAATAACAATACAGTGCATTATTAAATCGATTAATGGATTGCATTATTAGTTGCATAAATTTTATGAGATTCCTATCGTTATTATGAACATTCAGAAAATGATGTCATGCCTCTTCTACTACAATAATTAATGTCTTAACGCTGCTTAAAGATATTCATTTAATATAAATCGCAAATAACATATTTTTTGCAAAGACCGCACCCAAAGATATGCTTATACTAACATAAATACTAACACTTTTTATTAAAAGTTTTTTATTAAAAATAACTAGTTAGGTTATCGCGGCCTTTGTAACACTAAATAATATTAAGCTAATGTTGCTTGAAAGATATTATTAATATCTTTCAAAATAAAATGTAGACTGTTACTAGGGAATAATGTAACTTAATTACTAGGACACATTAATTATTTATAAATAGATTACAATGAGCAAGGATAGAAAAATCTCACTGTGTACAGGATTATTGGTACTAATATGCTAACAACCTCTTTCATGTATATTCTTGTACAACATAAACAACGCATCTTTGTACAAAATTCGTAATTCTGAAGTAGAAATTATTCAGAAATTTCATGTTTAATGAAATTTGTTTGTCATGAGCACAGATGGGATATCATAGACATATACATAGACATAGACATTTATTTATTTACTAACAATATATTCTAACACTTTATAACACAAAAAAGAAACAGATGAGAACAAAAATACACAATGAAATAAAAATAAAAATATAACAGTCGATAAAACAATATTATTTTATAATGAATCAACTACTGTTCTTTAACTTCAAGTTTTTATACATAATATTACATTTATTTTTGTAAAACAATAATGAGTATTCATAAAGGTCAAGGATTAAATGATTAATACACTGATTTAAATAATCGCTGATTAATCGCAGTTTGCTTCGAATATACCATAAATATTGTGGTAAATACAATGTCACTTTCGACTTCGATAAGAGTACAGAAGAGAGCTTCGTACAAGATTTCTGTACCAGTAGAAGATCGTCCAGAAAAGTACTACTACCATACCCATTTAAGAGCAGTAGAACTCTTGCCAAGTTCGTCCGGGGAAGTACTGCCACCATGCCCTTTTCTGCCGCCAAGCAGTAACGCATTCGCGTTACTGTGTTCCGGTTTGAAAGGTGTGGTTGCCGGTGAAATTACAGGCACATGAGACATTCCACCTTCACGTCTCACAGTTACGGGCGCATACGATGCGACTTTGGTGGGCTGTCGGCTCGTTCCGTAAATGTATTACATAAAAAAAAAAAAACCTTTCTATGCCAAGCAGTAATGAATTCGTGTAAACGTGTTTTTTTTTATTTGATACAGTTACGAAACGAGCCGACGGCCCACCTGGTGTTAAGTGGTAACCACTGGCCATAACAACCGATGCGACTTAGGTCCTCCCCTACTAGGTACGACAAAACCTAAGTCGCATCGTACGCGCCCGTCACTCTGAGACGTGTAGGTGGAATGTCTCATGTGCCTGTAATTTCACCGGCAACCACACCTTTTAAACCGGAACTTCCAGTTCAGTCGACATAATATAACATGTTTATTAATAATATATTTATAATAATATTGGTGGACATTTCGTACAGCGCCATCTAGCCCGAAAGTAAGCTAAGCATAACTTGTATCATGGGACAACTGATATAATACTAGTATACTTTTTTGTAAATATATACATTTAATACACATTTACACCCAGACAGAACAAACATCTATGTTGGTCACACAAATGTTTGTCCTGGGTGGGAATGGAACCCACGACCTGGAGCGCAGTAGGCAGGGTTCTACCGACTGAGCTGTGGCGAGTCAAATGGCGGGCGACAAGCATATTTTCTGTAGATGGTAATCGCACGCATGAGTGGCATGCCCATCCCACATGCATACTACCGCGTGTGGGCATGCCACTCGGGGCATGCCGTGGCGTATCGTCCGAATTTACGAGCCACGCACTCCGCGGGCGCGCTGTACGCTCATCGATATAATATAACACGATAAATTTTCTTTTCTTTCTTTCTTTCAAATAAAAGCCTACTAATCAAGGTTTCTTTATTTTTTCACGTAGTTTTAAATGTATTTTATTTTTCATGCATTATAAGAACAATTTATCCTGAACATATTATATACTAGCTGTTGCCCGCGACCCGCGACAAATAATTGAATAATTTTAATTCAAAAGTACAAATCTGATACCGTTTGAATTCCCAGCATCATCGTAGAAACTGTCAGTAGAGAACAATATATCTAAGTATAATAAACACTTCAATAGCACGCGTTCCCGAGTGAGACGTCTGATATTATGTGATCGACTGTACTTCTGAGTTGGTCAAGCTGAGATTGATGCACACGGAAATATTTTTATGGCGTAAAATAAATAAGCCCTTATACGACTCGCCGCCATTACTGGCGCCAGTAGCTTGCCCACCCGGTGATCAGATTACCGAATATTGAGAAGATTATATTGTACGACATTTAAATAAATTTGCATGTTATGCTTATTCACGTGGCGGCGCGCGGCGCGGCCTAGCGAGCAATAGTGGTTCGCTGTTGAGGTTAATTCATGATTAATTCACCAGCTCGTATTTGCTGGGTCATGACAAATATTACATTGGCCGAAACCCGAATGGTTGTATTTTCATTGCACGGAGAACAATGGTGACATATGTACCTATGTATGTATACTTTCACCAGATAGTAACAACTTTACAATGGTACTGTTATCTATACAAATAAATAAAACTGGAGTGTCTGTTTGTAATATTAAAATAACCGCTTTTTACTAAGTGTCCATGGATGTATACACGTTACATATACCCAAACCACATTTTTTTCAATTTTTGTCCTTTTGTCTGTCTGTCAGTTTGTATCGGCTAATCTCTGAAATGGCGGGACCGATATTGACGGGACTTTCACTGACAGGTAGCTGATGTAACAAGGAGTAACTTAGGCTTCTTTTCCGAAGGGTAAAATAGGGGTGCGTGATAAAACTGAATTCCACGCGGATGAAGTCGCGGGCAACAGCTAGTTTATATATAAAAAGGTGTACTTTTGTGCAAAATAACAATGTTGCTTCGGTAATTTTTAACGAATGGTTGTTTGGATTTTAACTCAACGTACGTACAGCCAACGAAGCATAATTTAAATTGTATTCTTATATACGTAAATTTACAACTACCCCCACCAATAAGCCCCCGCAGTGGCAGATAGGAATTTCCTCCCCTTATACCCCCGTCGGAGGCGGAAGGGATGAAATATCATAATATCCACTTTCGCCAATAAAACGTATACAATTTATACCTATATATTATATATACCTATATATTATTATAATACGCAAATAATTAATTAGGATCACGTGTCTCAATTAATTATTACGCAAACTGATTATTACTTGATATCTTGATACAATGTCTCGCGTTGACAGATTCATTAGTGTTTGATACAATATCATACAGCTAGATTATTGTTTGGCTCTATTATAATTCTGTACTTTAACTATTCTTAACGTTCCAGTTTATGTACCCAAGTTAAAACTAGACGATCATGGAGTTATCCATTCTCAGCTTTATTATGCCGGTAAGTAATATGTTTGGGACTTTTCACAAAGCGCCATCTAGCCCCAAACTAAGCAGGTTTTACAATCGGAACCAGATGACTGATAGAATACATATAAAGATAATATAGAATACATATTCATGGCCATATTATTTTTTCTCTTTATAATTTGTTTTCAATCAATTATTGCACACTCTTACTAGGTGGAACACATTAATACCAGCTATAATATTCAACATGGCTGTACATGTGATTCAGCAATAAATATACTTTCACTTTGACTTTTGTTTCACTGAGTATAAATAAATACTCCTTCTTCCAAACCGAGAAAAATCTTTAACAATATTTCGCACCTAAACAATATTTACGTAAAAACTTGTTATTACATGAAATACACAACAGGTACAATATTATTCCAATACATTTCATATAAAATTGATATTATATTATGAATCGAACAAAAAAAATTGAATCAATTTATTCAGATTTGAATCTAGATCTGAGTGGCGTGGTACTTGTAAGTTCTAGCAAATTTCAGCACTTATCATAATATTAGGTATTTTTTAAATATAATTAAATAAAATTAAATGTTGCTTAAACAATTCAAAATTTTTAATGTATGCCGATGATTTGAAAGCATATAAAAGTATCTAATATACTGTAGAAGACTGTTGCCCATTTCAGGAAGATTTGGATAACCTTACGACCTACTGTATTAGAAACTAGCTGTTGCCCGCGACTTCGTCCGCGTGGAATTCGGTTTTATCACGCACACCTATTTTACCCCTCGGAAAAGTAGCTTAAATTACTCCTTATTACATCAGCTATCTGCCAGTGAAAGTCCCGTCAAAATAGGTCCATCCATTCCAGAGATTAGCCGGAACAAACAGACAGACAGACAAAAATTATAAAAAATTCTTACGGATCCCTAATTTTTTGAAAATAAATTATAGCCTATGTTACTCCTCGATAATGTAGCTTTCTATTGGTGAAAGAATTTTTGAAATCGGTTCAGTAGTTTCTGAGTTTACTTCGGACATACATACAACATACATACACCTTACCAACATTATCTCTTTATAATATTAGTATAGATAAACTGCATTTAAACATCCCAAAATTTAACTATATTTGTTTTACTAAAAAAAGAGTAGAAGTAAAATTTAATTATCGCCTATGCAATATTCCTTTAGCTAACATCTCGGTTGTTAAAGATTTATGTATATTGTTGGACAGTAAGCTACAGTTGAATCAGCATATTGACAGTATCGTTAACAAAGCATTTAAAATGTATGGTTTTGTGATGCGATCAGCTGCTGAATTTAAACGACCCTCAACCTATCTATATTTGTATAAAACACTGGTTAGATCACAGCTTGAATATGCAGTGCCTATATGGAGTCCTTTTTATGAACAATATGTTGAACAAATTGAGAAAGTCCAACGTAAATTTCTCCGTTCCATGTTTTACAGATGCTACAAATCACACTTGACATATTCGCAGCTATTGGAAAAGTACAGGCTACTATCTCTGGAGGCTAGGCGTTAATATTTGGAATCCAATACTCTGTTTGGCATTATCCATAATTACATTGATTCTATTGAACTAACGAGTAATTTATGTTATATGGTGCCTACTACGACTACTAAGCAGCGCAAAGTGCGCGCAGGAACTTTGTTTGCACTTAACGCCTGTCGAACAAATTCCGGTTTACGTTGCCCGCTACGTCGAATGGTGACCTGAGACCTACAACTCAAATTTCATTAATATTGATATATTTGCGTGTACTAAATGGCAATTTAGAAATCATGTGTTCCAATATTTATATGATATTACAAATAATAGGCAGATTAGTTAATTAAAGTGATATGTCAAATGATAGCCAATAAATAGTAAAAGTTATGTGTAAAATTATAGGTAATAGTTAATTAAAGAGATATGTAAGAGTTAATTAAAGAAATATTATAGTAGCAACTCTAGTGACACATTTGAATCAATATTGTAAATTAATCTGTGGATGATGTGGTAGGCTTCTGTACTAATAACACTTATTTATGTATTTTATCAGTTAAGATATGTTATATGTACTGTAGCTGTTTTTTTTCCCCAATAAATAAATAAGTAATGTAGGGTATAGAACGAGCTGACGGCCCACCTGATGTTAAGTGGTAACCGCCGCCTATGAACAACAGCAATACGACTCAAGTCCTCTCCACCAAAGTAAGAGATGACTCAAGTCGCATTGCGTTGCGTCTACGAGACGGGGTATCACCCACTCCCTTCCACCGGAACACAGCAACACGAGTGCATCACTGCTTCGCGGCAGATTACCAGGTGTGGTGGCAGTACTTCTCCGGGCGAACTTAGCACAAGTTGTTCTGCTACTTTGGGTTGCTCCTTTCGCACCATCCGTGGAACACGTGTAGGGATTCGATGGGTCATCACCTAAGGACGCGAGCAACGTGGACCCCCCCGAATGTATAAATAAAGTATATTCAGTACTTAAAAAATGTGTATCACATTCTGTGTTCCAGTACTTAAATTGGCAAGCGTGAGTATCTATGAATCCTTGGCAGGCTCCCAAGGTTGATTGCAGTATACTCTCATCAGATAACAGAAATCTCATCAGATAACAGCAAAGCTATATCACACCTTAATACGAATCCCCAGCGTTTTACCGGTCATTTATTTCCGGAAACTAAATATTAGATGCCATAAAAGCCTATAAAATGCAATTTCGTGAACATTTAGGCGATTCCCTGTGCAATATGAACAAACTTTATAACGATACACTTGAACGGTTACACAGACAAAACTTCAGCACTCCATCTTAATAACGAATTGAGGCTGCGTCCCTTTTCGGAAATTGTGTAAGATTAAGTAAGGTTTTTGAGTTTTAGAGGGTAGAAGCGGCAGTAAGGAAAACTAACTGCAGTGTTTGAATCAAAAACACGTTTGAAATATTCTTCAAAACTCATTAATGACAATAAATACATATTATGCTTAGATATAAGTAGAGCAGAGTCTAGACAGAACAGAGGTCTCACATAATCATGTGGGTTATGTCATCGTGAAATTGTAGACGTGACAGTTGATGAGCACACTGTAGTCGTTGCTTTCTCTCGAACAACTCAGCTACCCATCAATTACTTTGAGTAGATAATACCTAGATAATCCTACCAACAAGTCCTGGTTTTATGTGTTGTTACCCATACACATGTAACAAAGGGAATCTGAACAGGAGATTTCATATTATCTTTCAAAATGAATGTTTAGTTCATAACATGGGCGAAAAGGGATCTAACCGGAAACTTCGACCTCAAAAAATTCCAAGAATAATAAACAAGTTATTCGCCGAAGGGAAATTATCCCTGAAAACACATAAAAGTTGGCATTTTTTCCTCGCTACACCCTGTTATGACCCGGGAAATGGATCTTTGATAGAAAACAACGGCTTTGTTGTTCGGAACTGTTCATAATTACTTATAAAAAGTTGTGAACTTACTAACTTGCTAGACTTGTTTTTGCATTTCGTCTATATGATGTCTTCAAAAGTACAATATAGAGGTATATTACACGTATTTTGTGCGTAAAGATTTTAGAATTTCAAGTAAACTTCAAATTCTTCGCCTGGCCTTATAGCTCAATTGGTAGTAACTCTTCTGCGCTGTAGGTCGTGGGATCGATTCCCACCCAGGAGAAACATTTGTGTGATGAACACGGATTTTTGTTCTGGGTTCTGGGTGTCTGGGTGTTACGAAAAATGTATATAAGTATTATTATTAAGTATATAAGTATTATCAGTTGTCTGGTTCCCATAATACAAGCTATAATTAGCTTACTTTGGGGCTAGATATCGCTGACAAAATGTCCACTACCACAAAAAAAACAACACGATCTCATTCGTAGGATCAGATATCTAAGTAACTTGCTAGAATCCGTCTACACTCCAAATGAATAGTACACGCCACGTGAACGGAAACAGTCGCAGTTTAGATTGTAGAAGGCGACAGGTGACCTCTAGACCCCGCGATCCGAGTCGGGTCGCACAACTAGTTACAAGTGTCGGCGTTTCACCCGGCCCGCGTCCGCTGACGAAACCAGCCTCCGCGTTACGTGACGCGCAAGCGAGTGCAAATAACTTTCCAAAAAGTAGAGATGGCTACCATTTCTCTCCACACACGTATTCACGGAGCTTTAAGCCAATAAATAAATAAATAATAATAAATAAATATTGGTGGGCATTTCACACAGCGCCATCTAGTCCCACAGTAGCTAAACATAGCTTGTATCATGGGAACTAGACAACTGATATAATACTTATATATTTTTTCGTAAATATATTCTTATAATACATATTGAAACCCAGACAAAAATAAGCATCTATATTCGTGATACAAATGTTTGTCCTAAGATGGAATCGAACCCACGATCTACATTATTGAAGGCAGGACTACTACCAACTGAGCTGTGAGGTCAGTCAGTCCAATGACACAATATCATTAGGAACAGGAATTATCACACCTCAGTCACAGTCGGGCTGGTGAATTTACAGGAATTTGCTCATGAGGCTATGGTTTCACTGGTATGTACACTTCACTGGTATATACATATCCTTCAAGCCAGAACCAGTGCGAGTGCTTTAAGTAAAACTTCACCAGACAAACTCTACACACAGTAAGTTCCACTGCTACAAATTTGCATAGTAGTTAGTAATTACCGTCTCCAAATTTGCGTATTCCTTCAGGACTTAATTTACCTGAACAGGCGTTCAATATTAAACGGGTTACTGTTACTAGAACCCGAATTCAATACCAAATAGTTACTTTTAACTTAAACAGTACAGGCTAATGTCCGTCTTAAAAACACAACTTTAATAATTACTTAGGAGTCTCTTGGTAATTAGTGTATTTCATCGCATTCAGTCGGGAATACTTCAGAATTCTCCAAACAGACTTCCTCTCACATAGGACAGGTGATGCAGTAAGTGTATGCGTGCAAGCCCTGCGGCACTAGTGTAGTGCTGTGTGTTATCTGATGATGTATTGTCGTGTCACACCGGGTTTCACTTCACCAGGGCGCTGGCGCTTTCTTCGAGTCTGGCGCCGGCGCCATTAGAAAGGTTGTGCCGATCTTGCGAGGTTGCTCAACGCGCACACAGAACAACGAAGATACAGAAGACGAAATACAGAAACAAAAATGATTCTAAGACTTCGGAGAATGTGTCTAAATAATCTGATTCAGTTTGCGCAAAGTACCTCTCCGTCCGAAAGTGTGATCAACATATTTTGTATCCAACATCCGCATTATATGTATATAATGTAGTGTTTTAAAAATATTTTAACTCAAAAACCGTTACACTTATCTACTTTATATAAGTACAATGCCCCGGTGACATATTTACTATATTATCACTGTAGTGTGAGTCTACTACTATAATGAAAACAGATTATATAGTTTCCTCAAAACTTGACAAACACTATTAAAATAATAGATAGAGGAATAGTCCAGAGCTAAAGTATAATACTTGTAGTACCTTGCGTTGGCTCCTAATATTGCATTAATTTTAGGCTCATAAACTGGTTCAATAGTTCCACATACAACCTCAAAACAATTTTTACCGACTTATAATAATAGTATATACACTTATATACTAGTGCCTACCATAGTACCTACCTACTAAGTATTACAGGAAGATTTCCTACTGTATTTCGCTGATCTGTGACGCGTCCGTCAACTATTTGGACTGTGGCGCCATCGCCTGAGGCCGAAGGTGTAGTACTAACAGCGATGTTAATAAACTGCATAACAACCTTCGTATTCTAATCCGATCAACAGTCACACTAAATAATTAACAAAATAACCATTTTGACATAAACTTGTTGGACATTATGTGACAACGAAGCACAGTGTAAATAATTGTAGCCAATCCACTTGCAAAGTGGACTTCAGTAGACACTTTAGTACTGCAGAGGTCATCCGGGGGATTACAACTCGTGTTTCAGCATTGAGGATGTCGAAGAAATTCTGACACCGAGAATATTACATTTCATGTCTCAAGATACCACGAATATCATAACTGCACCTCTCGCATCGAAGATCATGCACATAATACTAACTAATATTTGCTCTTAGACGTTTCCGCACTGGTTTACGGAAAGCTTTGTAATACCAATAATATAGTAATAATATTGGTGGACAACACAGCGCCATCTAGCCTCAAACTAAGTAAATGAAAAACTTAACCAATGAGTATTTTGTAAACTATCTCACATTGTTATTTCCGCCAAAGCCTCGTCTTGACCCTTGTCTTGATGGAATTCGATGTTATGATGAATTCTAATCAAATTATAGAAAGATCTCTCTTCAAAATGTTTTTGTACTATATTTTTAGATCAAAAGAAGTTTTTATAAACAATACTAAATCCTTTTATCCGTTATAAAAGGATCCCAACAATGAATAAAAAAAGCTTTATTCCTTGTTTGAGTTTACTTCCGGTAAACAGTGTGCTGCGTTCTCCTGTGGATACTTTTCATAATCGGATACAAGGAAATACTCATTCTTCCCTAAATTGGTGAAGGCAATGTCTGTCAGTCTGTCTTGGCCACGGTGAACGTTTGTGGAAAGAGACATCTATATCCATAGTAAAATCTACTTGCCATCCGAAATTGGTGGATGAGGAAACAAGATGATATATACCCCTGCACTAAGAATCCCTGTGTAGCAGGTGGGTGGATAAAACAGAGGAAATAGAGTACTTGTATGAAGGTAGGAACGGAAAAACGCACGCAACAAGAAGGTAATAAGTTATCTGGTTTGCCTAAAATATATGAACACGAATGAAAAACTAAAAATATATGACGCACCTATCTTATATTCTTTAAATATAACCGGCATTAGATAAATGGTTATCTGTTAAGATTCCTTGGGCGAAAAAGAGGAAGGAAAAAGGAAAGTAGAAGAATATGTTTTTATAAAGTAACCCGAAGTTCCTTAAAAGCTGTTCATCTCAGCAAGTAGTTAAGTGACGATACAGTATAGTGTCTTACTGTGACATCGTTCGGAAATATTATTGACCAACAGCCACTCCTGACTAATTAGTTATTTGAAAACGTATGGAATTGTTCTGTCTTTCAGTACACGAGCGTACTACCTATATTTTATAATTTTTAAAGTGTTCTGTGTATAAACATACATATATATATATACATGAGCATGTAACAGTAACCAAAATGGTCGGTGTATAAACCGCGGAAGGAAAGTAAGAGGCAAACGCTAGCTACCTACTGTGTTATTGTAACATAAATATCGGATATGAAATGGCTGGAGGGTTCACGTGTATAATAACATGTGCCCTGAAACAACAAATAAACGTTATTTACAGTACGACATAAATCAGAGGTCCATTAGCCGAGTTTACTAACTCACACAATTGTTCACCCGAATGGCTGTAATTCACTTGAATGTGTATTCCGCCCGCGGAGAGAACGACTTCCACTTACATTAAGGTCAAGGTTGTGGAAATTACTGATAATATATGTTTTTTCGTATCGAACTTCAAGAATGATAACCCGAAGAAACATAAAGCTTCGAGTCTCTCTTTTGTGACGGAACGAGCTGACGGCCCACCTGATGTTAAGTGTTAACCGCAGCCCATGGACAACAACAATACCACTCAAGTCCTCTCAGTAGTACGAGATGATCAAGTCGCATTGCGTTGCGTCCATCACCCCGAGACGGGGATGTTACGTCTCATGCGCCTGTAATTTCCGGCACCCACTCCTACCGAAACACAGCAACATGAGTGCATCTGCTTGGCGGCAGATTACCAGGTGTGGTGGCAGTACTTCTCCGGGCGAACTTAGCACAAGTTCTACTGCTACTTTGGGTTGCTCCTTGCACCACCCGGGGGACACGTGTAGGGATTCAAAGGGTAATCACATACGGAAGCGAGCAACGTGGGCCCCCGATGTTATTAATTGTTTGATAATTAGCTTTATCCCACTTCGTTTAACTGTCATAGTAGCAAGTTTACCGGTTTCTGAGTCTAATCATTTATAATTATATATATTATTCACATATATTCATATTATTAATCAATAACAGACAAAAGTCAACTGTCAACTCATAACTTTATTTAAATTTCATAGATTCGTCGTTTTGGTAGTTTTTGCGCACCTAATGCTCGAGCAAAAAAGACAATCACAGCTAGCGTTGCCAGGCATCTGAATAAAGCCGGACACATTCAGGCTTTTTGGTTGCGTGTCCGGCCAAATTAGATGTTGTCCGGCCTGTCCGGCTTTTGTTAGGCTTTTTAAATTTGGCCACTTTTCATACATTTGTCTTCATTCAATTGCATTGTTGTTTCATTAGAATTTAAGGAGATTGTGTAATAAACGACGAAAAGCCAAGCTGCTTTAAAGAAATTTGATGTCCGGCTTCTTTACCTGCATGTCCGGCTAAACTAGATGGTCTGTCCGGCTTATCGTTTTTAAACCTGGCAACCCTAACCACACTTCTTTAGCAGTTAATTATGATAGTTTAACCACGCGTTTAACATAACTAACCAAACCACAGAACAGGGACTTAAACCTAACGACCACTGCAAGAATAACCTGACATCTAAATTGTGACGAACTGTATATCAACTTATTGCAAACGAAACAAATAATATTCTTCGAATTTTTTATCTGAATCATATATTCAGAAACAATATTATGTTTTGAATATATTAAAGCGTTACAAAAATAAACAAGTCAATGAATACATAATCTATTGATGCTTCAAAACTCTTTTAATATTTTCACATTTGCTTTGTACAACTTCCAATCCCAAAGTGTGGAGTTAATCAGGTGACATCGCCTTGCGTCCACTGAAACAACCACAGCCTTCAAAGCAATGTACCGCAGCCTCCCTGTGGGAATATCCACGGTAGCAGTACTTCCCAGGACCAACCCAGCTCGTACAGTTGCTCCAAATGCTACATTAATCATTATGATTTAACTAATACTGTAATGCTGTGGCTGGCCTCACAGCTCAGTTGGTAGTTGGTAGTAAGTTGGTAGTGGCCTGGCCTGCCTTCTGCGCTGTAGGTCTGAGTTTGATTCCCACCCACGACAAATATTTGTGTGACGAACATAGGTGTTTGTTCTGTGTCTGGGTGTTGATAATGTATTATAATTATGTATGTATTTACAATTAAGTATTATATCAGTTGTCTGGTTCCCATGATACAAGCTACGCTTAGCTTACTTTGAGGCCACATGGCGCTGTCCCCAGTATTTATTTATTTAATACTAGCTGTTGCTTGCGACTTCATCCGCGTGGAATTCGGTTTTTATCACGCACCCCTATTTTACACGTCGGAAAAGTAGCCTCAGTTACTCCTTGTTACATCAGCTATCTGCCATTGAAAGTCCCGTCAAAATCGGTCCAGCCATTACAGAGATTAGCCGGAACAAACAGACAGACAGACAAAAATTTAAAAAAATGTTGTTTTTGTATATGTACCGTGTATACATCCATATGCACTTAGTATAAAGCGGTTATTTTAATATTACAAACAGACACTCCAATTTTATGTATTTGTATAGATTATTTATGAATAGGTACATAATAGGTAGTTGTTGAAAATTATCTAACGGAGTAATGAAAGTAAACACGCCTTATAATGAACCGGGGAAGGAAAACTAGAAAATTATCCGAGTTGTTAATCAATCTGGGTAATAATCAGTTAGGTTGTAGGTAGCAGGCGCTACCAGCTCTCTCTATTCCTTGGAAACCAGTGTGCAGTGCGCGACAATAGATACGGTTCTGGCGGTGCACATCGACAGCTCTGTACTGAGCGGAGAAGGCCTAAATGTCTTGGTCTATTGCTCATGATTCTAAACAGACAAAAGCATTTCAACCAACTTCAGAGACGTGAAGATGCATTGCTTAGCTCATTCCATATTTGTGTTCAGCTAAGAATTGCTAATGAGTTCGTTCCATTTTCAGATAATGTAAGTTTTAAATTTTCAGTAACAATTAGAAATAATACTATTATTATTTATCTTTTTTTTGACTGGCCTCACACTTATGTGGTAGTAACCCTGCCTTCTTCGCTGTAGGTAGTGGGTTCGAAACCAATGTCATCTAAACCAATAACAGTCAGATACACACACAAACAGTTAACGAAAAGCTTGAATGTGTTGAGTGATTGTTGTAACCGCTGTGCCGTGCACATCGCCGCGTACTGCACTACAGATAACTACCAACTGATAAATAAGAGGTTATTATCGAACTGACGTGATTAAGTCGGGGCGAATGAAACTAGATAGCTTTCCATGAAAAGCTCATGTGATACCGATTGATCTAAGACATTATCACTAGTAATATAGATTAATAAAATTATTTATTTACAGCCCTACACATAAATTACATAAAGAAAGAAACAAAAAAATAATAATTTTAGTCTGGTAATAGTTACTAAATAAAGTCTAAAGCAGAAAGTTTTAATCACCTTTCCAAATTAATTATTAAACATATTCACAAGGGGATGGGGGAGCCTTTTAAATAATGTACTGTTATCATTTTGATAGTCTTATAAATATTGAGGGTACAACCTAGTATCCACTTTCTTCCTGTATATCGGTCGATCGATCCTGAAATACATGCAAGCACACTGAAAATACCTTAAAATTCTGATGTAACGTCGCATGAGCCTATAATTTTACCTTTCAAACTGGAAGACAGCAATGCGATTTTATGAACACCGCACCATTATTTGGTGACGTGGTACGGCAATCTCCCAGCCAGCATCTCAAACATCCATCTGCCTCATTGAGCACTCCGTCTCAGCGATCCATCTCAGTATGTGCATAGGTATTGCCACGTGACGTCACGCACACAATGTTCTACGTGACGTCATTATGACAACCATCAGGGTAGTTTTGTTTTTCTACCATGAAGGTGTGCCATATTCCACCCGAGAAGGTAGAATAAAGACAAAGTCAAAAACTTTATTTCCATAGAATTCATAAAGAACTGGCTTGGAAACGTCAATAATAGTCAAACCATAAGGTCACGCGTACTTATCGCTAAGTTTGACGCCTGTTCAAACCCTATCCGACCCTCCATGGGGGAACAGACAAGAAACTCCTAAAGGAGAACCTCCTTTTTTCCGGTTTCCATGTTGAAAATTAACAAATTCATAGCGTGTAACTTTACTTTTACGAAGTTTGATTACCTAACGTTGAATGTGGTAAAAGGACAACTTATCAACAAAACTTCCTAACATACAATCCCCAATAATAATGTAACAAAAGTTAGTTCCAACTTTGAAGGATTTGAAAATCTTTGTTAAGTTAACAACCACAGTTTGTGCGCTACACACACACAGTTTGTACCAGCAAACGATTCTTTTATGCTTTGAGAAACTACCCTAAACAAAAAATACAATATTCTTGATGTAATAAAAGGTGTTATAAAATTTTTGAAAATTATTGTATGTTGTAACTATTCTTGGTTTGTGTCACGTAAAACAATAATTTTCTTAATATATTATTATTATCGTATCGTTTATGTACTCAAAAATGTATGCATGCTGTGTTCATCTTTAATTAAAATTACATGTAATCTGTTAATAATATCTAGCACTTAAGAACATAATCATGTAAATTTTGTTGATGAATCTAATAAATAAATGTAATAATTTTTATTATGTCAAAGTCATAAGTTCTAATAGTTTCTCATTTGGTAGCCATTTTTGGTCTATCTATCCATCTTTACTGTAAAGTTCATTGCGAATTCATAACGAATTGGGCAGCTGATGTGGTTTATAATATTTTTTCGTTTTGCTGACAAAAACAATAATCAGTGAGGTTTATTTTCGTCCATAAAGATAAAATAAACGTATGTAATAATATTATTATCCAATCTACTCGCTGAATAGAGAGAATAATAGATAGCTTTCGGTTTCGTAGAATCCAGTAAACCCTAAATTAGTTTGCTATGAATTTCGTTTTAAATTGTATGATCGTTAGGTTTAAAGAAAAATTACATTTTCATCATGTAGTATAGTTGCCAAATAGTTAATTAGTTACTAAGAGCATCTCTATTCTTCCCCTGAATAATGGTTTCATTGTAGGAATTCAAAATTATTAGTTTGAAATGATAATAGAGATAATTTATTTGTAGAACTACTGTCTCCTTACAGGGTTTATGTTCCTACAAATTATTGTTGTACGATCCTTGAACAACATGCAAAAGGTGAATAGTTTGAGTATGATTTCCTGTCCGTGCTTGGGTTGGTAGGCAGTAGGTACTCACAGTAAATTTTGATGATACCTGACTTCTCTTCGGTATTTCTGAGAAACTTTCGAAGGTAAAGTTTAAGTTTAACTACAACTATTAGCAACAGAAACAGGCAAGTTTGCAACCCTCCATTCAGTAATCGAGGCCGCCATTTGGGGCCCAAAATTAATATGTCCCAATTATCCACGAGTCGGAACTAATCAACACAAGAAAGTGAATCCAATTCGGGTCAAATTGTAACAGTAGGGAGGCAATGTGCCCGCGCTCGCTGAATAATGGTGCGATTACTTACAAGCGATCCAGAACTTGTGGAACTTACGTATATAGTACAGGAGCCAGCGATAGACACGAACATTCTAATATAATAATAAATATTTTGAATAAATATATTGTATATATAATAAATATATGTTATGTATATATAATTAAAAAATATATCGACTGACCTCACAGCTCAGTTGGTTAGTAACTCTGCCTTCTGAGCTGAAGGTCGTGGGTTCGATTCCTACCAGGACAAACATTTATGTGAAGCGCATTGATGTTTTTGTTGTATTTTCAAATACATTTGAGTTTCATCACACAAATGTTTGTCGGGAGTGGGTAGGTTATATTTAGGTAGGTGGTAGATGTTTGTTCTATGTCAGGGTGTTAAAACGAGTATGTTTGTATGTTTTAAAAAAAGAGTGTAGGGAATTAGTTATTCCATTATCAATTTTATTTAAGATCTGGTTCCCATAGCAAATACAAGTTATATTTAATTTGGGAATAGATGGCGCTGTGTGAAATGCTATCAATATTCATTTATTTATTCATAATGCTTTATCTCTTGAGCTTTATGGAACAAAATCATATTTTGCGAAACCAATCATCAACAGTTACATCAGTGCCTGTTATTACATTTCTCTTTCACTGCGATCGCTTCAAACGCCTCTATTATACTAACCAGCAATGGACCCCCAAGACTTATGAGAAGTCGAGTTACATAGTAAATTTCCACTAACATTGCTGCTTTAGATAGATTCCTTAATTTTTTTTTATTTCTTAAGCGGTATTGGACAACAACATGGAAAATACTTCGTAAATAGCCAAGATGCATTGAGTACCGGTTTTGAAATATATCCAAATTTCGGTGTAATAAATTAAATTAATGAAATTCTGGCAACACCGGAAGTGGAGATGTCGGCCGGATATTAACGGCCTCATTCGCGTCCCATTTATTTAGTTCGGTGTTTCATCACTTTATAATTTCACTGTGTGAGAAATCATGGTATATCTTTTGATGGCCTACTCTACTCGTTTATAAATATATCCGTCTCTGTCGTGCTATCTATACAAATAAATAAAATTGGAGTGTCTGTTTGTAAGCTGTGGTTACCTTGAGGATGTGAGCACAAGACGTATACTTTTACAATGATAATTATGTAAGAAATGTGTATCACTTACTGGAAACCCTTAATAAATAAATAAAATAATATTAAAATAACCGCTTTTTACTAAGTGCATATGGATGTATAGACGGTACATATACCAAAGCAACATTTTTTTCAATTTTAGTCTGTCTGTTGTTTGTTCCGGGAAATCTCTGAAATGGCTGGACTGATTTTGACGGGACTTTCACTGGCAGATTGCTGATATAACAAGGAGTAACTTAGGCTACTTTTCCGAAGGGTAAAATAGGAGTGCGTGATAAAACCGAATTCCACGCGGACAAAGTCGCGGGCAACAGCTAGTTATTAATAACGCCCCATACATCTCTTTCTACAAGTTATCATAATAAAACGCCTTTTAATATTATGAGTTAAATAAAAGACGTCATAGCGGGAAAAGAGTTTAATACTGGCCTCACAGCTAAGTTGGTATTAACCCTGCCTTCAGCGCTGTAGGTTGTGGGTTCGATTCCCACCCAGAACTAATATTTGTGTGACGAACATAGATATTTGTTCTGTGTCTGGGTGTTAATATGTATTAAATGTATGGATAGGGTTTGAACTGGCGAACAATCTTAGCGATAAGTATGCGTGACCTTATGTTATGAATATTGAAGTTTCCAAGCCATTTCTTTATTAATTGTATAGAAATAAAGTTTTTGTCTTTCACGGATTAAAAATAAAGTATTTAAGTATCGTACCAGGTTAGCTTACTTTGGGGTTAGATGGCGCTGTGTTCATTTTATTCAGTGCGTCCGTGGCATAGAAGTAATGGACAGCTTCCCACAAATTTACTAAAATCCTATATAAGGGTCTATGCTAGCATCGCGGGTAAGTATGACTGATACTCTTCCCAGCCAAAGCTGCCAAGACTGAGCTTATTTCATAATAAAATGTGTACGATGAAATTGTACTAGTGCATTAGATTTATCCTGTTCTGAGAGTGACGTCTTGGAGTTCAATAGAAAAACAAACACTATTTCTACGTTAAGTAATTTAAATTTTCTTATAAATACTAAACAGGACGCTGTACAGAATACTTTTTAGTTATCCTTGTTAACAAATTATTAAAATTAATTTAAGTAAGCCGACCCTAAAACTGTTTCAATAAACGAAATTCAGAAAAAAGAATCTTAATTAAGTGTATGCGGGTAGAATTTTCCAATTAGTGCGGATCCCCAAATATCCTGGAAGCAGCCGGCTGACGTCACGCGGAGGCCGTGAAGCTGGCACGTGACGTCATCACACACACCTGCCAGGGTGGCCACGGGTTACCCTGGGCCATTTATGTATCACACTACTTACAAAATGCAAGTTAGACATAATATACAACAGCAGTAGAACTCACGCCAAGTTCGTCCGGGGAAGTACTGCCACCATGCCCATTTGTGTCGCCAAGCATTCGCGTTACTGTGTTCCGGTTTGAAAGGTGTGGTTGCCGGTGAAATTACACGCACATGGGACATTCCCCCTACACGTTTCAATTACGGACTTGTACACAACAATCGGACTTGTGACAAATACGGAGACTTGGGTCTTGTCGTACCTAGTAGTGGAGGACCCAAGTCGCATCGATTGTTATGGGCAGAGGTTACCACTTAACACCAGGTGGGCCGTCGGCTCGTTCCGTAACTGTATCACATAAAAAAAACACTTGGGGCTGCATATCAGAGAATCTAAACTTTTGTTTTATAACGTTAAAACAAATATGAAATAGATACCCAGTTTTTTATATCTATCGGATAGTGTTTAAGGTTAGCTATAAGCAATGTATTCTTGTTCCATGGATACATAAAATATGTATGTCAGTTATGTAACAATGCAATAGAAACAACATTATGTCCACTGTCTTTAAAATTACTTAAGGTTACCTGCTTCGTAGGTCATGAAACATAAGTTTGATAGTTCTAAACACATAAGACCTAAAAGTACCATTTTATTACCTACATATTTTTTCTAATGATAGAATGTGCGTATATATCGAAGTGCGCCGTTTCACTACTGAAACTTGGTACATGTATTTTTGTACTCCAATATCATGGTTACCATACAGTATTCTGTCAGTAGCAGCTCCGCAGTTCTTAACGGCTCGCATCGCTCCCACCCCCCGGGGTATATTACACCCACTAGCGCCCCAGAACACCCATGTAGAACTGCTACTTGTAATATCAACCCCCAACTAATATCCCGGACTTTCATTTCCGCACCAAAAAAGACTTTTTCTTTTAGAAATTTTTGTAAAATATTTTGCCAAAATGTTTTAGTCTTCCAACTTCCCTAGAAGTGTTCCGGTGAGATTGCAGGTGAAATTACAAATGTTTTTAATCAAGAGTTCTGCTTGGATGGTTATCAAAACAAATTGGGTCGAGGTAAATGGCTTACATAAATTGGTAGGTACGTATAGTAAAATCTACCATCGACTATTATGCTTCCGACCGTTACATGAAATTGAAATAGTATATTTATTGTGGATGGTTTTTTAACGTTTTTATTTATTTATTGCGCATACATTCCTGCAGGACTAAGAAATTCTGATTAAAATTAAAATCTATACAAATAAATAAGATTGGAGTGTCTGTTTGTAATATTAAAATAACCGCTTTTTACTAAGTGCATATGGATATATACACGGTACATATACCAAAACAGTTATTTTTTCAATTTTTGTTTGTCTGTCTGTTTGTTCCGTCTAATCTCTGAAACGGCTGGACCGATTTTGACGGGGCTTTCACTGGCAGATAGCTGATGTAACAGTGAGTAACTTAGGCTACTTTTCCGAGGGGTAAAATAGGGGTGCGCGATAAAACCGAATTCCACGCGGACGAAGTCGCGGGCAACAGCTAGTATTACAATAAAAACAATAGCACATGTTTACAATGTTTCCAATAATTGAAGTACAAAGAGTTTACCTCCATAACTGATATGTGATAGAGTTCCGACGGAGCGCTGAGCGGCCGACAACAAATTATCCGTACTAGGGATCCCATCGCCCGCTTTGATCTTGAAGCTTGTTATGCATTCGTTTGCGCTCAAACAAATAATAGGTCAGTCTTGAGGTGTATATTTTTCTCATAAATATTTTATGAACTGGAGAAATTGTCGGGTAATTGAAGTTAGGATCCGTCCGTTGAGTATCGTCTTAAATAATATAAATAAATAATGTTTAAAATATATGGTATTCGTGGTCCATTCACAGTACCTACCTACTAGCTCCAAAAATCTTCATAAAGCGTCTGCACTTAGCAAACAATCTTTTACAAAACCTTCCTTCGTAAATAATCTAGTAGTGCTTGATCTAAGAGATGAAAAAAAAAACTCATCAACAATTTAACAACCCCTTTCGCCCACATCGTTGAACCGTTGTAAATTCAATGAAGATTAAATTCTTCAGATAGCTTTTAAAATTTTCACCCATTGCGCACGTAAAAAAACCTCGTAAAATATTTAATTAACAGTGATAGAATATACACGAGCCGCTTTGATGAGCTCGGGCCCGTCGTTACTTCGGTAACGGCGACCTTTTATTAAGTTTCCACATTTAGAATCTACATTTTTCTCGAAATATATTTTAGGATATTTTAGCTTTGAAGAAAACTTTTGCAAACAAAAGATTGCTTTGCGAAGTTACTTGGTTGGATTTGATTGGTAGGTTTAGTTGTTAACCATTTAATGAAATAACATGAATAACAATTTTTTTACGACACATCATTGTTTTGGACACTATTATGGCTTATGGTTATAAGTATAATAAAAACCTCATAAATATATTGAAAATTCGGCACGCAATATACATAACTGAGCTCAACAAACAAAGCGAAAGAGATTCGGAAAACAATTTCCTAAATTTAAAGACGTCGTCTCCAAGGGTCGGTTAAATAAGGGTGCGATTGATAAAGGGCCCTGAAGACCCTGCGAGGCCCGGCGGATAACGACGATTTCCTTCAAGGATGAAATCGTATTTTTGAATACGGACAATTCAGCTTGTTTGTATTCGGGCTTACAATGTGAATTGTCTCGCACTAGCGACCCTCCCTGGCTTCAGACGTTAACTACAAACTTCAATTTGCAGTTAGATAAATGAAAAAAAAGTGTCAGAAACAGCATTCATGACAAATTCTGGCTTTACTCACTTTCAACTCACCGACTTAAGGAACAAATAACTTTTCATAAGAACCTAATTCAGTCTGCGACAAAGTATATTTTCTCAATCTCTGTCAAAGTAACATATGCATACACATGTATGTAATTCCCCCGACTCCAATATAATTAAGGATGACCATTTGAAGGGGATTCTATTCATGAATATGAGCCACCCGCCCCGCCGCCCCGCCGGCCCCACGCGCCGCCCGGCCGCGCCCTGGGGGGCACTAGCGGTGAAGCCTGCGAATAACTTGACGCTTATATCTACCATGGCGGATATGGCTGTGAAATATGTATATCTGCCTATTACTAGTGGCTAGATAATACGCCTCCTTAGTTAATGGGAACTGTGAGGAACTAGGTTCGATCCCAGGCCTGGCCAGTAATTTTCGGTTGAGCAGAAAGATTATTTTATTCTTTCTTTCTTTGAACAATTTAAATCCGAAAATACATTGTTCCCATACAGTTGTTCGTATTGCGTATAGTAAAAATTGCACATAATAAAATTATTCACAAGAAAAACAGTTGTCAAATCATGTTATTCACAATCCGGAATTAATAAGTACAGCACTAATATACTGTAATAATAGACAAAGTTTTTTCTTTTTTGCTGTGGGATTATTAGACTGGACTTTTCCTTATCGCCAAAAAAAGCCGAAAATTAACTACCGATGTATTTTTTCATTATTTTTCCATTTAATAATTGCCACATTCGTGGAATTCGATCTGTGTGAAGATCAAGGAAACCTCAAAGACCGCATATCCGTCCGTACAACCCACAACCCGGGAAGATAATATCGGATACAATGTATGGCGTATTTTTGTTACTTGTCCAATGTGAGTAAAGGAATGGGCTAGTTTCCGCGCAGCGCTACGATATCGGTCGGATGGGACGCGGTGATATCAGGGGTATATGTGGCTCATTCATCCTTAAGGATTACCATTTCGGGACCTCGGTTACTTAAGTACTATTGACTAAGCTCAGGGCCTCATTGCCTATTTGAAATTTTCTTCGTCCCATGCCCAACAGTGGACGAATGTGGGCTGATGATATTCATTCGTTTTCATTGCAATTTTGAAAATATGGTGACGAGGTTTATTTAGGAGTTTAACTTATTAGTTACTTCCAAGATTAGAAAGATATTATGAAGTCTATAGGCAGTGGTTATAGGTGATGTGTATACATATACATATCATAAATATATATACATATCTACATCACCTACAACTTCATCACCTTACCTATACAGTAGAGTGGTCTCAAAACTCAGTTGGTAGTAACACTGCCTTCTGCGCTATAGGTCGTGAGTTCCATTTCCAACCAGGACAAATATTAGTGTGACGAACGTAGATGTAGAGTATGTATTTACAAAAACATAATTATTATATCAGTTGTCTGGTTCCCATGATACAAGCTATGCTTAGCTTACTGTGGGGCTAGATGGCGCTGTGTGAAATGTCTATCAATATTTATTTATATTAGAGCCTGTAGATGATTCACGATAAACTTTTCCATCGATATGCTCCTGTGACTCCTGAACTGTGACCTTCACATTTAAAGTGAGAGGTCCGACCTCACACTCACTGAAACTACATCTGCCAGTAAAAGGGTCACCCATCCATCTCCGTGCGGGCGGCAAACACCATCCATCACGCTACGTGATGTTTGCACGGACCGGTTTGTTAGTAATATACCCTTCACAGTTGAGACCTGACGTCGGATATACCGGGTAAGAGATGATCAACCAGTTTATTCAGTATCTTACTTTAGGAAAGCTGTGAAAGCTGTATTTATTAAATATATATTTGTCAATAAATATTTTTGTATTTCGTATGTGTGGTATTTTTTATGTGATAGGTACGGAACGAGCTGACGGCCCACCTGGTGTTAAGTGGTAACCTCGGCCCATAACAACCGATGCGACTTGCTCCTCCCCAACTAGACCAAAGTCGCATCGTATGCGCCCGTAACTCTGAGACGTGTAGGTGGAATGTCTCATGTGCCTGTAATTTCACGTGGTTGTGGCGGGTGGTCCACTAATGGATGGACGCGTTCACCAGTAGCAGTAGCTACAAGTGGTTTGATAAATCCACCGCACTCTATCATCGTCTATCCATTATTTACTCGTTGAATATTACCTTAGTATTTGTAGCAAAAAAGCAAAATACTTCATCCAAACAAAATTTATAATAATTTTTTTCTCAAAAATTTAGATTTACACAAGCTGAATAAAAACTACACAAAATATAAGTTTAACCATGATAATTTTAAGTCTTTACGCCTCACGAGTGCTATTTTCGCTTGACGGCCTCGCCCGGCGGAGTGTCAACCTTCTCCGAAGATATCTCATACTGAGTGTCCAGCCTGTGAACAATGTGTTCAGTTAAACACACAACATAAATAAATAAATAAAACTTATTTATTTGCTAATATAGGCATCAAAAACTAAAATTTAAAACAACCCTGGGACCAGCTCGACAAACTCACGAACAACAAATCAGTAACATAAATACGTTGGAACAGTCAATGTGACGATCGGTTCATGACAGTGACTCTTGTACTATCTCTTATCATACGTCACGGTGTCGCTGACACCCAGGCCCTGCTTCAACTGATATCATACTTGCTAAACACATATTATCATAGATATCATTGTTTCGAATATCTCCCCATAGTTAATTGAACAGTGGCAAAACATTCAACCTTTGTTGGAAAAGGAACATTATAATGGACATAATTTTTTCTAATATATACAAATATTGGTGGACATTTCACACAGTACTTCATACTATGGGAACTCGATAATGGAAGAATGCTTAAATACTATTTCTTCATAAATATATATACATATTAACACCCAGACACAAAACAAACATCTATGTTCGTCACACAAATGTTTGTACTGGGTGGGAATCGAACCCACGACCTACGGCGCAGAAGGCAACGTTGCTACCAACTGAGCTATAAAGCCAATCAAACGAATTAATTTCGTGTGACAAAACACTGCCACCTCACCCATTTCTACCGCCAAGCAGTAGCGCGTTGCTGTGCACCCGTTTGAAGGCAGGTGCCAATGTAATTACATGCACATGAGACATACTTAAATATTTGTGTTGAGTGACGGGTGCAAGTGTCTTGGTAAGATACCTTTATCTATATCTAGTGAAATACCTAAAGAATATCAAATAGCGCGTGAATTACCAATACGTTATTGATCAAGCATCTTCCAACGAGATTATGAACATTTTACTTGTTTTATTTATTTTATTATGATATTTATTTTATTTTACAGCTCAGGACACTTTTACGTGAATTATTTCAAGCCTAGATATAGAAGGATAAATAACTTAATAATCCAAAGAACAATAACTAGTAAATTGTTTTATGGAATTATAAATAGTATCGAGATGAAGTTAATTTTACTAACAAGATAATAAACAATTCTACCTACAATAATGTCACCATAATTCCGGCCTCCCACGTCCCGTAAACTTATGGGACATACTTAACCGGGACGAGCTAACATCTATTTAGTCCAATAAAAACAATATTAAGGACAGCACAGCGTAAAACACTGTTCATTCGTCTTCATTCCAACAATTTCACAAATATTTTTCATCCTATTTCTAAACGTGTAAGGTCGAAAATGTTGTATTTGAAAACAAAATGGCGGCGGCTAACAAGAGAAGTAATGTATGTCCGGCCGACATTATCCTGTCGTGCGCCTGTTTTTGTGTTGTCACTTAAATAGATAATGATTGTTTCCTAGCTTTTTCTCGTTGCGAACGAATCTGACGGAAGACGGTCGCACAATAAGCGTCATCGTCTTTTATTTTACAAATAATGTCCGCCACACTGAAACCGCACAAGCAATAAATATAGATTTCAGTTATACTATAGTAGAGATACCTTGACTATTCAGTTTTACACTGATCTTGAAACCTACTCCCAGTACATCCCGAGAATTAAATCTAATTCCATTTAATATTAAATGCAAAATATAACATCACTAGAAAGTGGTATCATCATCATTAAATAAGTTGTATGTGGCTTTTTCTAATTCTCATCTCAACTGCGTGTACTGTGAATGCTTCTTTTTTGTGATACTTTTACGAAACGAGCCAATGGCCCACCAGGTGTTAAGTGGTAACTTCTGCCCATAACAACCGATTTGACGTGGGTCCTCCCCTACTAGGTACGACAAGACCCAAGTCGCATCGTATGCGATAACTCTGCGACGTGTAGGTGGAATGTCTCATATGCTTGGCAGCCACACCTTTCATACCGGAACATATTAACGCGAATGCGTCACTGCTTGGCGGCAGAAATGGACACGGTGGCAGTATTTCCCCGGACGAACTTGGCGTGAGTTCTACTGCTCTTAAATGATTAAACTTATTAATGTTCGTGCAATAATTCCATACTATTGGTGTCGAGCACAATGCTCCTGGAAGAATCTCGCAATTCCTACGATACATCATCAAGCTATCAGACATCAGTGGTGACGTTGATGAGCCTCGTACACAGTCACGAGTAAACAGCGTGTTCGGTTCATCGCCGCTGTGCTGGACCCTGCACATCTCATTCATATGAACCAGTCAAAAGGTCACCAAAAGACGATGATCCTACTTTCTTCACGCTAGGGGTTCTTTTTTGTGTGCATTGTTCGTCCAGACAAGTGTTGTGACAACAGGATACATATGCCTTCGAGCAATAGTGCTCGAATTCTGTTTCCGTCCGAAGGATATAATTGCTGGAGAAAATACTGGCACTTGACTTTCCACCTTCAAGTGAAGAGTGAAGTGCAATACAGTACTTTGTTGTTATCAAATTCACTGCAACAAGTGTAAGACAAAAAACAAAAAACAACCAAATTAGAAACTTCTCCTTTTTTTGAAGTCAGCTAAAAATTCCACTGCTCCGAAAAACACAAACGTTGGACGACTGTAATTATTTTAGATGTTAAAAGAAAAACTATCAAAGGCGTGGCCACATCGAAGTTCTTAGTCTGTTTTACAATCTACATTTATATAAAGCAGTCGAAATATTCCGCCGGTCGAAGAGCAAAATGTGTTTCGATTGGAGAGTATGAGAGTCGAGCCATTTGGAGTAGGAATCACTACATATGCTTATCTGATAACGCGCTGCTAGTGACGGCCGCAATCAAAATACCTAGAATTAGGTACCGCTGTTACCTATCCGCGGCTACCTATGTCGAATCATTTCCTACCTCTCAGATACAATAACGAAATACATTACGCCCTGTGAAACGTCTTATTCCATCTGAATTTTTCCTCATTCTTCAATTATTCAACATCTCTAAGAATTTACATTATGTTAGTACACATTATAATGTCAAATCAGGGATATAAAGTTTGTATAATAGCCATAAACAAGTTTTTACGTCTCGCATACTATAACATTATACAGGTCAGGCCCGGGAATCGAACCCTGGTGAGGTGAGAGGCCGATCACATGGCATTGACTGGGGAATCTGGAAATAAATTCATTATACTTTTATATGACTCGCGCGTCGCTGACTGTAGTTAGCTTTACGAACATTTCAAAAACTACGGGTAGAATACCCATGAATATTTCGTTTTTTCCCAAATGTAAACTATTAAATATGTATAGCATTAAAACGATTAAGTTTTATCAATTTTTGACTGGCCTCACCAGTTGGTAGTAACCCTGCCTTCTGCGCTGTAGGTCGTGGGTTCGATTCCCACCCAGAACAAACATAAACGAACATAAATGTTTGTTCTGTCTGGTGTTGATATGTATTATGCATGTATTTACAAAAAAGTACCTATATAAGTATTATATTATCGTATGGTTCCCATGACACAAGCTACACTTAGCTTACTTTGGGGCCAGATAGTGCTGTGTGAAATGTCCACCAATATTTGTTTATTTATTAACACAAATGGGAATCCTGAAGGTAGATCTTGCATCAAAACATTTCGCCAAAGTATTGTACGCGATTACATCACAATGGGTGACCTTTCTGCGAACAATCATTACATTAGTGGCTCGAACACGAAACTCGCGTCGAAAACACGAAAATTGTGGTTGTTTTGTCGTAAGCTGTTTACCGATGTTGTCCATCAAATCAGGCGATTTCATGTCCCCCGACCCGACACAGGCGCAGAGTAATAATATTGTATTGTAACTGATATGTATTGTAAATGTAACTAGGGGGGCCCACGTTGCTCGCGTCCGTATGTGATCACCCTTTGAATCCATACACGTGTCCCCCGGGTGGTGCAAGGAGCAACCCAAAGTAGCAGTAGAACTTGTGCTAAGTTCGCCCGGAGAAGTACTGCCACAACACCTGGTAATCTGCCGCCGAGAAGTGAAGCACTCGTGTTGCTGTGTTCCGGTGGAAGGGAGTGGTTGCCGGTGAAATTGCAGGCGCATGAGACGTAACATCCCCGTTTCGGGGTGTGGACGCAACGCAATGCGACTTGAAACATTTCGTACTATGGAGAGGACTTCAGTGGTAATGCTGTTGTCGATGGGCGGCGGTTACCACTTAACATCAGGTGAGCTGTCAGCTAGTTCCATCACCTCAATGAAATAAAAAAAAACTAAATTATGAGGAATCTTTTCACAACTTAGATAAACTAAGTTTCGTTTATAAACGTGCAAAATGGTTAAATTAGCTATGTACTAACTAATCAACGACACGGCTTGTATGTGTGTCAGTTCATACCTGGGATCTTCGGTTCGTACCCGGTAACTACACATCTCACTAATGTTACTCTTAGAAAAGACATTTCAATCAAAAGGGGAATTCCTTTTCTATAGCGAGGGCATAGATAATTAAATAGTTTCTATGGACACAAATACAAGCCAGGATGTGCGCGCTATTTCATTTATTCTAAATTATATCATTAATTTGAAGCAGTTTAGGGTTCATTGGTGCATAGAAAGAAACGCACGTCCGTGAGGGAATCGAGAAGCGAACCCTTATTTGTTACAAAGAAGGTTTATTGTGAGTGATTTAGATTTGGATAATGTCAGATTATTTAAAGAGGCAACACTAAGCTGGCCTGTCGCGCCCCTACCTATGAATCATGAGTAACAATGTGAGCTGTAGACATGTATTTAAAACTAGCTGGTGCCCGCGACTTCGTCCGTGTGGAATTCGGTTGTATCACGCACCCCTATTTTACCCCTCGGAAAAGTAGCCTAAGTTACTCCTTGTTACATCAGCTATCTGCCAGTGAAAGTCCCGTCAAAATCGTTCCAGCTGTTTCGGAGATTACTAACTTTTAACTCAATACCAATAACACTGTTTAAATAATTAAAAAAAACATAAAAAATTCATGTTACCAACGGGAACCTTCAAAAACTTCATCGTACTGACAATTCAACGTGGATTGCAGTGAACACGTGCAATTTGTTCAGGCGGGGTGTACGGGACACCTGAACACTGCCTCCCCCCCCCCACCGACAGGGATGATGGATGACCCCGGACGGGATTAATTCACAACTTCCACACTCGCTATGTCCGACAACACGCGATAATTAAACGAGTGAGTGACTCCTGTATCCCAAGGACTAATGTACCACGCGGTACATTCAACCCTTATACAAAATCAGTCCCATATCTCAACATGTTACAAGAGCCAGGGTTCGTGAAGTCTCTGGACCCGATGTCGGAAATAGTTCGAGGCTGCTGTGACTGACTTTTTTATGTTAAAAACTAGCTGTTGCCCGCGACTTCGTCCGCGTGGAATTTGGTTTTATCACGCACCCCTATTTTACACCTCGGAAAAGTAGCCTTAGTTACTCCTTGTTACATCAGCTATCTGCCAGTGAAAGTCCTGTCAAAATCGGTCCAGCCATTTCAGAGATTAGCCGGAACAAACAGACAGACAGACAAAAATTGAAAAAAATATTGTTTTGGTATATGTACCGTGTACACAGGCACATGAAACATACCACGTATGTCACGTACATGTCTCATAGTTACGGGCGCATACGATGCGACTTGAGTCTTATCGTACCTAGTAGGGGAGGACCCAAGTCGCATCAACTGTTATGGGACGAGGTTACCACTTAACACCAGGTGGGCCGTCGTCGGCTCGTTCCGTAACTGTATCATATAAAAAAAACAAGTAGCAGTTGTATTTCACGTAAAAAATTATTTCATACTACATACAAAAGCGCTGACTCCTCACTACATACATTACCTTATGTAACTCGTACTATACATAGTTGTATACAACAGAGTACATTTCCTACTCGTGAAAATACGTAACTGTCAAAAACCTTCACAATTATCTAATTACGAGGCACAATAGCCCATCCCGATAGCGGTTAGTCTTGCGGGCGGACCGAGACTGTTGCGAATTCCCACCTATCTACTGTTCATCGAGAGCAAAAGAAAAGAGGCGAATAAAAGAAGCCGAGAAATCCACTCAAAGTGACATTGACGCCCATTCCAAGCCATTTCATTATGAATTCTATAGAAATAAAGTTTCTGATTTTGACTTAGAGAGATCTGCCGAGAAAAGATAACTAAATTAGTAATGAAGTGAAATAAAATGTATTTTTTTTATTTGCTAGAAGGACGGTTGTACAAAATGTCTTAGTATAAAATTGTTAGATACACACACTTCACCGTTTAAACTCGACATGCAAATATTAAATAACTAACCTAGAGAAAACGAATTTAATTTTAAATAAATAAATAGTAATAAGTATAAGTAATAATACATAAATAAATTTAATAGTTAGTAGTAGTGGAATTTTCCGCTTTTAGCAAGAGTAAGAATTAGATTGTGGTCGCGTCAGTCTGAGAGTAAAATATCTCTGACAGGTGCACGAACCTATACCGAGATAATGAAGTAAGTCTAATGCTTTGGGAAAAATATGATGGGAACTTGATAATTGATAGAATATTTTTTTGTTTATACATACTAGCGACCCATCCCGGTTGCGCACGAGCTGTAGAGCATATACGCCGAGAAAAGAAAAATATATTTTAAAAAGTGTATATAACAGGTTTACGCGGCGCACGACAGTATTTGGAAGGTCCAGAGAGAGAGTCTGCCAGATATTTTCTACATGTTCAACATGCGTCGTCACGTTTCAGTCAATTTACTCCAAACATTAATGAATTATACACCTAAACCTTCCTCATGAATCACTCCGTGTTGGTGAAAACTATCAAAATCCGTTTAGTAGTTTTGAGTTTATCGCGTTCAGACAGACCGCGTTTTATAATAAGTAGTGATTATCACCCATACACAGAACAAACATCTATCACCGAGTTTTAAACATAGATATTTGTTGTTTTTTTAATAGATGATGTATAGTTTTAGATTTATTATTTGACTAGCGAATATTTACCAACGCAAATGTTTTTTATTATTATTGTTATTACTGTTGTTATTTATTATTTGTGACTAGCGCCCCTTTACAGCGACAAAATTTGTAATTTTTAAGAAATTAAATATAGAAATATAAGAAAATAGTAATTGGACTGATGACGAGACATATTTGTACACCTAATTTATTATAATTTAATTTATTATGTGTTTCATATATGAAAATAAACATATTCTATTGTATTCTATTCTATATTCCCGACACAAATGTTTATCTCGGGTGGCAATCGAAACCACGACCTACAGCGCAGAAGGCAAAGTTACTAGCAACTGAGCTGTAAGTCCAGACATGTACAGGTAAGATCGTGAAATATTTAACCGAGACCTCGGTCGAACCCGAACCACTATTACCACAATGGTCCATAGAACCGCGCAGCAGTGGCTGCCAGTGGATGTGACATCAAAGGAACCCAGATGGGATGGTTCTATTGGATTACAGACCACGTAATTACAGGATGGATTAGATGGCTGTTTGTCACGTTTTCATATTAGTGGGTTGGCCTGGCCAGTGGTCAAATTGGGAAATTTCTTGTTGGGATGTTTTCCTGATAATCGCATCAATCACACGTACAGGATGTTCTAACATGACGAAATAAACATACAAACATACGTTTGTACCTGAACTAGGTTGAACCAACTAGGCTTTTTCAAAATATTTTAAAATATACATTATAAATGATTAATATGTAGTTAGGTGTCTTCTGTTTATGTTCTGTAAGCTTAGTTCCACAAATAAAATAATTTTCTTTCTTTCTTTTCTTTCTGAATGCAACTTGCGTTCCTGGCTGGCTAACAGTTACAATTAGTTACTAGTAGTAGGTATAACTATAAGTACCTAATCGACCACAACACTCAGGCTGGAATATAAATGAATCGTTTCACGTGCCTGTAATTTCTCTGGCACCATATCCTTCAAAACTGAACAAGGAAATTCAAAAGTCAATGTCAATAACTTTATTTCCATAGAAATCATAAAGAAATGGCTTGGGAACGTCAATAATAATCAAAACATAAGGTCACGCGTACTTATCGCTAAGTTTGACGCCTGTTCAAACCCTATCCGACCCTCTATGGGGAAGAACAGACAGAAACCCCTAAAGGAGGGCTTCCTTTTTTTGCGCGAGCTCGATCCTTATAACAATGCAAATGCACTACTACTTGACGGCAGAAATGGGTCACGGTACAGCGTGCATTTTTCCCCGGGTATCTATCACTAATACTCGAGTCAATGGCATCTCGGAAAACTGGCAAAAAGTACAAATGCGATTCAAAGGAGCTACCTTGGTGCACTTGTTGAATTTGTGGTTCTAGGGCACGCAGGACGCAGTTTGGTTCTACTGCTATTGAAGACGCGCATTCACTCGTAAAAGCTAGGTGCTTACTAGGTGTAATGTCCACTACAAGCAAGTTTTGGGACACCCTTTAGGTTCTTCAAGTATAACGCATAGCAAGGTTATCTTCAAAGTAGCCGCGTCGGGGACAAGCAGGGATAATTGTGTTTAGACCGAAATTAAAGGAAGGTCTCATTGCCTTGGATAGATAAATTAATTACTGGAGTACCGGGAACGCAATATGGAAGAACGGGACACATTTTGATTCGGATAATTATCCGAGTAATTGGGTATGTAGATTAAGCTATCATTTGTACAGTTTCCAATGGGGTAATTTTCCAATTTGACATCGTTTATTTCATCTAACATAATTATATACAATTTTTAGGTAACCACATAAGACCCAAGTCACAACTTATGCGCCCGTAACCCTAAGACGTGAAGGTGGAATGTCTCATGTACCTGTAATTTCACTTGACACCTACCAATTCGGATGGGCCTGAATAGACGCTGGCATTTCACTTAAATAGTAATTCCTATTAAAAAGTTAAACAGTTCCAGAGTGCATTGGAACCATCAGAAGGTACTTTTGCAAACGTCACGTTGGCATGGCTTCTATTCTACGGAATATAATCTTGGACATTCAGATCACTAACCTGACGTCATCATAATACTTCAAACAAGATGTACCTAACAAAGGCGGTCGGGCAAAAAACGTCATTTAAAACACCCCTTGTAAGGGGGTCACTCACTCAAATCACCCCCATAAAGCTATGCCGTATTGTATGTTGACTGCACGTGCATTTCAAATAATTTTCCCACAAACGGTGGTGCACTAACTGCTACGTATTCCTTGCACATTACTTTGTAAGCATCGAGTTGTTTTCAAGTGTACCTCATTGAATATTAACACGTGTGCTATGAGGTGGATTATTTACGAAGTTAACTCGAGGGGACGGAAAAAGTAGACACTACTTAACTAAGTAGGTGCGCAGTTACGTGAATACTTAACTACAATGTAACTGTGAATACTTGTTAGGCTACATTGCCTCACTTTGTTGCGTGTGTACTTATGGAATAGTTAACTCATTTGAAACAAAAGTTTATGGCAATTTAATGGTATGCCTTATGAATAAGGAATGATTCCTGTAGGTACTCGTAGATCGTGGGCTCGATTCCCACCCAGGACAAACATTTGTGTGACGAACATAGGTATTTGTTCTGTCTGGGTGTTAATATGTATTACAATATTATTATGTATGTATTTACAAAAAAAAATGTATTATTCAATTCAATTCAATTCAATTCAATTTCGTTTATTTCGTAATTATATCTTTTGTCAGGTTCCCATGATCAGGTTCCTATGCTTAGCTTACTTTGCGGCTAGATGGCGCTGTGTGAAATGTCTACCAATAAATAAATAAAAAGATCCTACGGACCTACAAGCAAACGAGCTGGTTGCAGATAACGGAAATTCTATTCCACAGCAAATTTCGTAACGGGCAGTCAATTATGCCAGATATATGACAGATGTACGTCATTTGATTGGAAGAGATGTAACAGCACTCCCCCATATCTTAAAAGTCCTACTGCCGTCCACTGAGCCTTCCTTTACCTAACTAGGGGAGGATTTACCACGTGTTACTGTTGTAATAGGCAGAGGATACTGCTCGACATCACGGCAATAGTGATGATTTACGATTATTCAAATGTCTGACCTGAGGTTACGTAGCCGGCAATCGGAAATGATGCTAATCCTCGATCTTGAGTCGCCGATGTCGAGCGGCGGAAGTGACCCCCTCGATCTTCCGGTCACGCTGTGGGGGGGGGGGAGGGGGAGAATAAATGATCAGTCATCAACTTGAGAGAGTAGTGGTGAATGTGGTCACACAAATCTGATTAGTGGTAGGGTGTCACCTACTTAATTCCAAACACAAATGCTTACTCTCGACATGCGAGAGTAAATGGACTTCAATATACTCGTACTAGGATGTCAAATCCAAATTAGTACATTTCAAGAGTCTGAACTCTAAGTTCTAAAGCTTAAGCTTTAGAACTTACCGGTTTTCTCACAGTGTTCTCTTTCATCATTTCTTTAATGTGATATTGCGAACATAGGTAAAACTAATTAGTGAATGTCTCGATTTTCGAACCAGCGACCTCTGGATTTAAACACCGTGTCTGTACCACTGGGACACAAGGCTTTGGAAATACATTGTTATATGACAACAATGTTATATAATATATCACCAATGGGATTAGAGAAGGACTGTACACAATACAGCAGAGAAAATTGTTAATCTTCTTAGAGTCCACTATGTAGTTTCCAAAAATATATTTCTCGGTAATGTTTCATCAAACCTTTCAAAGAGATTACAGTTGCCCCTGTGAAAAACTGATAGCAAAATCCCTTTCAAAGATTCTTTATTCATTTTGGCGCCAGGTGGCCGAATAATCTCAACGATTTTTCTTTCACACAGTGAGGGCGTCGCTCCAGATTACAGTACCAAATAACTAGATATTTCCAAAATAAATAAATATTGGTGGACATTTCACACAGCGGCATCTAGCCCTAAAGAAAGCTAAGCATAGCTTGTATCATGAGAACTAGACAACTGATATAATACATAATATATATATTATTTTTCTAAATACATACATATTGACACCCAGACACAGAACAAACATTTATATTCGTCATACAAATGTTTGTCCTGGGTGGGAATTGAACCCACGACCTACAACGCAGAAGACAGAGTTACTACTAACTGAACTGTGGTGCCAGTCAAAATACATACATATATATAAGAAAAGGACTACCTAATAGGTATACATATAGCAGAACACTACTTTTATACTGTTAGGCCTTACACCTCAGTTGGTAGTAACTCTGCCTTCTGCACTGTAGGTCGTGGGTTCGATTCCCACCCAGGAAAAACATTTGTGTGACGAATATAGATGTTTGTGATATATGTTCCCTGGTTGAACTTGGGTCCGGTTTGAAAGGTGCGGTGAAATTACAGGCACATGAGATATGAGTTCTACAGGTACTAATGGTCCGAGCGCGGCGCGGCGGTAGGTACCTGTGCCTGGTGAAGCTTTTGCTCTTGTCGTGCAGGCGGCGCGGGGCACGCGGCACCGCCGAGTCGCCGGCGCCGTGTAGCGACCCCTCCACCGGGGTCGTCGTCTTCAGCGCGCTCAGCGTCGACTCCTGCATCAACCCACCTCATCACACGATAAGTGTGGTTGCCGGTGAAATTACAGGCACATGAGACATTCCACCTACACGTCTCATAGTTACGGGCGCATACGATGCGACTTGGGTACTGTCTTACCTAGTAGGGGAGAACCCAAGTCGCATCGGTTGTTATGGGCTGAGGTTACCACTTACCACCAGGTGGGCCGTCGGCTCGTTCCGTAACTACATAACATAAAAAAAAAAAAAAAAAAAAAAAAAAAACGATACCAGCCACTTAGCCAGTATCGGGTATTGGGAATACAAAGGCGGCATTCTGCTACCTAGCCACGGACTTATAGTTCTCAGAGAGCAAATACAGAAAGTAAAACTTCTTGCTTCCTGCGGAATACATATAACGAACTACAAATGGAAGGGCCCACAGGCGAAAGATAGTAATAAATAATTTTGAAAGATCGGCTCAGTTGGTTAGTAGTAACGTAAGTTTATGATGGGTAGGTAGTGAATTCGATTCAACAATGAATTTTAACTTCCGGTAAAGAAAATGCTCGCGAGAGAGGGATCACAGATATAGGTGTCACAGAAAACCAGCGCTGAGCAGCCACACCGCTAATACAGCATATGCTGAGTGGTAGCTTTTTTTGCTGTTACAAGCCACATTTTCTTTTATTTATACCTAATTTTATTTGTAATGTAACACAAAATAAATATTTGTTCTTTCTTTATTTAATATCATAGCGTAATTACGTGTAAAAGTCGCCCGATATGTTCAAACTACACAAGTAAACTAAGTAAGTAAGTAACTGCAGTATATTTGCTTTGTACTTTGTAAATCTTGAGTTAGATACTCTCATACCTTAGGACTGAGATCCTCAGAGCTGTAGTCGGTCACCTTCTGCAGAAGCTCGCTATCCGCCGCCAGCTCCTCTGACGTCATGCTCGATTCCTACAAATAATGCCATTCATTCATATATGTATAAAGTTTCACAAAACTAGACGAATAAGGAGCTATGTAGACAGCGAAGAACCCCTTACAAAAAAAGGTAAGCAAGCGCACCGATTTTAAGCATTGCTTGCAAATATGAGTCAGGCGCAAACAAATCAATAGATGAATCAATAGAAAAATAAATGAATAGATGAACAAAGTTGATAAACTTACATAGCTAACAATTCTTTCAAGCTTTTCTTCTGTGCGACGCAGTTCAGGTAAGTTCACTTTGCCAGGAAACCTGTACAAAGTCAGCTGTCAAAAGTTATGATTTCGAGTAATCTACTTTTCGACAAATAAAACTACCGAAGATCTAAACTGTTAAACCAATTAAAACTTATACAGTGCTGTGCCTACACACCAAATTTCCAATTTATTACCACAAAAGAAAAAATAATTATACTGATCAATCGTCGTTTCCAATGTTGCTATTTTTGTAAAAACACAGCCCAAACATAAAATATCATAAGTACTTTTAGGACGCAAGACGAAGTAATCATTCCAAATTGTTACAGTATGGCAGTTTCTAACCAATACTCCTCAGGAATGTCGTCAACCACGGGCATATCAATGGAAGAGTTGCTGGGCCACCTGACGAGGCTTTCATCTGAGACGTCCTCGCAGACGGGCATCTCGTGCCGGCCCCAGCTGTCCTTGGGGGAGGGCTCGGGGCGCGCGTCCGCCCGCCACGACTCCGCGCGCTTCGGGATGAAGCACGCGGCCGCTGCGCTCGCCTCCTCGCCCGGGTCATGCCGGTAGAAGTGCCTGCAGTGTCAGAGGACTCCCAATTGTATTCCCACATTGGTGAATCTATCCCTACAGAAAAATGAGAGTAGATAAATCGACTGTAGCAATTAATATAGTCTTATGTGGAAAAATCGATACTTTAGTGTACAGCCGTTCAAAGTTTCAAATATGAATAAAGCGAACTGAACATATACTACTTTTTCCAATTAGAAAAACAGAGATGGTTGATTTTAGAGATTTAATAATTTACTGGGGCATTTATAGTTTTGTTCTAAGGCCTTTTATGCAATAAAATAAAAATCGCAAAAAATTTACATCCGACAATGTTAATTGCTACAGTCGAAATACTATTCTAGTAGGGAATCTGAAGCTTATGACACTCGGGCAGGGTTGCCACCCGTACTATAATATAGTACGGGTGGCAGTAGTAGTATTACATTTTAGTCAGTCGTAGGTACTAAATATTATAGTACGAAAAATACTCTACTAATATTTTTTACGCTAATCTAACTGTCGGGCTTTTTTATATGAACTGTTACTGGAACGCAATGCATTCATGTCCCCGAGTTTCAATCCGGAGGTCCCCGGTTCAAATCCTCACGTGCACCTATCCTATGAGTTTTTCGATTGAAAGATTTATGTACGCAATACCACGTTCTCATCGACCAACATGTCCTAGAACTATAAATTCGAAGACATGTGTCAAGTGCACGAAAGGAGCCTCTTTGAGGCGCACTTAAAATTCTTTCACCACTCTGGTTTGAGAGAACCAGTGACTCGAATAAACGAAAAAAGCCTTCACTCAACGGCCGCTCATGATCTTTTTCACGAATATCGAGGACTACGTAGAGTTAGCTCTACTCTTATGGTTCCCCATTATGGCAACATTACCAGTTGATAAGCTTGATCCAAGCTTGCGCAGCGCAGTGCGCGGCGAACGGTGCGGTCTGCCGCTCCATGTAGCGCTGGTAGCCTACACTCATCGCCTGCTCCAGGATCTCCTCGCGGATGTCGAGAATTAACAGGTCATTCTCCTCTTTTTGGAGGATTTCAGCCCTGAAAAGAAGAGTTTTGCAGGGTTCTTCCTGCCAGTCTTGTTCGTGGGAGAGAAATGCAAGTGGCGTGAGGAAGAGTCAGGAAGGACTCGGGAGTTAGTCCGTTTGACAAAGCTGATTTATGCTTATTGTCTTCTTGAGGTAAAAGTGTTTTATTCATTTGAGAACTGCGATCGCCAGACGAGCCCTAATTGTACGTCACGTACATTAATGTATTTTTTATTTTTTTCCTTATTTTCATGTCCAGCAGAGAACTAAAGCTGATGGCTAAGGCTGTATTGCTTTAATAAATAAATAAATAAAACTAACGCGAAATTCAGGATTATGAAACGACTAAAACTATTAGATATTTAAACTAGCTACATAAAGCAACTAATTTTGAGATGGCGTTCCTTAAAGCTTTCTTATTATTTCACGATAATGCAGGAGTAAAAATGAGGCCAAGGCTCCACTTTTCAAAGGGATAATAATGTTAAAAAGGTAGTCGATTACTTAACTTTTAATTAATTCAATTTTTATGCATTGCAACGATTTAGGTATGGATTTGACATTGTAATTAATAGAAACAGACTGAAATATAAGTTATATTATCACTCTACTGAAGCCAACCATTACCATATCCTCTCAGGAATCTCCTTAGGTAGAGCTACAAGGGTTCTGGCATCGTCAGATATCTGTAACTTTCGACCCCTTCTTGATATTTTGTACTTGTTGAACTGCACACCGACATTAGTCATGGGTTTATTTTTCTGAAAGAGATATAGTTTGTCCAAATAATTACTGCGAGGAGTGAATAAACGAGATATGAGACGTCATAAAGGTCTTGAGTTCTGAATACCACCTCCTTACGTTATGTAATACTGAGAAAAGTATTGGTACATTATTCGAAAAAAAATTGAAAACATGGTAAAATTAACCCTAGCGTGATAACAAGTTATCTATTTCAGGGATTACTGTGGATTACTCACCTAGACAATCAGGAAATAAACATACTGCGGTCATATTAATCTTCGAACCTTCATATACGAAATTCATAGACATCAGCTCCTAACTTCTAGAAACCGGCCAGACACAAACGCGACAATTTAGACCATAGAGAAACCGTTTCATTAATTTTTTGACAGCCGTTTGAAAAAGTGACAAAAACCGAGCGCAAATTACAAAAATCTCTGAATAATAATTTGTAGCAGAATAATTTTGAAAAGGGTGGAATAATGGATTAGGAAAGTTAAGATTTTCACGGGCCTGCAAATGATGAGTGCATTGTATCTTTGTTTATATTTTGTGACAGCTTGACAGGACAATGTATACTTTGAAGGGGATATTCCCCGAGCCGAGTGAGTAAACCCTTTGTTTCCAATGGATTACCATTAAATTACGGCTAAGTTCCTTCTGTGTAACATGTTCTGAAAGTTTTTCTTACATTTTTTTCAGAGAAAGAACAAAAAAAGAACTTCATCAGGGAAAATATGAAACAGCTAAAATTCATTCAAGGAAAATCGCCCAAAGAGCCCAAATACACCATGAAAGCTGTCCATCCGCCGCGCCTGACCAACCCAGTGGCCGCCGGAAGTTCCCTCGGCCAAGTGAGGTCGTCACCGTCTAACAAGAGCGGCAAATTAACCCTAAATGTGGGAAAAACCAGCTCCACTAATTCTCGCAAAAAGGTTCCTGATGTAAGGCTGAAAAAAGGTGACATGTCAGAGTTTCTGAAACGAAAAGAAATGAGACAATCAAAACAAGTTGAAGACTCGCCTGATGAAGATTTGAGATCGACAGACTCCTCCGGCCGCCTCAGAGATATAGGCTGTCAGACTATTGAAACTAACCTGGCTCAAAGGCTAGCTGACAGTGCCAAGTTAACAGTATTGTACCCTAAAAATGACGATGATGAATCTAAAATGAAGGCAAGTGGGGACTCAGGCCGCCACCGAAGCTCTCCACCGTCACAGACCCCTCGCCGTGCCGGTGACGAAGGCATTGATGCTGAAAGAAACCATAGCCGTCTGAGTTCCATATTAGAAAGGAAAGATAACAAAGACCCTTATCTTCCATCTGGCTATCAAAAAGGTGTCCTGCCCAAATATCTGCGAGAGCGGAAGGAGCAATTACCACATGCTGAAGGCACAGGCGTTGCAATCCATGATGTATGCCCTCCGGGTCATGTTGCTCTACCAGAGACAGAAAGAAAGGAAACATTGCGAATGCTGAGAAACAGTTTTGCAGAACTAGTAAGTGAACTTAATAAATTGCCCGTGAAGACAGACACACTACGGATGCGAAACAGAAAGATGGAGCTGGAGAAACAGTTAGCCAAACTTGAAGAGGGCATCAAAGTGTTCTCTAGACCAAAGGTTTTTGTTAAAATTGGGGAATAACTAAACACAAGGGTTTTAAAACGTAACAAAAATATTTCTAGATATATGCTGCTAACGCTGTGGACCTGATAATAGCTGAAGATAAAAATTAAATGTTACAAATTCCGTCCAATTAGTAATGTATAGAATAATAAAATAAACTTTGGTCCAAAAGTGAATATGTAGTTCAATCTAATGTTTTAATGAAATTCTGGTGATGTCACATTGTAAGTTATTTTGTTTGTATGTTAGTATAATTGTATGTCCTTGATGTAGCTAATTATAATGTTTGTATGGTATACAGTGTTTCTTAACTTTTTGAATGTTTAATACGTTTATTGGTAACCATTTGATTCATTGGATAATAAAAGACATGTATTTCAATAGAAATTATATTTCTGTTAATTTCTAATTCTATAACTCTTTCAAAATTATGAACTAATATAATCGCATACATCAACACTAAAACACATTTCTAGGGTCTTTGGTAATATTTAAGAATCACCGTTCCACTAATGCTAAATTATTATCACATGCTTTAAAAACAATATAAAGGATATATTTAACACACTCTAAAATGTGTATAAAAGAGAGGTTGGTCAGAAACTTAACAAAGAACAAGGCTGTTAGAATTTTAATCTAATTTAATCTCTTATCGATTTGGTTGGACACCACATATGATAAATTAATCTCTAAATTTTTATAAGAATGAAAATCAGAAGTCAAGCATTATGACTTTAATGGTTGATGAAGGTTTCACAGCATTTGAATCTGTTCCAAGTGAGCTGCACAGAATAAATAATGTTATCATTATTAGGTACTTTATAGTTGAGACTATCTGGTGATTAAAATATATTGATGTTATAACTTCCTAACATGTTGGAAGAGATGATTGTTGAATATAATAGGTCCTTTCCTGTACAGAACCTCTTCATCATTGTGCCATTTGTAGAACGAGAAATCTGGGAAGAAGAACTTTATCTCTCTTTCAGCAGATGTGAGGGAATCTGGAAAGTGAACATTTTCTATCATATAGAGCCCAAATTTGGTTTAATGTTTATTTTTTGATGAAAATCCTATACAAAGTACATATAAAGTACTATACTGTTTCCACTGTAAGTTAATTGGGTAGTATAGAGTTGTTTTATTTTTGTAAATGTAATTTAGGCTTTTTTAGAAATGCTTAGAAGAGGCTGGATATGCCGAGAACCCCCATTTTAACAAGTAAACATATGGAAGAATATCAGTTAAGAGTAATAATAGTTGCAAGCTGTGGGTATTTGTACAAAACCCTGCAGTATAAATAATCAGCTATGTAGTTTATAACTATAATCCATGCCTGAATCTGATATAATCTTCAAAAAAGGATTCATAGGTTAGTTGTTGCACGGGCCTGATTGCCACAACTAGGCCACCAGTGGGCTCTTTTCACATCACTTTTTTGTTACTTATTTGGTACTTATAGGTTATTTAGATATATTTTTAGCTACTACAAATGCAGTACACCTGCTTTTCAAGCCTAAGATGCTTAGCCTCAAACATTGTGTAAGAGAATTGCATACATTGTTTTAGAATCACAAAATGGACAAAAACTCTGAATTACATGTTGTTTTAAAGGGATCGGTGAAGTATCTTTGAGGTACATTCATGATCAATTACTCCTAGAAACACACATATTTTAACTCCTTTTTATATTTATATCAAATTATATGGTTGAACATGTTTCAATATTGTTTCTAACTGATACTATGCACAATCATGATGGTACCTGATCCATGTGCCACATTTCTGGTATCAGAGATACCGAAGATGCTACGCAAGCAGTGGGGCTCAAGGAACTGCCCCTTGTACACACTGGTTGGGCCGAGTATCTGCCGCCAGAACTGGACTGCATTCATATGTCCGAGTATATGAAGGTCTATGCAGCCACTGGAATTGAAATTATTTGATACATAAAGCTAGTTGCAGGGGAACACAAACTATGATAATAGTAGTGATATAGTCTTTTATTTTAATGTATTTTTCTTGGCTGCACTTTTAATTATATAAGAGTTAGTAGGTACAGACATTAAAATTCAGTTCAAGGCAAATCATTTTAGAGTTCAAAGTTTCAGTTTTCATGTGTGAAACAAATACTGTACCTTGTCATAAACGTAACTAAACGGTTAAAGAAGAACTTCCCTACGTGTTCTTTGTAGAAATTACCCGCAGTTTCGTTGTCCAACGAAATTCTCTTGGATTTCACAACAACAAACCTATTCTTTAAAATATGCCTGATGTATGAGAGAGCAATGGGATTTTTGACCGCATGAGGCTTTATGATGGCAAGTGTTAACTCCAACTTTGTCATTGTTTTGCAAAGATTCATAAAATATATTCACTCATAATTTCAACACGCCTTGTAAAATAAAAAAAAAACAGGAATAATGGAAATTGGAAATACTCTAGTTGCCTTGATGAAATTGAAAACTGGCAGCGACAGCCGGTAATTGATTGACAGTGACGTCTAGGTCATGAGTGTGGCCAACTGCCAACGTCGTATAACAAAAAACATATTTAATAACGCTTAAAGCCTTCATTCAGCGTTTAAAAAGTTCACGACTTATCGGCAACACTGAGTGGAGTCAATCAATGTAAAATAAAAGTCGTAGGTACGAGAATAGAAAAATTATCTTGGCTTTCCATTTCAGCATACCTCATCATGGTCTGAAGGATGGTTGTATGCAAATTCTTCCAGCAAGGTAGCTGTCGCTATGGACAGAACTGCAGATTTGAACATGTCTACGGGTCTAAATATTCCTACCATGGTAACGTTTAATTCATACATAATATAAACTTATTAGTCGATTTATGTCTTGCTTGTAACCTTATCGACGTTAATTCACAGCAAATACTCAGCCTGAACCCGTAACAGGAACGCCTGCCGTGACAGACGAGCAGTTAGTCAACCAGGTGCATACAGACCTGCAGTCAATGATCCGCGGCGGACAATGGCTGCTGTCCAGCTATGCGCCTTTCAAAGAGAAGCCCACATTCCCGGGCCTGACGGACATGTCTCCGGAGGAAGCTAGGCTGTTCATTTATGAGGCTAAAGCTAATAACAACATAGATCAAGCAGTGAGTTTTATATAATGCTATAACACATAATATCCCTTTGCTAGGATTATCTCTGATGCAGGTGGCATGAACACATAACACACATGACTACATGACCTGAACACAATCTTAAATGCATCACAATATCACAAATACTAGTCCTGCCTAAAGATATAACTCATCTTAAGATCCTACCCTTTGCAGGCTTCCAGAGTGGTAACGCATCTGTGTTGCTATTTTCCTCTTTGAATGGTGTGGTTGCTGGTGAAATTACCAGCATGTGAGATAGTCCACCTTCACATCTCAAGAGTTACAACATATGATAAAAACTAGGACTTCAGCTACCCTTAGTAGAACTCAGGTTTATTGCTTAGCATGAAAATGGGCCATTTGCTGTTACATTGCCTACCCACTTAAAAAGTTAAATTATAGTGAACTGAACACTTTTTGCCACATAGATGGTAATTTATTTTTTTACAGTGGTCCCATTTTATTTTTGCTATCTATGCTGCCATCAACAACACCAGACTTTATTATCAAAAATATAACCAACTTAAAATTTTTGTTTGCCTGTTGCATTATTTTTTGTTATATCTATATATTTTTTTATTTTTTGGGTGCCCACTTTGTCGCGTCCATATGTGATTACCCTTTGAATCCTTACACACATCCCCCGTGTGGTGCAAAAGAAGCATCCCAAAGTAGCAGTAGAACTTGTGCTAAGTTCGCCCCAGAGAAATACTGCCACCACACTTGGTAATCTGCCACCAAGCAGTATGCACAAGTATTGTTGTTCTGGTGGAAGGGAGTGGGTGCCATTGAAACTTGTGGCGCATGTGATGTAAAATCCCCATCTCTGGATGATGGACGCAATGCAATGCGACTTGAGTCATCTCATACTTTGGTCGAGAGGACTTGAGTCGTATTGCTGTTGTCTATGGGCGGCAGTTACAACATCAGGATGGCCATCAGCTCGTTCCACCAATTCAATCATGTAAAAAAAAAACTACTTTTTTTATATAAATATTATCTGAGATAATTTATTGTTTTCAGATGATATTCATGAACAATATGTTTCAAGAACAGAAGCAGAAGTATGAAACTCTACTGCAAAAGAACCCAAATATAACAAAAGTCCTTAGAAGTCTTTACAATGGTGAAAATGTCACATCTCCATTTATGAACCAATCATCCACTCAGTCATTTGGGGGCGGTGATGCTTCTTCAGTGTTCCGTAGTGCGGTTCAACCCCAGTCTTCAGTATTTTCACAAGCCACCCCGTCAATATTTGGTCAGAATAATTCTTTCCCAAATGACCCAGCAAAATCTGTATTTTCACAAGCTAGTCAAAATGCATTTCAGAATCAAAACCAAACACCTAGTATTTTTGGAGGTGCCTCTAACCAACCAGCACAACAGTCAAGCATGTTTGGAGCAAATGATCCACAGTCTGTCTTTGCTCAAGCACAACAGACTGCTTTCGGTCAGAATACCCAAGCCACGCAAAATGTTTTCGACACACAGAATTCTCAAAACAGTATAGCTCAAAACATATTTGCCACTGCAAATGCACCTCCCTCTGTCTTTGCACAGCAGCAACCAAATGTGTCACCGTTCAACCAACAGCAACAAAATGCATCACCGTTCAATCAACAGCAACAGAATGCATCACTGTTCAACCAACAGCAACAGAATGCACCATCATTCAACCAACAGCAACAGAATGCATCACCATTCAACCAACAACAAAATGCATCACCGTTCAACCAACAGAGTGCCCAAAATAATATGTTCCAGAGATCAGAAATTCAGAATCAGAATGTATTTGGAGCAACAAATGTTTTCCAACAGCAAAATGTCCCAGAAACTGGAATTTATAGTAGAATTGAAGATATCTCTGCAGAAGACTTAGAGGCGTTCAAAAGTGATGAATTCAAAATGGGCTTTGTACCTGATACAGCCCCGCCAAGATCCTTATGTATTTAATAGTATTCAATGGTTTTATTATTAGTTCACTGACTGAATTATTATTATTTATACTGTGATACTGTTTCATCTGTTAATAAGCAACTGATTATAAAAAAAGGTAAAATTTTAAATAGTTTTATTTTCCTTACAGAGCACTTTTAAATTACATACATTCTAGTTAGAGTAAATCCTTATTCGCAATGTGTACAGATAGGCGTCGTATCGTACCAACAGGCTATTTGAATACTATGTACACCAGATAATTTCCACTATGAAAGATTATCATTATAACAAAATAAAATGTATATAAATCATTAAATATCTTTAGACAGAGTAATACTAATCGCTATTAAAATCCATAATAATGCATATATCAATATTATGACGTTATATTACCCTGAGGTAAAAATATTCTGTTACGTAAGTGAAATAGTTCTTACTTTTTGACAAAGTAATATAATTTACCAATGTCAAATAGCCTGTCATACGACTGGATCGACTGTTCATCCCTATTCCGATCTGTGGGTTAGGAGCCCACCGGAACAAATAAACAATATTTTGGAAGATATATAGCTAATGCTAGGTTGCCTGCAAGAGATCTGTTCTAGCAATAAGGCAACCCATTGAGTCATTTATGTTTTCAGCAGTATTTTTGTATGATGTAAATAAATCTAAATTTATTTTTGACATAAATACCATATCCACCCCACCACAAAGGTTAGCTGGAAGAAAATTCTAATTAGCATTAAGTGCACCTATGTACTTGTTTTTTTATGCAATATTTTTCTATCTATATACTTATGGATATTAGCTATATATTCAAACACATTAATAAAAACGTTCTGATGGGTTCCTCGCCCCCCAGATATGAATAGGGATCGATTTGGTTGGGTTGTAAGTCTTGCGGGTAAGAGATGAACAGTCGATCCGGTTTCAGTTTGGTATCTCGTTCCGTCGAGGGTGTAGTTTACGAGGGTCGAGCTTTAGTACTAGTGGTCGATCTCGCCGAGGTAAACGAGCTTGTCGCTGGCGGCGGACAGCAGGATGGGCTCGCGCGCGTGGAAGTGTACGTCGTTGACGGAGCCGCGGTGTCCTGGCAGCTTGTACAGCACGCGGCGCGACGTCGTGTCCCACACGTACACGTGCCGGTCCGACGAGCCAGCGCTCACCTGCACGTACACGTACACATTATACACATCACTGGTACTGACCCCCGAGTTTCAATCCGGAGGTCGCCGGTTGAAACTCGTGCACCTATGAGGTATTCGATTGAAAGAATTATGTGCGCGTTCTCAAAACGGTGGAGGAAAACATCGTGAGGAAACCGACATGTCCTAGAACAAAAAATTCGAAGACATGTGTCGAGTGCATGAAAGGAGCCTCTTTGAGGCGCACTTACAATCCTTTCACCGCACTGGTTCGACAGAACCGGTGACTCGAAGAAGAAGAAGACTGCCACTGAGCTCCATTCTCACCGACGACAAACATAACATCTATACACATAAATAATATTGGAGTGTCTGTTTGTGATATTAAAATTTTTTACTAAGTGCATATGAAATTTTTGTCTGTGTGTCTGTTTGTTCCGGCTAATCTCTGAAATGACTGGACCGATTTTGACGGGACTTTCACTGGCAGATAGCTGATGTAACAAGGAGTAACTTAGGCTACTTTTCCGAGGGGTAAAATAGGGGTGCGTGATAAAAACCGTATTCCACGCGGGCGAAGTCGCGGGCAACAGCTAGTATACAGTGCACAAGGTGAGGAGTGGGAGTGTACCTTGGAGCCGTCCGGCGACCACGCGCAGCGCAGCAGGTTCTTCTCGAAGTTGTGCGCGTGGCCGGACATGAGCTTGACGCAGCGCTCCGTCGGCGCGAACGGGCGCACGTCCCAGATGCGCAGCGTGCTGTCCATCGCGTTCGACACCAGGTACGAGCCGTCGCTCGACAGCGCCATGCCTGCGCACCCCACACATACAGTACACACATGTATGTATGTATTCTATCAGCTGTCTGGTTCCCATAGTATAAACTATGCATAGGCTAGATGGCGCTGTCATTGCCCACCAATATTATTATTTACAGATAATAAACACTTCATACCTGTAACAGTGTCCGTGTGCCCTTTAATCTTGTAAGAGATCTGATTATTCCTAATATCCCATATCTTAATGACGTTATCGACGCCGCCCGATATGATTTTCTCGGCGGTGTCGTTGAATAGCACCGAGGTGACGGGGTAGCCGCTGTCGAACGAAGCGACCGGATTCCTCTTCCTGGCGTCCCACAACTTGATGGTGTTGTCATCCGACGCTGATACCAGCAGCTCGGGACCTCTCCTTGCTCCTGAAAGTTTTTTTTATGTAATATAGTGTACAGAACAAGCTGACGGCCTATCGGATGTTAAGTGGTAACCGCCGCCCATAGACAACAGCCATACGACTCAAGTCCTGTCCACCAAAGTACGAGTGACTCAAGTCGCATTGCGTTGCGTCCATCACCCCGAGACAGGGATGTAACGTCTCATGCGCCTGCAATTTAACCGGCACCCACTCCCACCGGAACACAGCAACACGAGTGCATCACTGCTTGGCGGCCGATTACCAGGTGTGGTGGCAGTACTTCTCCGGGCGAACTTAGCACAAGTTCTACTGCTACTTTGGGTTGCTCCTTGTGCTCCACCCGGGGGACACGTGTAGGGACTCAAAGGGAGATAATATTAGAGACCATTGACACGTGGCCCCCGGTTCGTGCGGAAGGAACAACCCAAAGTAGCAGCAGAACTTGTGCTAAAATCGCCTATGGAGCAACGTGGGCTTGTTGGAACAAGTTGAACTTTCCTTAATACACGTCTTAGCTTCACCTCTGAGACAGACACCGCTGTGGTACGTACACACAACTGGTCCACCGTCCAGGCTAAAGGTTCTTCGGCATATACGAGCAGCCCACCGGTACAGGACGCACACACGAGTATATATGAAGTGTTGACTGACCGGAGACCGAGTTGACGAAGTTGGCGTGCCCCTTGAGCTTCTTGAGGCGCGTGGAGGTGGGCACGTCCCACACTGCCGCCGTGTGGTCCGTCGCGCACGAGTACAGGTGCGCGCCGTCCGGGGAGAAGCACACCTCCATTATGGCCCCCGTGTGACCCTTCATCACGCTCACGTTCTCGCACTGACCGTACACCGTCCATACGACTACGGAGACGAAATATACATGTTGGTTGACGTTTCACACAGCCCCCAAAGTGAGCTAAGCACAGCTTGTGTCATGGGAACCAGAAACCTGAATACTTTTTTGTAAATACGAGTACATACATATAATGCATATTAACACCCAGCTCACACAGTACAAATCTATGTTCATTATCTATGTTAATTTGTTGATACTTACATATTTGTCTATCAAACCCCGCTGAAGCCAAATGCTTGCCTTCCGGGTGGAATTTTGCAGTGAATATCTCCCCTTGGTGACCCTCTAATAGCATAATAGGCGCGTACAGATTAGAAGTCCGTGGGACCTGAAATGTTATCAGTTTAATCATCTTTAGCTGTGCTGTTTGTCAGACTGATAAGTGATCATTTAGTAGAGCCATTCCATGCAGATCCATTAAAAAAATTGCTATGGCCATTGTCTAGGATTTTTTTGTTTGGGCTTAATGTTGCAGTTGGTACTTCTCCGCTAAAACTCCCAGTTATGAAAAACACCTGATTTGTACAATTACTCCTGCATCATGAATGAGAAGTTGGTAAAATATTATAAGTTTTCTACTGAAGCACCCATACTGTTAACTGAATCAAAAGCACCCGTATAGATCACCATGTGAAACAAGAATATCCATACTGATCTAACGAAATACTTAAATTTTTTGAAGTTAAATGGTAATTCTTTAATTTTCATTGGAATTAAGTATTTTTATATTATTAATAGTATTGTTAACCTGAGAAACAATTTGGCATGCTGATTATGATGAGGACGTACCATAATTATACATATTTTTTAAGATCTTGTAACCCTTCTTGAAGAAATAAAAGACAAATTTGTTTGTTCTTACCAATAATTTTTTTTTCGAGTAGTAACACGTTTGCATTACTGTGTTCCGGTTTGAAAGGTGTGGTTGCCGGTGAAATTACAGGCACATGAGACATTCCACCTACACGTCTCATAGTTACGGGCGCATACGATGCGACTTGGGTATTGTCGTACCTAGTAGGGGAGGACCCAAGTCGCATCTGTTGTTATGGGCCGAGGTTACCACTTACCACCAGGTGGGCCGTCGGCTCGTTCCGTAACTACATAACATAAAAAAAAAAAAAACTATGTTGATCTGTGAGATAACAAACTTCAAATATTCTGTTGAAGTGGGGTGCTGATCCTACTGAAGTTCTCAAGTTTAAAATGACCAGAGTGGTAACGGAATCAAACCAGTGACTAATGGGTCTCAATCGGTTATACCAACTATTTGGCCACCAAATTATTTATTTGGTTATTGTATGACTGACATAATATTACATTAAAAAACTACAAAGTAGTTTCCATTCAACCTGTTTATTATTATAACAGCATGGGAGTAACATAGGAAAGTGAAATAATGAGGCAAATCGCATGATTAATTATTGATACGATTGTATAAAGGAGATTAGAAAAAAGGACAAGATAAATGTATTATGATTATTTACCGCCGAAGTGACCACAGCTTTCTCTCTTGTACCCGCGACGGAAATTTCATGGCGAGTACGCTTCGATGGCACCACAGCCGTCTCATCTGCTTTTCGTTTTATTTCTAGTTCTGGCATAATTGTTGATATTGAGTTAATAATAAACGATTTGATAACAAACAGGCACTCATAAGTAACCTCAAACAAAAACTTTGTTGTCGTTTTGTTTTGTTTTTCATTCGGTCGAGCCGGCGATGACATCTTATGCTTGTGCAAACATTCTCGTTCATTAGTGTTCGGGTAATCCGCAAATTTGGGCAAAATTTTATGAAGCAAAGATATGTTTTTCAGAAGGTCCATAGGGTTCTAAATTTAATGAAATTACACCATAGGTTTCACATTATGGACCCAAGTTCTCAAGTTTAATAATCAATAAACTAGCTTAATAAAAACAGCAAAACTATGTAGTTTTGAATTAAATATTTCTTTATTTTTATATAATCCAATATATATTATCAAAACATTTGATATTTTATATATTTTAATGGTTAATGCACAAATTGTTATTAGATTTCATTATTCTACCAATGCCCTTTTGAGATCTTTTGGGTTATCTGGCGCTGGATTTCTGTATCAACTTGCCTTCCCAGTTTCCTAAGCTATCGGGTTATGGTATGGCGAGCGTGCTAGCCATTTTAAAACTTCGATATCAAGCTCCCTAAGATATCCTAAAGCTGTCTGTAGTGGGAGGCCGAAGCACTAGCAAGCATTAGAAGATAATCTTCTCCGATATACGGGCCAAAAGCTATCACAATTTGTTTCAAGCTGTCTGGTGCCGCATATGTGCTCCAATGCAAATATATATGCAAATATATAAATAAATAATATAATAATAAAATTATAAGAATACATGAGTGGGCAACCCTAATACTACCTATGTAGAACAGTGCGGTAAAAGAATAGAACGACTCCAATGAGACAAAACAAAAACAACAACACAACACAAGCAAGCGTCGACCCGGCGAGCGGTTGTTTTCTTCTTAACCAAAGTTTTATGTAGTATTTTTTGTTCTGTTCTGAGTTTATAAACAATCTAATCATATTACTAAGCGCATTACATTCAGACGGTGAGTGTAGCTTCTTATCCTCCTCACCTGAAAAAGTATGTTTAAAGATTTACAAATAATTATGAATTTTATATTTATATCGTGATAATTAGAAACTTATGCGGACTTATATGTATTTGTGTAGTGTCCATGGGATCCCAGGTCAGAGGGTCTGTTAAAAATAGGCTGGTTCAGAGAAAACAATATTTCTTGATCAAATTTATAACGGAGTTTTAGAAATAAGTTTTATCATATTGTTATAAAAAGCTTAGTTATAAAAAAAAATATTCTAATAATATTATTGTTTCATTTTCAGGTCACGAAAGATGAACAAATTATTCTTATATGGCATACAAGTTCTGTTTGTTTGTGGAATTGCATTTGGTAAGTAATTGGGCATATTTTTTAGTTTCTAACATTTGTGACAATTGAACTGAAAATATTGCGACAAAAAACATGAACAATTAAACATTAAAATAAATTTGTATATAATCTTTTTTACTCATTCACTTTGATGGCTCCATAACTAAGATGGTATTCCTGCCTTACAAAGCTAGCTAATATTTAGATCTATCCCTAACTGCTAATAATTTGCGTGAGAAAAAGTTTGTTCTACACACAACAGGACTATCTAAGACCAGAGAACATAATTTTGACTTGGCCTACTAAGCAAAGCCACACTGGTCAAAGCTATTTGAAATATGACCATCTCATTATTGCTTAAGATAAACATCCTTTTGTACTCACTGTAATACAGGGGATCATTTGTAACTTGAGGTTATAAACATTTCTATGAATTCATAACAATAGCAGTGGTCCAGTTTGAGCCATGGATAACCTTTTGTCCATAGATTTGCCCACTTGATACCAGGATAAAATTAGCGTATGTGTTATTCCAGGTAATTTTGTATTATGTTTTTCTTCACCATTTTGAGAATGTGGTATTGTATACAATATGGTTATTATTAATGTGAGAAAACTCATTGTTGCATGTCTGGATTTAAACCGGGAATCTCAAGATTGAAAGGGTACCACTTTAATGTAGTTATTATAGTAGTAGAGGGTATTGTGAACATTTTTTTGAAATTGAATTTGAATTGCCTTCAGCCAGAGGGTGTGTTAAGGGTGTGTCAGTTTCTGTGTGTTCTAGTCAGAAACCCAGGCAGAAATCATTTAAAATTTATTGGCTTCTGCCCTTCAAGAGGCTCATTTCCTTTTCCTCCATATTAAATGAAGTGAAATCTTGTCCTATGGTAGGCTGGGTGTTTAAATAGGTAAGCTCTGGTTGAGGGCAAATAGGTATGTACTACCACGGTTTATCATCTCAGTTTTCTCTGTACTAATCATTTGTTGTGTGCCGAAATCAAATCAACTCATGTGTTTAGATTACCAGGACTAAAAACTTTAATAAAACTACATTTACACTTGTTTTTAAAATGATTGCGTTTGTTATTGTTGCAGGCTCTCAAACTCTTTATTCAAAAGATAAACAGAATGGATGGTTGAATGTCAGTAAGTAATTTCAAAACATACTAACAACACTACTAAACAACAAACTAAATCCAAAATCTCTCTAAATCAAAAAATATTTTTTCTGTGTGGGTAGGCACTGAGTAATACCGCACTTTTGAGTTGAAAAATTGTTAGTTCTTGCTACGCTATCTGGCATAATCATTTAAAAACTTGTATTTACTCTGTAAGTGATTTTTTGTAATCTTAAGAGTTAAATAAATTTCTCAAACCATAAAACCATGCGCCTGTAACAGACATCACAAACATTCAAGAACCGAGACCAAACTTTGAGCTCATTACATGGGAGCTACCAAATTAGCTACGAATTCGTCAACTTATTGATCATTCATTTAGTTAATTGAATTATACTTATAACTAGCTGTTGCCCGCGACTTCGTCCGCGTGGAATTCGGTTTTATCACGCACCCCTATTTTACCCCTCGGAAAAGTAGCCAAAGTTACTCCTTGTTACATCAGCTATCTGCCAGTGAAAGTCCCGTCAAAATCGGTCCAGCCATTGCAGAGATTAGCCGGAACAAACAGACAGACAGACAAAATTTGTAAAAAAAATTGTTTTGGTATATGTACCGTGTATACATCCATATGCACTTAGTAAAAAGCGGTTATTTTATTTATTTGTATAGAATTCAATCCCATGTATAAAATCTGTTGTTTAGTTTATACAAGGCGTGCGTGAGCAGTACGTGTTCTTCAACGGTCATAAATGGTACAGCTACCTATTTTATGAGTCAAAAGGTTCATTGTTTTCTCTACAATGTACTCAATGAAACACGAGACCTATCGTTGTTTTCATTTTGTTCATAACATATTTAGCCAGAACCACAAATACTGAAGTGCTTGCTGCATCTTTAATAGTGTTGTGGCCCAGTGGTTAAGGCCCGTATCAATCCGGGGGACGCTGGTTCAAGTCCAGACATATATCAGTGAATGTTGCCTCTTGATAACATTTAAGAAATACCACATACTCAAAATTGTGAAGGGAAATGTCGTGAAAAAAAGGAAGCCCTCCTTTAAGGGTTTCTGGTTTGTTTTCCCCCATGCAGGGTCGCGTAGGGGTTGAACAGGCGTCAAACTTAGCGATAAGTACGCGTGACCTTATTTTTTTTAATATTATTGACGTTTCCAAGCCATTTCTTTATGAATCCTGTGGAAATAACGTTTTTGACAACTTTAGCCGTCCTCGCTATCGTTGCTTCGTATTGTTATAATATATTTAATACGAATCTAATGCAATTTCAGCAATTGCCCCCCAACTACCATGCAGTTTTCCGTAGATTATAAATAGCCGAATGCACATGCTTTTAGAATTATATGGAAATAAAGTTATTGACTTTGACTTTATTGCATTGTTATCCTTCTAGCTCGCTACGTAGTCTACTTGCTGACGATCGAGTCCATCCCCCATGTGTGTAAACTCATCCAGCAGTACCACGTGACGGGGGCGGTGGCGGTGCGGGGGGCGTTGCGGGGGGCGTTGCGGGGGCGCACCCTGTACGCGACAGTATTCACCGCGTCCGTAGCGGTGTTGGTGTACTTCCGAGAGAACGTTCTCAGGGAAGATTTCGTCTACGTGGCGTTGGCGTATTTGATCCTCAAGTATCCTGAAATAGTGAGTTTTTATGAAACTTCTGAGATCCGATAAAGATACAAGATAATTTATTCACATAAGATATAATAACATAGATGTAAGGATCTTCATGTCTTGCCAGCTTCAGTGCTTGTGAATATTTTAATAATATGAATCTATTATAACAATTTAGAATTAATGTCATATTTTACTATTTATATTTATTACTAGCTGTTGCCCGCGACTTCGTCCGCGTGGAATTCGGTTTTATCACGCACCCCTATTTTACTCCTCGAAAAAGTATCCTAAGTTACTCCTTGTTACATCAGCTATCTGCCAGTGGAAGTCCCATCAAAATCGGTCCAGCCATTTCAGAGATTAGCCGGAACAGACAGACAGACAGACAAAAATTGTAAAAAATGTTGTTTTGGTATATGTACCTTGTATACATCCATATGCACTTAGTAAAAAGAGGTTATTTTAATATTACAAACAGACACTCCAATTTTCTTTATTTGTATAGTTAGATAAAAAGCGATAGAATAAGATAGAGTATGGTGCTGAACGCGCAAATGTATATTATCTAACTGGTGTTGGACACGCCGCGTGTCTGCTGCGTGGGCTAAGTAAGTTAATGCACTGAGATTTTTTAACAGTTTTCAATAATTCTATAAACATAAAACTCAGAAACTATACTACAGTTTAACGATAATATCACGCCCTTTTTTGGACAGAACTTACGAAAAATTCGCTCATTACAAATTTCGGGTTGTTTTTGCATGATTAACATTCCTGTCAAATTTGCATTCTCGGTACCTGTTCAGCGATGCTTCATAGGACTTGGGTGCTCCTCTACTTAGGTATGGAAAGATCCAAGTTGGAATGTCTCGTGTGCCTGTAATTCCAAAGGCTATGCATTTTTTTTATGTCATTGGAGTGACGGAACGAGCTGACGGCTCACCAGACGTTAAGTGGAAACCGCCGTCAATAGACAACAGCAATACCACTCAAGTCCTCTCCATAGTACGTGATGACTCAAGTCGCATTGCGTTGCGTCCATCACCCCGAGACGGGGATGTTACGTCTCATGCGCCTGCAATTTCACCGGCGCCCACTCCCACCGGAACACAGCAACACGAGTGCATCACTGCTTGGCGGCGGATTACCAGGTGTGGTGGCAGTACTTCTCCGGGCGAATTTGGCACAAGTTCTACTGCTACTGGTTGCTCCTTTCGCACCAGGGATAGAGATTCAAAGGGTAATCACATACGGACGTGTGGCCCCATGTATGTAGTCGTGAATGTTATTTGTATGTAACTGCACCATATTCCAGACGTCAAAGCCTTCGATCGGCTACGGAGTGGGCATGGCGTGTTCATTCTTCGAGGGTTACTTAGTGCACGTACTGCCCTCCGACGGCGGTAATTTCCCCGGCTTCGAGGAGAATATCCGCGCCCTGGAGGACGGGCAAGGCATCTGCTTCCCGGTGAAGAAGCTCTTCATCATCATCACCAAAGACCTATTCTGTCCACCGGATCTCAAGGAGTTCAATAAGGGCACGGATATGCCATATTTGGAAGCTTTTAAAGTGAGTTTTTGGCCTTTTTATTATGATGTTTACCATACGTAGATATTTAATCACCTACCTACATTGTTCATTCAGATGTGTGACCATTGATTGGTGACAGGCCTCACAGCTCATGGTAGTAACTCTGCCTTCTGCGCTGTAGGTCGTGGGTTCGATTACCACCCGGGACAAATATTTGTTTTGTGTCTGGGTGTTGATAAGTAGATAGATATATAGATAGATAGAAAATGCTTTATTGCTCAAGGTAAATCAAGTACATGGGCGAACTTAATGCTAAATAGCATTTTCTTCCAGCTAACCTTTGTGTAGTGTAATAAGTATTATATGTATGTATTTACAAAAAAAGTATATCAGTTGTCTGGTTCCCATGATACAAGCTATGCTTAGTTTGGGGCTAGATGGCGCTGTGTGAGATGTCCACCATTATTATTATTGTATCTGAACTCTAGGCTCAGTTTCATATCAGGTAGTAATCGGTATGCCTGTATGACACTAAAAATCATTGTAGATATGTGTTCTGAGGCGCACTTTAATCCTTTCACGGCACAGATCTGTCCACACGGCGGGGTGGCGGGTTCGAATCCTGTCCATGCACAATTTTTTATGGTGTATGGAGTACCTGAAGTAGCTAAGCCTTCTCACCTCGTTCCACGACCCGGGGTGGTGAGTCGTTAAAAGGGAAACTTTATAAGCCCTCCACTGGTTAATGTTCCTTGTTAATGTTCCTTGTTAATTTGGTTTTCAGAATCTGGAAGACGTTGTTAAGAATGTGGCCGGGGTGAAGAACCGTTCCTATAGAAACAGCGCATATAAGGTATTTATAATGTACTACTTACTGTCTTGTACTGATATTCATTCATTATATGTATTCATTATTCTATTCTGTTGCCACTGTTTACTGTAATACACTGGGCTATCTATACAAATAAATAAAATTGGAGTGTCTGTTTGTAATATTAAAATAACCGCTTTTTACTAAGTGCATATGGATGTATACACGGTACATATACTAAAACAATTTTTTTTTCTATTTTTGTCTGTCTGTCTGTTCCGGCTAATCTCTGAAATGGCTGGACCGATTTTGACGGGACTTTCACTGGCAGATAGCTGATGTAACAAGGAGTAACTCAGGCTACTTTTCCGAGGGGTAAAATAAGGGTGCGTGATAAAGCCGAATTCCACGCGGACGAAGTCGCGGGCAACAGCTAGTTAGTAATTTGATAACAACCTATTAGAGGTAGCTTCTTAGCTCTCAGCTCTTGTTATAGCTACCGTAACCCAGACGCCGCCGCCGTGTTCGGTGATCAGCTGCGTATTGTGAGGCTTACGCCGCTAGCATTGCGGGGTTTCTCATTTATATGTGTGGACTAGTTCTGGAAGGGGAGGGGAGGAACGTACTTAATAAATATGTAATAAAAATAAATAAATATTGGTGGACATTTCACACAGAGCCATCTAGCCCCAAAGTATTTATTTATTTATTGCACATGTAGAAGAACTTATTACTAAACATAAATTAGAACATCACATGTACCCTGCAACGGTGTTGCATACAATAGCGCAAAAAAAAAGTAAGCTAAGCATAGCTTGTATAATGGGAACCAGACAACTGATATAATACTTATTTACTTTTCTTTTGTAATACATATTAACACCCAGACATAGAACAAACACCTATGTTCGTCGCACAAATGTTTGTCCTGGGTGGTAATTTAACCCACGATCTACAGCGCAGATGGCAGGGTTACTACCAATTGAGATGTGAGGCCTGTCAATATATACCCACATGTTTGTATGTTATTGTAGGTGTACCGAGAGGAGGGCCCCCCGGTGTGCGTAGCGGCGGAGTGCGCCACGCCGCTGCTTACACTGCACCGAGTCCTCAACAACCGCACGCTCTACCGAGGTCACTACCCGTACCCCCCCACCACCAGCCCCCTTCCCCCTCCAGCCCCCTCCCCCCTCCAGCCCCCTCCCCCCTCCAGCCCAGAGGCCCCCTTCCCCCCTCCAGCCCAACAGCCTCCCCCTCCCCGCCTAGCGAGCGATCGAGCCAGGAGTACTCACTGCACAAAGCCTATTTATCAAAAAGTGGACTACTGCCTTTTGGATCATTTGTATCATGGGTTCGATTCCCACCGCATGACAAATGTTTATGTGGCGAACATAGATGTGATGTGCTCTGTCTAGGTGTTAATATGTATTATTATGTATGTATTTATATTACCTGATACGTAGCGCAACATGTAGAAGTGGCGGATATTCTAAAATCGTTATACATAATGTTAAATGATGACTGGCCTTATAGTTCAGTTGGTAGTAACGCTGACATCCGCGCTCTAGGTCGTGGGTTCGATTTACACACAGGACAAACATTTTTGTGACGAATATAGATGTTTGTTCTGTGTCTGGGCGTTAATATGTACTATACGCACTGACGTACTATACGACTATACGTAATATGTACTATACGACTGGCCTCTTAGCTCAGTTGGTAGTAACGCTGACATCCGCGCTCTAGGTCGTGGGTTCGATCCCCACTCAGGACAAACATTTATGTGACATTTGTAACATTTATGTTTGTTCTGTGTCTGGATTTTAATATGTATTATATGTATGTATTTACAAAAGATATACTTTTCTTTTGTAAATACATCAGTTGTCTGGTTCCCATAGTACAAGCTATGCTTAGTTTGGGGCTAGATGGCGCTGTCCACCAATATTACTATTATTATATATAATGTTGCAGAAGTGGCAGATATCGACGTTGCCCGCGTGGTAGAGGACTTCTGCACGACGCTGCAGTCGATCATAGACAAGAGTCCGCAGTGCCGCGGGAAATGCGAACTTGTCTACTACGACAGTGAGTACATGTTCCCACAACATGTCACACCTCGACGTATACAACGCGACGTATAACTTATTTAATTACCAGCTGTTGCCCGCGACTTCGTCCGCGTGGAATTCGGTTTTATCACGCACCCCTATTTTACTCCTCGGAAAAGTAGCCTAAGTTACTCCTTGTTACATCAGCTATCTGCCAGTAAAAGTCCCGTCAAAATCGGTCCAGCCATTTCAGAGATTAGCCGGAACAAACAAACAGACAGACAAAAATTGGAAAAAAAAAATTGTTTTGGTATATGTACCGTGTATACATCCATATGCAGTTAATAAAAAGCGGGTATTTTAATATTACAAACAGACACTCCAATTTTATTTATCGACCGATTTTGACGGGACTTGCACTGGCAGATAGCTGATGTAACAAGGAGTAACGTAGGCTACTTTTCCGAGGGGTAAAATAGGGGTGCGTGATAAAACCGAATTCCACGCGGACGAAGTCGCGGGTAACAGCTAGTTTGAAATATATACTTTCTGATTGGTCGCGTAGAAATTTCATCAAAATCGGTTTAATAGTTTGGTTTTTAAATTAAAATAACTCGAAAATATAATAATTATATGTATTGCAAGTACGAGATAACAAGGAATCATTCTCGTTATTATAAATGATTGTTCTACACATTTTATAGTTAGGTGTTCAAGTGCTAATGAATGGGGTCTATGTCAAAGTCAAAAACTTTATATAATTCATAAAGCTTGGCTTGGAAACGTCAATAATATTCAAAACTTAAGGTCACACGTACAAATCGCTAAATTTTACGCCTGTTTAAACCCTACCGGATCCCTCTATAGGGAGGAACAGCCAAGAAACCCCTAATGGAGGGCTTTTTATGTTTCAGACGGACATCCCGAACAGAACCTGGCGGAGCTGCTGCTGCAGCGCGTGCGCACGCTCGCGCCCGACTTCGAGCTGCAAATACGGGCGCGCGCGCAACACAACCACATCGAGAGCGCACAATAACAATAATAACAATAACAATAATAACAGTAACAATAATAACAATAATGATTAAGCTCTCCTGCCCCGTTTCGGGCTCACCGACTGTTTTAAGGCTTTTAATATTGTAGTATAGAAGTCTCTGTGTTAAGTGCTTACACCAAATCGGTGAAGGAGGGCCAGGTCAAGAGTGCCTTAACCAAACAGCGTGTATGAATGTTATGCGAATGGATGAACCTAAGGATTGTAGAACATCAAATTCTCTGCCTACCCCTCTGGGAAACTGTATAAAACTTGATTGTGCTGTCCATCGACGGTGTGCTGTCTTAAGTTTTGAGGGAATATGTTCACCATGTGTAGAATTATTGGAATTTAAGTGTGACAGGCTGTTCCTTGCGCACATATAAAAACATATTTCAATAAATATATCTTTACGTTTGTTTATGATTAATTAATTCTATACTTAGGATATTATGAGAGTTGACCTAATTTGTCATAGTACATAGGTTTAGCACCTCTTAGACTGTTTAAGAAAATAAAAGAGAAATAATTATATTTTTGGTTAATGTAAGTGATTTTTTTAGCTTTAGATCAATTTCTTTGACACTAAAGTTAATCTTTTCGTTTACTTATGGAAAGAGAGATGTGTTATAGTTATTTTCAGTCAACACGACTAATGTGCCATGTTATTTTAGTACTGTATGTACTCACTGTAGGAATCTGACCACAATGTGCTATCTATTTTCTGAACAGTATTTTCCTACCAGTTTTATACCTATGGTTACAAATTGATAATCTCAAAAATAGATATTTTCTTATAATTCTGGCTTTCAGTCTAATCATTAGTCCTGAAGTTCAGTCCTGACGTACACCCGACCATTGAGCTTTTCACTTCAAAAATTGATATGGTATTGCCATGTTCTCATAACGGTGAAGGAAAACACATTGGGAAACCGGCATGTTAAGAACCAAAAATTCGCATACAGGCAAAGAGCCTCTGAGGCACACTTTAATACTTTCACCATACCGGTTTTAAAAGAGGTAGTGAAACGATTATTAGATAAGTTAAGACCGGACCCTATTCCCCCATAGCTTTTAGCTTTTGCTATAATCTCCAGTCACAAATATATCTGCGGGCTCTTTAAACTTTTAAAGAGCTTGAATTACATTATAATATATTTACACACGTGTAAATACTATAGTACTATTAAATTTGTAGCTACCAGATATTATAAATGAACTTGACACATTTGAGTACATACATTGTGTATACAGATTGTAAATAATAAAAATTATATAAAATTACTAAATAGTAATTTTGTATAATCAAAATCTTGAAATCGACAAAATTCTTAGAAAATATATTATATCTATTGAATTCGATAACAAAAAAAACGAAATAAAAATTGGATCAATTGTAATAAATATATATTACAGACGGCTAATAAAAACTATGGCTGAAAGACTATTATAGTAGGTGTAATAATTCATAAAAAAAATAAAGCTACGAAATATGAGGCGGTATGGACTAACTACGTAGCCTGCCCGAGGTCGATAAAAACGACATTCTTCTGACAGTGACAGTTGACAGCTGCAAACAAACAACAGCACCAGGCAGGCGGCAGCAAAAACAAAATCAAAACAAACTCACGTGTGAGTTTGTTATACTGAAATCATTTAAGTAAATCTATGACTGAAAATGGGGAAACGCAAATACGAAAATGACGAGGAAGATCCTTCAAAGAAATCAAAACAGGATATCTTTGTAGAAGATCAGAGTGCAAAGGAGAAACAACCTCAAAATGAAGCAAAGTTGGATATAGTACAACACAGCCAACCCATTCCCGGAGGATTCGATGTGAAACAGTTCCGGAAAGATATTGCAGGGAAGCAAGGGCAGACAGTCTGTAAGAATTTACATCATCTTTTGCTAAAATATTTATTGACATCTTTTGGCATATCCTAATGGATTATTCTTGAAAGCAGGACATTCAGGATCGACAGGGATCGGTATTAATAGTACTGTATATGCAGTGTTGGTTCGAGGAAGTACTGCTGCTATACCCATTCTACATTTTTTCATTTCTTCCATCAAGCAGTACAATCGCAGTGCTGTGCTTCAGACATATCTTCACGTCAGAGAGTGGCAGTCAGGCTTTCAGTACCTATATTTCAAACTAATATTTATATATACATTTATATAAATTAAAATACATTTTTGATGTATCATATATCTGCACCAAGATTCCTTCTATAATTGCTTTATTGTATCGGCAACCCTAATTTTCACTCACATACTTCAAGCAAAAACTAAAATAAAATTGTTTTTTTTTTCAGTATTGACACAATTCCTGCAAGTCTGCTTAAACCCTGACAGCAATGCAGACTACCTACTGGAGTACCTTAATTGTGGTGGTAACTCCCATGAGATCCTCCGGCAAATCAGCCAAGAGAATAAGAAAAACCTCACCCTGGCCACTCCGGCCTTCCACCTGTTCCATCTCATCATTCTCAAGGTACAAGCTTCACTTCCCCACATGATCGCTATTACTGAAGAAGCCTGCCGGTACTTTCTCAACAACTTTATGAGTACTGTAGAAATAATGATCAGTGAAAACTCAGGTCCAAGGCACAGAAAAATAGTCCTCAAACTGCTGACATCAATGGTCACACTGAATTCAGACTTGGGTATTGAAGTACTCAATCAGGCTCCTTTTTCACCAACAAAATTAAAACATATTGTTGAAAATATCAATCGCAAAGAGACAGACAGTGTGAGAAATGCATTTGTACTCTTCATGACTTCATTTCTTATTGAGGGGCATCTGCCACTCGTAAGAGCTCTGTTAGAAAAATCTGGTTTATTGGGCTTAGTCATGCCTGGGTTGATGGAAGATGATGCGGAATCAGTTTTAATGTTTTTGAATATCCTAAAGAAGAATGTGGTTGACAGTGCCTTTATATCAAAAAGCTTGAAACTAATAACATTTAATCAAAGTGTGTTGCACTGGATGTTCAAGTTATTCTCTTGGAAAGGTCCATCCAATGTCCCATATGATGTGAGGAATCTAGCTAGAGCAGAGATTACAAAACTTGTATCAGACATACTTTTGACATTGTTCACTAACCACAAAATCGGAATATACTTTATTGACCATACACTGGGCACAACAGATTTAAATAAGAATCCAAATCTATACAAAGCATTGCTCAGTTTGAACAGGCCTTGGGAAAATGAAGCCCAGAGTGATGTCATACTACAAATCATTTACAAATGTCCCGATTTGCACCGGGCAGTCATATCAATCATTGAGCGCAGTTTTGAGCCGCAACATACGCGAATTTGGGAAAAAGCGACCGCTTTCTTAGTTAAAGTGCTAGACAGAATGAAGCCAGAAGGTGTTGTGTCGAGAATGTGTAACTTGAAACCATCGCAAGTGGCTAACTTTGTCCGCTTCATGACGTTACCGGTGCCTATTCTGAAGTACATACAAACGAACATAGGGTCAGACCAGATACTTTCGCTATATGGTATCAAAGTACTTGTAAAGATGCTGCAAAGCTTAAAGCGTTATATGCACATACTGGAGATGCACGATTCATCCGAACAGGTTACTGAACTGCGAAATAGACTAGAATATTTCTTTCCTAAGCATTTACCCGCACCGGGTGTGATAGTGGCGTTAATCGACAGTGTTATTACTGATGTGGAAATAGAATCAACACAAGAGAATCAGGACTACACTCTGCCAACTATAACGAAAACAGACGCTCTGATATCTCTAGCTGATATCTTGTTATTGTATAGTGAAATCCACCCATCATACTTTGAAACACTTGAAGGCAATATAGATATGAAGAAGATTTTAGATTGTTCATTGTCATTATCAGAAGGCCCCATATCAGTTTTGAAGTTTAAAGTGGTATCCCTGTGGCTCACTCTAGATACTTCAGCAATATCTTTGAAGAATCCCATGTTCAAAGATCTGTTTCTCATCATGTTAGATGTATACATGAGCGATGATGAAACCACTTGGTTAGAAGCGAAAGAGACGTTACGCAGCTTTTTCCGAAACACCGCCATTTTCGAAGCAGACGAAGATGAGATCCATTTAATTTTGTACACATTGCGTATGTCCAAAGTCAATCCACCGTCCCTAGTCGGCGAAATCGTGGAGTACGTTCTTGAGAATATAGAAAACTTGTCAGATTATGTTAGAAATCAGCTGGTAAATTTCGAGATATCCGACGAGAACGCGGCATCCTCCCTCGACAAGTTGTTCAACGATCTTATGGATAACCGACATATTGAAGAGGGTGTGTTTCTTGAGAACAAAATACCATCGCCGTTCATAGTCGGTTGCATGCGCTATATCCAGCTAAATAAAGATAAAAAGAAACATTTAAAACATTTCCTATCACTCTACATTGCCAACTTACTCCACAGCAATTACTCACCAGAACTCACGGAAGTTCTGATTGGAGACGCAAAATTAGAAGCTAGGAATTACGTCGCAAGCTGGATAGGCCAACCTGTACCGCTACCTGAAACCGTCGTCGGAAATGACGTAATTCTTAAAAACATTTCTAAATCTGTTATTGATAATGAAAAACTCCCGCTGGAAGAAGTGATTCCGTTTGTGAAAGAAGTGTCGATTGAAGAAAAAGATATTTTGATAAATAATGTTCCCTACAAGATTGATTTAGAGAGACCTATAGATAGTTCGGAATTATTGGCTTGGGTGAAGTATCTGATATTTTGCACAGTCCGACTTACAGATATGAAGTTGCTTAAACAGGAACAACAGCAAAAGATAACTGATTACCTTCAGTGTGTGATCGCGATTGGAAGGAAGAGACATATGGTGGATGTTTGCCGAACCATAATCTTGAATTTATTCAAAAACCCTCACGTACTGAAGACTTACCATTGCCTGGATGCCAACAAGGGTGAGTATAATCTGTTGGCTACTAAGTTCCTTTTGACGATCATCACTGAACACAAAGATATTATAAACTACTTAGACGGCAAACATAAGCTGTTGAAATCTTATCAGCAGAAGAATTATAATGAAATTGTGAAGGGATTTGTAAAAATAAGAAAGGGTAAAGCAATCAACAGTAAGTTTACAATCAAAGCCCTAGAAATTGTCGGATTGAGTATCGAAGATGATTTGAATGTTTTCAATTTGATCTTCGGCGCTGAACCAACTAAATGTGTAAAGGATGATAAGGAACCCAGTTTAATTCTAGACTTGCTTCGATACCTCATCGATAAATACTCGAAATCTGTGAGGTTAGAACTGCAGCCACAGACGTTGAGGAAATGCATGAAACTGTACACAGAACTTCTTATAAATAAAGAGATGAATGCAAACCTGACAGAGCTGGAACTATCACTGACGGAATACTTCGAACACAAGCCACATCAAGTGAAGACTGTATCGGATGATCTCTTCATAAAGTTCTTTCAAACCAATATTGTTAGGAAATCCACGCCACAGTTAGCTGCTGTTTTATTGAAGTATAACGTCAAGCTGTGTAACATGCTCAAGGAACAAATTGCCAAACCGGATATCTTAGCTCTTAGGGAATTGACTTTACCTTTAGGAAATGCTGTCATAAATCACAGTCAATTTCTACTCGAAAACAAAGAATTCCTGTCTACCATTTACAACGAATACAAATCAAACATAAGTAAGATGTTAGAAAAACCACACAAGGCGGGTCAAGTCTACATTTCTAATTCCACATTTATAAGAAAACTTGTTCTCGAATGTATGGATATAGAAGAATGTGAAAAGTTATTCTCTAAGAGTCACAAGTTTGAATCCGTTGAGCTGAGCCACGTTCACCTGTTCCAAACCATATTTTTGAAATTTTGCACTTCAGACAAGATGAAAATAGAGCATCTCACGAATTACTTCTCATCAATATTGCATATCATTTCCGTTGCTTTCAAAGAAGATAAATACAGTCACGCAGTCATCGATATTGTCGCAAACATCTACAGTGTTGTTAAATTGACCAAAACTATAGGCGTCAGTATTGAACAAAAAGACGTCTTCAATAAAGTTACCGAAAGCGCGGTCTGGCAGAACTTCTGTAAAGCAGTTTTGAAGGATTCATTGAAAGTGAAAACGGTAGACCAGACGAACACTATTGGCCCTCAACTCCTGTGCCTTTTAACAAACTTGGTGAAACTCTTCTACTCCGAAAATCATGAAGACATTAGTACCCTGTTTGACATGGTAACCTCGCACTCGGAGTTCTTGAACGTTATGCTGAGCCACCACAGTTCTGACATAAAATCCCGGCTCATCGAATTCCTGTACACACTGATAATTAAAAACAAAAGCGTGATGAAGAGCCAGCAGATTCCAGTGTACCTGAGCTCGTACCACGCGACGAGAAATCACTGCGACAGGCTGATCTTGGCCGTGCTGTACTGCTACGAAAGTAACGGTCTGCCGGTCAACGAGTACAAGCCTTACGTGTGGGGCGACTCGGGCGCCAACTACTACGCCGTCCGCAAGAACAGATCATCCTCTCTCTGGGGACATCCCACACCCAACCAAATATTGAACTTGTTCGAAAAAGACATTATTGAAAGAACAGTCACAAACTTTCCCGTTCTGCAAAAACTGGAATATCACTACGAGTTACCTTCGAACATCGACAACGTGGACTCTAGTTCCATTGTGGATACCGTAGAAACTATGAATAAAGACGGCGCATTTAAGGCGACCCCCGTAAAGGACACCGAAGGAGCCGTGAAAGCTTTAAGTCTGAAAGGGAAGTATCAACGCGTGATGGATGATCTGAAGCTCGTTGATGTAGCGTTTGTGTCACACGGGGAGGAAGACGCGGGCATCTACGATCCAGTGTTCTTGTTCCCGTTGCTGAGCCATCTGCTGGCTCCGGGTTCCGTGGCGTCCTGTTTCAAGATGCTGAGGACGGGGCTGCTGTCGATCCCGGTGATGGCGCTGAGCTCGCACTGCCCCTCGATGCGGGCCGCCGCCTATCACGTGCTCCACAGATTCTGTCTGCTGCTGGAAACAGAAACGTAACTATGTCTTGTCATTACTTGTTCGTTGTATGCTAAGATTGAGTGTGAACGGCCAGTCATATATATAGCTTTCGTTCATGTTCTTTGGACGCGGGATACCGCTTGACGTCATGTGCCAATTCATTTCCCATAAATTGAATGTACACCCGATATAGATTTTGAACTAATTGAGCTGATCCTTGATTTTGTCGATTTCTTGCGATGTTTTCCATATACTAACGCACACAATGAATAGTGAGCAAGTTTTAATGGAATATTTGTATTATTTTAGACCTCGAGTGTTCTTCAGTAACGGTGTGCTCCCGCGGGAATACTTGAGAACCAGTTCTTTTTTTTTATATTATAAATAGGCAAACAGGCTTACGGCCCACCTGATGTAGCGCGGTCACCGCAGCCTATAGACGTCAGCAACACGGGATCATTACTGATGCGTTGCCTACCCTGGAGATTTATTTTTATATTTCTCTTGAAGCTGCCCATGTCATACCTTGCCGGGAAGACCTCAAGAGGTAGCCCATTCCACAGCCTACAAGTATGCGGTAAAAATGTCCTCGTGAAACGAGTTGTCCGAGCCTGCCATGGTTCTATAATGTGTGGATTGGCCTTAATCCGGTTCCGAGAGGTACGATGAAAAAATTTCGAGGGTGGTATCAATTCGAAAAGTTCCCTATCCAAGTGTCATGTGGCGCCACTATGCATCGGCTACGTATAGCTGGGGCATTGCAGCTGCGACACATTCTCACATCATAGGCAGATAATACTTTTTTCGTAAATACCTACATATAATACATATAAACATTCAAACAAACATCTATCTTCGTCACACAAACGTTTGTCCTGGGTGGGAATCGAACCCACGATATACAGCACAGAAGGCGGAGTTACTACCAACTGAGTTGTGAGGCCGGACAATAAAATTTGTTTTTATTCTTCTAGGAGACACAAGAACGACAAACTGTTCCTGAACGATTTCATCAACACGTTGCGTACTAGTTTGTCCGCCGCTCACAACAACGCCGACCAGAATCCGGCGAACTGCAACGATGTGAGGAACCTTCGGATCCCGTCCATAGACGCGCTGTACCTCGCCAGGGGGCTGATGGTCTGCACGGCGCCATTCCACCCGCTCTACAAACCAGTCAACAATTACCTGATCGCGAAACAATTTGTAGACCTGACCGTCGTTCCGGACTTCCTCAGTCTCTTCCACGACAGCGACGTAGAGTCGGCAGACAGGAGACTTTGGATCCTGGACGTCATTAAAGACGGAACGAAGACGATGTCAGACGTAAACGTGGTCTTCAAAACGATGTGTTTGAAGATGATCATGGATTATTACGCGTCGGTGCTGAGCGATAGGAGAGCGAAGGAGAAAGTATTGGCGGTGCTCAGCTCGTTAGTGGCGGTGCCCCGAGCGATGGACATTCTGGTGGAAGGTTACGGGCTGATGTCTTGGCTTCACTCTGTTTCGAGACACGTAAGAACAGATGAGAAGACCCTCTTCAAAGGTGTCGTGAATATTCTGAAGAATATGCTGTCGAGCATGAAGCTGAGCGCTTTAATGAAAAGCATGTCTGCCAAGAGTTCTGGCAAAAATGCCAAAATCAATTTCGTCGAGTTGAAGATAAACAAGGAAGTGGAGAATGAAATTCTAGTTATTTTGTACGACAGTTTACGCATTGTTGATGTTTTGGAGCCTAGTGACGTTACAGAGTATTTGAAAATATACAATCTTTTGACAAAAAGAGCTATAAAGAGCCTTAGTTTTGGACAAATCAACCATTTGGTTCGTCAAGTTGGTAGTTTGTGTAAACAAGATGACAGAGTGAACCTGTTAGCGAAAGCGTTGAACAGATACGAAGCAGCAAATGATACGACGATCCTAAAAAGCGCACACATCACCAGTTCGGAAAGTGGTGACTGCTTATTGAAACAATTGACGTGTATTGTACAAACATATGTATATTGAATTAGGTACAATGTAACATTATGTAATGTAAAAATGTAATTATGTAATAAATGATATGTGTTTTCAAGAACCTGTTTTATTTTAATACTTCGACTGGCCTCACAGCTCAGTTGGTAGTAACTCTGCCTTCTGGTCGTGGGTTCGATTCCCACCCTGGACAAATATTTGTATGACGAATATAGATGTTTGTTCTGTATCTGGGTGTCAATATGTATTATATGTATGTATTTACAAAAAGTATATAAGTATTATATCAGTTGTTTGGTTCCCATAATACAAGCTATGCTTAGCTTACTTTGGGGCTAGACGGCGCTGTGTGAAATGTCCACCAATATTTATTTATTGTAATACCGTAGCTTTTGCTGTTTTAATAAACAATAACGTATTATTAGATTTTTATTATTTTATTTCTTTACACATAAATTTAAAAATATCTGGCTTTTTATTCCTTCCATAAAAGTGTCCATAGATTCTAATCTTGCTAATTGTTATGGCGAAGTTCGTTTGGGAAGCATAAAGAAATGATATCTCAAATGGTTGGCGCTACGCTTTATAAGATAACAGAGAAATATTGTACTGCGTCATAAAAAATGAAATGGCTAAGGCTATCACTGCATCTTGTTGAACAGGCGTTACTGCTTGACGGCAGAAATGGACATGATGGCGGAACTTCCCCGGACGAACTTGGCGTGAGATCTACTGCTCTTAAATGTTCTGTTTAATAAATCATGTATATCTCTCACGACACGTAAAATAAATCATATGAAACTAATTGAAAAATAATAGTTGTTTGCATTACATAACTGAATATTTATCTCGATGTGTCGAGATGCTCGAGTTATCGATCGCCTGGGGATATTCAATTGATATAAATTACAAGCCAACTACATATTAAAAATGTGGACAAACCTACCTACCCTATGTGTAATTTTGTCGTCAACGCGCATAGAAAATTGCTGGGTATGCGCCGGTGTAATTTCCATTTGAAATCGACTTACAATAAATCTATAAATAGGTATCTACGTACTTACTTGTTAAGTTTTCTAGTTTTATTTATTTAGCTCCAAAGGAAGCTATATCTATATACGTATACTAGCTGTTGCCCGCGACTTTGTCCGCGTGGAACTCGGTTTTATCGCGCACCCCTATTTTACCCAACGGAAAAGTAGCCTAAGTTCCTCCTTGTTACATCAGCTATCTGCCAGTGAAAGTCCCGTCAAAATCGGTCCAGCCATTTCGGAGACTAGCCGGAACAAATAGACAGACAGACAAAGTAAATAATGTTGTTTTGGTATATGTACCGTGTATACATCCATATACACTTAGTAAAAAGCGGTTATTTTAATATTACAAACAGACACTCAAATTTTATTTATTTGTACAGATGGTAAGTAAATGAGTGGTAACATTTCGCCGCGGTCTCACTTGATGAAGCTGCGATGCGTTCCGTGTTGTAGCGCTTGTCCGCCATTACGTAACTATTTCGGGTGTGCGTCGAATTCAAATGTAATCTGGTAGTCACTCATTGGTATCTAGTTACCCTATTGTGCGTAGACCGTGAGAACTAGGCCGCATCGTCAAATACATACCATCAATACAGAACAAGTATATTTGCATAACTGTGTTCTGCCGCCCAAATTTAATTTAATTTACCGATTAAAGATGCAAATCCCTGTATTTGTTGTAACCATCTAATATACAAAAAGTCAATGTTTTTTTTTTCGTATTTTATACGCTTCCATTCATCCGATTGCGATGTAACTTTGCCAACTTATTGCTTGTACTTGCGCTCATGTTATAGGCATAGTAAGTATCACCGCACTGCTTCGAGAGAGCCGGTGACACTAGTAAATTCAAATGGCAAAGCATATCCATTCTCAACGATACAAAAAAAAAAACACTCCCATTTATATCTATGATACATAAGTTACCTGAAATGAAACGCTAAAAAGTGTTAAGTCCGCCTCACAACTACTATAATGCGTTACGAAGCATTCTCTATCAATCATAGTTAGCAGATCTAAGTGGTAATTTCCAATAAATCATTGGCAGTTAGGTACCAAGAATTATACGCGCTTACTCTGTTATCTGTTACCACAAATCGATCATTGCCAATACTAAAATTATGTAGTATTTGATTAACATATACATCGTTAAAGAACTCAATCCTATACATTGCTCATAAAACGCCATAAACAATCCGCACTCATAACAAGCGTTGAAATCTGAATGCCGTTTGAGATTGGAATGTGTTTAATGTTTGCCCCTCTAGGGGTTTCGGTCTGTTCTTCCCTTTGGAGAGTCGGATAGAGTTTGAACAGGCGTCAAACTTAGCGATAAATACGCGTGACCTTATGTTTTGAATATAATTGACATTTCCAAAACTATGAATTCTATAGAAAAAAAAATACTTTCACTTTGTACTCAAACTACACTGTTTATTTGCAATTTATGCGGCTGTTCCTCTTTTGCAGCAGCAAAACTTATGCAGAGTTTGTACGGGGAGGTACTGCCACATACCCATTCGGTGTGGTTACCGGTGAAATTAATGGCACATGATATATTCCACCGCCACGTCTCAGAGTTACGGGCGCATGCGATCATACTTGGGTCTTTTCGTACCTAAGAAGTGGAGCAATCAAGTCGTATTGCGGGCAGAGTTAATCACTTAACACCAGGTGGACCATCTGCTCGTTCCGTAACTTTATTAAATAAAAGACTAAGAAAAACTTATGATTAGGTCTTATTATGCCCTGAAGATAGGTAGGTACATAATATAATTATTATTACAGTTACTGCGTGCTTTCAATGATGACAAGTCGATCGAGCTTTGCGTAAAAAGCTGCATTTTTTATTGTTCCGATCAAGCCTTTCAAGAATACATGTTACCTTTCTCTTTCTCACCGTAATAATTCATTTCAAGCCTGAAAAAGGACGGAAAAAGGTGATCGTTTTTGAGGGAGCTACAGTGCCGCGCGCGTCCGACTGCGACGCACGAGCGGCTTGCAGAGATAACTTTTTTAATTCGTTT